>OW240918.1:64700149-64918420 GCA_933207985.1 Pelobates cultripes | reverse complement strand
GCTGACAGGTGGGAGCGCTGAGCGTTTCCCTCCTGTCAGCCTCTCCTCAGGCTGCGCCCGGGCGGTGCGGTCCGCCCTCATGGACGCACCGCCCGGGCAAAGCTGCAGCCGCCTGAGGCTCTTTACAGAGCGCTCGGGCGGCTGCAGCATGAGCGGGGCCGGCGCTCCTGGCGGCGCCTCCTCCCAAGGGGCGCCCTAGGCGGCTGCCTAGTCCGCCTTACAGGTAGCGCCGGCCCTGGATAAAGTACACAGACAGGTGGGAGGCAGACATGGGAGACACATTAGAGGGGACAGACTGGCAGGACATATGGGAGGCATGTGCAAAAACGTCTATTTGCACCTCTCTACAGGAACAAGCCTACAAAACATTATTTAGGTGGTACACAACCCCAGTCAAACAATGCCACATGCGAATCTACCCCACAGACACATGTTGGCGTTTATACGGGGAAACAGGTAGATACATACACATGTGGTGACAATGCACCAAAGTAAACACCTACTGGAAGGAAGTGGTAGACATAGGCTCCCGACTCCTGCAAAGGAAACTCACACTTGACCACTGGGCCTGCTTATTGTTCTGGCCCACAGACGGACTGGACAAATATGAACAGAGAGTACTAAATATGCTCTTTTTGGCAGCTCGCCAAGCATTAGCCCAATATTGGATAAAACCTTAGATGTCCCCACTGTCCCTGGTATTGTCCAAAATTAGATATAATTTGATGGATAAAATGACAGCCCAGGTCCCCAACACTATGGCTGCCTTCCAAATGGTATGGGCACTATGGGAACAATTTGAAGAATTTCTCACACCCAGGAACGGGGAGAGGGCGGGAGGGGAACCTGTCACGGCAAGGGTGCATAATTTATTATTACACTTTGGAATATTATCCTTTAATGTAATTTGTGTAGTAAAGGGCACAAATTACAGAGATGCTATTGCTGAGGTCAACAGGGGTTACATCTTTTGAAGCTGGGACCCCCACAGAGGTAAGATGACAGGGGTAGTATGAATGGCATAGCAATGTGAAAAGGATTTTACTATATGGATGTGAAGTAATAAAGGCTCTGCAAGTGTGAGGTTCTACACTTGGAAAAAGTCTGAATGTCTCTTCATCCATTTGGCATTTACCTTGTAAGGGATGAGCCAATCTCTTTGATATGTAAATGCCATTAGCCTTGTTCCAGTATCATATCCAAAAGAAGGACAGAAACATTTATGGAATGGGAGAATAATAAATTTGTAGATGCAATTATTATTTCTGTGGCAGGTACAAAAAAGAAGATAGAGCCAAATGTTTCCATTTGGATTGACAGTGGTCTGGAACAAAGGAGGTGGTCAGTTATTATTTCTGTAGGTAAGACTTAACTCCACCCTTGGGCAAGACTTGATAAACCACAGGGTATATATCTAATGATCCTGAAGGGTGCTTGTGTATTTGCTTGGGGGTCAGAATCTAATTCTAAGTGAGTCACCATCTTTCCTTGCCAGAGACCCCCTGGACAGAAGTTGTACTTTGAAAACCTAAGTGAGTAATTAGGACTTCTGTATTTTATCCGTTTTGTTTTTATCTGTTGTTGGTGTAAATAATTTGTTTATCATATATTGTTATATGCACTGTGACTATTTTTGCTCATAATAAACATTCATTTATTAAGTTCTGCCTTTGTCTGGTTAAGAATCACATTACCTGAGGAGACTAGTTAGTATTTTTGCAACTACATAGATGTTGTGATAAGTAATATTTGGTGGGATTTTTATTGTTGATTTACCTGGGGGACCAAGGCACCCCATTTATAAATTGTCTTGGTAGTGGCAGCGTTAAAATAGTAATAGTTATATTATTATGTTTAAGTGTGGGTGGTGTTGAAAGGGTGATTTTGTCATTATTTCCGGTCTAGTGCAGACAAATGGTGAGCTTTAACCCTTTCACCACCACAACTACATCACGCACACTCTTGGAGTAGGGTGCATTCGTGACAGAACCGGGAAACAAACACATACCTCCGGTACCAAGCAACTGACAGGCTCCTTCACCCATCGGGGAGTTAACAGCACACACTTCTAATAATGTGATTCGTAAACATTGAGTACTGTTACACAAATAGCTTGCAATACCTGCAGCCAAAAGAGCTACCTCTCCCAATACACCTCACTTGTAATTATTCTTGTTACATTCTTGTTATATTGTATTCTTGTACATCTATATAAACTTACTTGTTTTTGCTATACTTAGAAACAAGCAAAAAACCTCTGACAGACAACGAACATCTACTCTTGGACATCAGGCTTCTGCGCAAAGCCAATAACCAAACTGTTAAACTATTATTGTACAATCTGTCATTGTACAAATAAAGAATTAAAAAAAAAAAGTTGATCCTTGTACTAAAGAGCAAGTTCAAAGTTATCTCTTTAAAGCATGATGGTTTTAAACTCCAGAGTGTGCAACAGAGTGGAATCATGTATTTTATACGACTCTGCTGCACACCTAAAAACACTTTAACAATGTCTACTAGGGAGAAGGAAAACAAGAATTGTCATTAAATCCAAGGTCATATTTCTACTTTAAACATAGTAAACTTGCAAAGTGACATGGTTTGCCAAAATAAACACAGTATGGGCGATTTATAAGAGGAGTGAAGGTCGATAATTGAAACTATGTGCAGGGATTTTTAGTTTCATTTGAGATAGCTCTATTTTTAGAACATTTTCAATCCCAATATTTTTAGATATTGTTCCCAGAGTTTTATTTCTTCCAAAAGCAGTCCATCAGGCCCAGATTCCTGTGCTTCTATATCCGAGATATAACCCACAAAACTCCACAGTGATTTAACGTGTAATGTGCATTAAACTATGCTAAATATTAAAATTCAAATCAATTTTAAATTTTTAGGCAACAATAGCAACACTGGAAACAATACTCCAAGTTATCGGTATATTTAGTTTTCATTTATGCTTTCAGTTTGGGCCTACAATTTAAAATTCGTTTGGAATTCACTTTGAATTTCAAACTACAGTGTCATCCTTTAAGGCAGGACTCTTGCCACAGATCCACAGATATCCACTGTGCCGAGGCACACTTAGGATGCCTTTGTGAGTGCTGCCCAATTCCTTTTTTTTTTTTTTAATTCTTTATTTTGGCTGCCCAATTCTAATGCCTATACCTGCAGATTAACTCACAGTGCAGTTATGCCAAAGTGAGCGTTTTAACAACTGCTGCATAGTCACATTGAAACAGGAAGCAAGTGCTGTGTGATGTGTCTTTGGTTCATGTGTGTCTGTGAATGCATGCCAAACTATGACTGTAAGCATGTTAGTGTGTCTGTGTATGTGTATTTAATTTACTTTGATTGCATGTTAGTGTGCGTCATTGTATGCATGTTAGTGTATGTCTGGTTTAATGTGAGTCTATGATTGCATCTTCGTATGTGAAAAAATTTAAATTAAAACAATTAATTTGAAGCGGTGCTTAGATTTGAAGTGGGCAGCAAACACCTTACAAAGTATCCTTATAACTTTGTAATTGACAGAATATACAAAATAGCAAATAAAAATTATATTGAAGTCAGATGGGAGTTCTAATGGGACAAAGCCTTCTTCCGCAACCAAGTGTAATGCATTGGCCTGAATAAGAAGTAGAAAAAAACTATTATTATTTAATTCTGCGATTTGTTACTGATATATATTAAAGTTGGTAATGGTATATACTCACACGCAAATACCCTTGCTCAAGGTAACAGTGCTTAAGATGGATTATGTCCCCACAGCCCAATATAAACACAAATAAATGAAAAAATAATGTGTGCTTTCTTAATAATACAAAACTGAACCTTGTAATCATTAATAAAATAATCATATCTATTTATTCATGCAGCAGAATGGGCCTTGGGACGGTACCCTCATGCCTGCTCTGGGCTGTCCGTGCTGGTTTTCCCCCTCCCCGTTGTTCTCTATGCTTGGGGCTTGCAGTCCCTGTGTGAGACAGATCTCCCTCTTATTAAAACCCCATGCTTTTCCCCTGTTTCGCCTAGCTGTTCGTTAAATTCCGTTCCTTTGAGTTGCTTGTACGGTTCTGGTCGACAACCGAACAAACTACAGAACGGCAGGCCACCCAGATGTGGAGTGTGCAGCTCATTAACACCAATAACCCCGTTCACACCTCCACAAACCACAACTACATGAACATTCCAAGCGGTTGACTGGGCGATCGCCGTTCGTATATGCGAACACGTGGCGACGGCCATCTTTGGATACGAACAGAGACAGCAGTGTTTGATCGTCGAGTGTATGGAACTAAAATCGTCCACTCGATGGCGCGAACACCGCTGGGACTTCCACCTTCTGTTCCATTAGTGGAAATTCATGCGAACAGAGTGGCGTTCAGGGGGAGCAACCTCCCGAACTAGATATTCGTACGAACAGACACACGAACAGTTGTTATGCTATTTTCAATGTATTTTGTACTCCCGAAAGAGACCGACCGCACAGCCTATTTTCATGGAACCTTTTTGGGTAGGTGCTTCTTGTGCGGTCAGTCTAAACTATACCTCAGTGGCGTTTCGGCTGCGTTTGTGGGATCTGAGCGCTTTTTGGATATATTGGGCGCTCAGACCCAGGCTATCTGGGGATACAGTAATTGAGGGGGTACCTTATGGGGAAATGTATATTTTGGGGTGTTAAAGATTATACATGTCCTGGACCTGAGAGGTAATGTAATTATATTGTGTACTTTGCTTCAGTCTACTCACAGGTCCAGTGGGGAATGCCCCTGGAATATGTATCTGGAAACCCCTTGCATGGGGATTCTCATAAAAGGCCAGCTGTGTCTCCATTAAAATCAGTTATACCCCCAGAGCTGAGTGTTGTCCACTTGCTGGGTAGGTGTTGGGAGATTCTTGGAATATTTTCTCTATTTGGCTGTTTCCTTGGAATATTCTACCTGTTCTTGAGCGCATCTTGGAGTAACCAGCGGAGAAGGGTCCTTGTTAGGACTAGCTCTCTGCTACAATTCACAATATATAAATGCAAAAAGTATGCAACATAAAGAAATCAGATAGCATGCAGACAAAACTCTCACCTAAAAAAGCTTTAATCTAAATTTACTGTTACTAGAGTTAAAATATACGTTTTTGGCTTACTTTTTGGCTTACTTTTTTTAGAGTTGCATTAACTCCCGTGCTACTGGTAAACTTACCAAGTTTATGAATGCTCAGTAAAAATGACTGCTGTATCCATTTTTATCTGCCAATGATAGTTCCCTAGATATCCTAGCAAGAACCAACTTCAAAGTAAAACCTGTAATGCATATTCACTTCCTCTCTAACTAACAAAACCCTTTCAGTGCTTCAATAAAGAGTGATGAAGCTCAGAGACACTGAAAGAAAGTACATAAAACAACAACACATAAAATATGTTAAAAACATTACTGAGGGTCTATGAGAAGGGGCAGCCGAAGATAACCCACAATAGGTCCAATGTAAAATAAAAATGAACAGGGATCTCCAGATTCCAAAATTACAATGTGTCTAATGTATAGCTTCCCTTACGTTCATCTTGTATGTGGTGGGAAGCATGGTGATAAAAAACTGACAAGGTGCAGGTTGAGTGGCCTCCCACCCCTTCTTACTCGCATCACTCGTCGTATGGAGAATAATAAGCAAGGGTGGGATTCCGAAGCTTTCTAAGCAAAATAGAGGACCCTAAAAAAAAAATCTTCCCACTCAAATATTCTTACTTTAGAGGAGAAAAGACAACAAATTTTAGAACAATTTAATAAATACAAACAAAATGAAAAGTCCTTTTTCAGTGAAGAATCTCCCTTATTGAATGGTATTGTATCTCTGCATGTACACAGCTCTTTGTATCCATCACATTGATTGTGGCTGTGTGTACATTTTATAAGTATATCTGTCGTACCTAGTTCTGTGAATCCATCGTAGTGATCCCGTGTGTTTGCGTTTACTTTTATGTGAATAACTCTGACAGAATTCTTGTCAAAATACAGTTGTTAAAACACCAGTGACCTATGAGTCAGTTAAATGTGAGACTTCTCTCTGTACACAAACCAGACTTGTCAAATGATGTAGGGATACCATGTGACAGTTTTTTTTCAAAGGGCGTGGAATAAAAACATTGTACATATAATACTTTTTGGAAGCTGATTGCATATATAAGAGACAGGATTAGAAATTGGTGAAATTTTGAAGTAGAGATTTGGTGAGTTACAAGATAATGCTATTTTACGTGTAATGCTTATGATAAATAATATACATTAATGGGTTGCATTAAATAGGTTTTAGGCTGCAGAAACAAAAGCACCACTATTTAAAAGCGTGGTATGATCACTTTAATTGAAATAGTCTTATTTTGGGGATAGCGAAATCTTAAAATAAATGCCATTAACAAACAATAAAAACATGACATCACCATTGTATTATATCATTTAAATTAATTTATGGTCGGGAAATATACATATATAATATGCATAATCCTTAAATTGATTGGCATGTTATGCATGGGGAATTTAACACATTCGTATATTCAGATTTTGTGGGCATTCATTTAAGTTTACTATGGTGTGTGAGCATTTTAACAACTGCTGCATTGTCACATTGAAACAGGAAGCAATTGCTGTGTGATGTGTCTTTGGTTCGTGTGTCTGTGAATGCATGTCAAACTATGACTGTTAGCATGTTAGTGTGTCTGCGTATGTGTATTTAAGTTACTTTGATTGCATGTTAGTGTGCATCTGTGTATGCGTGTTAGTGTATGTCTGGGTTAATGTGAGTCTATGATTGCATCTTAGTATGTGTCTATCTATGCATGTCAGTGTGTGTTTATATATGTTTGGCAGTGAGTTTCAGTGTGTGAGTGTGTAACTGTGTATGTTTGACTGTGTGTATGTGTTAGCGTGTATCTATACATGCATGTCAATATGTGTATTCATGTTAGACTGTGTCTGTATGCAGGCTTGTGTGTGTGGGAAGATTTTGCTTATTATGTTGGGGTGTGTGGCATGTTATGTATGTGTGCAAGAGGGGCATTTATGTATATGTGTATATGTACATGCGGCTAGTTATATCTTAGTGAATGGATTACTCTTTATATATGTTCAGTTAAAAGTGTCTAGTTAGGTATATGTAAGTAATTGTATATGGTTAGAGGACTGCAGAGTATTCTCTCCGAGGGCCCTGGGCATGGTAAGTGTGGTTCTTTCTGGGCAATTCACTCTTAAACGAATAGCCCTGACTGCTTTTATACATGTATATTAAATATAATAATATATATGTATTATGTGATTTAAAATATAATAAAATGTTCTTTTCATATATTCCCTCTCTCCTTTCCTGTGTTTCTAAATCTGATTCAGTCTTTTTACATATAAAAATAAATTATATATGTCTTTTTTTAAAATTCTTCCTTTTTTTTCCCCACAAGACTCGTTGTCATCATGTGGAATCCAAACCACTGTAAGTAACATTTTAAATACATATAAACAGTTTTCCAGGAAGTGTAAGGGGGTCTGTGTGAGTGTAAGCCAAGGGAGGTGGGACTAGAGCTCCATAAAGTGAGTTAACTCCTAAATGGCAGAGACTTCATTAAGCCAAACTTGTTTTGATTTTTTTTTTTTTTATTATTCTTAGAGTGCCTCTTTAATAAGCAATTTAAATAGGACACATCCTTTTTTTTTTCAGGCCCTCCTCATGGACAACCCCCCCATGGACAACCAGGTTGCCCAACGGGAGGACATGTTCATCCCTGCCCACCTGTGCACCCTGGTCCACATGGACACCACCATCCTCCTGGACATCACCATCCTCCTGGACACCACCATCCTCCTGGCCACCATCATCCACATGACCCCCATCATCCTCATGGTCACCATGGCCACCATCACAAATAACCTTGTGTAAAGGTAAGTTTGACTCCATCTCTATAACTAACAACTTTTTTTATATAATAAATATATAAACACCATGATAACCATATTTAAAAAAATAAAATTTCCCAAGTGTCTTTGGATTCTCCTTTCTCTCATATGTTCAGGAGCTAGATATCACATCTCATCACATGCCTCAATGTTTAAAAGTTAAATGGTTTCTGGGAGTATGCAACAACAAATTTACAGTGTAGTGGAAGTGGTGTATAACTACACTGAGAGCAAAGTAAATTATACCCAAATGGAAGACTGACAGTGTCACAGTACATATAAAAATGTATGCATTATTTGTTTTAATTAATTATACAATATATATATATTAACCTTAGAGTAAGATGGTGAAATAGAGAAGAGCATGCAGTGTTTGAGGCTGACAGAAAGCTTTGTGCTTTTTTATGCATCTTCAAATTAGTGACAATTGGGGATTTTTTTTAGAGAAGTGGAAACTGGGGAAAAGTCATAAGTGGTAAGTGAATCTTGGAGGTGGAGTATTGAATGATAATTGGCAAAGTTAGTTGGCAGAGCGTAGGACATAGTGTTATGGTAGCAAACAGAGATTATATTTACTCTTGGACATTTGTAGAGGGCTCTAAAATTGTGTTTTGGGTCCAAGGACCCTTCTTTCTCTGGAAAAGGCAAGGGGAGTTTCAGAGTGTTTAAAGAAAAAAAGATGTTACTTTAAGTACTGTTTTACTGTAACTGATCTTGAATCTTGTAAAACTATGCACAATGTAAGATACCTCTTCCCCAGACTGAGAGCTTAAATATTTATTGTTAAGGACAAAATAATAGGAAATTTGTGTTTTCCTATTATGTTTATTGATAGTGTGGTGATTTGGAGTGTCTTGCAATGGATGCTTGTTATGTAATTTCATAGTTTAATTAAAAAACTATTACTTAAACACATACCTGTGATACATCATATTGGGAAGGTAATACTACCTCTCTGCAGGTACAAGAGCTAGCATTGGATGCATATGCTATACAACTCTACTTCTACTCTTTACCTGATTCACCCTACATAATGAACAGTACTCACACCATGTGCTGAACTGCATTAAATTCCCTGCTGGTTATGGTTTTATGGGGTTTACTCAGCAACCAATTAACATATCAGGAATACCAGGATTGCCAGAGCCACATGTTGGTCTTGGCAAAGTTCAATGTAGAATTTTCTTCACAGTTTGCAGAGAGTATAGGCTATTTGAAGATTACTTTCTTTTCATTATACATTTTCATAATATTTATTTTTTGCATTATCGGTAAGGCTCTGTTCAACCTGTAGTATCTCTTCTAACATGAGGAGGTTAAATGTACATGAGGAAGCAACCCCTCACAACTTTACCTACTTTATTCCTTACCTTGTGGTAGGTAATGTGGTCCCTGGAGGTCCAGTGATGGAGCATTGTGGTCTATTAGAAGCAGATCAATTTAAGGTCTCCCTTGCAGTTCCAGTTGCCTGCGGCCTGGGCCAGCCTTGGAACTAGCAGTAGTCCTGGAAAAAATGGAGATCCTGTACTTCAGTCTGCTCGGGCATGCTACATGTAGTGACAGGCAGGAGGGGAGTGCAGTGCTAAGCAATTGCGCCCAAGGGCCAGTGCACCCTAGGCGGCTGTGCACAGGCCCTGAAGGTATGGGGGCCAACTGGAAAAGATGGGCTAGTCTGGCCCTGGCTGTGGCACTTAGAGACATTAATAAGTTCAGTGGCTTACGAATAAAATAATAGAAGAATCAGTATTGGCAGAGCCACTTCCTGGTCTTTTAAAAGTTCACAGTAGAAGTTGAAACACGTAGAAGGATTGTAGAACATGCAAAGAAAAGTGCACTTAAAGACCATCATGCAAAACCAAGAAATCATCCTGATAAAAATGGGAAAATCAGGATTTATTAAGAAAGCACAGCAATATCATATATCCATTTATTGTTCGTTGCAAATCTCACAGATTCTGGGGATAGGGTACATTGACAGGTAAGTATTTTTATATATTTCTTTTAAGCATTATCGCTATTATACATTGTTCATTATACAAAGGTAGTCTACTATCGACCGTTTGTTCAAATGTGTGTTAAATAAAAATAGCTAAATTACAGTGAGAAAGTTAGAAGAGAGGGAAGTACATTCTTATTTAATTATCACCACTTGCTCCACCTATTTTCTCTGTGTTATAAATTAGGTAAGAGTAATATGCAAAACTCACCAAAATGGTTGTGTACCCGAGGCACTGAAATTGGACAGCTCTGAATGTAATTACTTTTAATTATTCCTATGTATAGGAAATCCTATAATCTCTCTTAATACTAATTTGTCTTTTTTCCCTCTAGCTACAAAAACCTAGGCGTGGATGCAGCTCACACTGATTACCAAAAGAAAGAAAATGTGATAATACCTGATTACTTCTCCAACTTTTACTACACAAATATGTTTCCCTTCATCACTTAATCCCTTTTCATTAATACTCTGTATAACAAAGAAAGAAGTCACATAACAATAAAGACAAAATGGCTATATTTGTTTATGAGCTTTATTGTATACACATGTATACCTGTATAATTCACAAAAGGTACAAAGAAATATAAATAAATAACTAAATAATAAATAAATAAATAAATACATATATGTTTTATACACATATAATAGATTGTTCTGTTTCTTTTTATATTTTATTTATTTATAAAATATTTTACCAGGAAAGATACATTGAGATTTCTCTCGTTTTCAATACTTTAAACATAGTTAAATCATAATAAAGTTGCTTGATGTAGACTGTAAATTTGGGTGCAAGGCTTTCAAATTCTAACGTTTCAGCTTTTTACTTTCTCGCTGTTCTGTTATTAAATAATTTGCCGATTGTCTTCTATGATGTCGAATTTTGGCACTGCTATAGCAAAGTAAATGATCTTTTTTAATATTATTTTTAACCAGATGCAACACAAGTTAAACACTACTATCTTACAATGGGTGAGAATTGTTAACAAAAAAGTGAGATAAATGCCAGAAAACAGAGAAGGAAGAGAAGAAAGAAGGGATAAAAGAAAACATAAAAGAAGGGAGCCATCTTGTGCAGAGCTGCAGATTTAAGAAGAGCAAGATAACCCAACTTCCTAACTTTGTGTATACCTTTTTTATTTAATTGTAAAGTCATTCATAGGAATTAGTTTTAATACATGATAAATAAAGTTTTCTTTTAAATGTATATTATATATTTGTAAGAAACGGCAACACTATTAGTTCAGTCTAGGCATGGCCAAGGCACACAATGCAAATAAAGAGGATAACAAACATTATTTTTGTTTATTCTCTTTAACTTATATATATATATATATATATATATATATATATATATATATATATATATATATAGGTGAGGGATATATATAGGTGAGGGATAATAACATAATAGTAAAAATATACTTTTATTTTAGATTCATGGATTTATATAAAGTATTTCCTATCTCCTAAAATTAGATACTGTACATACATTTTTTTTTTATTTAACATAATCTGTATTTCATTTTTGTTCATCATATAAAAAAAAAAAAAAGCTTATATTACAAACATTTCGTCTAAGATATAAATCATAAAACAAAACTACAAACACTTTACAAGACATACTACATTACAGCATATAGGAATATTGACTTAGTTCTCTGAACAGAGTATTTATCTGATCTCCATATTTTGAATAAATTAAATACCATACAAGGTATTAAAGGGCAAATATGAATAATTTCTACAAAAGTGTAAGTGCCTTCTGAAGACAATTTTCTCTTCATTTTTTTATTCTTAACTGAAGAGTTTTTTATCCAACCTACACCATTTTCCATCTTTAGTTGGAATATAAATTGATCTTTCTATTGTATATATTCAATTTTGATAAATTGTTTCTATCCTCTCGCTATCAAATTAGTTACAGCCATAAGGCCATTAAAGGCCAAATAATATTGTGATGGTCTTACAGTTGGCCAACCAAGTTGTCATAATGCTAACATAAGGGTTTTGTCAATTTTAATCTTATCAATTTTATATAGACCAATCCCAGAGTTTTGTAATTTTCGGGCAGCTCCACCATATGTGTAGATAACTACCAACCACTCCTATAAATCTCCAGAAATCCTTGAAGCATTAGGGTATATTCTATTTAATCTTGTTGGTATGATGTACCACCTCTTACATATTTTGTAAAAGGCTTCTTTTAGAGATACATTAAGAATTTTTTTATTTAATTTAAAATACACTAGTCCCAAACAATGGGATTAATTTTAATACTAAGCCCTGTTTCCCATTTTATTAACCTTTTTATATTGTTTAATTTTAGATGTTTACATAATTAGAGTATAGCACTTAGATAAGAGTTTTGAAGTTGCCATTGGGTCAAAGACCTGTTTCATAAAAGTGTCATTTTTTGGATCCTTCATAAAAATGTTTAGATATATGTGATTTGATCCTTAAGTAATTGATTATTTCAGAATTAGGAAGGTCAAATTCTAAGACTAAAGATGCAAAAGATTAAATTCCCCCCTCCTTCATGATGTTATCCACAACCATAATATTTCTATCTCTCCAATCATCCAATGTTATATCATCCATGAGGAATTCTAGTATTTCTAGTTCCATAAAGCAATATATATTACCACTACACTTCATTATTTTTTTCATCCTAAACTATATTGGAAAGATATGAGTTAAGATCTTATTTCTTTATATCAAATAACCATTTTCATGACAAATACGTTTAATCCAGTAAATCACCTCAGAGAAAAATGTAAAAAATAAACAATAAAGATACAATCTATATATAGTATAGTAGATAGAGCTTGTCCCTCTAGAGGTGCAACTGGAAGTAGATTAAGAAATATTCCTCATAGAAACCATGATGCTTAGAGTGCTTAATGGTATATCTATGGACAGATTATTAGAGTATAGAGCTGTCAAAGAATTAAGATGAAGGAAGATAGAGGGTATAGTTAAAGGAGTATACTGTATATAAATCTTGCAGTGAAAATAATTATCAATACCTCACTTCCTATGTCCATCTAGACAGTAATGGAGCAAACTAAATAGAATGTTATAAATAACGAGAAAAACCCACGTGAGGCAGGTCTAATACCATGCCTTGCCAAGTGTTAAGTGCCCATTAAATAAAAATAATAAAAGGAACGCCTGACACGCGTTTCGGTGCTTTAAGGGAAACCTCCACCTCCTTGTATGTTAACTATAGTGGCGAACAAAAGAGTATCAGTATGTACCCTGATCATATCATGTACAAATGAAACAAAACGGATACACTTAGCAGTTTGATGTAAAGTGTATCTCTCTTGTACAAGGATTTGATACATTATTGTACCAAAAGTTAAAGAAATGTGTAAATAAAATGGTCCCTTCCTATATTGATTATGATAGGATCATAAAAATTATACTGATACTAAATCAAAGAGAAAGGGACTCAAGATTTATAATAGTCATATTTATTTTAGTTTACACATATTAGTGAAAAAAATTTTTTAAAGCAATACAGAAAGGTAGGAGAAGAGGGATTGTCAGATCCTCATTTACTTTTACCTTAACGCTCAATGTAACTATGATATTTTACTATCTAGACAAATGATACATAGGGGATAGGGAAAGAAGTATGGGGGGATAAATCAGAAATATATATGAGTATTGTCTATAATGACATTAAATAGGGGGTATGAATCTATATAGTATAAGACACAACTTAAAGGGAAATCTCAAAAAAATTAATATCTTACAACACAATAAAAGTAGACAACTAGAACTACTAATTTATATTATATACAAGTGTATCTGGTCAAAAGATCAAAAAAGTATATACTTAAATGGTGGAAGAGAGAAAATAATAGCAAATAAACTAATCAGAGATAAATGGTGTATATGAAAAACCCTCGTTGAGACCCAGAGGTGAGAGAGTTTTTAATTTATATATCCAAAACTCTCTCTTTGTAGCAGTTTTTTATCAAGGTCGCCTCCTCTGGGTCCAAGTGTGACTCTTTCTATGCCGCAGAAGTTTATTACTTCTGTATTACTTCTGCGGAGCCCCCATGATGTAATTTAAGATGTTTAGAGATGGGGGTGTCTACTAATCTCCTCAGGTTGACTGAGGTCACATGCTCGCGAATCCTACATTTGAAGGCTCGAATGACTTTGCCCACATATAGTTTTTTACACGAGCATGTTAGTAAGTAGATAAGGCCTTTAGATTGACAATTTAAAAAAGTTTTGAGATTAAAGTCATATGTGTTCGTAGAGTCAGAAAGTTTTTAGTTTTTTTGAGGGACGGAGAATGAATTTACAAGCTTTGCATCTGCCACATTGATATGTGCCAGATACCGGAGATTTAAGCCATGTGGATTTATTTGAGGGGGTTTTCAGATGACTTGGTACCAACATAGCTTTAATATTTCTTCATCTCCTTGCTGTTACAGAGGCATGTGGTGTTATGACTTTCTGTAAATGTGGATTCTGGAGTAAAAGTAGCCAAAATCTCCCAAGAATATTTAGTATTGGATGCCAACTTTTGGCACAATAATGTATCAAATCCTTTTACAAGAGAGATACACTTTACATCAAACTGCTAAGTGTATCCGTTTTGTTTCATTTGTACATGATACGATCAGGGTACATACTGATACTTTTTTGTTCGCCACTATAGTTAACATACAAGGAGGTGGAGCTAGCCCTCACGTCACCTAGTGTCTATTCCATCATGTGGGCGGATTTGGATATTTTGATTGACATTTACCCTATTACCGCCCATCTACAAATCGTAAGCATGTTAGCCCTGCCCATCGGAGGATTTGGTGCGAGATTTAATAACAGAGTGACAGAGGAGAAACTAATACCGGACACACCTCTGTGAATACACCAGTTTGATTGGAGGGTTGATGACTTAGATACTGGGGATTAAGGTATATAAGACCTCTCTTTTTAGCAGTTTGTTTGCCTCTGACGAAGGTGCTTCATTTACAGCTACAAAACGCGCGTCAGGCATTCCTTTTTTTATTTTGATTTAATGGGCACTTAACACTTGGCACGGCATGGTATTAGACCTGCCTCACATGGGTTTTTCTCGTTATTTATAGCATTCTATTTAGTTTGCTCCATTACTGTGTAGATGGACATAGGATGTGAGGTATTGATAATTATTTTTACTGCAAGAGATATATGCAGTATACTCCTTTACTTATACCCTCTATCTTCCTTCATCTTAACTCTCTGACAGCTCTCTACTCTAATAATCTGTCCATAGACCAATGAGCACTCTAAGCATCATGGTTTCTATGAGGAATATTTCTTAATCTACTTCCAGTTGCACCTCTAGAGGGACAAGCTATATCTACTATACTATATATATTGTATCTTTATTGTTTATTTTTGTCATTTTTCTATGTGGTAATTTACTGGATGAAAGATAACTAACCTATCCATAACTACTTGTGATTACATGTAGCAAATTAATAGACCTCTCAAATAGAGGATCTTTTTGACAATTTGATAAGTTGGGATAGGCATTTCAATATGGAGTGTCTTTTGTAATACCGCAAACCCCACGAACCGCCGCAGCTTGGTGTGGGAATATTTATGGGATAATAATAGTAACAGTGAGAATTGCCCACTAATTCAATTCTCAGATCCCAAAGAACGTTTATCGTGTTAAGTGAAAAGTATTTCATATAATTAATATCACAATGTATAAAAATAGATTTTATTTATATGACAAATTAATAATAAACAAATAATATTATGTAACATGCATAACAATAATCAATGAATATCCAGTACAAAATTATATGCAATACAAAGGAATGGGTATTACGTTTCAATGGCTAAACGGCATTATCTGTCAAGAATTCTGACGATTTATGAGGTATCCTTAACACAGATTGAAAGTGAAACTTTTCACAGCGAAGAACAGAATTCCTCAAAGTGCAGCGTAAGGTCGTAAAGTTTAGCAGACAGTTAGAATAACCCTTTCAATGCTGGCTAGATCTCCTAGGTAGTTAAGATCTATTCTTATGTAATTTTTAAATAAAATAACATTTAAACCAGTTCACTAGTCATTTTCTTAAACCATCCAATAATATGTTATATAAGCAGATTTTTAATTTGTCTAAAAGATATCTATCTTAATTTAGAGCAAATCAATACACCTGGATAAAAACAGCGGTATGCTAACACGTGATAATATCACATCAATATATAATTATTCTTAATTCCACCTGCAGAATGGAATATTTATAACTATATATTCTTAGTTACTAAGATTTCTTAATATGGAAATCTGACCGTGCTTTATCCTGTCATATATAATGCTATTAATACATTTTAATTAATTTAATTTAATTAAATGAAACCAGTATAATTACCAGTTGAGTAGATATTTCATCCGATTGGTAGTCTCTCTCTGCATGGAGGTGTTGGTTAGAAAGTCAGTAAATTCTAAGTGTTAGAGTTTTAGGAGTAGAGTGTTAGTCTCAGATGTTGTCCGAGTTGGAGTCCCCAAACTTCCAATTCCTCTCTCCTCTCCTTTGCAAAACTTGCATCTGCCTCCTCTCGTCTCTTGTATCTTCCCTTTGTCTTAACTTTTAAAGGGCCAGACTCTCTGTACGTCATCAGTTGATAACCCAATAGAAGCACTAGAGGTGTGGTTATCTTCCAGATCGCAAATTAGTTATTTGGTCTGTAGAGGGCAGTCTTGTCCCACTAAACATACCTATCCAGGAAAGAGTTAACTTTTCCTGGTGGCTATTTTGACGTCATTTTGGCCTATCTAGATAGTGGCTATAACTTACATATCCTTCAAAGATCAAAGGGGTTCTTAAATTTTGTCCAGACTATGTGTCTGCAATTCTGCTATAATTTCTGATATGACAGATCATGAACTAAGTTTACCCTTTTCCATACAATGGTACCTTATATATATAGACAGTTAAATATTAAATTATTTAATCTTCTCTGTCACAATTGTCTGGGTTTAGATTTGATTATATTCTTCTTAGCATTAGACAGTCTATCCAACCCCCTTCCTTATCACTTGGCTTGTATATACTATGCATTCCTTAGCTCTGGCAAAGTGGTTAGTCTTACAGAAAGAAGAAATCCTGTGTCTCTTTGTTAACTTGAAAATAACAAAATGGAGTCTGATCTGTTCAGAGTGACTCAGAATATACACTTTTAGTTTCTATCATAGCACAAAATGTCTGCCGATATAAATACCCTGACATAACCCCCCTTTAGTGCATTTCATAGCCAAAATTAATTTAGCTTATGAATAAGCACTATAGAAGTTACCAGACATATTGTGCAATCACATCATTTCTAACATAGGCCCGTGCGTGGAATGAACATTTTTGTATATATTTGTACCTGTAAAAGTTTTGAACTTTACACTTAGTACAATCAACCATAATATCATTATTACATAGTACATTATTTTCATTTGAAAAATGTCTTTGGGAGTTACATATGGTATGGCCAATAAAAAGCAAATCTCCATACGTTCCGGATCAATTAAGAGAGGTATTGCGCTCCCCATCTCAAAGGCCAGATTTAATTGCATAGGCTCAATTGTCTCTCCATCCACATTGGCAAGCATCGCATGAACAATATCCTTGGATACAAAATACAGAGGTATGCGTCCCCCTGCCAATTCGATCATTCCAGTTTGCACTTCGTCGAAGAAAAGCAAGTGTGTGGAACAATATTGGGTCATGCAGAAATAGAAGTTCACGCTTAAATAAGTCATGACTTTGGTGCAACTCAGTGGATTTGGCAATTAACTCTGAATGCAAATTTGTTGTAACAACTGTGTCTTCCACAATAGTTAACACGTCTTGGAGAAGTGTTCTTTGCTGTTGTATCACCTGATGAATATCGTTAATGTGTTGCTTTAGCGCATAGATTTCCATATCCAGCTTTTGGACAGTAATAGAGTTGGCTGCAGACATTCCAGTTGCGACAACTGCACCGACAGTGGCACAAACTAATGCAACAATTATAGCGGTGAGGAACCTTTTGTGTCGGTTGCTCATCGGAATAGAACTGGATACAAATGGTTTCCGGGCTTGCTCCAAGATGTTTAGCACACGGTCCTGTGCTCTTTGGAGGTGCATCTGGTACCAAGTCTGTAACTCAGGAAGCTGCATCGATGAAATGTTGTATGCCTTCTCGATGGAAATCTTGGGGTCCAAGCTGACGAACACACGTCGGGTCAGGATCCTCTTCTCTGTTAAGATGAACCCTGGTGTCTCTTGAATCAGGATGTCGGAGGATGGTCCCATCTCTGCGATCGGGTCGGTCCGTAGCTCTTGGCACAGGAGCAGTACGATCCAGAAACACGCCACATCCTTCTTGGACATCTTTCGACAGTCACGGATCAGGAACTCGTTTCAGACATCTACTAATGATTCAAGGTTTGTTAAGCATACAAACTTATAACAGTGTGACATCACTTGGCCTAGGACAACACATTATTACGATTCATCAACATATGTATTCTGTCTAATTCTATTTTTATAACTTCATCCCTCACTACATTTATTACTGACTCCTCAGCAATTGCCTATAGCAGTTAAACAAGCTAGTAACCTGCTTATAAAATGTAGTTATTGGATGGCAAGGAAATGGTTAATGACATGAACGTACATGAGATCATGGCACATCACAACATTTCACATCATACTATACCACGTGAATCAAGCATTCATCCAGGTTAGTCGTTCACCCTTCTGCATCCGAATCCACACCTATAATCCTTAATTGAGATTTAGGATGACAAGCACGCAACTGGTTAATGTGAACCCACTTTTCAATAAAATCACCATCCTTAGGAATTTTTATCTTGTACGCTACTGGGGAAATTTTGTCAATAATGACATATGGCCCTTTCCAAGAAGGTAAAAATTTCTTTTCCTTGACTTGATTTCGCGCAAAGTTATACAGATAGACTTGATCTGTTATCTCATATTCCTTTTTCGTGGTTTTTAGATCGTAATAGGTCTTAACCCCTGTCGCTGCTTTTTCTAGATTCTTTTGGGCAAAAGCAAACGCATGCTGTAAATGCTTGCGCAAATCTTCGATATACTGATGCGTAGTGGCAGCATTGATCAAGTTATGATCTGAAGTACGATATAGTAAATGCTGTGGTAAAACCATCTTTCTTCCTGTCATCAATTCAAAAGGTGACAATTTGGTAGCAGTGCTAGGTGTAGCTCTAATCGCCATTAAAACTAGGGGCAATTTAATGTCCCAGTCTTTACCAGACTCCTTAACATATTTCTTCAGAATATTAACGATAGACTGGTTATATCGCTCTACCCCCCCGCTAGACGCAGCGCGGTATGCAATATGTAGCTTTCGTTTAACACCTAGAATGTTCCACATCTTAGCCATTACTTCGCTGGTAAAGTGACTACCTCTGTCTGACTCAATTCTTTGAGGCAGACCGAACCTGGAAAAGACATGGTTAATCAACAAAGTGGCGCACACGGTACTCGTGTTCTCTTTACAAGGCAAACATTCTATCCACTTTGTGTACATACATGTAACAGTTAACATGTATTTATTACCTCTTGAAGATCTTGTTACAGGACCTATAAAGTCAATCTGAATATCAGACCAGGGTAATGACACCCCCCTCTTCTGAAGTGGTGCACGATGGGTTGGACCATGGGGTTGATATTGCGGACAAATCAAGCATCCCTGACAGTATGTCTTAACATCCCTTAACATGTGTGGCCAATATGCATAATCACGCAATATCTCATATGTGATCTTATCACCACGATGCCCAGATGTAGGTGCATCATGTGCGTGTTGGAGCATTAACCCTCTGTATACAGTTGGAACTACCCATTGTTGTATACCATGTTTAGAAGTTCTGACCAGTAACCCATCCATGATACTAAATTGGACTTTATATCTCATCAAGATTCGTAAATCTTCATTATCTTTGCAATCCTCATCTGTGATGGGATTGGCAGTAGGGTCTTCTATATGTTTATAGAATATGCCTATGACGGGATCATTCTTTTGGCTAGTAATCAGGTCCTCACTAGGAGCTTCTTGACTCCATTGCACGACATTTAAGTCGGCATTATCTCTAGCCTGACGTCTAGTTATGGCTTCAACATGAATTGAACCCATAAGATCATCAATGTTTAGGGTTTCACCATCGATGGCAGCTTGTTTTGCCAGTGAATCAGCTAAGTCATTACCATCCTTGTCAATACCTTCTATTTTAGAATGGCCTTTGGTTTTCTTCCAATATATGGTTAAACCATTTTCCTTAACCAACTCATCGATTTTACAAAACAATTTCCCATGTTTAACAGGTTTGTTATTGCTTTTCAGCATTTGGTTACGTTTCCAGCTAGGCAGATATTCGACGAAACTGTTGCGAACATAGTTAGAATCAGTTATAATAACAAATTCTTTGATACCATATTCTATTGCCATTTGAATGGTCTTATATACTGCACAGAGTTCGGCTATCTGACTGCTTTTGGGACCAATATTGTATCCTATAGATACATTAGGATAATCACCTGTCCAGGCGATTCCGATACCTGCAACTAACTTCCGTTCAGCACCAACGACGTGGTGATATGAACAACCATCAATGTATACCCACGGTAGTGGTCGACAGTATTCCTCGTCATAAACTTTATAAGGAGATAGCAATTGCTCTTCTAGGAAGTCATCTCCGGTGTCATTATCATCCAGAGATGGAGCAGTACAGTCATGTAATTCTGCTAAACCTTGGGCAACTGGGCTTCTCTTATTATGTTTATAACGGACTTCTAACGGCCATCCCTGTAAGGATAGAGTCCATGCAGTAATCCGACTGTTAGAGAGATTACCGTCTCTAATTCTTTCACTCTGCAGATACTGTAGAGGTTGGTGAGCTGTTTCTACAATTATTTTCTCACCTTGGATATAGCTACGAAAATTTTGTAGTGCCCATACAGTCGACAATAACGCCTTCTCACACGTGTTGAATTTAACTTCAACAGGTGACAAAGTCTTGCTAGCATATGCAATAACCTTGTTTAAACTGTCCTGCTTCTGGTACAGAACAGCACTGATGCTTAAATCGGTATATCCTGTCTCCAGATAGAAGGGTTTACCCCCCTCTGGGTATGCTAAACAGGGTGCCTGAGTGAGCTTCCTCCTCAGTTCACTTACCGCTTGGTCCTGAGGCTCCCCCCAGTTCCAGGTAGTTTCCTTTTTAAGCAGGTGTAAGAGTGGTTTAGTTATTTCTGCATAGTTATCTATAAACTTACGGGAGTAGTTAGTCATACCAAGGAATGATCTTAATTCCCTGATGTTTGAAGGTGTTTTAGCCTTAATTACAGCTTCAACCTTCTTCCTCTGAGGATTTAATCCTTCAGAAGTTACCTCATGTCCGAGGAAATTGACATGGGTGCGACACCATTGTGCCTTTTGTAAAGACAGTTTAATCCCTGCCTCTCTTAACTGAGTGAGAACATGTCTAATCTCTAAGATATGCTTATCAAAGGAAGTGCTTTTCAGCAAGACATCGTCGACATATGATAACGTTCCTCTCTCGAGTGCGTCAGGCATAGCTTTATGCATGAACACAGCGAATTCATGACCAGAGTTTATGTAACCGAAAGGCATACGGGTCCAGGTATACTGCTGCTTTCCAAATGTGAAGGCCAATTTGTATTGGTCTTCATTATGGACTGGTACAGTCCAATATCCCTGCGCACAGTCAATGGCAGTGAATATTTTGGATCCCTGCATTTGTACCAAACATTGGTCTATGTATGGTGTTGGCCAACCAGACATATAGACGCGTTTATTTAGCTGTCGTAAGTCAGCGCATAAACGCCATTGTCCATTAGGTTTCAGAATCCCCAAGATCGGATTATTATACGAACTGTGCACTGGACGTATAATGCCCCTTTCCTTTAAATTCTGAATGATGTCTTGTAGACCATCATATGACGCTAATGGGAGTCTATATTGTTTGATAAATACAGGTGGTAAATTTGGATCAGTTTGTATTCTGGCTACGTGGAGGTTAGTTAACCCACAGTCGTAGGAATCTTTGGCAAAAATATCTTGGAATTCCAAAAGGATTTCCTTTAGCTGCTGTCGCTCAGCATCATTGGAGCAACCGTCAGCTAAAGATATTTGCTCTTCTAGCCTTTCCTGAAATCCTGGAAAGATTTCAGGCTGGCCTATCTCATAAGCTTCTTCAAGCCTAGAAGTTAGGTCAGTTCGGTGTTGACTTACCTTTTCTCTTTGGTCGTGATACTCTTGTGATTCCTGCTCATTGAGCGGATGATCGAAGGTGATAGATGCTTCTTCGATTTTACACGAGCCTTCTTCAACGTTGAAGGGATATACAGATAGGATAGTGAATAATCCTTCTGGGGAGGAATGGAATATTTGATCGACAATTTCGTCCTCAGTTAAGTATTCTTCAGGGATGAGGCCTATAATTTGGTTTTGGAAACCAAATGTATAGTACTCAGCATCCAATGCTAGACCTAATAATGTTCCTTTTGGTAAAGTAACACTATTGGGTGTAACATTGTTGACCATGATATAGGTGGGATTCTTACCAATACTTACCATTGGTGTATGTGTTACCACCATCCCTAATTGTTGTATCCTGTTGGATAAACAGATTAGGGCATCAGAGTTTTCCAATCTCTGACCCTTCTTTACCTGTAGGGGTAAAAGAAAATTACTTGTCCCCTGTGGAATGGTTATGTCATCAGGAACTTGGATACTTACCGCATATGGGAGTATTTGTCCTGATTTCAGGCGTTTTCCTCGTGTAGGTATCCACAAGGATTACCTTTTAACCTTGTCCACAAGTTGGAATTAATCAGGTCAAGGTGTATGGCAAAGCGATGTATGACATCATTGCCAACGTAAACCTGATAGCGAGGTTCGTCTATCACTAGGAATAAATGTTTGACTGTCTTATTTCCGATGGAAATAGATAGTAAACATTTTGCTATCACATTGTGACTCTCTGATTCGCCATCCAGATTCTGGATCCACCTGTCATGTGGGGAAGCGTACCTGATCATTTTAGGATTAGCGATCTGCTTTAACAGACTTCTGCTAATATAGCTGTTCTCACTCTGTAAGTCCAGCTTTGCATTCCTACTTCTTCCTAAGTCATTTATTTGCATAGGAAAGAATAAGTTGTTATTAACCCTTTCAATTCTGGCAAGGAATTGAGCATGACCTGCCAGATCTACAGATTCAACATAGTCCCTGTGGAGAGAAATGGTTAAAACATCACCTTCCAGAGAGACATTCTGGATCCTCTCTGGAGCAATTCTTATGGAATGCTCATCTACAGGTGCGATTGCATCATTCACCTGCAGGATAGTCACGTCAGGTGACTGACTATTCCTAAAATGTACCTCAATTGAGTCAGGTCTTTCTTCTATCACATGGCAGTTACGATCAGATTGTACATGTGATTTCTCATAGGTTATGGGAACCTTAGCTTGTGACCATACAATTCCATTTACACAGTCAATAATAGTGTTAAGTCTTCTGAGTATGTCTATACCCAGAATCAGTCGGTCATAGGGGAGATCTACCACTATCACCGGGTGTCTAAAGGTTTTGTTACCTATTTTAAACTTTAACCAGGTATTGCCAATAACATGAAGGGCATTTCCTCCTACACTCAACAGAGCATTGGGGAAATCTCTTAGCTTCGGCTTATCCGTTGCTAAGTCCATTACCTGCTGGAAGTAGGTATTGGATAAGATAGTGGCTTGTGAACCAGTATCTATTAACCCTTTAAAAGGCTGGGGTAGCGAATCCTGTATTTCTACAGACATGTAGTACCTTCCTTCATGTTCTTCTAATTCACATAAGAATTTAGAATGTGTCAACATATTACTTGTTTTCCATACATTACCGGTCACAGTAGTAGTTTCTACCTGTACTGAGGAATGCTCAGTCTTACCCACAGGCCCATCCTTTTTAGGAATATCTTGAACTGTCAAGCGGGAACTAGTGGTCGGCATCTCATCAGTTAACCCTTTCAGGTCTGGATCCTGGAAACTAGTGGCTGCTGGGGCTACTTTAGCCTTTGGCTGAAATGAAAAAACAGAGGAACACGTTGCGCCTCCTTCACCCGGAAGTGAAGTGACGGTATAGGCAATAGGTTTCCTTACACAACTATTGTTTGTTTGACTATTAGTACCTGGAAAGGAAACAGGGTTAGGCATTACATCTACTGATAACCTAGCCTGTTTAGTTACAGTGGCTATTATTGTTGCGGCACCTCTTGTTGTTGCTGCGGTTGCACAGGTAGTTCTGAAATTGGAGCTATCCCTAAAAAAGGATTTAGAGCAAAGACTTGGTTGATCTTTGTCATTTCCTCCATTAATTTGCCCATCTGGTCTGTCAATTGACCAACCTGACGACGCAAATTATTTCCCCCATTGCCGTTTTGTCTTTGCCCATTAGAATTTGGCTGGGATGGCTGAGACTGTTGGGAGTTATTGGAAGCAGATTGGTTGTTTCTGTTTCCATATCTCCTATTTCCCTGAGGATTCCTTCTCCATTGGGAATTGCCTTGGTTCTTATTAACCCAGGGGCGTTTATTCCCATTGGCATTGGATTTTTCAGAGTTATTAGAGGAATTTGCAGAATTGCTTCTGGCATTTTCCGGTTTCTGAGGTTTTGGAGTTTTCAAAACCTCGGAATAGGTCCTCTTTTTCTGTTGGGTTTCTAAACCTAACTGAATTTTTGTCTCTGACACCATTTTATCACCAGGTTTCTTAACCTTTGGCTGATTTTCGTCATGTGCATGGTGTATAGTATACAATTTCATGCACTGACTGACTAGCCATTCTAATGGTAACTTACAATCGTAATCTCTTGCGAGATTCATTTGTATGTTTACCGGCATGGCATGAAAATACAGATCTTTGAAGTCTGTGCTTTCATACCTGGGTTTCCTTTGGGCCACGGAGTATGCATTTTTAAGAATTATTAAAAATTCTCTGGGGCTTTGATCTGGACGGCACTTTAAGTTATAAAGCGCCTTCTTTGCAGAGGCAATAGTTTTATACTTACCATATTCCATGATTATTTCATATTTCATCTTGGACCAGGACATTAACTGTATAGCTTGAAGACTTTCTAGATAAACACGACACATTGAATCAAAGGTCCATGTAATGAACCATTTCTTATGAATGTCATCATACATGCCCAATGAATTCATTGCTCTATCATAATTTTCCAGATGTTCAGATATGTTTCCTGAACCTCTAGAAAATTGTGGGACAGTTTCTCTAAGGAATTTGATGACCTTTGGTGTTTCATAAACAGGCGTCGTTGATTTACGACCTCTGTTTCTGTGTTTGGGTAAACGTCTATGCGATCTGTCTGCTGAAGAGGAATTAGACCCGTACAACAGTGCAGATGGCATATCAGTTACATGGCCTTCAGAGTGGAGAGTGCAATCACTTTCACTCCCATCACTCTGAGCTTCTTGTTCACTGTCACAATTCTGATCAGCATCAGAATCCTGCCAGTGTACAGAACCATGTCTGTTTTCATTCCTATCACCTTGAATTGGACTCTCCCTCTCAAGTTTGGCCAAGACAGCTTTTTCAAACTGTTCTGCCCAAGATTGCCATGGTGGCTTGGTAATGTCATGAGATGGGGAATCTTGTTCCACAGGTGATTTTTTAGAATTACTCACACCTTTACTTACAGACTGTTTTATGAAAACCTGGTTTGGTGTGGGAAAATCATAATAAGGAGGGGATTTACAGATAGTCTTTTCTTGCATTTTTGTGCAACTTTTTGGCACAGAATGATGACTACCAACCTCACTGTCTAATTTCTGACTCTCCTTTTCATACTCATCCAATTGCATTTTAAGCTGATTTATTTCCTGTGCATATTTATCCGTCAAAGCTTTCATTTCTTTTTCATGATCAGCCTGACGAGTTTTATGCTCAGCAAGTAAATCTTGGTATTTCCCATTTTGAATGCCCAGATCGTCACTGTACGTGTCCAATTTGGCATTCAATGACTTGTTTTCATCACACACCTTAAGAAGTGCTGTCATAAAGAAAGGCCAAGAGTGTATTATGAACGCCATTTTCCTTTCTATGTTCTTTTGTTCAGCAATTTCTTTAAGATATATGATGATGTGTTCATCAATTAGAATGGTGTGTTTAGCTTCCCATTCTATGCTTTTCAACCAAACCTCATAGGTTGCATCATTTTTCATATGTTTATGAATATGAACTAGAGCATGTTTTCTTAGGTCTTCAATTATTTCAGTATTATCTGTTACAGATGTATTGCTGGATTCAGCCATATTTCTATACAGTGATTTAATCTCAATACAAAACTCTTTTCTATATCAAGATTAAATTGCATGAATTACACCAATATTATTAAATATGAAATATAATTTCAACTTAAACGATCTCAGCACCGTGCCTCCAATATGTGGGAATATTTATGGGATAATAATAGTAACAGTGAGAATTGCCCACTAATTCAATTCTCAGATCCCAAAGAACGTTTATCGTGTTAAGTGAAATGTATTTCATATAATTAATATCACAATGTATAAAAATAGATTTTATTTATATGACAAATTAATAATAAACAAATAATATTATGTAACATGCATAACAATAATCAATGAATATCCAGTACAAAATTATATGCAATACAAAGGAATGGGTATTACGTTTCAATGGCTAAACGGCATTATCTGTCAAGAATTCTGACGATTTATGAGGTATCCTTAACACAGATTGAAAGTGAAACTTTTCACAGCGAAGAACAGAATTCCTCAAAGTGCAGCGTAAGGTCGTAAAGTTTAGCAGACAGTTAGAATAACCCTTTCAATGCTGGCTAGATCTCCTAGGTAGTTAAGATCTATTCTTATGTAATTTTTAAATAAAATAACATTTAAACCAGTTCACTAGTCATTTTCTTAAACCATCCAATAAGAGAGTCTAATATGTTATATAAGCAGATTTTTAATTTGTCTAAAAGATATCTATCTTAATTTAGAGCAAATCAATACACCTGGATAAAAACAGCGGTATGCTAACACGTGATAATATCACATCAATATATAATTATTCTTAATTCCACCTGCAGAATGGAATATTTATAACTATATATTCTTAGTTACTAAGATTTCTTAATATGGAAATCTGACCGTGCTTTATCCAGTCATATATAATGCTATTAATACATTTTAATTAATTTAATTTAATTAAATGAAACCAGTATAATTACCAGTTGAGTAGATATTTCATCCGATTGGTAGTCTCTCTGCATGGAGGTGTTGGTTAGAAAGTCAGTAAATTCTAAGTGTTAGAGTTTTAGGAGTAGAGTGTTAGTCTCAGATGTTGTCCGAGTTGGAGTCCCCAAACTTCCAATTCCTCTCTCCTCTCCTTTGCATATCTTGCATCTGCCTCCTCTCGTCTCTTGTATCTTCCCTTTGTCTTAACTTTTAAAGGGCCAGACTCTCTGTACGTCATCAGTTGATAACCCAATAGAAGCACTAGAGGTGTGGTTATCTTCCAGATCGCAAATTAGTTATTTGGTCTGTAGAGGGCAGTCTTGTCCCACTAAACATACCTATCCAGGAAAGAGTTAACTTTTCCTGGTGGCTATTTTGACGTCCTATCTAGATAGTGGCTATAACTTACATATCCTTCAAAGATCAAAGGGGTTCTTAAATTTTGTCCAGACTATGTGTCTGCAAATCTGCTATAATTTCTGATATGACAGATCATGAACTAAGTTTACCCTTTTCCATACAATGGTACCTTATATATATAGACAGTTAAATATTAAATTATTTAATCTTCTCTGTCACAATTGTCTGGGTTTAGATTTGATTATATTCTTCTTAGCATTAGACAGTCTATCCAACCCCCTTCCTTATCACTTGGCTTGTATATACTATGCATTCCTTAGCTCTGGCAAAGAGGCCAGTCTTACAGAAAGAAATCCTGTGTCTCTTTGTTTTTTTTGAAAATAACAAAATGGAGTCTGATCTGTTCAGAGTGACTCAGAATATACACTTTTAGTTTCTATCATAGCACAAAATGTCTGCCGATATAAATACTCTGACATTGGTTGGGGTCTCACTGTCCTCCACCCACCCTGGACTCAAGACCAGGATCCAGCTTCTAGTGGGTGAACCTCTCTTACTCCAGAGAGAATCGCAGGAACAGCTCTTTTAAGAGCTAGGGATTATACTCAGGGGAGTATTGTGATATAACAATCCCCAGAGTGAGTATAGTTCTCCATTCCCGCAAACATGAGCCAAGACTTCACGAAGAGGTAAAATCAACTCAGTTTAATGGGAGCCACACTTGGCCTTATATGACAATCTCCATGCAAGGGGTATGCCCACATGGACCTGATGGTAGAATGATTTATAACTTCACAGACCAATAACAATAAGGTTACAAGGAACGACTTTCCCACACACAGCATACAATCCATCCCCTCAGTCAGATACTCTTTTTAAACGCAATTATCTCCAGGCAGAAAAAACACATATTGCTATAAAACCCCAAAAGTATCCCCAAAATACATAATATCCCCACAAATGTTACACCCCCTGATAGCCCTGATCTTGGTGACCAACAAATCCAAAAATCACCCAGATCAGTTCAGGGGCTCAGGAATTCTATGGAAGTCACATTTTGACCGACCGCACGAATGGTCCCATGCCCAAAACAGTTCCAGAGAATCAGGCTGTGCGGCCGGTCTATTTCGGGAATTCGAAATAAAGTCCAAAATACTGAACGTAGCTGTTCGAGAGTAAATTCAGTTTATACTTACCGAACGCTGTTCGACTCCTGTTCGAATAGCCAATCATCCATGGAAGGTAAATAGTTAGCGGTGTTCATGCCGTGGCTCGTGGCAAACTCAGGTAAAAAGGGGAGTTTGTCACACCCTTCATTATTATTATTATTATGTTATTATTTATATAGCGCCTACAAATTCTGCAGCACTTTACAGTGGGTGGACGAGCAAATATGTAGTTGTAACCAGACAGGTTGGACACACAGGAACAGAGGGGTTGAGGGCCCTGCTCAATGAGCTTACACGCTAGAGGGAGTGGGGTAAAGTGACACAAAAGGTAAGGATATTATTAGACTAATGACAGTTGCAAGAGGGAATCAGTCGGGAGCTATTAACAGTTTAATTGATACGCTTTTATGAAGAAGTGGGTTTTTAATGATTTTTTGAAGGAGTGGAGACTGGGTGAGCATCTAACGGATGAGGGAAGTGAGTTCCACAGTTCTGGAGGTGTTTTCCACCATTCCCATCCAGGTGCACAGGCCTTGCAGGTCTTTCCGGATTGTTGCCACCTCCGTTGAAATTTTTTCGTGGTGGGAGGCCATGAGTGCCGTGATAGCCTCCATGGTGACCGGTGTGTGGGTTGAAGCGGGTGGTCGAGGTCTTTCAGGCAGTGGTGGTAAGCCTGTCGGTATGAGGCTCCCTTCTCCTTCATCGGATGTCTCATCCGAGAAGTCTGTATATCCTCCATGCAGGGACTCCATTGTTGCGCTCGCGGCCTCGTGGGCCTGCCTCCACATGTCGCCGATGTTCATACCCTGACGGGGCTTGTCGGGCTTTGGCTTCTTCGTTTTTCTGCCCATTGTTGTCAGGTGTGCTAAGGGCATCTTGGCGTCCGTTGGGCCATGTTGGGCTCCGATATCGGCAGATTTGTGTGATTTTAGTCGGGAGCTCCTCGGCCATGCGACTATCCTTCTCAGTAGCTTGACTCCGCCCCCATATATAAACATTTTTGATTGTATATGATATATATTTTATTTTCATCTTAACTTTATATATATATATATAGATTATTGTGATTTCTTATTTTCACTTCATAACTTATCTGGTTAAGTATTACATATACATAGTAATCTTTAACACTCAACTTCAACAATGGTTTAAGGAACACTCTAGGCCCCATTGCAACTTTATTTCAATGAAGTTATTATGGTGTCTTTTAAAATAAGGTGATATGGATGGGTGTGTAATGTATATATACATATAAAAGGTACATAATCTATGTAGGTTAAAGGGTTACCACTATATTATTGTTATTATTATTGATATTGTGCCAGCAAATTTTGTAGCGCTGTACAATGGGATCCCTTGCAAAGTAACTTTTTTTTTTTAATAATTCCTAATGTTCAATTGGGCGTTACTAATAGGATCCCTCCTGTGATAAAGTGATTAAAACGTACCTTTTAATCCATCACCAGGCGAAGATTCCTGTTGTTGTGCTTCAGCCTCTGTGATACCATCCCTGCCTTCCACGGTTCAAGCAAAAGCTTCTTATAGAGAAGCCTTTGATTTGACTGTTATGCCAGCTCAAAACGCATGTACTATTTTAAACCAGAAATTCTGCACAATCAGACTCCTGCACTGAAGTGTTCATTGTGGTTGTAGTAACCTAGAGCCAGATTAAGGTTGCCTAGGGCCCTAGGCAGGGTGCCAGATTGGGGTCTTGGGCTCTTTTTCAGAGTGTGTGTGTAATGGAGTGTCTGAGTGTGTATGTGCAAAGGAGGATTAGGTGGAGGCTGAGTGTGTCTCAGTGTCTAGCACGTGCTCAGCAGGGGTTAAATCAGACTGGTACATAATGAACACCAATAATAAACAACATAACATTAAAATAGATACATAATAAATAAAACACAGACTCAGAAGTGTGCAGCCAGAACTTCAACCAAATGATCATAAACTCAGCTAGTCCACCCCCCTTTAAATTAGGCAGGTGACCTCAACCCCAATAAAAGACCACAACAAAATGAATATAGGGAGGAATGGCGGGGAAAAAACAGCTCCAGAGTAGGGTAATTCTTCTTTCTTCTGGCGCCAAAACTTACCTCAGGGTGCCTTAAGTAACACTTTTTCCCGCCTCAAATTAGAGCATTGTCCGCGCGGACCCCTGATTTGAAAAGCTCACGAGGGCATTGCAACAGCTGTTGCAAAGTGCCCTCGCGGCCATCACTATGCGCGCCGCGACCTGACCCCTGATTAACCCCGCGACGCACATGTGTACCTAGTCTATGGACTAGGTACATTCTTGTGCTCAGCAGGGGTTAAATCAGACTGATACATAATGAACACCAATAATAAAGAACATAACATTAAAATAGATACATAATAAATACACACAGACTCAGAAATGTGCAGAACGGCTGTGGTCTTTTATTTAGTTTACAAATAATACAACCAACACTTATTAACTTTATAACCAAACATCTCCGGTTTTTAAACCCACAGAGCATTAACTAAACATCTCCGGTCTTTAAACCTCCAGAGAATTAAAACATAACTCACCAGAGTTCCACCCTATTAGCCAGAACCTCAACCAAATGATCATAAACTCAGCTAGTCCACCCCCCTTTAAATTAGGCAGGTGACCTCAACCCCACACGCTGCAGCATGCAACTAGTGCTGCAGCTCACCCTACCAGACCATGGCCTTATCAATCATACACTGCAAATCATTAAAATATCCAAACCAACATCAGACAAATGGATACAATTCCTTAAAAACAATCCTTCACATTGAACCTCACTATCAACATGGTGAAAAGAAAAAACACCACTTGATGGCATAAATTTCTCCATGGCTTTATTAAGCTTGCGCCTAACTCTTTCTAGCGCTCTAAGTTTAGTATTGCGCAACTAAATTAATCTTGGGACTATTTCGAACCAAATAATCAGCAATCCAGGGAACATAAACTAATGGAACAAATTACTGATTCAACCAGGCCCACATCAATGCCACTAAAGTCTCATACCACCGCTCTTATATGTGCCCAGTGGACGAAAGAATGGCCTACTATCCAAACAACCACAGGTCTCGTGTCTGAAATAGAAAGAAACAAGTCAGTATAATAAAATCATCAGGGTCAAACATACATTTTAAATCTATTCGAGGACCATCGGCCAACTTTTTGACCACTTCATCCGAGAGACCAATTACCACAACTTCTGTATGCAGCACCTATACAAAAGGAATGAGAAGTAATCCTCTCACCATTAAAACTTAGACTTTTACATGATAACTGAAAAAACTTTACAAAATTTAAATTTAGAAAGAGAAACTCCTGACCGGTGTATCAAGAGACTGCCCTGTTCTTCCGGGTGAATATTTAGATAAGCCTTAACAGCCTTAACTGGACATAACCAATGACGTATAGCTCTCAACTGAACCCATTGACCTCTCTCAAGCTGATCGGTTTTTGATCTACTTAATAAAATACTTGAAAAATTAATTTGTAAAACAATGTCCTTAAATTATATACCTGAATGGCAAGACTTATTAGCAGAAACTAACTCACTGATCCTGAAAGCGCCAAAATTGGTAATAAGAATAAATAAATAAATAAATAAATAAATAAAAGCAGGCTTAAAGAGTTGGGTCTCAATGCATCTTTACAAACGGAGCTCAAATTTTTTAACTAAATCACCCAACAGTTGAAAAGAGATAGGTGACCTGTTACCATGGACTAGCGCTTTCTTTGTCCGTGCCCCCTTTAACATCTGCTGAATCATGAATTCTTTCCCACTACGTTGAAGAAAAAGGAAATACTCAAAGGGGTCCTTTAAAACAAAAACTTGAATACGCCCACCCGGATTTTTTTAAATTTTGTAATCACGTATTATATTGCATGCTGTAAAGTAGGATCAGTAGCGTCCTTAATTAAATTAAGCATAAACTGTTGCCATTTGTCTTAAGCCTTCAGGTATGCTCCCAAGTGGAAGGGACCTAAAAGACTTAAAGTCAAAAAAGGAACAAAGCATCAGCTATATAATTACTTTTCCCTTTACATGCTCAGCGTACCCATATATTAATGACCAAGCAAATAAAACCAGGTGTCTCAGTAGATTGATCACTAGGATACATTTAGCCCTAAGCGAACTGATTACCCCAACCACCCCTAAGTTGTCACAATGCAAATTGATCCTCTTTGTTAGCAATTCAGCGCCCCAAACCTCAAGAGCTACAACTATCAGAAATAGTTCAAAAGAGTAATCAACCCCGTCCAACAATACTCTTCCCATGACTGGGGCCACAAAGCTGCTGCCCATTTACCAAGAAAGTATATGCCAAAACCTTGAAACCCAGCTACATTCATGAAAATATCCAAAACCCAATTAGATATAAAATCACTTTGCCCAATCATGGAACCATTAAAGTTGCATAAAATTCATTACCTGTCGGGGCGGTAAAAACCCAAGGGCAGAGTACAGAATATTTGATAGAGTCCTAACCTCAACAATTGAGGAAAGGGATTTAGGGGTGATTATTTCTGATGACTTAAAGGTAGGAAGACAATGTAATAGAGCAGCAGGAAATGCTAGCAGAATGCTTGGTTGTATAGGGAGAGGTATTAGCAGTAGAAAGAGGGAAGTGCTCATGCCATTGTACAGAACACTGGTGAGACCTCACTTGGAGTATTGTACACAGTACTGGAGACCGTATCTTCAGAAGGATATTGATACCTTAGAGAGGGTTCAGAGAAGGGCTACTAAACTGGTTCATGGATTGCGGGATAAAACTTACCAGGAAAGGTTAAAGGATCTTAACATGTATAGCTTGGAGGAAAGACGAGACAGGGGGGATATGATAGAAACATTTAAATATATAAAGGGAATCAACACAGTAAAGGAGGAGACTATATTTAAAAGAAGAAAAACTACCACAACAAGAGGACATAGTCTTAAATTAGAGGGACAAAGGTTTAAAAATAATATCAGGAAGTATTACTTTACTGAGAGGGTAGTGGATGCATGGAATAGCCTTCCAGCTGAAGTGGTAGAGGTTAACACAGTAAAGGAGTTTAAGCATGCGTGGGATAGGCATAAGGCTATCCTAACTATAAGATAAGACTAGGGACTAATGAAAGTATTTAGAAAATTGGGCAGACTAGATGGGCCGAATGGTTCTTATCTGCCGTCACATTCTATGTTTCTATGTTTCTATGTAAATGGGCACCGAAATTCAACAAATGAATTTAAAGGTCACAGACCTAGAAGAGGAGAAAGATGCAATGCAAGCACAAATATTAAATATCTCATCTACCTTAGAATCACATATTCACTTTATGTCTGCCACCCAAAGACATATAGATGATCTAGATAACCGCGGGAGAAGAAATAACCTACGCATAAGGGGGATCCCAGAGGCCCAAAATGAGGATTTAACAGCCACTCTGACAGAGCTCTTTACTCTTGTAATAGGGGGCTCTGGAACCAGCCAAATGCTCATAGACAGGGCTCATCGCTCACTCCGACCTAAGGGGCTACCGCAAGATTCCCCCAGAGATGTCATTTGCAGGCTACACTACTATACAACCAAAGACCTGGTGTTGAGAGCACTGAGAGACACCTCACAACCGCTCCTTTTTCACGAGAACCCAATTCAGATCTACCCAGACCTCTCCTGGTACACATTACAGGCGAGAAGGGCACTAAAGCCAATCACTGAGATTCTACGAAACAGAAATATCAGATACAGATGGGGTTTTCCATTCGCCCTAATAGTGAATAACAAGGGTAACATCCATCAAATTGCCTCAATCTTGGATGTCCCCCCCTTCCTCAGGGCATTGGACTTGCCAGATACAGCTATATTGGATTGGAACTACCCCATACCGAACAATGAAAACACTCAACTTTCCCAAAGGCAGAAATGGACCACCCCTGCGAAGACAAGGAGGGTGGAGAACAGACTCCTCTCACCTCATCACCGCCGGGAAAGACATCACGTCGCCCAAAACCAATAGAGAACAAATCCTACCAACTAAAGCGGCTACACAAGTTGACTACCAACATGCATCCCGACACCTAAAGTGACAGAGGGTGTTGCCAGCTTCTCCAGGAGTTTTGTCCACTATCACGCGGCACTGCAACTTCAATCTCTTCCCTACACCGAGTCAACCAGCATAAGAGACCCCTCACCCTGCATACGTGCCAGGACCCTGGCAGCTTCCACCACAGCAAGTTAAGAGTTGACTGGGGAGACACGGTGTTTGACATTCCAACTCGGAAAAGAGACTGCTATCTCATTCGCAGGTCGTATACTCAAAGACAATGTAGATAATGAACTGAGCCTTTCAAGCCTAATGACACACGTAGCATGGTTTTACTTATGTCTCAAATAACTGCCTATTTCCTACGCTGAGAGCTGTCAGGTCGAGCTTAGCACCTAAGCGATGACTCCGTTATGCCCCTTGTCCAGGGATCTTAAAAGCGATTACTGCATATTATGATATCAGAAGCAACACCGAGACATAACCATAGGGCTGTCATTTGTAGCCAGGGTTAGCCACTAAAGATAGATAAGGTTAAACCACAGGCAATCCCAAAGGAAATAAAATATCTGGACACAAGAGACGGCCCCAGGTCTTAGAGTGCAGAGAAGATAGCAATCAGAAAGGATCTCTCTACTAGTTAAGCAAAAAAAAAAAAACAAAATGTAAACTATGTACATAGTTAACTAAGTGACCACTACGTAATGATAAGGTTCAGATACAACACAAACACGAAAGGAGGGCTCCTGGGTAGCTGGTACGCCCTCCTCAAACTGGAATCGGCTTGGTGACCGACTCCCCTAGATATGCTTCCCTGTACCCACATGCCGCATACGCCCCTAGAAATAGGTCTCCTGACCTTCTCTCCTAAAGGTAAACTAAGTGAATAGGATCAATAAGTCCTGGGTCCTAGGTATATACCCGACGCACACAACCCCATTCTACGTATGGTACTGTCTCCAGAGACGAGACAGGACTAAATCCCCCTTAAGGGAAACATTATCACATCCTCCCCTGGATGCGAACGTCTATACGTCACCCTTAGTAGCATTGAACAATACGGGGTTTACTCCCCTAGATAGACATCACACAATTCACGTAGACACATATCTTGTAATAATATAACCCTCTCGAGTGGATGTATAGGACTAATACAGCACTACTGATATAGCAAATAAAGGGAACACTCTAGTTGCTTTGTTTCAACTACCTTGTTATTGACATTATTGTTTACTTTTATTTTAACTTATATCTTGAATTGTATATGCATTAAGGATTAAGTGGTACCAGACGAAGGACCCAAACCGAACGCTTAAACCAAGCACAGACTCCTCTAAGACTAAGACCGGACCACAACTGGAACGACTGGGCTAGCTGCGCAACCGGGCGCCCGGGGTGGGTCTGGGAGAAACCCCACTCTCTCTGCTGACACGTCCCTGAACGAGGTAACAGGCACTACCAATTGCCCCACGCACTCCCTGAAACTCTCACGGGGTAAGTCTGACAGAGGCTCCAACTCACCTATACACTACAACTCATTGAACATAAGCAACACACTGCTCAGCCTAATTTCACCCCAAGCGTGTCAACCACACGGCAGTGATGTCCACCATAATAGTCGTCTCGCAAAATGCTAAAGGGCTAAATATCCCAGAAAAAAGGTCAATAGCACTAACTGACTTCCAACGACATAAGGCGAACTTTGTTTTTGTACAGGAAACACACTTCCGTAAGGACGCCCCCCTAGGCTCCAAAACAGGGATTATCCGAGAGGATACTTCAGCCACTACACAGAAGCTAAGGCACGGGGGGTAGCCATACTAGTGAGCCGACAGACGCAATTCACACACCAGGACCAACAGTTAGATGATGCAGGCAGGTTTATTTTCGTGAAAGGGAAAATAGGGAACACCCAAATCACCCTGGCGAACATCTATTTGCCCAACAAGAAACAATCCCACGCCCTCAACAAGATATTGCGCAAATTAAATAACTTCTATGAGGGGATCCTTATAATAGGGGGAGACATCAATATCTCATTAGATGTAGACCTGGATACTACCTCTGCCTCCCAGGGTTATCTAACACAGTCAAGATTACAAATGAAAAACACATTGTACAATGCCCAACTATATGATAGCTGGAGAGCAGTTAACCCCACGAAAAAAGATTACTCGTTCTACTCCTCACCCACAGGTACCTACTCACGTATCGACACAATCTTCCTACACCACAGACATTTACCCTTGATTAACACGGCCTCATATGGACCAATCACGTGGTCAGACCACGCGCCACTCACACTTAGACTGTCCATACCCTCCATTCCTAATCCCACAGCCCAATGGAAACTCAATGACCTAATATTAAATAATAAGGAGGCTATCAACCAAATTAAAGTTGCCGCCACAAATTACTTTAAAGAAAACCCCACCCCGGACACGACTCCGATTATGACATGGGAGGCCCATAAGGCAGACCTTAGGGGTGAACTGATTCGAATAGCATCGACACTCAAACGTAAGAGGGAACACACAATCATCCAACTAACTAAAGACATAAAAGCTATGGAAACTTCTCATCAGGGTGCCTCCTCTCTTGAAAACTACAATCTCCTACTCACTAAAAGGTCAGAACTCACGACACTCCTGACATTACATGCTAAATGGAAACTCTCGCTCACAAAAAGCTCCTACTACGCACAGGGAGGTAAAGCGGGGAAGCTTCTCGCGCAAACACTACAGGCAGACAGGCAATCCAGCTTCATCTCCGAAATCAAAACGGAAGACGGTACTACCACATGCCACATGCCAGACATACTGAAAGCATTCCATAAATTTTACACTCATCTATATAACCTGAAATCCACCCAACCAACCACACAAGACATAATAGACTTCTTGGTGCCCAGAATAAAACACACACTGCCACCTATAGACAGGGCTTTTCTTGATGAACCCATAACGGTTGAAGAATTTCAACAGGTAGTCAAGACCATCCCTATAGGTAAAAGCCCAGGCCCAGACGGATTCACTGGGAAATACTACAAATTATTAGCCCAAACCCTGGCGCAGCCCTTTGTGAATGCATTTAATGACCACAAACTATCGACTAAAATACCCAAGTCAGCTCTAGAAGCAACCATCACTTTAATACCCAAACCGGGGAAAGATCCCTCGTCCTGTGGCAATTACAGACCCATCTCGTTGATAAATGCAGATCTAAAAATTCTCACTAAAATCATGGCCACCAGGCTGAAGCCTTATCTGCCTGGCCTCATTCACCAAGATCAGGCGGGTTTTGTTCCGTGTAGGGAAGCAAAACATAACACAACTAAAATAATTAACCTGGTGCATTGGGCACAAACACACAAAATTGAAAGCATCCTATTGGCTATCGATGCAGAGAAAGCATTCGATAGAGTTAGCTGGGCACTCTTACAACAAACAATGAGGCAATTAGGCTTTGGCCCCCGCTGGCAAGAGTGGCTGGACGCAATCTACTCCTCACCGACTGCCAGACTGAGGGTCAATGGTCAGCTTTCGCATCCAGTAACCATCACCAATGGGACGAGACAGGGCTGTCCTCTCTCCCCCATTCTTTTCATACTAATCCTAGAACCGTTCCTCCAGGGCATTAGAGACAATAACAACATACAGGGCTATGTAGTAGACAAGCAAGAGTACAAAGTCTCGGCGTTTGCCGATGACCTTTTGTTCACAATTGCGAACCCGCTCTCGACACTGCCCCATGTAATAGCAGAGATGGAAACATACGGGAAAGTCTCCAACTTCCAGGCAAATCTAACTAAATGCGATCTTTTACCAATACACACCGCAAAACCCACAAACTCAATACTACAGTCTAAATTCAAATTCAATTGGGCACCGCGATCAATTAAATACTTAGGGGTCCACATCCCAATATATGGAGATTTATACACTAAACTTCCCTCCGCTCGTGGCAGATATTACCAAAGATCTCCAGACATGGCACAGGCCCTGCTTCGGCTGGCTATGCAGGAACAATATACTTAAAATGAACATTCTACCTCGTATTATGTATCTCTTACAGACTCTCCCGGTCGCAAACCCTCGCGCTTTCTTCAACACGATTAGGTCCATGTTCACGAAATATATCTGGGCACACTCATCACCACGTTTAGCCTACAACACCCTGACTAGGAGTAAGGAAAGAGGAGGGGTAAATCTCCCCGATATTGAACTCTACCATCAGGCAGTACACCTACAGAGGGTTTATGAATGGACAAGACACGAACACACCCATCAATGGGCGATGCTGGAGACCGCCTTCTCTAGGATCCCATTAACTAGCCGAGTCTGGATGAACCCCGACTCTGCTCCTTCCAGAAAGGAACTTCACCAGGGACACCCAACAATTGGCACAACTCTTAAAATTTGGAATAGGCTTAGACAAACTCTGGCCCTTTCTCCAACCCCATCCCCACAATACCCAATTACATATAATCCTCACTTCCAATGAGGGAGCTCAGGCAAATCGTTCGAGCTCTATCACAAAAGCTCGATACTAAAACTGAGTGACGTGGTCCAGGATGGTAGGGTTAAAACTTTGAACCACATCTTACAGACTGACGCCCCGACTACATTACCACCAACTGACACACTTTATCAAGACGCACAACCTACTACCCGGAGGAGACAGGCCCTTGACAAAGTTCGAACAGTTGTGCTCCACTCACCCGGTCTCTAAGAAAGTTTTATCTGCTATGTACACACTAATCAGGGAATCACAAGCACCTAACCTCCCAAGCTTTACAGCTAAATGGTCAGAGGAACTCAGAATAGAGTTTACACATCCACAGTGGCAATCCATCCTTAAAGCAACACATAAGACCACTATATCGTTGACAGCACAAGAGAGTAATTTTAAACGCATAACACGCTGGCACTATACTCCGGCGAGAATCCGCACAATCCATGACACGTCCACAGACAAATGTTGGAGATGCGAGCAATCAGGAGCACACCATGCCCACATATGGTGGCAATGCCCGCAAATAGCGAAATTCTGGGACAGAATTCACACGGTCATTCTCAGCATATTTCAGGCTAACTTTCCTTTAGCGCCAGACCAATACATCTTTCTATTACCCCCCCAGGGTCTATCAAAACCACAAACAGCACTATTCTTTCATCTGGCCATGGCTGCGGCGCAACTGGTTCCTAAATATTGGAAGCAGCCTACCACTCCCTCCCTTAGGGAATGGATCCAAAGGGTGGAGGACACGAAACAATTAGAAGGAACAGTGCAAGCTAAAATAGGGAACTACGTGAAATACACCAAAACCTGGGCTCCGTGGAATGCGTTCATGACACTAGAGTCACAATAGTCAATACACCGTACTCTCCCCATGACAGGGGATGGGAGGTGGGGGGAGAGAAGCACCGGGGGGGACCGTGGGCGCCCGGGTGCGCAAGGGGAACCGGGAACTGACCTGGACGAATCTAGGTGACTACGTAGGAGTGACAAGGGGGATCTCCCAGGACTCAAGGACACTAAATACGACGCTGTCGGCTTGTAGTGCAGCTGGGGATAAGAAAGAAACTGAAACCCCCTCAAGACTACACTAACAAACCTAAACGCCCTATAGAATCAAGAAACACTCCACTGTTATTACCAAGGCCCATACTGAAGACCACGGTGTTCTGACATCTACACCCTAATTTAGGTCAGCCTATCCAACCTGACTCCCGGACGCCCATACCTCCATGGCCCAACGTCCTGTGACTCACTATGTGACTATTTTGTATCGTATGATACTATCAACTACCAAAATTAACTCCTACTGTTGCATTTACATTGTTTATTGTACCACACATTGCATACACTTTATTCGACATCATGGTCACTTTGCAAATCCTGCATGACATAGATGTACTGTTAAGACATATGGCGGATTCAATGTATGCTATACAAAGTCAACAAATACCTCCGATTGCCTAATGTAACAAGTGATTAATATCTTCCTCCCCATTATAACTGTGTATCACCTATGCAACTTGTTGTACTTTCTGATGCTGTATGTTACTATTATATGAAAACACTTTGAATTATATCAATGCTGTGTAAAGATGACATCTAATTTCGTTGTACGCTAAAAACACTCTGTTTGCAAAGAGAGAAAACAATAAAAATTAAAATTCAAAAAAAAACAAAATTCATTACCTGTAAAACTTACGAGATCTCTGTAGAAATTCCAACATAGAGATGCAGATTTTTTTTTTTTAAACCAGCTATAACTCTTGGAAAAGGCTCCAGCCATAGGCATTACTCTCGAAGCAAAATTTGATAACCTAACACGGACTGCAATATACATACCGACGTTTTGCTAACCTCTAATAAGTGCGAAATTTCGTGCTTCATGCTGATAATCTTATCCTCGGGCAAACGAAACTCCAGCCCCTCAGAATCAAAATTTATACCTAAAACTGTAAACATGTAATAGGTCAAACTGTCTTTTCCTTTGCCAATGGAATCCAAGTTTATTAGTAATTAGTTAATGATAACCAAGATGTGTCTGCCGATTTTTAAGTGAATAAATGATTTCAATTTAATTGAGGACACCAGATGTGACCATCTCCAGCCAATGAAGGCCCAATTCTGGTGCCGATCAAATGTTCTAATAACAGCAAATCGGAATCGTGGTTATCATTAACTAATTACTAATAAACTTGGATTTTATTGGCTGTTTGTATATGCTTTTTGACTTTCTTAACATGTGAGATCAGTATTGGAGAGACAATTATGCTTTGTTCAGATGTTTACTATTGTCAATTAATGTTGTGAGAAATCAATTATTGTATCACATGTTTACTTATTTAATGATTATATGCACCTATATATTGTGTATTTTATATTTACTTCAGTAGCTTGACAAAGACCCTAAGGGGTTGAAACGTTGCTGTGTAGTTCCTGGTTCCAATAAAATTGCCTACACTTTGGAATTCATTGGAGTGCCTGGATTACTTTCTACAATTTATAACCTATTAAATTAAACTGACAGGTGCAGTTGAATTTGTAATTTTAAACTTTCCTGTAACCAAGCCATAGCTGAACTACCAGCTTTACCTTGCATAGATTGAATAAAACCCCCCTAGCTTAGCTTTGGGAGAAACCCCAGAGAATATACTCACCCGATGAATTGTCCATTCGCTCCGCGCGCGTAGTCTGCGAGGTGCCAGCTTGCTCACCGACTTCAAAGACTGGTACGTGCCCCAATTCAGCAGCCTGACAGGATTTTCTATTCCTTTTCCCTGCAGTTTTGGTCTTCTAGTTCCCTCTGGTGGATGAAGGAGAATAGATCACTCTGGACTTGGAAATCCTCTTCTTTCTTCCATGAAGTACTCTTCTGTCACTCAGGCAAACAGACATCTGATGCTCCTCCTATGAATCTTCCCCTTTTGCAGCTTCCTCCTCCTCAGGCTCTATAGTGTCCAATGAAGCATCCTGTGGGCGTGAATCCGTTTAACAGGAAGGGGCAGTCAAAAGGCACTGCACTAGCCATTCAGCAGCTGCTGAATGCCCTCCTCTTCACTTCCTCGATCAAATGTTCCACGGCTAAACACACACAGCTTAAAAGAACTTGCTGTGAGGGGGAGAAAAGAAAAACAGCTCCAGAGTAGGGTAATTCTTCTTTCTTCTGGCACCAAAACTTACCTCAGGGCGCCTTAAGTACCTTTTTTCTCGCCTCAAATTACCCTTGCGGACAAGCACTCCAATTAGAGCACTGTCCGCGCGGACCCCTGATTTGAAAAGCTCACAAAGGCATTGCAATAGCTGTTGCAAAGTGCCCTCGCGGCCATCGCTATGCGCGCCGCGACTTGACCCCTGATTAACCCCGCGACGCACATGTGTACCTAGTCTATGGACTACGTACATTCTTTATGTACCTTTTTTGTATGTGCCAGAGAGAGTGTGTGTGTGATTCTTATTAGGTGATCGTCTTGGTTGCCTAATGGGAAATCTGACTGTGGAGTAACCCTTTAATCAACAACTGGGATATACAGGACTTCTATATATACACTGAACAAAATTAAAAATGAAACACTTTTGTTCCCCTCTCCTCCCCCCATTTTTCATGAGCTGAGCTCAAAGATCTAAGACTTTTTCTATGTACAGAAAAGGCCTATTTCTATCAAATATTGTTCACAAATCTGTCTAAATATATGTTAGTGAGCACTTCTCATTTGCCAAGATAATCCATCCACCTCACAGGTGTGGCATATCAAGTTGTTGATTATACAAAATTATTATTGCACAGGTGTGCCTTAGGCTGACCACAATAAAAGGCCTCTCCAAAATGTGCAGAACAAAAGCACTCTGCTTCTTGCAGGCAAGGGAAGTCGAGACATGACCTGGTATCCCAGCTGCCCCATGCCTGGAAACACCGGAAACACTCTGCAGGGCAGCACAAAACCAGGATACACCACTGGCACACAGTGCACTGCTAAGCTGCTCCCCAGCAGAAACAAACGATAACTTCCTGCAGGCTGGTTCCCTTCTCCTCCATTCACATCACTTAGGTATAAATAATCAGAGGAACTGTTTATTTTGTACATGATTGTAATTTGGTGTGTGTGTTGAATTGCTGTGTTTGTGTGTGTTTGTGTAAATAAAGTGTGACTATATGTACATTGGTGTGAGTTTGTGTTTGAGAGACAGTGTGTGTTAGTTAGAGTGTGTAGGTGGCACTGTGTATGTCAGTAAGAGTCTGTGTGTGTTAGTGAGAGTGTGTAAGGGACAATGTGTGTGTGTGTTAGTGAGAGTGTGTAAGTAACACTGTGTGTGTTAGTGAGAATGTGTAAGTGACACTGTGTATGTTAGTGATAGTTTGTGTTAATGAGAGTGTTTGAAACTGTGTATGTCAGTGAGAGTGTGTGTGTGTGTTAGTGTATGTGTGTTTTTTGAGAGTGTGTAAGTAACAATGTGTGTGTGTGTGTGTGTGTGTGTTGGTAAAAGTGTGTTAGTTACATTGTGTATGTCAGTGAGAGTATGCGTGTGTTAATGAAAATGTATAAGTGACCCTGTGTATGTTAGTGAGTGTGTAAATGATACTCTGTGTACATCAGTGAGAGTGTGTAAGTGAGAGTGAGTGTATGTCAGTGAGAGTGTGTGGATGTATTAGGCAGTGTGTGGATTAATGAATTGGGCTGTGTGCGTATGGTTGATTGTATGTAACAGACAGTATTTATTTATGTATGGATGGATGTATTAGGCAGTGTGTGTACTGTATATGATGCATTACATTGGGCATTGTGTATTTTTCTTTCCCTAAATGCTCACTATTTTTCTCCTAAAATGTCTCTGTTTCCTAAATATCTCAGCAGTTCCCTACCCTTTCCCTTAATGATTAAATACCTTTTTCGTTCTCTAAATTTCTTGCCTGTGCTTATGCTTTCACTTAATGTCTACCCAGTGTGCGTCCTACCCTGAATGGCTTTTCACTGCAATTTAGAATTTAGTGAATAAGCGTCTGAGAGAATGTAGTTGCATTCATGAGGGGCTGTTAAAATGGATAGTTAAGGCGGGAAGAATCCTTGCACCATCCCTCTCTTACAGCATTTGCCCCAAACAACATTCCTATGTTTGCACTCGGGACACGTCCCATATCTCTGATCTCTCCCCTGCTCTCCAAGAAGGTGTCACCACTTTCCTTTCTTCCATCTCTGTTTGGGTGCTTTTTGAAACTCAATTTTTCTAAAACTGAACTTTTTTTCCTCCTCTTAATATTGATCCTCCTTTTTTTGCTCTCCCTGCAAGTTGATGGTACCTGCATCAGCCTGTCCTTAGAAGCTCGCTGTCTTAGTGTTATATTTGATTCTGGCCTCACCTTTACACCATATCCCTGAATATTATGTTTTTGCATGTATTCATCCAGTTACTGTTTAAACATCTGTACAGACTGTGATAAATCTGCCTCTTCTGGCCAAGAATTTCACATCCTTATTGTTCTTACTGTAAAAAAACTCTTTTAGACAATGGTTTGTACTGGCCCTAAATATATTTGTATAATGCTATAAAACAAACACTACACACAAACAGTACATACAAACACACACACACACACAACACTACACAAAAATATATCCTACATTCACACACACATACTCCATACAAAAACATGCGTACATCCATACATACAAATACTGCTCAGTGCCAAACACAAAATGGGCAAATTGTAGATTCCCATCTGGGAAAGTAGTGTGGGAGTTGAACAACAGATGGAGATCAACTTTTAGGCAATCATTGTGTTCATAATATAAAAATATTTCTTTTACAATCTAATTCTTTTTAATGTTATGCTATGTGTGAAGATATTGTGGTGACTCTCATACATTTGCAATTAATGGTCCTTGCAGTGACAGACAATCACTCTCAATAATAGACATGCAATCCAACTGATTTGAAGCACACTCACTGACAGACACACACACACACTTACAGACACACGCACTCACTAACAGACACACCCTCACTGACAAACACATGTACTGATAGACACACACACACACACTCACTGAGCAACATACACACACTCACTGACAGACACACCCATACTGACATGCATACACACACTCACTGACAGACACACACACACTCTCTCACTGACAGACACACATGTACACATCATTGATAGACACACACATTGACAGACACACACTCAATGACAGACACATGCTCACTGACAAACACACATGCTAACAGAAGCACACACTCACAGACAGATACACACATACTCCCTGACAGACATACAGACAGACACTCACTGACAGACACACACACACACACTGACAGACACACACACACACACACACACACACACTCACTGACAGATACACACACTCATTGACAGACACACACATACTCACTGACAGACACGCATATACTGACAGAAACACACACACAACACACACTCACTGACAGACACACACTCACTTACTGCTGCACAGATACTGATAGACACACACACTGACTGACAGATACACACACACACTAACTGACAGATAAACACACACATTTACTGACAGACACACACATACTGATAGACACACACTGACTGACAGATGCACACATACTCACCGACAGATACACACACTCACTGACAGACACACTCACACATTCTTGCACACTCTCACAAATTTATTTAATTTTTTTTAGGCCCACCCAGCCTCCCTACCTTTCCCTGGGGTCCAGTGTGAGGCTTTAATCTTGCAAATCCTCACCCCTCCCACGGGCTGTTAAGTATGCTGTGGCTGGAATGACATCATATAGAGGAATGCGCGAGGGAGGAGTGAAGAACTACAAGACCTGTGCTCCCTCGTTGTTACCGTCACCTGCTGCCTGCCTCTCTCCTCTCCTTCCCCCAGTCTCTCCAGTAAATATTGGCAGAGTAGGCACCTGCCATCCAGTTAAGCAGATGCCTACTCAGCCTTACTAAATAAGCGCTGAATTGGGGGCACCCTAAGGTGGCTAGTCGGTAACCTCATGGGCTCCTTATGACGGGGCTCTTCTCTGTGCACCCCAACTCCAGGCACCTGGGTATGGTGCACCACTCTACTGTCATATTCTATTTCTGCTACTTTCCCACCTTGCTACTTTGTTGCTATCTCCTTTGATGCCCTTCTTGTGTTTTTGTAACCTACCTCCTATATTGTAACCTATATTGTAAGCTCATTTGAGCAGGGTCCTCATCAACGTATTGTTCCAATGACATTTTGAAATTGTTTAATTTATTGTTAACTTTCCCCTTTATAATATTTTAACGTGCTGTTGAATAATTTGGTGCTATATAAATGCCAATAAGAATGATAATAATTTGTGTTAGTGTATGCATCTGTGTATGTGTGTCAGAATTTTTGTGTATTAGTGTATGTATCTATACATGTGTGTCAGTGTTTGTGTGTGTCATTGTATGCATCTGTGGATGTGTCCCAGTATTTGTGTGTGTCAGTGTATGCATCTGTACATGTGTGTCAGTGTTTGAGGAGCTGTGTGCGCAAATCTGTGCAGGAATATGTCTCAATGTAAATGTGTATGTGTGTAAATCTGTGTATGTATCTCTCAGAGTGAATCTGTGTGCATATGTGTCTGTGGTCTTTTGTGTGTGGCAATGTATGTGTGTTTCTGTGTGTAGCAATGTGCCTCTGTATGTATGTGTGTGTCAGTGCATATGTGAATACACTAGCACTACATAAAAAAAACCTTGCATTCAAACACCAACACTTCACAGGGCTCTGCATTTAAAAGCCAACACTTCACACAAACCAACCCCCTGCATTCAAGCATCAGCATTATACACAAATACACAAACTTTCACGCAAATATACTCCATGCAAAAATATACCTACATTCACAGATACTGAATGCAAATAGAACCCTACAAGGATGAGTAAATAGCAAATCCATAGCTGGAAAACCTTTGTAGGATTTGTATTGAAGTTAGGGATCTACTTAATGGCCAACTCTGCCCTATAGCGGATATGGGGACACTTTACAGATTCTGGGGCCCTTAGGTCTTCTATCTGGTTATGCTCTGGTTTATCAGACACACAGTGCCAGGCCCTATATCCAGAGAAGTGAGGGCACAAACACTGACCAAGTGAGACTTCTCTCAAGACTTTGCTGCCTGAGCGTTTGATTGTCTGGCATATTCACCAACCAACCAGAGAGCTCTTGGGTATATTGCAAAGTGTGGTAAATTTTCCAATGGTTTGCGATAACTGACCCTCCCTTCTAGTAGGTATATATGCTTTTTCTATGTATGTTTTTCTCTCCATATTTCATATTTTTTATTTATATTGTCTTATAAGTTAAGTTTGCATATATTTGAGAGATGTGTTTTTCTTAACGTATGCTTTTTATGCTAATGTTTTATTTTATGTTGTTTGTTTTAATGTGTTTTTGAGGTATGTAAATTGAACTTGTTTACTAGGTAAGCCCTTTACTTAGAGTTGTATTGTGGTGTAGTGTATGATCTTGTCACAGAGCTCCACATTACTGGGAGTTTTATTGTTGTGGAGCTCTGTGATAAATGGAGAAGCAGTGCATTACTACAAATTTTTATTCCAAAGAGGTCAAGGTAAATAAGTATTATCCAGAGCTCCAAAGCAAAACCACTCACAGTATTATGTGACATACTTAGTCTGCTCCTCTGTAATGTAGGGGAGGCAGTCTGGCACTGCTGTTGGCTGCAGACCATATGTAGCTGTCTTCCTAGCTTGGGATAATCAGAGCGCTGCCGCAGATTACCACAGGACAATGCCAGTCCCTGAGCTTGCGAGACAGTTATGCCTGGTCTGTAGCCAGTGAAGGGGCAGACCATATTCAGATCAGTTTGCCCCTCTCCCAACTAGATAACAACAAGAAAGGAGGAATGAATATTTGTTTTTAAATCATTATTAATAAATCTCCTATACAATCACTACACTCCTGTATACACACACTTTACATGGATTACAAGGGGAAGGGGGTGCTTTGAAGATTTTTCGCACATGGCGCCTAAAGGCCTAAGGCTGGCACTGTATATGAGCATACAAACTGAATATAGTATTTCAAGCTCATGATGAGTCGGGCTTGGTAAATAAAAGCTATGTAAATATATGAAAAATAAATAAAAATAGGCTAGGAAGTAAGTCTGCTGGAGGTCATTCCAGCTCCATACGGAGCCTTTCCAAGTTAACTACTGGGATGAGGATTTAGTGAGTCAGGTCAAGTGACAACACATTCCCTTGGAAATCCCCAGTGATATGAAAGGTTTTCTCTTTGACTGTAACTATGACTCCTTGTGTATGCTAACCATTCATGTGACTTGAGTATTAGTTTAGGCCACTTAATAGTTAAATAATGTGAGGAGACATCCTTGTCACTGGAGGATACAATCTTATTTTAGGACAGAAGTAATTCTAATCCCAATCTCTGTTAAATGTAGTAAGTTTTTTTTTTTTTTTTTTTGCAAGCACCTCCAAGTTATTAAGTGAATTTTGAGCTAAATATTAGTAACCACAAATAAACAAATCTATATGTATCAAGTTCCATAGATTCTAGAAGTAATGAACATGCATTTCTTTTTATTGTGCTTTTTTTTAAAATACATAATGGAAACCGGGTACATTGATAGGCTTTCCAATGCCTGAGATTTAAGCCCAAAGCCCTAGTTCCTCTATTATAACTATTGTCTCAGTTAGGTAATCGAGACTAAAAGTAAAAAAGTGCATGTGGCTCCATAATGGTACAAATCTATTCATTGTTACTTACTTCATCATTGATCTGTAATCAACAGTGGTACTGCAGGGAAATGAGGCATTGGTATAACTGGATGGAAGTCTACTTTAAAGTGTTAGATGACAAACATGCCCCCAAAGAGATCCTGGGCTAATCAATCCAAAATCCAAGTTTTCAGTCCCTAACCCCCGTCTAGCAGGACACATAATACACCCAACCCAAAGTCAAACCTGAATCTTAGCTTCGTCAAATGATTTGGTGCCTATGTCACTACACACCCAAACACACACACTGCAGAGGCTCTCCCCTAAAAATGTGAGGCCTGTTTTGACCTGATCTTCACTATCTTCAACTCATCTTCTCCAGGCAATCTATTCTCTAACTACCAAGAAATTTGCAGATTTATCCTAATCTAGAGGAGGACAGTAATTCATTGTAACATAGTTCCGAGGTACATTGTAACATTGAAACACAAAATTACAGTGTATAATTACTCAAACAGTACATTCATAGTTCAGTAGTACATTGTAACATTGAAACACACATTGAAACAAACAGTTACAGTGTAGCACTATTCAAACAGTACTTACAGTACTTAAAGGACCACTATAGGCACCCAGACCACTTCATCTCAATTAAGTGGTCTGGGTGCCAGGTCCATCTAGGATTAACCCTGCCTGCTGTAAACATAGCAGTTTCAGCGAAACTGCTATGTTTACTTTAGGGTTAATCTAGCCTCTAGTGGCTGTCTCATTGACAGCCGCTACAGGCGCTTCCGCGCTTCTCACTGTGATTTTCACAATGAGAAGATGCCAGCGTCTATAGGAAAGCATTGAAAAATGCTTTCCTATGGACTGACTGAATGCGCGCACGGCTCTTGCCGCGCATGCAAATTCAGCAAATGATGTTGGAAGGAGGAGGAGAGTCCCCAGCCATGACGGAGCCCAGCGCTGGAGAAAGTTAAGCGTTTAACCCCTTCCTCCTCCTTCAGCCTGGTGGGAGGAGGGTCATGAGGGTGGGGGGGGGGACCTAAAGACCCTATAGTGCCAGGAAAACGAATAACTTTTCATAGGAAAGAGACTTGGATGCAGATAGGATGACTAATGTCAATAATTCTTGTACAGGAATGTTTTCATAGCACAGGTAAGTGTAGGTATGTGTGCATAAGGAGAATAAATACAGTATTCAAGTACAGGTGTCCTTTGAATCACTGCATCTGTTAGGCAGGCATCTGATGTCAGATATTCCACAGTCACACGTGTCTCACAGCGTTCATATACTGTAAAATTAATAATGTTCCAAGTTGTGGTCAAATTGCATTAAGAGTAAAAGTTAAACATCTGCATACTATAAAAAAAGTATAAAGGTGGAAATATAACCATGTTCTAAAATTAAATATAGATAAGGAATCTGGATTTGAAGGAGCCTTTAATTAAATAACCATATTTATCAAGGAAATGTGAGAGCTTCTCTGGAGCAAAATCCTAAATGTCGAAATACATTCTGTAGGTTTCCATCGCGATCCCTCTTCACATAGCACTTTTTTCGATTGTAAGCTCATTTGAGCAGGTTCCCTCTTTTCCTAATATTCCAGCATATCAAACGTGTTTTGTAAAAATTTATTGAATTAATTGAATGTCTTGTTTTTCTTCCTGTGCAACGGAATATATTAGAGTATATTATATTAGAGCTAGATAAATAATTATTATTGTAATTTAACTCAGAATGTCACATGCTTTTCTCTTTATAAATATAGTCTCTCATTTGCCTCCATTAATCACTCGTTACAAATAAAATACATATGAATTTTTAAAAAAACAGTGATGTATATTATATTACTTTAAGCATATTTAAAAAAAAAAGTACTTTTTAATTTCTCAACAGGATTGCAGAGTGTAATTATAATGTTGAAGGATAATTAAAAGTCTATTATTCAATTAATAGTTGTTACCTAACATGATGTTTTGTGATAAGGTAACTTTTTTTAATGTACGTAGGTAGGGCTCTGGAAGCCAAACAGATTTTTATTTGTGTTTCCATGACAGAAACAGAGAGTGTTGATTAATTTAGTAGCAAACAAAAAAACATGTGAGCTGGCAACAATTACATCTGCAGCCTCACCTCTAAAACATTCATAATCTACATTTAGAAATTAACAACAGAAAAAAAAGTTAGAAAATGGAGATCTTTTTTGCCTAATGGCTACTCATTAGTTTGTTGCATTAAAGCAAAATAGTCTGATCTTCGGGTAAGGGGCCCCCACAGAATATTGCAGAAATCACAACACTATATTTTATACTTCAAATGGCATGAAACATTTTGGGGTCAGCTGACCATTACTCCATTTTTTTATTACTAAGGAAGCTGAGGGGTTCTCACTTTCTCCACCAGAGATCAGTGGATGCACAAAATAATCTCACATTTAGTGTAGTGACCCCTAGTCACTACAGAGTTATACAGCATTCTCCCTAAATGCAATTGATGTTGGATCATAAGGCCTTTATGTTAATTGGGAAAACTCAGTTAAAATCCCCTTTTCCCACAACTCCATCTAGGGCTGGAGAGTTTATATAGCGACCTTGCACCGTCCTCCCATCCTCTCTTTCTTTGGCTGCGAGACATAACCAAATTGTGCGGGTATTTATATGTTTTTATGACTTCTGGCGGGCCCTTCCCTGCATTATGACCATATATTGTTATTAGTGGTTACTAAATGATCTGGCAGACCCTTGTACTAAACAAAGAAAGACTCAAGAAAATACAAAATAAATGTGCAATATAATTGGCGCTATAAAAAGTGCAGCTTGTTAACCCTGTGAAACAATCAGAAAAAAATTCCACCTTGATAAAACACATCAAAAACAAAAAGTGAGCAAGTATAACTGTACCAAAATTTGTCACATCCAAGTGTATAATGACAAATAATAACCCACATAAAAATGTGTAAAAATGTGACATAAATGTGTAGATATATATTAGATATTATATAAATATACCCAGAGAATGGTTTGTAGTTGATGTCACTGGAAAAATAAATAAAGAAATACACACACACTCTTAGCAGAGTAATCATAAAAGGTAATAAAATATATTCTCTGGATATTCTCTAAGATATTAAATAAAACAGAAATGAAATGGATCTTTAATTAGAAAACCCTCTCTCCATACGGTTTAAACATTGATTTTTGACATGTATAATTTTATCACATGACAGGAAGCTTCATATTTTGCATAACTTTCTTTACTTCATGCCTCCAGCAGCACAAGTCAATCAGAGAATCATATTTCATTGGCATGTGAAATAAAAGTTTTATATGTAACTCTGCATGAATATGTAGGACTGATCCCTGCTGTGTGCATATAGTGGATGCAGTACTCATGTCTGCTGGCAGTTTGCTCTATTCTGTTCTATACAATTGTCATGTTGAATAACAGTTTTATTGTACGTCTGGAGGATTATGAATGGACTGTTCCCTGCTGTGGGCATATAGTGGATGCATTACTCTATCTGCTGTCAGGGAAATTAAATAGAGCTGATAACTCAGCTCCCTACTCTCACTGGACATCACAACTACTGGATACACTCCTTCCCCACAGGGATACAACTAATAGTGGAGGCACATAATGGAGTGATTAACAGGGGTGACCCCCCTTATGCTGGGTGACCACCAAGCGTGGCAGACACCTCTCCAAAGTGACATTGTGGTACAGGGGTGACCCCCCTTATGCTGGGGGATCCCCAAGTGTGGCAGACACCTCTCCAAAGTGACATTGTGGTACAGGGGTGACCCCCGTTATGCTGGGTGACCCCTGTTACGCTCGATGACCCCCAAGCGAATCTGGTTCCTGTCCTAGTGACATACATATATCGGGGTGAACCCCCTACACTGGGTGAACCCCAAGTGAATCTTATTCCGGTACTAGTGACATACATATACTGGGGGTACCTCCACGCCCTAGGACGGGCTCATATCCACGGAGTACGATCTGTGACTGTATGCACAGACCGGGACACACTGGATACATGTATATAAACAGAGCCAGGAAGGAGAGCTCACGGTGCTGCCACTTCTCCACAGTACTATATCCCATAAGGGTGACCCCTTGGATAATTTGGAGGCTACCATACCTCCCCATACACGGGATAAGTCCCGACATTACTGACCACTCATCCCGGTCTTATGGAGGGTTACCCCCTCCTCAGACCACTCCCAGGAAATCTGTAAGTGGTACTGATTGAAACAATTCTGGGTGACCCCCAGTCATACTTGGAGGCCTACTAAGTGACAATAAGTGTACTACCGTACCTGACACCTGTTCGGTACCCCAAAGACCGAAAGAGTGTCCCAACATGCCATAATAGACATACATACAGGGGTGACCCCCCTATGCTGGGTGACCCCCAAAGCGAGTCTTACTCCGGTGCTAGGTGCATACGTACAAAGGGGTGACCCCCCTGCCGGACGGGGTGACCCCCCTGCTGTATAGGGTATCCCCCCTGTGCCCTTTCTAAGGCTTCTACCTTCAGAGTACGCTCTGTCATTGTATGCACCATGGTGCACTAGATGCATGTATTCTGGCACCTCTATGCGTCAACTGTATGCCCTTCCCTTAACCAAGAAGAAGAACTCACAGTGCTGCCAAAGCTCCACAATTCTAAGCCATATAAGGATGACCCCCTTGGATTATACATATTGAGGCTTTCACGTCTCCCATACTTGGGCTACGTCCCGACATTGCATAACCGCTCATCTCGGTCTTACTGAGGATGTCCTCATCTCAGACCACTCCCCAGATCCTGCGAAAGTGGTACTGATTGATCGAAATTCTGGATGACCAGAGTTATACGCGGAGGCCCACTGAGTGGCAATAAGTGTACTGTTGTACGATCCTGTCTCCCACAGACCGAAAGGGTGTGAACCAACATGTCGGACTTCCCTTAATATCCCCGACTGATTTTCAGGCGAGGATTAAGGCCGCCATGGCAGCTTCGGGGGATAAAGTCCTCGCCAATATGCTGGCTAACAACCCATCCGACAGGGCGGGTGCAACGGCACCACCACCAATGGAAGCTAGAAATACCGACAACGTTAGGTCGGACACCTTATCATCTAAACACCATTTGAAGGGCTCCAACGCGGCTTCTCCAAAGGGGAAAGGGAACACCCCATTTTAGCGGAGCCGTGTCTCAGAACGTCCTGTCCATTAATCATCTCAGGCTCCATCATCAGGGAACGAGGACTTCATCCCTCCCCCTTCTCTGGAGATCATGAAAGAATGGAGAGCAGAAGAGTCTCCATCTGAAGAGGTAAAGTGACAAGACCCGCCTAGCAAGAAAGGCTTTTCTTTGGCACACTGGACACTCTTGTTTTGACTCACCAACCATCCGACACCCAGGGTCATCCGAATGGGGTTTACCGGAGCACCAGGCACACTTTGCCCACTTCTGGCTCAGGAGGCCTATGGGAAAAGAAGTCCGAGACAAGCTCAGGGTGGAATGCCCACGCCCTCTAGTACCGAACAAGATAGTCTTCAGCATGGAGTTTGGTATCACTGTGGTGATATTTATGTCCCGATCAGGCCGGGGTCCATGTAAAGGTGTAGGAGAAGGACTCAAAACGAGTTAGGATTAAATACTGGACATGATTAGCCCTGGGAAAAAATTCTGTACTTTGCGGACCTGACCCCCACCCAAGACTTGCATCTAGATGCTCATGAGGGAATGGGTGCAAAGGGCAATATGTAGGTTGGGGAACGCAAGGCAGACAGGTGCACAGAACGGCGCAAAGCAGCCCGATTAAAGATGGATTTCAAACTATTGAAGTTAGGGACGAAAGAGCGAGGACCTCAGGCGGACGGACTATTTATCTCAGCAACGGTTTGGTAGTAAGGAAGAAGACAGGAGGCTATCACCCAGTCATCAACCTACGCCAACCCAATGGTTTTGGGGCGTACCGACACCTCAAGAAGGAAGGTATCCATCTCTTAGGGGGATCTACTCCTCGAAAGGGGTTTGCAAGGTTGGATTTGAAGGGCACTTACCTACTGGTTCACATGGTGCCTCATGAAGTTTTTGAAGCCGGTCACTGCTGTCACATACCTAGACGACTTACTGACCTTTTGCAAATCCAATTCCTGACTACATTTACAGATGAGATTTATGTTTACAGTTTTGGGTATTGTTGGGATTCATAGTCAACAGAGAGGAGTCGGTTCGAGTGATAGATTCCACCTTGGGCGGATTACACCTTCCCACATCATTGATAGCGGCGATTCGTAAGAAAATTCGACGGGTACGTGTCACGGTTCTCGCCACATCAAACAGACGGCTAGACGTGGTCACCCGTGGAGATCCCAACAAGGGACTTGAACCAGGGAACTTCGCAGTCCTGGTCCTGCTTCCTACCTCTGAGCCACAGCAGCTTTTGTATTCTGCAAGTCATTCCGGTCCTGTTCATCCTGGCTTGTCTATCACTCTGGGGGCTGTACCTTGAATTTGGCTGTGCTTCACCTGACCCTGATCAGACATTAGCAGGGTATTTAAACTCAGCCTCGCCCTGTGATCAGGATCAAGTCTTTGATCCTGTTGTGTGCTTTGTACCAGTGTTCCTGTTGTTTGAACTGCTACTTGTTATTGACCCCGGCTTCTGACTACGTTTATCTGACCTCTGGCATCCCTTGACTTCGGCTACTCCTCGTTGTTCCTGTCTTCTGGCATCCTTTGACCTCGGCTATCCTTTGACGATCCTGCTGTTTGAGTCCTTGCCTGTCCTGCGACTTGGTACTTCATCCTGCACAGCCCCTGCACAGTGCACAGACCCACAGGCCGGGTGAATTCTTACCTGACCACCTTGGCCTGTGGCTATCTGCAAGGGTGAGCAACATATCTGCGCTACAGACTCCCAACCCAGGTAAGACCCTGACATAAGACTTGATCAATATGGAGTCCGCAGAGATGTGCTCACCCCTGTCCCAACCAGTGTCCAGCCTGGCCCAGACTGTTTTGGAGTTGCAGCAAGAAATTTTATTTCTTAAAGGCGCAGTACGTCCAGCCCCGGAACCAGCTTATCCTGAACCGTTTGTCATCATGCCCGACCGTTTTGATGGTAGATGCACATCCTTTCAGTCTTTTAAGATGGATTGTGAGGTGTTATTTTCTTTAAAGCCTCGAACATATGCCACAGATTTCATCAAGGTCCGAGCGGCTATCAACCTGTTGTCTGGATGCATCAAAGTATGGGCTCACCAAATGTTGCAGACAAAGAGCCCTGTCCTTGTCAGCTGGGAATCATTCAGTACCGCTATGGATTCACAATGCAAGACCACTGTGACCAAGCCAGCTCCACGTACCAAAAAATACCAGATTCTTCGTAACCAAGAAACCCAGTACCACCACTACACCCCAGTGATGTCTCCTTCTGATCCTGTTCCTAGGAAAACTCCTGAGGTATCCTGTGTTCCACTCGACCCTGAGGAACCTATGCAATTAGGACTTGTTCACTGCAAAGTTACACCTGAGGAAAGAGACCGAAGGAGAAGCCATGGCCTATGTTACTACTGTGGAGAAAGAGGGCATTTCATCACACTTTGCCCTGTTCGTCCTCCTAGACCTCCAGCTCTCCGACTGGGTACTTCTTTCCTCCACCCTGTATACACTGCATGCCAGCCTAAAAAGCTACATAGAAGCCGTTATTCTTGCCCATGCTTGGCTTCCACAAGAAAACCCCCTGCTCCAGTGCCGCCTGTATCTACTCCCGAAGTTACTTCCTGTGATACTATCACTACTTCCTGCCCGCCCAAAGAAGATGTACCTGTGGATTGTGCCATTGCTTCTAATGGCACTACAGTCCGTACAGAAGATCTTGAAATGTTCGAAAAAGCATTGTTAGCCACGAACATTGCTCCTGCCGAAGTAACGGAAGTTCTTACCACCTGCACCCAGATCCTGAAAGATTGTTCTCCAGCCGTACCAGAAGCTGGTACTAAGGAGTCCCATGCTGTAAAGGGATTCCACACTGAGGACTTTGACTATGGGGACTCGCTCGATTCTGACAGTGAACCTGAAGAGGTGTTCTGTTATGACTTCAAACCTAATCACAACCGGAGGGTGTTCTTGAAGGGGGGGTACTGTCACAGTTCTCGCCACATCAAACAGACGGCTAGACGTGGTCACCCGTGGAGATCCCAACAAGAGACTTGAACCAGGGAACTTCGCAGTCCTGGTCCTGCTTCCTACCTCTGAGCCACAGCAGCTTTTGTATTCTGCAAGTCATTCCGGTCCTGTTCATCCTGGCTTGTCTATCACTCTGGGGGCTGTACCTTGAATTTGGCTGTGCTTCACCTGACCCTGATCAGACATTAGCAGGGTATTTAAACTCAGCCTCGCCCTGTGATCAGGATCAAGTCTTTGATCCTGTTGTGTGCTTTGTACCAGTGTTCCTGTTGTTTGAGCTGCTACTTGTTATTGACCCCGGCTTCTGACTACATTTACTCTGACCTCTGGCATCCCTTGACTTCGGCTACTCCTCGTTGTTCCTGTCTTCTGGCATCCTTTGACCTCGGCTATCCTTTGACGATCCTGCTGTTTGAGTCCTTGCCTGTCCTGCGACTTGGTACTTCATCCTGCACAGCCCCCGTGCACAGACCCACAGGCCGGGTGAATTCTTACCTGACCACCTTGGCCTGTGGCTATCTGCAAGGGTGAGCAACATATCTGCGCTACAGACTCCCAACCCAGGTAAGACCCTGACAGTATGGAGAAAAGGCACTATAACCCTTTGACTATTTCCCCGGACCGCTTCACTACCCAGCCAGACAGCGGCTGAAAGCTCACTATCTGAGATCCGGACACACCTATGAAATTGGGATCAGAATAGCGAAGACTCGATAGTACTCATTACCGCGGTAAAGGAGTCAAGGGTGGCACCCAGTATGGTTGTCCTTAATCGGGATCATCCTCTGCTCCTTCAGTTTTAACTTGCCTTCGGGCAGATCCAAAAAGAGAACATCATCCATTGATAATGCAGGAGCATCTGGAATTGGTGGATTGGTGTCTTTCAGGGGAGACTGGTATGTCAAGGGACTATCACAACCATCTAGAGACCTATTATGGGACTCATGGACACCAGGTATTCCCCGAAATAACTTATCCGAATGGAACACCTGGAGTCGCTGGTGTATGGGAAGGGACTGCGATCCTTTTCTTACCCCTATCTCTTCGATGCTGATTCTTTATCATACCTTTTCGCTACGGAACAATCGGACCGCTCCAACGGGATACGTTCCACGATTTCGACGACGCATAGTACGATTCACGAAACTCCGGTCGATCAGGAGCCTTTGATATGCTGCTTTCTGCGGGGTATCAAACTGTCCAGAACCATGCGTCAAAGTATCATTAATGTAGGACTTTGATTTGGTTCTTTTGGAACTAGTCAGATAACACGGACCTATTCCTCCATCAGCCATAGTCACGTTACTTTTAGGTCTTTTCGTTGGGTATCAGATGTACTGGAGTTCGACGTAGACAGTCTTTTCGGTATCACCGGAAGAAATTATTTCTACGGTGTCTCGTAGAACTAAATCTGATCCGCGTCCATATCTTACCCTGTTCCCGGCGGTTTCCCAGTCTTTGTGCAGTTAAAGCGGTACTTCGTTACATGGAGATCACGACAACACTTAGATTGTCACATTCAGGTCATCTGCTGGTCTTATACAAACCATACAGCCAGTTACCATGAACACTCTGTCACAGTCAGCAGACACATTCCAGCCAATCAGCAGCAGACCCTCCCACCTCCTGGACAGCTCACTAAGAATGCAGCTTCACAATGAATGTAAAATGGATGTTGTCCAGGAGGTGGGAGGGTCTGGGAGGGATAACTGCTGATTGGCTGGAATGTGTCTGCTGACTGTGAGGTACAGGGTCAAAGTTTACTCAATGATGAGTCCACGGCGAACCGTTCGTGGCGAACCGTTCGCGAACCGTTCGGTACATCATTAATTATAAGGTCTTGGTATTTCAGTATATTTATGGGATGCTTATCTGGTTGACATGTGTTAGATCCGTGTTGATTATTAAGTATACTATGGTTGCTTAATGTTTTAGTATATTAAGTTAATATAAATATAAATACGTATAGTACTGGATTTAATGTGGACAACAGTTGGTTTCCATCACCTTTCACGTATTTCCGTTCTTTTCAGCGTAATCATCATAGATGGATTCGACAAGATAAAGCTGGAAGGTTTCAAGTTTCGTTTCAAGTTATCTGCTACACGTTACTCAGGACTGTTATTTGAATTCCCTGACGTTATAATAGACTGTTTTTCGCATCAAAGAAAGAGGAAGTCATGTGTCTGTCAGGGCTTTATATATGGATGTGATGCCTGTTACTGATTGGTTTAAATTTTTTTCTGATTGACGTGTGCTGCTGGAGGCATAAAGTAAAGAAAGTTATGCAAAATATGAAGCCTCCTGTCATTATTAAAATTAAGATTATAGGTACACTACGTTAGCATAATCTACAATTATATATGAATTTGTGTACCATATTTATTTTATATTTATTGTGTGTATATGTATTTAAGTGGTTTTTTATGTGTTTTACAATTGATAATATATAGTTTTTATATGATATTTAAATATTCAACCTCATTAATAATTTTTTCCTTTTTTTATGAGGAATTTCTTAGCTCATGTTGATAGGAACTATGGATTGTCCAAAATTAATGCCGGATAATTTCTGACCAAAATGGTAGAAGGTGCAGCATGGTGAGGGCTACACCCACAAAGATGGATACATGTTGTGATGCTCTGCATTTAACATCCTGCAGTAACTCCAACAACTCCAAGGCCTCATCTCACACTCATACCTCACTCATAGGAACAGTGATTGTAATGCTCTGCATTTAACATCCTCCAGTAACTTCAACAACTCCAAGGCCTCATCTCACACTCATACTCACTCATAGGAACAGCGATAGTGATGCTCTGCATTTAACATCCTCCAGTAACTTCTACAACTCCAAGGCCTCATCTCACACTCATACTCACTCATAGGAACAGCGATTGTGATGCTCTGCATTTAACATCCTCCAGTAAATTCTACAACTCCAAGGCCTCATCTCACACTCATACTCCCTCATAGGAACAGTGATTGTAATGCTCTGCATTTAACATCCTGCAGTAACTCCAACAACTCCAAGGTATTGACTGAAGCTTGGAAGATACTTCACCTAATTTATTCTTACATTGTACACTATATTATCATGTGTTACTATTAAATTGTTTCCAATTATACCTGTAGTTTGCCACTGTAATTTTATGTGCATGCAGTTTTTATCATTGTCATTTAATGTTTCTGACCAATATTTGATGTACACAGTTAAGAATATTTTTGGTGATAGAATTTGGTTGCTAAACTTTTCAATTGTATACTACACATGTTTACTCTACCCGCCTCGCTACCCTCCCCTCCCCTCCTCCGTGCTACTCCTGGCTATAAATACCTTCATATAACTGTTCTATCTCCATCTCTGTTCTTCAGGTCTCATCACACACTCATACTCACTCATAGGAACAGTGATTGTGATGCACTGCATTTTATTTCTTTCTCACCACTTCCCACCTGCCCTCCCAGGTTCCCCCTAAATATATAGCATGCTCATCTAGCTGTTTGAGATTCTCACTCAATTACCTCTTCATTCCCGTTTAGATTTTACCAATAGCTGCTTCTCTCTGTTAACTATTTTAGCCATCACCTCCGAACTTCCCCTGCTTCCTTTTGTCTCAAGTCCCCACGGTATCCTTTAGATTGTAAGCTCACGGGCTCTCTAGCTTAGTACTTTGTATAAAAGAGCTTCAATGGCTAGTTATCAGCTTACGGGCAGGGCTCTCTCTATCTCTTGTATTTGTCTGTGTATATTGTACGTTCTCCACTAATTGTACAGCGTTGCGGAATCTGTTGGTGCTTTATAAATATCGGTAATAAATAATAGATAACATATGTGAAAATCCAGACTGTGCTGAGGAAATAAAGCACATCAGGTGGAACGCAAACTTCATCAGAATATGACTGCTGAAACACATGAGATGGCACCGGAAATGCTGTTACAGACATTTGGGAGCACCAATATGGTGGCTCCAAGGGGTACATTGAGAGTGAGATGAGACTTTGGAATAGGGGGTGGATTTAGGCACTCGTTTGGCGCCTAAAGGATTTTAAATGCCGGGACCTGTTTAGTGTAAGTCACCCACCTGAGGAAGAAGCTTACTAACATTGAATCACATTGTGGTCTATCGACTTTGTGGACCTTGTACTGTGGCACTCCAGGCACCTTAATGTAAGGCAGGTTTTAATGTATTGCAATAAATGTTGCTGTAAATTTAAATGCTGGTGCCTTTCTTTTACTTTACTATTTAGGATCCAGTTCCTCTCATTCCTGCATTGGCTCAATAATACTACACTTTTTAATTGAGATGTAAAAGTTCAATCAGCAAAAGTTATAGTACATGTAGAAAAGTGAGCATTAGAACAAAATAATAAATAGTTAAAAATTCTTGTGCACAGGATAAATGCGCCTGTTTTAAAAAAATAAATAAATAACATATATATATATATATATATATATATATATATATATATATATATATATATATATATATAATATAAGGAGTTAGTCTCAGAGGTGTGAGCTAGGTAACCATATCTTTAGACAGCCATATTAAGGTGCCCCCCCTGATATTATCACAAGTAGCTATTGCATAATAAAAACATGCTAACCAATAGTATGCGCAAAAGTACGTAAAACAAAAGTAAAGGAGAAAAGAAAAGGAAAACAGCATTAGACAAGGCACAGTAGAAAAATTGGTAGTTGTAGCCTTTGCAGGTACATATGGTTGGGAATATAGATTGCCAAACTGGAGGTCTCAGTATTCAGCAGATTCCTTAATCTGGTAAGCACATGGTAATTAGATAGCTTCTGCTTGATATTATATCTTGACTGTGCTCAGGAGAAGCCAACCTCCACCCCTAGGCTTGTGTAAGGGCTGCACCTTGAAGCCATGGGCTCGGTGCTCATTTAAGCAGGGTCCTTCCTAAATGGGATAGAGTGGAAGTCCCAGGTGGTCTGGGGCTTTTTTCAGTCAGTGGTGTTCCACTTGCTTGGATGTTGTCATGGGGAAAGCCCAATTTGGCCCTTAGTCTGGTTGGACAGATAAAAGATGTGCTGTGAGCATGAGCTCAGAGGGGGCACCACTGTTTTCCAACTCCAGCATTCCGTGTCTCCCTCTGCAGATGGAGACTGTGATGTCAGAAAGCAATCTTCCAAGTGAGCCCAGAATCACTCAAATACAGCCTCTATTGATATCAGGATATTGCTGCTGTACATAACTCTACACCTGCTGAGGTGATGTCCCTCAATGCAGGAATGGTTGCAGCCACCATCTGTGGCAGATCAGACCTTCGCAAGGAAATACGAAGTAAGGTCTGTGTAGGTTCATCCAGTGGGGACCTAGATAACCCCTGCCAGTCCAAAGTGGAGGTTGGAGGTGGATTAGCAAGATTGCTGTTCAAGTTTCTGTGAGATCTGCCACCTCTCCACAGCTTATCCACAAGTATGCCACAAATGTGGCACACTGGGCTCCCAGTGGCCAAGATTATCTGGCTTGGTGTCTAAAGGATCACAGAGTTGTCCTGTGAGTAGTCAGAATATTGCGGTAGTGGTTACAGTTTGTTAACTGAGCTTATTGCCAGAGGTTTGACAAATGAAGCAGGAGCTCACTCTGTGTCCATCCAGTCAGCTTGGTTATTGCACACTTCATTTTTGTTTTTGATTTGTTTAAAGATAGACCATGTGACAAAATGCCTTTTGTCACTGGATTTTTATATGACCAACTGCCCTTTGCCCCTGGCTGTTGGAGGAGCCTGATTGCCAGCCTCCTCCCTCATGACTATGGCCCTGGGGTGTATTGCCATTTAAAAAGACTATTTGGGGCTTATTGGCTTCTAAAAGACTGTTTATGCCCATTTGAATCCATGGCAAGATGTGTGTCTTCCGCTCCTCAGTTTCCTGTCTATTGTTCCAGCAGGGCGTTGTCCCAGGCACACTGCCAGAGCAGTTGGAACTTGCTCTTGCTATGTTTTAACCCCATGGTGATCTGACTGTGTTTGTGGTATCTAAACGCTGTTCAGATATAGTGAGCGCTCAGATCCAAGCTATCTGGGGATAGGTTGAATGTGGAGGTTATGTTAAGTATAATAGGAATTATGTATTTTTATGTTTTTACTGTTGTTGTGAATAGAGCTATTTTCTGTATGCTGGAGGGAATTGGCTTACCACACCCAAGCCATGCTTGCAGATGGTCACAAAGGGACTTTCAATTAACTTTTGACCCACTGGGCCAATTTGTATGATTTTGACGTATGTTTGTATTTGGAGTATGCTGATTCTGAAAATGTAATGTGAATGTGATGTATTCAATTAAAGTTATGAATATTGTGTAAAACTGTGTATTTTCCTGTCTGTGATAATTAAGTTATTGTGTTCTGTAATTATATCACAGGCAGAGGGGAGGATTTTGTGTGGGAGTGTCTGAGTGTATTGTACGTATTGATTGGTTGTTCTGCAAAACCCTGTGGGCAGTACTATGTGTGTAAAATGTGCATAAAAGCAGAGTGTTTGATTAAAAGCTTCAGTTCTACTTCACCCTCAATCTGAGTCCTGTCTCTTATTGGGGGAATCTGCTACAAGGGATTGCTATGCTCTGCATATTCCCTTGCTATAATCACTGAGCTCTTGTAAGAGCTTGTTCCTGTCTTGCTCTCTGAAGGAGTCTACATTGGTTATGGTGTCGGCTGGAGTGCTTGGAGCCCTCAGGAAGCACTAGGAGCATCCTTCAATGGAGGTACCCAGTCGGGGTGCCAGGTGATCTGTTACAGACCATCTTTGCTGCACTGATCTTAAGAACAAACTGTGATGGATGCCTATTCTATTATATCCTACTGCTCAGATGTGTTACCACTAATGGTACAATGCTTTCTTTAGCTCCACTTTGGATGTTATATTCAATGCAGTGTTGATAGGGTAATCTATCCTGACAAAGGTCGATAGAGGTCCAGTATCTCAGGTACCAGTGAAGAGAAGCATGCCAATAATTAATGGCATAAGTACACCAAGATGAAGCCAATTGATTCAGAATTATTTATGATCTGTCTTAGGAACAGCCCGTGACTGCCTAGGTTTGTAATCAAGTACAGAAACCCCTGATTGTCAAGGTTTGAGTGCTAACACTTACCTCTTATAGTGAAAACTGCCTTCTCCTCTGGTGTCACCTTATGTAGCCAAATGGAGGTAATTAAAAGTAGTTCAAATGCCAGGGTATTCTGTAACAGCAAAATGACAACCAAATCCTAGCTAAACAAAGCACTAAAAAAGCCAAATTCTACTGTATAGTGCCATATTCACCTGCCATATGTGAACAATTGAATGGTGCATTGTATTTTTATGTATTTTTATGTATTGAACTGCCTTGTTCTTTTTTTCTAATCTCTGGTACCTCTGGCCTGGCTGTTGTGTTGCATACCTCTGGCTTCCACGTACTTAGCTAGTCTCTAATAACGCTATTAACTATTACTTTTGTGACATATGTATTCTCAAGGATACTCTAAGGCTACAACAATAACTTCCTGATTCACATTGATCCCTTTGTATATGAAGTCAGAGCAGCATAGGGCAAAAATTGCATGCTCCTGAAACAGGAGAAGTAACAAAGCCAGATTACCCCCTAGGTTGCCAAGGCAGTATCCTAGGGCTCTGTCCTATCAGCTGCAGCTCTGGCTCTGAATGGGCTCTCCTTGAGCCAGTAGGGAGATTGAAAGGCCTGCAATCCCCTAACTTCATTGAGGGATTATTGTGGTCTGCACCAATATCAGCTGCAGAGCACTTTAAGAATTCCCTCACAGTCCGCTGGTGCTCCTCAATGACTCAAACTTACACGCACATACTGAGACACAATGCACAAAACACTCAACCAACACACATAGGCACACTCCTTCATATACAGCTCTTTTCCATACACACAACAGTCAGCCACTACACTCACTATTTCACACACAACTCTCAAACCCCCTCCCCGCCCCCGAACACACTCAACACTCACAGAAACAAAACACAGGGCTCTAGGAAAGGGCCATAATATTGCACCCTGCCTGGGGCCCTCGGCAGTCTTATTCCGGGTCCGAGATGGGCAATGCCTCTCTGAAAATAATGACCAGTTTTGGGCATTTGGACATTACCAGCCATTCTTGTCATGGTACTGACAGATCATAATCTTCTGTTCTGACTAAATGGAGTTATAAAATAAGACACTGCTGTACTAGACCTCACCATCCAGTACCATCCCGGAGAGCAATCAGAAAATCGTTATCAGTATGCAAAATCTCATGGCAACTGTGAGAAATTGTCTTAAGCCACAACAAACTCCATGTTTAATCCTGATGTATACATTTTCCTATCTTATTACATAGGTGATGAATTTTGAAATGTCCATCTTTTTTAAACTGTCAAGTAGGACCCTAGAAATAGTTTCCATAAATAATAATGGGAGCTGGTCACAACCTGTCGGTGAAATTTTGTGGTAGGTAAACAGCCGCTACGCCCTAATAGTTGTGAGTGGCACATTAGTGAGAGCAGCAACATTGGAAACAAACCCCAATATTAATTTACTTTAATACAATTATTGACAGTTGTTCAATTAATTTTCAATTGCAATTTAAAATGTGGGATAGAGTCCCAGGCCAATAATATGGTCGAGAGGAGGCTAACAGCCGAGCTAACAGCCCCCCTAGTACGGGTGGGGATCAAAATGTAAGGAAGGCAAGACAGGTTGTGGTGGTAGGGGACTCTATCATTAGGAGAGCAGATAGGGCAATCTGCCGCTCTGATCGGCTCAACCGGACAGTTTGCTGTCTCCCGGGTGCTCAGGTCCGGCATGTTGCTGACAGAGTGGATTATTGGGAGGGGCTGGGGATGACCCAGCGGTCATGGTCCATGTTGGTACCAATGACAAAGTAAGAGGAAGATGGAAGGTCCTAAAGAATGATTTCAGGGAATTAGGTAGCAAACTTAGAAAAGGACCTCCAAGGTGGTATTCTCTGAGATATTACCTGTGCCACGTGCTACAGTGGAAAGGCAGCGGGAGATTAGAGAGGTCAATGCGTGGCTTAAGTCTTGGTGCAGGAAGGAGGGTTTTGGGTTTTTAGAGCACTGGGCCGACTTTGCGATTGGGTACAACCTTTATAGTGGTGATGGATTGCACCTAAGCGGGAGAGGGTCTGCAGTGCTGGGGGATAGGATGGCTAGAAGGTTTGAGGAGATTTTAAACTAGTAGTAGGGGGGGAGGGTCATAGCAATCTACAAAATGGAGATAGGACAGAAAGGAGATGGGCTTTAGCACAGTATAAGGGGGGTGGAAACGGGGGGAGGGGTAAGCTCAGAACAGAGAAGCTGTGTAATGTTGAAAATTCACAAAATATACAAGTGGCGCATAATATTAAATGTATGCTTACTAATGCAAGGAGCCTAAATAACAAAATGGGGGAACTAGAGGCATTAGCATACACTAAACAATATGATATAATAGGCATAACTGAAACATGGTGGGATGAGACACATGACTGGGCAGCTAACTTAAATGGGTACATGTTATTTAGGAAGGATAGGAAAAACAAGAAGGGTGGTGGGGTATGTTTGTATGTCAAACATGATTTAAAACCAAATGTTAAGCAAATGGAATGCGAGGAGGATAATGTGGAAGCTTTATGGGTAAATATCTGCTTGGGGGAAAAGAAGGGAAACCAACTATTGGTTGGGATATGTTATAAACCACCTAATGTTAATATTGACGAGGAACAACAGCTGTTTGAGCAAATTGAGAAAGCTGCAAATCTGGGTAACACTTTAATTATTGGAAATTTTAATTACCCGGATATAAATTGGGACAGAGGGACTAGTGCCTCAGCAAAGGGAATTAGGTTTTTAAACTTGTTAAATGACACCTTCATGTCACAACTTGTACAAGCACCAACTAGAATGGATGCTTGTCTGGACCTGGTTTAACAAACAACGTTGATCTTTTGACCAACATTCAAGTAGGTGAGCACTTGGGAAATAGTGATCACAATATAGTGTCCTTTGAAATAAACTCAAAAAAACAAAAGCACATGGGGAATACTAAAACATATAATTTTTAAAAGGCTAATTTCAATAAGTTAAGGAAAGCTTTACAATATATTGACTGGCATAAACTCTTTAGTGAAAAGAACACTGAGGATAAATGGATCATCTTCCAACAAATATTACAAAGGTACATTTCTCAGTATGTACCATTGGGAAATAAATATAAAAGAAACAAATTAAAACCAACATGGCTTAGTAGAGAAGTAAAACAAGAGATTACAACTAAGAGAAGGGCATTTAAAGCATTTAAATCGGACAAATCAGATGCATCTTATAAAAGATATAAGGATGCAAATAATGCGTGCAAAAAGGCAATTAGACTTGCTAAACTTCAAAATGAAATAATGATAGCTGAAGAGAGCAAAACCAACCCCAAAGCATTTTTTAAATACATAAATTCTAAAAAAAAACAAAATGAAAGTGTAGGTACACTAAAAACTGAAACGGGGGTGTTAATTAATGAAGACCAGGAAAAGGCAGGAATTTTAAATAACAATTTCTCCTCCGTATATATTAAGGAAGAACCCATGGCAATAGATGTGCAAATGATTGCTACTAAAAACTTGCAGAATAATTGTAATTAGTTAACTCAAGACAAGGTGCTGCAGCAACTAAAGAAAGTTAATATAAACAAAGCTCCAGGGCCTGACGGTATCCATCCACGTGTACTTAAGGAACTAAGTGTAGAAATAAGTGAACCTCTGTTTTTAATCTTTCAAGATTCTTTTCTTTCAGGAAGTGTTCCGGAGGATTGGAGGAAGGCAGATGTGGTTCCTATATTCAAAAAAGGTTCAAAATCCTTGCCTGAAATTATAGACCTGTGAGCTTAACTTCTGTGGCTGGTAAAATATTTGAAAGGTTATTAAGGGATAATATTCAAGAATTCCTTGAGAAGAACATGGTTATCAGCAAAAATCAGCATAGTTTTATGAAGCACAGGTCATGTCAAACTAACTTGATTGCGTTCTACGAAGAAGTAAGTAGAAGTATAGATCAGGGTGTTGCCGTGGATGTGATCTATTTGGATTTTGCCAAAGCATTTGATACAGTTCCACACAATAGATTAGTGTTCAAACTCAAGGAAATCGGTCTAGATGAAAATGCTTGTTCTTGGGTAGAACATTGGCTTAAAACAGAGTACAAAGAGTTGTCATTAATGGTAAATTTTCAAGCTGGACAGAGGTGGCAAGTGGTGTCCCTCAGGGGTCTGTTCTGGGACCCCTTCTATTTAACATGTTTATAAATGATCTTGAAGACAGCATTGAAAGTCATGTTTCAGTGTTTGCAGATGACACAAAACTTTGTAAAATAATACAATGTGAGCAAGATATTACTTTGCTGCAGAGGGATTTAGATAGACTGGGGGACTGGGCACTCAAATGGCAGATGAAATTTAATGTTGAAAAATGCAAAGTTATGCACTTCGGCGTAAAGAATACACAAGCAACGTATACCCTTAATGGAAGCGAATTAGGGATAACAACACATGAAAAGGACTTGGGAATTGTTATAGACAACAAACTATGCAACAATGTGCAATGTCAATCAGCAGTGGCCAAGGCCAGTAAGGTATTGTCATGCATGAAAAAAGGCATTCATTCTCGGGACAAGAATATCATTTTGCCTCTTTATAAATCACTGGTAAGACCCCATATTGAATATGCTGTGCAATTTTGGGCACCTGTTCTAAAGAAGGATATTATGGCACTAGAAAAAGTGCAGAGGCGGGCTACAAAATTAATAAAAGGAATGGAACATATCGGCTATGAAGAAAGGTTAACAAATTTAAACCTATTTAGTCTAGAAAAACGTCGCCTGAGAGGGGATATGATAACATTATACAAATATATTTGGGGCCAATACAAACCATTGTGTGGAAATCTATTCACAAACCGGACTTTACATAGGACACGAGGCCATGCGTTTAGACTGGAAGAAAGAAGATTTCGCCTAAGGCAAAGGAAAGGTTTTTTTACTGTAAGAACAATCAGGATGTGGAATTCTCTGCCTGAGGAAGTGGTTTTATCAGAGTCCATACAGATGTTCAAACGGCTACTAGATGCATACTTGCAAGAACAGAATATTCAAGGATATAATCTTTCAATGTAGGGTAATAACTGCTTGATCCAAGGATAAATCTGACTGCCATTCTGGGGTCAAGAAGGAATTTTTTTCCTAGCTTGTTGCAAAATTGTGCTTCAAACTGGGTTTTTTTGCCTTCTTTTGGATCAACAGCAAAAAACAAATGTGAGGAAGGCTGAACTTGATGGACGCAAGTCTCTTTTCAGCTATGTAACTATGTAACTATGTAACTATGAAAATCAGGACAGCTGGCAAGTATGCAAAGGGTACATTACATTTAATACATTTAATTAGTTTTACTGATGAACTGTGCTACAAGTTCTAAACTTCGTGATATTTACATTTTCGTCCCATGTGCTGTATCCAGACTCTCATGCTTGCCATCACTTCTTGCAGTTATAGTTTTTCTTTTATAATCATTAGTTTACATTGAAACTGCAAACTGGAACATAAAGATGTTTTCATATGGGTAAGCTAATTATAACACCCAGAAATACCAAAGGGAAATGAAAATATACTTAAAACTTAACTATTAGTATATACATCTAAAAAATATAGTATAACTTACATGAATACCCTAATTAAAAAGGAGGTGAGGTATAGCCTAAATCGCGTGACCAAGGCTCAAAATTCTTGCCGCTGGGACCAAGGCTCTTTTTACATTTCTGTGGTGTTTGTGTTTAGCTGTAATTTTCCTCTTACTCATTTACTGTACCCACACATATTATATACTGTTTTTCTCGCCATTAAATGGTCTTTCTAAAGATACCATTACTTTCATCATATCATATAATTTACTGTAAAATTGTTTATAAAATATGATAAAAAAAATTGAAAAACAAAACACACTTTTTTGAACTTTGACCCCCAAAATCTGTTACGCATCTGCAACTGCCAAAAACCACCCATGCTAATTTCTAAATTTTGTCCTGAGTTTAGAAATGCCCAATGTTAGGATGTTTTTTAGCTTTTTTTTTAAAGTTATACGGCTATAAGCACAAGTAGCACTTTTCTATTTCCAAACCAATTTATTTCAAAATTAACGCAAGTTACATTGTAACACTGATATCTGTCAGGAATCCCTGAATAACCCTTCACATGTATATATTTTTTTTAAAGAAGACAACTTAAGTTATTAAACCTGGATTAATTTGAATCTTTTCATGCAACCATTTTAACACCAATCTATGCCAAATTAAAAATAAAAAAATTATAATTGGTGATTATTTTGAGACACATAGCAATTTAAAAATATATGTACTGAGAACTTTAAGGGTTACTGCCAAAAAACACCCTGATATGTGTTCAGCATTATCTCCTGAGTACAGTGATACCACCCATGTATAGGTGTGTCGGGTTCTCTGGGGGCTAAAAGACCTTATTTGGAGGGTGCGCATTCCAGTTTTCCAACTTGGAATTTTCACAGTAAGTCATCATGCACCCATGTCCCATTTGGGACATTTTTGAAGCCGGACAATATAATTTACCCCCATCAAACCATATATTTTTGAAAAGTAGACACCCTAGGGTATTTCAAATGGTGGTATTTTAACACTTTCCATGTATTAATTCTACCACCAGACTTTTGGATAGTCGTTTTTTTTGTGTGTTATTTTTCTCTCACATTGTACTTTAGGCATGGATTTTTAGTTCCGTTTATGTGTTACTGACAAAGAAACCCCCAAGATGTGTTCAGCAACATCTCCCAAGTACAACAGTGCCCCCAATGTACAGGTTTTATGGGCTTTTGCAACCTTACAGGGGTCAATTGTAGGGCTTTACCCTTTTCTATGTTTGCACATTGAAATTTGCCAGATTGGTTTGCTGGGCCTATGTTGCCTTTGAGACCATATAGCAGCCCAGGAATTAAAATTGGGTATGTCCAGTCTTTTGTAGTAGCCACTTAGTCACAAACGCTGGCCAAAGTTAGCATTTTTCTTTTGTTTTTTGCATTTTTCTACACAAAAACTGCACTTTTACTGGTGATTTCATCATTGGAATACATTTTACTAATTTAGAACACTCTTATTTGTGTTCAACGAAGTCTCCAGAGTATAACAATACCCCCCATGTACAGGTTTTATGGTGTTTTGGAAGGTTACAGGGTTAATATAGGGCTTGCCCGATCTAGTTTGCTAGATTGGTTTGCAGGAGCTTTGTTGCTCTTTCAGACCATATGGTAGCACAGGAATTTGAAATAACACCATCATGGCATACCATTTTCAAATGTAGACAACCCAGGGTATTCCAAATGGGGTATTTCCAGTCTTTTGTTGTAGCCACTTAGTCACAAACGCTGGCTGAAGTTAGCGGTTTTATTTGTTTTTGTATAAATGTTTTGGTTTTTAATTTTATATATATATATATATATATATATATATATATATACACACATATATTGTTTTTATTTTTTAGTCACTTCACTGTCTTCACATTTACACATTATTTTTGTTTTTTTCACATCTCACTATTTGTATTCACTCTTTTTGGTCTCTTCTGTAGTTCCTAAAATCCTCCGGTGCTAGAAAGATAGTCTGCGGCTATCTCTTATTCACTCACTTTAATATCACTTATGTTGCCCAGCAACTGCTGTAATCACCGCGCGACGTAACGTAATGACGTCACCCGCGGCTTCTGCACACCTCCGGGTCTCGATCGTTTGGGGAGGTTCTATGGACTGCACCTGGTAAGCAAATATGTTTTATTTCTTATAAATATGCACTAATTGTTGTACACTTTGTTCTGATCTTGATAAAGACCTGAATAGGTCAAAACGTTGATCTGCTGAACTCTGAATTTATGGACACAGTAAACTGAACACTTTTCAAATCCAGGAGTGCGCCTCATTATTCGTAATAAATATACACACACACACATATACATACACACAAACATTATGTGTCTGTGTGTATATTATATATATATATATATATATATATCTATCTCACACACACACACACACACACACACACACTTTTATTTCCTATATATGTATAATATATTATAATTAAATCATTTTATAATATATTATACATATATAATGCATCTATGATTTCATCATAAAAGTGTATTTTGAGATATATATCAAAGTACACTTATAATGGAATCATATAGATTCATTATATATGTATAATATATTATAAAGTGATTAAATTATTTTATAATATATACATATATAATATAGGCACTCCTCACTTATCGACCAGGTTCCCTTCCTATGACCTGGTCGTAGAACAAATCGGTCGGTAAGTGAGGAGTTAAGGGATTCCCTGCTCTGGTGCATTTGTCTATGTTCTGGGGAAACTTCCCCGAACATAGACGTACGCACCAGAACAGGGAACCCCTCTAATCTATGTCCGGGGAAATTTCCCTGAACATAGATTTGAGGGATTCCCTGCTCTCGTGCGTTCGTCTATGTTCGGGGAAGTTTCCCCAGAACATAGACAAATGCACCAGAGCAGGGAATCCCTTAACTGGAAACGCTCAATATAGCTGCGGACGTCCTAGGTACATCCGAGGTCGTCAACAACCGTTTTTTGTCAGACTTACCTGGTACATTCGCGGTCGCAAAGGGATTAAAGGGACACAATTGTCACCAAAACAACTTTAGCTTAATGAAGCAGTTTTGGTGTATAGATTATTCCTCTGAAGTCTCACTGCTCAGGTCTCTGCCATATAAGAGTTAAATCACTTTTCTTTCTGTTCATGCAACCCTAGTCATACCTCCTCTGGCTCTAAGGGACAGCCTGCATAAAAGCAAAATTGTTTCATTTTCAGTCACATGTTAACATATCTTAATTAAACACAGGAGGCTCTTGCAGGGTCAAGTATGCTATTAACAGAGCAGGAGATAAGAAATTCTAAATTAAACAGAATTTGCAATAAAGGAAGTGTAATTATTAGATGACTCTTTAGAGGAAGTGTTTAGGAAGGCTGTGCAGCAAGGGGCTTAGTGAGATGGAAAGATTCCACAGTTCATTTAGTGTAGAGGAGTGATATGGGGCAGGTCCCCCTTAATTCTTGATTGATTGACTGAAAACCCTCTTATAAATTGTGGGAAACACACAATGTGAAAAGTAAAAATAGGTTACCTAAAAATCTTTACTACTGTAGATAAAATAACAGGACTCCTCCAAGTCCACAAGGGATAAACAAAAAACAAAGTTTCCACAATAAAGAGGAAACAAGACTCATAGGGTAATACTGTATATACACCATAAAATGTGAACTGCACTCACAAACACAATTTGATTGTAGGCACAATGGACAGATATATTGGAACAAAATAAATGTCAAAAAAGCTGCGCTTTAAAATAAGTGGCACTTACAAGATCACTGAGGTTTTCGGCTCATCAAAACCATATAGATGTATTTCCAAAGGTCTTGGATCTCCTCTTGTACTTATGCAGGTAACCACTTATCGTAGTAAGTAGTAAACATTTATTTAAATGACATGAAAACCACAAAATAAAGTAAAACACAAAAATATAACAGAAAATTCCCTTTAAATGCCCAACCCTACGCGGACTTCCTCTGGGGTAAAAGTTATTCAAACTCCTGTAGTAAGAGTAATCTGATTCTCAGGTACCATCATGTAGGGTTTATAGACCTGGTAAACCACTCCCGCAGCTGCTGTAAGCCTATCTACTGAGAGTGGTCACAGCTGCCATATATTTCCGTAAATTTGTGTTCCAAACCTTGGTTTTGTATGGGCGACATCCATTATGTCTCGCGTGCGTGTCGGCATGCGTTCCATTTCCGAAATGCGTTCCATCAATATGGAACTCATTTATCGAACATCCTGTAGCATATGTTCAACATAGGCACTACATTCCGGAGCATCTTTTAAATGTTCTTAATTAGTCCTAATGTGCGCGATTTTCACATGTAATGAAACAATAATATATATGTGTCAGAATTCAAACAAATTCATAAGTGTTTAATCAATAAATAATACAAATACAATACCTATTCATTTAAATTCAGAAACCATAAGGTCAAAAAGACTCTTTTTCCAACAACTTCACACAGTATAGACAAAATTCAGTATATATGAAAATATCTTTATCTCTCCTATTCCCAACATTTTAGCACAAGTCTATAAAAATATCCATTGATAGAAAAAAAATATGAAAGATGGTAAAAACTTTAAGAAACTACAAAAAACATACTAAATAAAAATCCACATTTAAACCTTTTGGTTGCATTGTCTGCAACTTGAGATTCAAAATCCCTCTCTTTTTCTTAATTTCATCAATATGTCTACTCCTCTTTCATCCAGTTATACTTGTTCTATTACTATAAAACTAAAATGGTAAATAAAATGGGGGCATTTATTGCAGTGTACTGGAACTGAATGTGTTGTTATTTTCTTGCGTATATTGTTAAGGTGTTCTAAGCACTTTTTTTCTGCTTTTCACACATGTGATAAGGTACACAACGTGTGGAGGAACAGGATACGTTATTTTTAATTTTAAAAGTTTTCAGAGTTTGGGTACTATTGAATTCCTTATAAACATGTCTACAGCTTTTGTAGTTGCCACAAGTATAAAAACCTGAATTCGTCCTATCTCCAGTCTCTTTCACATGAAAAGCACTCAGGGCTAAAATATTCTTAAAATTATTACTCTTTCTAAAAATAGCTGTTTGTGTTTGTGAGTGCCCAATGCAGAGTTCACATTTTATGGTGTATATACACAATATTACCATATGAATCTTGTTTCCTCTTTACTGTAGAAGCTTTGTTTTTTGTTTAATTCATGCAATACATTATATAATCATTAAGATTGACCAGAAGGTCTCTAGCAGCGGTCTCATCCTGTATATTCTCAGCCAAACCCTCAGAAAAAGCAGCCACCAGACCACTGTTAGTTCAGTCCACCTTGGAGGCTAACGTCCTGAACTCTATAGCGTAGTCTGCTACAGAACGACTGGCTTGCTTTATTCTCATTAGGGCTTTAGCTGCGTTTTTCTCTCTTCCGTTAGGCTCAAAGGTAGCTTTAAATGCTGTTAAGAATTCACTATAATTACGGGCAATGGAATTACCGCTTTCCCAGAAGGGTTTGGCCCAAGTTAAGGCCTTACCCTTTAGCTGGTTCATGAGATAGTCAATCTTTGACCTATCTGTTGGGAAGGAGCCAGGGAAAGCCTCAAAGTGATATTCAATTTGGTTCAGGAAACCTCTGAACTCCTAGGAATCACCTCCAAAATGAGGGGGAGGAGAAAGAGTTATGGATGGAGGTTTGTATGCCACAGGTGCAGGAACAGGTGGTGGAGCTACCGGTTGTACCGCAGGTGCTTCAAGATAAGCCGTTCTCTGAAGCAAGGTCTGGAAAGCTTGGGCAAATTGATCTAACTTGTGGTCCATATCCTCCACCCTTCTCACAGGTGGCTCCCTTCCTATGGAATAGCTTGCCTACCGCCGTCAGACTCTCCCCTGTTTGTGCATGAGAAAAGAACAAACAGTTCTGCTACACCACAATAGCTGCAGAAGACCATTCAACAACAGGTAGCAACATGGCATAAAGATTACTGTGCACAATTTTTAAGTATAATACAGGTTAAGGCAAAGCGTGTCATAGGATGAAAACACGTAAGGATTGCTCATCAACAACCTATTTCAATGATTAAGGTTACATGCACTGTATATGCTCATAGCGATCTGTTAAGAGAAAATAAAAATAAAAATGCATGGAACATAAAATTAAACACTGTGCTTAGTATGCTATGTAAACTGCCTAGCTTTAGAGATTAAGCATTGTGTATGTTGAAAAACCAATGTACCATGCGTGGGTTTGAGCTAAACTATACACAGATATGCTTATTTTATAATCGCTTGATCTCGAGTAATACCCCCTCTGTGGTCCCCTGTTGGAGCAATTTGAAGGGATGTGCAGGCTTAATTGCATACATACATTTGTGGGAGTTCATCTGAGTTATGAAAAAATAAAGTAAAGTAAAATGCTGGTAGGCCCCGCCATGAGTTTGGGTGCGCCTAGGTGACTTCGTTGCTTGTGTGGTGTCTGTTTGTGCGCCTCATTATTGCATGTTGCTTGGTGGCCTTAAGGACTAATTTTTGTGTCCTTTTGGCATCTTAAATGTTTGCCCTAAGGTTCAGGAGCTGGTGAGGCATGCTATATCACAGTTCAGCGTCATGCCCCGTCCCTGTATATATTGTGTATTAATATTGTTTTTGTATTTTATTGTACCCTAATGTATCAATACAATGTTTTGTGGACCCAGGACATACTTGAAAACAAGAGAAATCTCAATGTATCATGGTAAAATATTTTATAAATAAATAAATAATAAATACATTTGAGCAGGGTCCTCTTCAACCTATCGTTCCTTTAAGTTTTCTTGTAATTGTCCTATTTATAGTTAAATCCCCCTTTCATAATATTGTAAAGCGCTACGGAATCTGTTGGAGCTATAAAAATGGCAATAATAATAATAATAATTAGTGGGTGGCAGCATGATGTAGTTCTGTAAGAACAATTTAAGGACTCTCCAGTGCTAGGAAAACATATTCTCCCTCCCACCCCCCATCCCATGTTGCTGAAGGGGATAAAACCCCTTCAGTGACTTACCTGAATCCAGCGCTGATTTCCCTTGATGCTGGGTCAGTCTCTGCCCACTCTCCTCCCCAGCTGTCAGCTGAGGGGGGAGACCTAACGCGCATGCGTGGCAATGCTTTCCTATGGGGATCCCTGCGACACTGGAGGTCATCATGCATAGCGTGAGGAAGTCCAGCATCGTTTCAAACACTTTTCATGTTCTAAGAACACGGAAGTCCCTCTAGTGGCTGTCTGGTAGACAGAAGCGGCTCTAGACTTTATGAGGCCCTAGCGAAACTCAAACATGAGGCCCCACTAACAAAAAAGTGTCACATACACACATTAATGCACAGTTTATCTGTGTATGTGCCTGAGAGTGTGTCTGACAGAGAGTATCCATGTGTGTGTGAATGTATGTCTCTGTGAGCATGTTTGCATTTTTGTCTGAGACCCTATGTGTATGGGGTAGCTGCTTGAAGTGTGTTGTGTGGATGGGGTCGATTGTGAGAGGGAGCGGGGTGATGGTGAGAGGGAGGGGGAATGATGGTGAGAGGGGGGATGATGTTGAGAGGGAAGGGGGTGATGATGAGAGGGAGAGGGGGTGATGGTGAAAGGGAGAGGGGTGATGGTGAGAGGCAGGTGATGGTGAGAGGGAGAGGCAGGTGATGGTGAGAGGCAGGTGATGGTGAGAGGAGGTGGTGATGATGAGGTGGAGGTGATGCTGAGGGAGGGGGGTTAATGGTGAGGGAGTGGGGTTGATGGTGAGGGGGTGATGGTGAGGGGGGTGATAGTAAGAGAAGGGGTTGATGGTGAGGGGGGGGTGATGCTGAGGGGAGGGGGGGCTGATGGTGAGGGTGGTGAGGGAGGGCGATGGTGAGGGAGGGTCACGCTGAGGGTGGTGGAGGGTGATGATCCGACACCAGGAGGGGTCCTGGCGGCTTGCGAGACCATCAGAGCATTGCCGTGGAGGGTGGTGTGGGGATGATGCTGAGGATGGTGAGGGGGGTGATGCTGAGGGAGGTGAGGGGGTGATCCTGAGGGTGGTGAGGGGGGTGAGGCTGAGGGTGGTGAGGGAGGGTGATACTGAGGGAGGTAAGGGAGGGTGATACTGAGGGAGGTGAGGGAGGATGATGCTGAGGGAGGGGGTGATGGTGAGGGAGGGTGATGCTGAGGGTGGTGGAGGGTTATGATCCGACACCAGGAGAGGGCCTGGCGGCTTGCGAGACCATTGGAGCATTGCCGTGGTAACCCGCGGCAACGCTCTGATTGGCCAGTTCTCACGAGACATATGGTCTGCAGCTCTTCTCACTGCCGTCGGGCCCCCTTCTGGTGTCGGGTCGTCAGTCACTGACCGAGGACCTGACACAGTCTGCCCACATGTGGCTAAGAAAGCCACGAGGCCCCAGCTAAACGGCCTAATTAAACAGACTATTTTGACATACTATTCTGTTTACTTGCCAATCCTCATTAAAAAAAACAGTCTTCTCTCTGTTCCACCCCCCCACCCCCTTTTTTTATGGTATCAGGAATGGCACTTCAAATCATGAGTGAAAATAATTTGGCAGAACACTTGATCGATTCGGCAGTTTAGTATGCAACGAACAAGCTTAGAAAATAATCACACAGGGAGCATTGGTATTTTTAGCAAAAATTATCTCACTGTCATGGCAGCATTTCTAAAGCCTTCAATTAGTTCCAGAAAATTTTTCTATTTATTGAATAGATATAACAAACAAATAGGCTGAATTTCAGCCATACATTTGTTTTACATGCACCTATAATAATTTATCATGTGTATTTATATTTATGGCAAATACTTATTTTAAAGATGTGACGCATCTTTCTTAGAACTATTATTTGGGTGCAGCAGTATAGATAGGAACTAATTGATGTCTGGGTGCAGCAATATTAATGGAGAATAATTGATGTTATGTATACGTATTCAGTTACCCATTGCTTATGGCAGAGAAGTTGTATAACAACTTGATATATATATATACTGATGTTTTTTTTACGATCACTTTTTAAACTTTTAACAACTTAGACCCCATCTAGCAAAATGTATAACATTTTCTTAACACAATGTAGTGAAGTGTAACTGCACATATATGGGACAAAGATGGAGGGCAACATTTTCCCTTCCCTTTACAAACCTATACATGGGTTTTTAGGAGGTATCACTCTCACTCTATCATTACTATTTATTACAGGAGTGACCAAACTTCATGTCTGTAAGAGCCTCATGTTAAAATGTTATATTCAAGAGCCGCAATTAAATGCATAGGATTATTTAACAGTTCCCCCCATGTGTCTCACCACCCCCCAGCCCCTCTATTAATTTGTCTCATTCTCCCAACCCTGCTATAAGCCTCATTCCTCTAGCCACCCCATGTGTCTCATTCCCTTAGCCCCATGTATCTCATTACACCTGTCCCCCATATGACTAATTTCACCAGTCCCTCCATGTGTCTCATTCCCCCAGCCCTCCATGTGTATCATTCCCAAAACCCCTCCATTCATGTTTCTCATTCCCCAAGCCCAACATGTGTCTTATCCCCCTAACCCTCAATGTGTTGCATTCCCCCAGCACCTCCATGTATCTCATTACCCCAGCCCCTCTATGTATTTTACTACCCCCAGCCCCTCCATGTGTTTCATTCCTCCCAGCCCCTCCATTTGTATCATTCCCCCAGCCCCTCCATGTGTTTCATTCCCCCAGTACCCCATCTTATTCACCCAGTCCCCCATGTGTCTCATTCCCCCGGTCTCACCACATGTCTCATTCCCCAAGCATCTCATACGTTTAATTCCTCCCAGCCCCTCCATGTATCTCATTTTCCAAGTCCCCCATGTGTCTAAGTCCCTCAGTTCCCCACCCCATTTCATTTCCCCATTTCACCAGTCCCTCCATGTGTATTATTCCCCCAGCCCCTCTATTCATGTTTCTCATTTGCCAAACCCCCATGTGTCTCATCCCCCAACACTCCATGTGTTTCATTCCCCATAGACCCTCCATGTGTCTCATTGCCCAGGTCCCCCATGTGTCTCATTCCCCCAGTCCCCTATACCCATTTCATTCCCCCAGTCCCCTCATGTGTCTCATTCTCCCAGTCCCCCCACATGTTTAATTACCCCAGGCCCCATGTGTCTCATTCCCCCAGCCCCATGTGTCTCATTCCCCTAAACCCCATGTGTTGTGTCTCATTCTCCCCTAGCCCCCATGTGTCTCATTTCCTCAGTTCCCCATGTGTCTCATTTCCCCTGTCCCCATGTGTCTCATTCCCCCAGTTGCCCTTATTCCTCAGGTCCCCCATGTGTCCCATTCCCCCAATCTCCATGTGTCTCATTCCACCAGTACCCCATGTTTCATTCCCCCAGTACCCCCACATGTCTCATACCGCTAACCCCATGTGTCTCATTCCCCCAGCACTCATGTTTCTTATCCCACCAGCTGCCCATGTGTCTCATTCTCCCCAGCCCCTCCATGTGTCTCTTTCTTCCAGGACGCCATATGTCTCATTCCCTCTAGCCCCCATGTGTCTCATCCCCCCAGCCTCCCATGTGTCTCATCCCTCTCATTCCCCCAGCCCCCTATGTGTCTCATTCCTCTCATTCCCCCAGCCCCTCATGTGTCTCATTCCCCTACCCCCCATGTGTCTCATTCCCCCAATCCCTCCATGTGTCTCATTCCCCCATTCTCCCATGTATCTTATTCCCCCAGTCCTCCTTGTGTCTCATTCCCCCAGTCCCGCCATGTGTCTCAATCCCCCAGCCCCTCATGTGTCTCATACCCCCAACCTCTCTGTGACTCATTCCTTTCATTCCCCTAGTCCCCATGTGTCTCATTCCTCCAGCCACCCATGTGTCTCACTCTCTGAGTCCCCCCATATGTCTCATTCCCCCAGGTCCTGGTCCCCCTGGGTTGGTGCACCGTAAGGTGGCTGCCTATGCTGCCTTATGGTAGCGCCAGCCATGAAAAGTTTTGCGAGCCACATTGGACTGTTTAAAGAGCCACATGCGGCTTGCGAATGGCAATTTCGCCAAGTCTGCTATATTGCATGACTACATAACATTACTATACTACCATGATATCAATCAATGTGGAAATCACACCTGCAACATTTCCAGTCTCTTAATATTAGGAGACACATCTTTAAATATGAAAATTAAAAAAATAATTCAAATGCTTTCAATAGATTAATTGAAATTCCAAAAATTCCATACCAAATATGTAACAAACTGCTCTACATTTTCAAAATAGCATGTATGCCAAACAAAACACAATAAAACTCTAATTTATAATAATTACATTGTTGAGTTAACCTTTTAAAATGTCCTGAGTCTGCGATATATGCTACCATACAGCTAGAATGTATACATTAAATAATATCAATCTGTACTCCACACATAAGACTTTAAATTTAGTAACCATAAAATAATTTTGGATTTATTAACAAAAACAGGGATGGTGAAGAATTGAAAAACATATTGCATGATTTAAGTTAACTATTTCCTAGTTACTTTATATTAACTTAACCCCTTAAGCACACATGACATGTGGGACATGTCATGATTCCCTTTTATTCCAGAAGTTTGGTCCTTAAGGAGAGGCCGCATCTGTTTTGTTGTGTCATGGCCACATCTGTTTTTTTTTTCTTTTTTAAACCCTGCTCCTGATTTCACTACATTTGGTTGTTCCCCTAGAAATTACAAAAAACAAACTATGACCAAATTTCAATTCAGTCTTCATTCGTTTAGTTTATTACAAGGTGGGAGCTACCGCTCCCCCTCGTCCGACAATCATTAGCTGTGGGTGGAGGCCCTACGTGATGGGGGGGCTATTGTCTCCCACCCCTGGCTCCCACCCATTAGCAGCTGGTATGGGTCCTAAGTGACTAAAGGGGAGGGGATCTATTGTCCTCCCAGCTCCACCCATTAGAGGCCCTTATTTATATTGGGGAAACTGTTATCTTCCCACGGCCCCCCAAAAAGGGAGAGAACGATAGGTCCTATTGGCGGTGGTTGGGTTTCCTATGTGACATGGGGTGGACCTGTTGTCCCCCATAGCCTCCACCCATTGGAAGCGGGTAAGGGGCTAATTGTAAAAGTAAAGTCCTCCCCCAAGTTACTAGGGAACCCCAAGCCTGTAGTCACCCCTGAATAAAATAGAAACCAACTTACCCCCCCTCACCTTAACAATAGTGAGTAGGGATTCAATAAAATGAAATACCTGAAAATGAAAAAAAATTAGGAGAGAGTAAGACAAGAGGAAACAATAGGTGAAAGGTAAATTTGGTATGACAGTGCCGCTTTAATCTTTATAAGTCCCATATATGTTTTCTATAATTGCCAGTTCTATGGTAACTATGGTAACGACAGGAGGGGAAACAAAACAAGGAAATCAAAATGATATAGCAAAATAACTTTCACCTATACTTTCCCCACAAATCAAATCTGGCTTATGCAATAACTTGGTGGAATTTTATTCTCTATAAAGTGGCGCCATAACATATGCAAACACAACCCACTAGCTACTGATTTTAATTGTTTGTTCTATGAAAAATAGAAACATGTTGAGCTTAACTTGAAGATTCCCAGCTCTTTTAAGCTGTCTGTATTTTTACAAGCAAAGTCTAAGAGTAGATGCTTAAAACAAAGATGTGGACTTTAATAAACACTCCAAGCACCATATGATGATTAAACTTTATTAATTTGAAGACAATAAGAACAAAATAGATATCTTTAGTTTCAATAGTTCAAAGGAACACTCCAAGTACCATTGCTACTACCGCCCTCTGTAGTTGTTATGGTGCAACTAACGCAATGGCACCCCCACCCCCAGAGTAACCTTTAAACTATTTCAGAATGGTTTCACAACTTGCCTAGGTGCCCATACTGCATCTAGACTCCTTCTGTAGGAAAGTTGGTGTGACAAACGCTCCTTCCCCTGGACATTTGTCACGAACCCCTGGAGGCGTGTTGAATCTGGCCTCCTGCCCACTGACTATGGGCCATATAGAATATGACAAACTCACTATTTATTCTGTTCGCAAGACATTTCCCTTCTAGTGCGTGTTAAAAGTTTCCCCGAACACAAATATCTTCCCTCAGTTCGGGAGCTGTCATCTACTGAACACCGACCACTCCCCTGGCTCTTTAACTACAAACTAACCACAAACTTAATGCTCTCCCTCTGTGGCTGCCGTTCGTATTAACCGAACAACACATGCTGGAGAAAATGTCGGCCATCTTGTCACACGAGCGCATGCAGCAGGACTTGGTCATTGAGTGTCTGGAACTATAAGAGGGACACTCGACATTACCAACACCGGTGGTTTCATATGAACGCCTGCTTCTTTTCCCAACAAGACGGTCAACAATCTCAATAATTTGGTATGTTGAGACCATTCCTCTTTCCTTCTTTCATGAAATGTAACAGTAAAAAATAATAACTATCAACAGGTATGTGTTATGCTATATATGGGTCATGTGAAAGGGAACTCTGAAAACACTTCAGCTATGAATCGCAATATAACCATTATAACCTGTAAAGAAACAATGTTTTAATGGTTGGTTATGGTGCCAAGAGTCACTTGGAACAGTCCCATGGTACAGAGTAAAATCATTTTGGAGTAGATTGACTTTAAACTGGGTCCCACAGACACCATCAGTCCTTCTAGTCTTCTGTGATAAAGCTAAAGTGGAGAGTCCCATTTCACTATGACAGTTTTTGTTCTATAAGAAATGTATTCATTGACAAAATGTCAGGTAACAGATCTCAGCCAATCATTGATCTACAAATAAAGACAAAATTAATAATACTATACTCTCCTAACTGGAGTCAATTGGAAAAAAATATATAAGATCTGACAACACAAAAATGCATAGGTATTTTAGGAATTGTAACATAAAATAGGAGATTACCCCTAGAATCCCTTATGGAACCTTGCCTATGTTTTTGTCACTTCTATATTTAAGTTTAATTGAAAACTGCCTCACTAATATTATTGTTTAGTTACTTTTTCTTTTTGTATCCATATAACCATGTAACTTTATGCTTATTTTATAATGTGCAAATATTGCACTGTTTCCTGGGTATAAATGCTGTTCATCTGAGCATGAGTTTCTAAATGGTAACCCACAACATGTTTAGTGTCCTCATCTTCATTCTAATAAGGCTTATGAACCTTGACAAAAAAACGTATTCTCCTGTACAGTTAAAATTGTTCTCAATGTAATGTGATTTTATATACGCTGTGAACTTGAATGCTACCCATTTGTCGCGTGGTAAACAAAATTCAATAATAAAAATAAAATAACAAATAAATGAAAAATCTATAACACAGAAAAGGCAGAAAAGTAACTTTTTTTGGTGCTAAAAATTTAATTTGAGGCGTGCACTTCATATCTGAGAGTCAAATAGAACCGTCAAATACTGTGGTTACATCGCACTTTTAAAAAATTCACATTTCTTTTCTGCTAAAAAGTAAATTTGGGGTGTGCACTTCATATCTGAGAGTCAAATAGATCCGTCAAATACTGTGGTTACATTGCACTTTTAAAAATTCACATTTTTTGGGTGTTAAAAAGTAAATTTCGGCATGCACTTCATATCTGAGAGTCAAATTGAACTGTCAAATACTGTGGTTACATCGCACTTTGAAAAATGCAATTTTTTTGGGTGCTAAATAGTACATTTGCGGCCTGCGGTGCACTTCATATCTGAGAGTCAAATAGAACCGTGGTTACATCGCACTTTGAAAAATTCAAATTTAAACCATCTGTTAGTTTGGTGGGTGAACGCAAAGAATGAGGAGACAAATTAGGGACGTGGCCCTGGTCGTGGTGCTGCTGGTGTTGGTGGAGCTCCTGTTGAAGGGAGAGGACGTGGTCGATCTGTGCCAGCTACACAAGTGAAACACCTTCCTCAGGTGCGAGTAGGCGACAGAACCTTCAGCGTTATTTGGTAGGCCTGAATGTCGCTTTACGAATGGTGAGGCCAGAACAAGTACAGGCGATAGTAAATTGGATGGCTGACAGTGCCTCCAGTTCCTTCACATTGTCTCCCTCCCGGTTCCCTGCTGAAAGCTCAGAGTTGGCACCTCAGCCCCTTGCAAATAAGCCAAGCAGTCTGAGCCACAAGTCATGCAGCAGTCTTTTATGCTTCTTGATGACTCTGCTGGCGGGGTTTCTGTGGGCCATCCACCTAGCCCCACCCCAGAAGTGGAAGAGATTGAGTGCACTAATGCACAACCACTTATGTGTCAGGATGTGGACATGCGAGGACCACCGCAGCACGTCTCTGATGATGATGAAACACAGGTGCCAACTGCTGTGGCTTTCTGCAGTGTGCAGACCGGCAAGGAGGGCAGGGTTGAGGAGTGGGTGTAAGATGATGTGGAGGATGATGAGGTCCTAGACCCCACATGGAATCAAGGTCATGCGAGTGATGTGTCCAGTTTGGAGGAAGAGGCGGTGGTCGCACAGAGGCACCAGCACAGCATAAAAGGGAGCAGGGTGCAAAAGCAGAGCGGCCGAACCCTAGACAGTACGACTGCTACTGCCCACCGCACCCAGGGACCGAGCACACCAAAGCCAGCTCCAAGGAGTTACCTGGCGTGGCAGTTCTTCAGACAATGTGCTGACAACAAGACACGAGTGGTTTGCAATCAGAGCCTGAAGCAAGGCATAAACATTCTAAACCTGAGCACAACCTGCATGACCAGGCATCTACATGCAAAGCACGAGCTGCAGTGGAGTAAGCACCTCAAAAACTAAGAAAGGTCTCAGGCACCTCATGCTTCCTCTTCTTCTGCTATCTCGGCCTCTTCCTCCACCTCTGGAGTGACAGTGGCACCTGCCACCCCGCAAACAGAGGATGTGGCAGCAACGCCACTGTCCCCAAGCCTCTCCACACTGTCCCATGAAACTGTTCAGCTGTCCATCTCCCAAACACTGGAGAGAAAGAGGAAGTACCCCCCTACCCACCCACGATTCCCTGGCCCTGAATGCCAGCATTTCAAAATTCCTGGTCTTTAAAATGCTGTCATTCCATCTGGTGGAGACCGACAGTTTTAAAAACCTAATGGCGGTGGCTGTCCCACAGTACGTGGTTCCCAGCCGCCACTACTTTTCCAGGCGAGCCATCCCTTCCCTGCACAACCAATTGGCGGAAAAAATCAGGTGTGCACTGCGCAACGCCATTTGTAGCAAGGTCCACATAACCACTGATACGTGGACCAGTAAGCACGGTCAGGGACGCTATATCTCCCTAACTGCACACTGGGCAAATGTAGTGGCGGATGGGCCTGAGGCGGATAGCAGTTTGGCACATGTCCTTCTGCCACCGAGGATTGCAGGTCATTTCTCTTTGACTCCTGTTGCCTCCTCCTCCTACTCCGCTTCCTCCTCATCTACCACCTCCTCATCCGGTCAGCGTAACACCTTCACCACCAACTTCAGCACAGCCAGGGGGAAACGACAGCAGGCTGTTTTAAAACTCAAATGTTTTGGGGGAAAACCCCACACCGCGCAGGAACTGTGGACGGACATGGAACAACAGACCGATGAGTGGTTGTTGCCACTGAGCCTCAAGCCCGGCCTAGTGGTGTGCGATAATGGGTGAAATCTCGTAGAAGCTCTGGGCCTAGCCGGTTTGACGCACATCCCTTGCCTGGTGCATGTGCTGAATTTGGTGGTGCAGAAATTCCTGAAAAACTACCCAGATATGTCAGAGCTGCTGTAGAAAGTGCGGGCCATCTGTGTGCGCTTTTGGCGTTCTAACCCTGCTGCTGCTCGCCTGTCCCGCTCACCGCCTCCACCTTGCACATGCTGGAGAGACTGTGCGAGCAGCAGCAGGCGATAGTGGAGTTTCAGCTGCAGCACGCACGGGTCAGTCGCTCTGCACCAGACTTGCCTTCCAATACTCATTCCAATTACAGGGCCTTGAATGAGTCCTGAATTGTTATTTTTCGTCACTACGTCCCCGCGTCGGGAGTGGGTAATTTGCACGCCTGCTGCCTTCCTTGGATGTGGTAGCCATTTTTCAGGCTCCCACTCCAGAATTGAACCCTGATTCCCCATTACCCGTGGTCACCATGGTAGGCACAGAAAGTATCATCGAAAGTTGATAGGGCAGACATCCGTCACGTGGACGTGCGATCGGCCCGAGGTTATCTTGAGTCGCCAAAGTGCCTGCGCAATGACTGCCGAGTTGCCCACATTCTAACTTGTGCTGATTACTGGGTGGCAACCCTGCTGGATTCCCGTTACAAGGACAACGTGCCGTCCTTAATTCCCTCACTGGAGCGTGATCGGAAAATGCGCGACTACAGGCGCACGCTGGTAGATGCGCTGCTGAGGGCATTCCCAACTGACACCGGGGGCTCAGTGAAGCACAAGGCGAAGGCAGAGGAGGAGGAAGAGGTCGCCAACGCAGCTGGGGCACTTCCAGCACTTCAGAAGGCAGGGTTAGCATGGCTGAAATGTGGAAAAGCTTTGTCAGCACGCCACAACAACCAGCACCACCAGCTGATATGGAACGTCTTAGCAGGAGGCAGCATTTCAGCATCATGGTGGAACAGTACGTGTGCACACGCCTACACGTACTGACTGATGGGTCTGCCCCATTCAACTTCTGGGTTCAACTTCTGGGTCTCCAAATCTGGCACATGGCCTGAGCTTGCCCTTTATGCCTTGGAGGTGCTGGCCTGCCCTGCAGCCAGTGTATTGTCTGAACTTGTGTTTAGCACAGCAGGGGGTGTTATCACAGACAAGCGCAGCCGCATGTCCACAGCCAACGTGGACAAGCTCACGTTTATTAAAATGAACCAGGCATGGATCCCACCAGACTTGTCTGTACCTTGTGCAGAATAGACATTTATACTGGCCTCACTCAGCCATTGTTATACTCAAGTGCACTTATTCTTTGTTTTGTTTTTTATATATGTCCCAATATTTTGGGGGCTACCATTTGTCCTACTCTTACCCCCATTTTACTTCCTTTTGCAGCCCTTTATCCTTTCCAGGACCTTTTTAGAGCCATTTTAGTGCCCAAAGGTTCGGGTCCCCATTGACTTCAATGGGGTTCGGGTTCAGGGTCAAGTTTGGGTCAAGTTTGAGGCCAAACTCAAACTTTTTGCCGATGTTCGGCCGAACCCGGCGAACCCGAACATCCAGGTGTCCGCTCAACTCTACACATAATCACTACAATGCTCTGTAGTGGTCATAGCGCCTGGATTTCCTCGTCAAAATGACAGAACATATTAAACAACATTCATGCAAAGGAGATTATCCCAAAAGCATAAATAAACTTGCATAATTATAGATCTTCAAATTTTGAAGATATGATATAAAAAGAATCTGTGTTGATTAGTTTCTGAGTAACCATTTGCTGGATCCCTTGTTGGAACACTAAAACATACTGGTATAACTGACAGAGAAGCACATGAAAATATTAAGTCACTTTACAAATTTTAAATGAGAAGGTCTTGTTTGCGATTCCTTTAATACATCTTTGAGATGTGCCCTCTGCAAATGTGATTACCTTTTTAAATTTTATTTGTGTTTTTACTGTGTCTATTATAATTTTATTTGTGTTTGTCATACATATATTGTTGTCCAACAGAGATTACTCACTGTTATTTTGTACATTACTCATCACAATCATTCTCAAAAAATCAATAATGATCATACCAAGGATATACTGTATAACATGTTTTGAAACACGTTAACCTACCTTCTCTTCTCTAATGTCAGGCTATTGAAGTATTCTTTAACCTCGGCTGCTCTACAATTCTACTATATCTGGATACATTATTATCATTGGTCCATGGCCACTGCCTCATTTATTGCTTCTTTATGTCTGGGTTGTTACCCAAAATTGAGTCTAAATGTCATTTCAAAAGGTCTCCAATAGATAGTTCAAGCACATCATATTCATCATGGCTCAAGCAATGTCCCCTAACAATGGTTCTTTAGTTAATTAGTATATTACAATGGAAAAATGGACCACCAAGTTTTTTTTTTCCATTGAACAATGGATTGCCAGTTGAATGTCATGTACTTAATTTGAGTCCCAGTTAAAAATAGTTCTGAATAGCTTAAAGGGGTTTGCATACTATACTGTAGATCCTGGATTAATATATATATATATATATATATATATATATATATATATATATACACACAATGTAGTATAGATAGCACTCCAGGGACTTTCAAGTTGTAGAATAAAACTTAACTTTTATTGCTCAAATAATAGGATCGACGTTTCAGTTTAATATACAAACAGGATCCTGACGAAAGTTTGGCATTGAACACCAGTAAGTGGAGTGCTGAACAATTTTATATATATATATATATAAAATTCAACAGATGGTCCGCACTACAGGCTCCGTTTAAAAAGTAACTTTTATTCTTACATCAAAGTAAAAATTATGTGCCAAAGGTCAACGTTTCAGTCCCAGATCGGGACTATATAAAGTGTCAATTGGATTAGCCGTATTAGTCCAGTAGACAAGATACCAAAATACCAGAGTATTGCAGTATGCAATGATACCTTTTTTTTTATTAGACTAACATCATATATCAAAGACAAGCTTTCCAGAGTTCCCTCTCTTCCTCAGGTCTGAAGCAATACAAATCAACAATTAAAACAACACTTAAAACAACTGATGTTAGTGAAGGGGCGGGGAAGGGGATGCCATAAATAGCAGAAGATGTGCCTAAAAGAGAAAGGTTCAGGTTGGCTGAGAATAGCAAGAGAAAGTTAATAAACAGAGGAGAGTCAATAAGCCAGTTAAAAAAAAAAAACAGCAGAGGAAGGCATGCAAGTATATAGCTGCATATATTTATGTATATAAATTGATCCCATACAGGTGAAACGAGAATATTGAAAAAGAACCATGTAAGACATTAAGATGTGTGTTTATAAATGTTTTGGTAGTGTGTGAGAAAGCCCGAGTCTACATAAAGTCCTTCATTTCTGGTGTTGAAATGTGTGATCATTTTCATCTCAAATGTCTTTCGTTCATGAGAGTCTGTGAAATTCCCTTTAAGAACTTGAATCCTGAAGTTTTGGATGGAGTAACCAATCTGGGTGAAGTGATGACCACCAGGGGTACAATATCAGTTCTGGATATCCTTGTGGTTCTGGATTGAGTGTCTGTGTAGATTCATTCTGAGATGCAGCTTAAGGCCAGTTTCTCCAATGTACTAACCTTTGTCACACACTGTACACTGAATCATGAACGCCACATTCGCAGATGTGCACGAATATGTTCCCTTAATGTTGTATGATTTGTTATTGTGTCTGGCTGTGTTATTGCCACATATATACTGACACAGTTTGCAGAGTGATTTGTTGCATCGTACAGCGCCATTCTGTGTGAGCTCCTGTTCTGTGGACAATTTGCTGCATACCTATCTCTGTCTCAGGTTAGGCAGTTGTTTGAATGCTAGTATGGGTGGTTCAGGAAATATTTTTTTGAGTGTAGGGTCCTCTGAAATGAATGGTTCTAGCTTTTTTTTTTTTTTAATTCTTTATTTTTATTGTGCAACGATTGACATACAGGCTTGAGATGCCATGATGGCAGCGATAAGCATAATAGAAACATACATCAAGATATCGTGTCATGACATATAAGTAAAATGCACTTTTTTTTATAGGTATAATAAAACAAGCTTAACTTTGGATCTGAATATAAGATCTGAGTGAGTACAAGTTTAAAGAAAAGTAAGGTATTGCTTGGAGCATGATATATGTTAGGTAGGAGCTAAGTAAAATTAAGACAAACATAGTATAACATGCTCTGATTAACACTGGAGGTTTAATGCCACTGGTCCTTGTCATCAATTATATGCATATGAGAGTGAGAATATGGGACTCCCCGCATTACAGCCTTGACTAACTGTAGCTCTATGCCGTGTGGGTTTCAAAATAAAGCAAAATAAGAAAAAATAAAGCAGAATAAAGCAATGGAGCATGATAATTGCACAGGGTGTCTGCTCAGCCAGGTGTTGTAAATATCAAATTAGACTAGCTAATCTTAGTGCTGCTGTGTATGGCCTAGAGTGTAGGGAGGCCTATGGCCGAGTCAGATTCTGCATTTGTAGCTAACCAATGCCCATCTGTGGCTGTACATAGTTTGGATCTGTGGAGTGCCCACTCGGCTACGGTGGGGTACAGCAGCTGCATTCCCTGCCCCTGCTCGGTAGTGCGGGAGAGTCTCTGTGTCTTGTGGCACATGGTAGGTGTATCAGGGCATCCTCTGTGCTCTTTTCAACCTGCTTGGGGGTCTGTCACTGGGTTCCGTGGGTCTGAGCCGCAGATGAGGTCGTGCCATCTTCGTCCAAGTGCCGCGAGGGGCTCGGGTTGCCTTGCGCTTGATGCAGGTACCTGGTTTCTGTTGCCGTAGCCTGGGCTGCGCAGCAGCAGCCGTCGTGGCCCGTTGCTCCTGCGGGTTAGTGTCAGGCTTGTTCTGGTATGATTTCCCCACAAGGTCTGGGTTTCCGAGGTCCCCGCCATTGCGTAGTCTCTGATGCGGCTTGGGCTGTGAGGGCACTGTTTTAGCTTCCAGTTGCTGCCAGAATCTCTCAAATGCCCTGTCTATGCATTGCAGCATGTAGTCAGTGGAGTTTGGCTGTATCAGCTTCTGCCCGTGCAGCACTTGCCCCTGCTCAGGGAACTCGTCTGCCATCTTGGGTGCATTAGGCAGAGTCTCCTGGTTCTAGCTCTTTAATAATGTTACATGTTCCTTCTTGAAATATACAATTTCCACCTGATCACCCGTAATAGTTTTGTAATGGAGTATGTGTGACTGTCTGCTTATGACTGTGTGCCTTTAACTGTTCGTGATTGTGTGCCTGTAACTGTGTGACTGTCTGCCTTTAACTGTGTGCTTGGCTCTGTGACTGTCTGCCTGTAACTGAGCGTGTCTGACTGTCTGCTTATACTGTTTGTGTGACTGTCTGCCTGTGCCTGTGTGTGTGACTGTATACAGGCAACTTGGTGGGGGGGCGCCATTAAGACTTTTCGCACAGGGCGCCTAATTGCCTAAGGCCAGCCCTGGCTGTAGATAATACCTTGTTTGGTGTGATTGGGATGGAAGCTGGAATTGCGGAGGTAGCTGTACCTGTCTGTAGGTTCTCTACATACAGACAAATGAAGAATACCATTGGTGACAGTTATTGTTCAGTCCAAGAAACTCACACTATGATTTGAAAAGTTAATTTTAAGGTTTATCGACGGGTGGAATGAATTCAATGGAATGAATTCAATGATTTATGGAAGTCTATAAGGCTTTCTTCTTCTTCTGTCCATATTATGAAAATATCATCGATGTAACCATAATATGTATATGGTTTGTAGGGCTGTGTACATAAAAATCTTTTTTCTAGGTCAGCCATGAAAAGATTAGCGTATTGGGGTGACATTTTTGTGCCTATCACTGTCCCTGTCATTAGTAGGTAGTTATTGTTCTTAAAACTGAAATAGTTGTGTGCGAGTATGAATTCTATAAGCTGGGCAATTATTGTGCTATCATATTTGTGTGTTGGTTCGTGGGATGAGAGAAATGTAATGCAGGCCTCAATACCATTCTTACGTGGGATGTTGCTGTATAAGAATTCCACATTCATTGTTACTAGTATTGTGTTTTCAGGTAGTTCATTTATCTGGTTAAGTTTATTGACGAAGTCTGTAGTGTCCTGTATAAATCTCTCAGTTTTAATAACTAGAGGCTTAAGAATGTTTTCTATTAGGCCAGATATTTGTTCAGTGAGGGTTCCCATACCTGTTATAATGGTCCGTCCTGGGTTTCCTGGCCTGTATGTATGTGTGATATAGATTGTTTGGGGCATAAAAGCCACAATGAGAGCCTATTAGTGGAAGGTATGTACGGTCTCTATATGAGACATATAGTAAAATGAAAAAGTGGGTTGAAGTATGTCAAAACCAACGATGCAGTAGCCCTGTAATAAAAGAGGGCAAAAATGTGTATACCATACATGATTTATTCAGTCTACAAAATAAGCATATAACATTTCCAGAACAGGTTGAGGTATGTATCTGGAGTAAGCGGAGGACTTCCACCATCCTAAGGTCTTATAATATGTGCCGGTATATTTTTTCTGGAGGCAGTGGTGGCGGCACCAATGTGGAAGGAGTGACCTGAGTAATTAGTCAGATTAAGACCTGTAATATTCTTACCTAAAGCATGAATTTACTTGTCGTTAGAGTATTGCCGTATACAGCTGGAAGAGGCTGATCAGGGGAACCGTGAAGAGAGATTAGGTGGTTAGCTAGAATTTTGACAGGACGCCATTGATTATCGGTAGGGTAATAGGGGACTTCTGCAAACTGTCTCCTCTGGCTAGTTTTGGTACATAGTGGTCTTGTTGTCACGTCCCTCGCACCTCCATACAGTGTAGCTGTATCTGATCGATGCGGTCATGCTGTTAAAAATAATAAAAACTTACCTAAGGCAAATCAGCTTGCCATTCAGCACCCTCGTTGAGCAATCCCCGACCGGTGCGGCATTCTAATGGTGGCCGCTGCAGTCCCAATCAACTATGTAGCCCCACTCTCGTAATCAACAAAGATGGCATTGACATGCGTGTGACGTCACGCAAACGACGCCCACGTACGTTTTGGGGTCAAAGGCTATGTAGAACCAATCATTGTCTTAGGAGGGTCATTTAAACTCAAAATAGCATTTGGTCAGTGCCCTGTCATGGTTTCCATTAGTTGGTTAACGGGGAGTGCATTCCTATTCTAGTTCTTTTTGGTATTTGACTTTGGCTTGTATTTTGACTTCCCCATATTTCTGGTATCCTTGACTTTTGGTTTGTTTCCTCGTTGTGTCTCTTTCTGTGCTCCTGACCTTGGCTAGTATTTTGACCATTCTTTATTTACGTTAAGTCCGGCCATTCTAAGGCCCGGTATATGTTATCCTTGTTCATTGTGTATGACATAGTTCTGCGTGTTGGGTCATATAGTAATCGTGACACTTGTATCTTTGTGAGTTGAGATCTCTTAATGTCTAGGTTAGTGACGTTTATGGAAGTAAATTCTCTTGGTCTGAGAAATCCATAGAAAGCCAGATAAATGGTGGTTTTAATGATGTCATTCATGTGTGGTTCATATAGTGCAGTATCAATGAGATCGGAAAATGACTGGAAAAGCTGACTGTGGATAGGTATCCTAGAGGGTGGAGGAGTAGTATTTGCATTTGTAATGCCTTTCAACATGGTTTTAATTTGATAGGATGACAGAAAACTGTGTTTGTTAAGCCATAGGTTGAGAATGTGGTGTATACCGGTTAAATATAATTTAATAGTGTTAAAAGACAATTTTAAGTGAAGATGGCAAAAAGAAGTAAAAGCAACCATTGTCTCCATAGAAAACTTGTTTACAATATAAAATTCTAGCAAGAACCGGTTACAAATGTGGAAAGCCCAATCAAGATTTTTCAGTATTGTGGGAAAGCACCAGCTGTGGAAGGTGCCGGCCATGAGACAAAAGATTGTTTTGTCCATTGTTATGTCTTGCCATAATGGTACAGGGGTAGCTACCTGGGCTGCCGTTGGTAACGCTCTGCGGAACTCCTGTAATCGAGAGCGAGATAAGTGATCAGTGGAAACGTTATGAATTCCTGGGATATGGACACATCCCAAGAAAAAGTTGTTAGTAGCAGCTAACCAAGTCAGTTTCCTCGTGAAGCGCATTATGGTCAGAGACACTGAGCGTTCTTTGTTGATTATGTAGCATATAGCCAAGTTATCTGAGAAACACCTGACAGTTTGAACTGGCCATAACACGCCCCAAGTTACTGCAGCTGCCACAATCGGGTATAGCTCAAATAAGAGTGAAGTGGTAGGAAATTCCTGGATGTTCTTAATTTTCTCTGTCCAACCACCCCATAACCACTTATTTCCCCAAATTGTTGCGAACCCGGAAGTAGCAGCCACGTCTGTCCAGATCGTAAGGGACTTGTCAGTTTATTAGGGGATGAACATACTTTTCCCATTCCATTTCAGTAGAAATTCATTTCACGTGTGCAAATCAGATGTGGCATGTTGGTCAAGCGCACTATAGCAAATATCTGACTGAAAATGGAGGAAAAGTAATCTGGATATGAAAGCCTGATCTTGCGGAATTATTTTCATCACAAAGTTGAGGGAACCCGAAAGAGATTGAGATTGCATGAACCAGTATTTAAATACTGATCTATGTATGACAAGATGCACTCTATCTTCTCTTTGGGAAGGCTGGCTTGCATATGAACCAAGTCTAAAATCATCCTCCCGAAGTTAATCACCATATCTGTGTGTGGAACCCTTGAGTAAAACAGTCTCCTGAGTAAAACAGTAACCCCCATGTACAGGTTTTATGGTGTCTTGGAAAGTTACAGGGTTAAATACAGTGCTAGCAAATTAAATTCTCTGTATTTTCAGCCTGGGTTATCAGGCAGGTCCCTCAAATTGCAATAAATAAAATGTAAAAATATTACATAAATATGCACGTAGAATTTAAATATATATAAATATAAGTATATTTATGAAATTACTTATGTAATTATGTATATGGATATATATATATATATATATATATATCATATTATTTTTATTTATTTATATATACATAGATATATATATATATAATTTCATTCTAAGTGTGTTTTGAGATATATATATATATATATATATATGTTAATATAAAAAAGTTAGAATAAAATTACATTTTAAATATTTGTATTATTTTTACGTTTTTATTTATTATTATTTATATTTAATATACACACACAATATAATATACTGTACATGTGTAATTTAACTATAAATGTATTTTTATATTAATATATGTATATATACACTTAGTACATTATATACATAAGATATATACATCATATTTAATATAGATATAATATATGTATATATATATATATATATATCGTATATATATATATACACATATATTTTTTTATTATTATTATTATTTTAAATGTATTAACATATTTTATTTTATTTTACAGCAGTCAGTTTAGGCAGTCCCCCTGCAGACAGTACTATGGACTATTGCGGCCATGTGATTGCTCCTTAAGAGCGATCACATTGCCCGCGGCGGCCTAATTTGCTGATGGGGGTATCTGGGCTGTCAGGCAGCGCCCCCAGACCGAGAGCAACACCGGTTGCTGGCTGGGGAACGGCGGCAATCAAGTAAGTTATAAGGACGTGCCGTAGACATACTAGGTACCTAGTACGTCCGTGGACCTTAAGAGGTTAATTATTTTCTCTGGCTCTGAAGTGGTTGCAGGGGTGGGATAATTAGAACAAACCTTTGGGCTATTGGGGCATAAGTTAGAGGTGTGGGAGGCCGAGGAGCAAATAGCACAAGCTGGTGTCTTGAGGCCCGCAAAGTGCCTGCAGAAAAGCTCTGTATCCTGCTGATTTCAGTCTGACTAAAAGAATGAACGCTGTGGAGATATGCAGGTTCAGAAGTAACCAGTCCAGAAGGTGAATTAGGACGGTTTCCGTTCCAATGAGGACATGACTGCCTGTATGTCAGATGACTGGCCACTACTGGACCCTTCACCAGCCCCAGGTATCCATAGTGGTGTTTAAAAGTCTGTATAGTTCTGCTTTCCTGGCGGTGGCAGGGTAGGGTATGTTCCGCCGTGATTCTCGGAATAGTCCAAGATCTGAATGAGGTTGGGCTAGCATTGTCCCCTCCACATGATGGAGTATTTGACCTAGCTGGGTTGCTAGGGATAGACAATTTGTCCCCACCTTCTGGTAGTTGCAACATCCTAGAAATTAAAGAATAGTAAGTTATGAAGGAGAACCTCTACTGTACTGGCTGTCTAATTAATGCCAAGTGGCAAAAAAATTACCTAAGTATTGTGACAGGTGAGGCCCTTTTAGTTGGTAAGCGGCTTGAGAGGCTCTATTTATGTGTTGGCCTGAGGGGATTCATTGCCACCAAATGATGTGGCGGGGTGGCGACTTCTTCGTGACTGGTAAAGCATAAGATATAATGGGAGTGACAGGTGAGACCCTCTCTATGTAACCAAACGAGGCGACTAACTATGAGTTATGCCGATGGGTAAAATACTTTCAAATATAAGGATGGGTGTTGGCCTTGCGGGGCCTCTATATTAAGGCATTAAGGCCTGAAAAATTACCTAGTGCATTCCTGAACCCTATAAGCCAGTATATAGCTATCTAAACTGTGACCAGTCGCATGTGGGAGGGGAGGAGGGTATGATAATATCGAGAGTTACATACTTGTGGCATTAAATAGATACGGAGTTGGACATAGGTAGCGAACCCAAGCAATACCTATGAAGGTAATAGTAGTTGTTGTAGTAACAAAAAGCATACTGTTACTAGAGTAAAATAACAATTGAGATACCTACTAGTCTATGACTTGGCCTATGTTGAACCGGCGCTAAGTGTAAGTGGTCGTTGAACTAGCAGGCACTCCAACTTCAAGCCTCAGGCAGATTTATTATGACAGAATGCAACGCAACGTTTCGACCGGAAAGGTCTTTTTCAAGGTCGAAACGTTGCGTTGCAGTCTGTCATAATAAATCTGCCTGCGGCTTGAAGTTGGAGTGCCTGTGAGTTTTTGCTCTTGGATTATTGTACTGGGATTGCTGGTCCTGCTCTGGAGCACCCTTGGCCGTTGGGATTGGGTGCGGTTCTCATCACTTACTCTGTTGAACTAGCAGGGGCCTAGCACCTAACAACATAGAAAAGTGAACATATAAGGTTTGGAATTGATTGTGAGGGCCAGATCGTGGACCCATGTAACTATATAACCACTAACCTAAATGAACAGTAGAGTGTGAGAAGTAAAGTAATTGCTGCTCAAATGCTGAGCGCCTCGTAAACCTAAAATACAATACATGATAATTCAGAATCCAGAGACTAATCAATATAACTACTACTAGCCTGTTACGTATAGACCCACCTAATTGGAAGTGGATCACAGAAGTTCTAAACAGGAATCCTGAATATGATACCTATAGGACCGTATAAAGAGTAATTTTTAATCACTGATAGATGACAAGAGGGCCAATGGCATTTAGCTATATTCTTAAGCTTAACCCGTAAAAGAAAAACCTCACCTTTGAGTCTCTAGACAAGTTGAGACCCGGACCACAGACTGACAAAAGAGCAATAGTCTAAGCAACCTTAAAAACGGCATTGTGTCAAAACAAGACATGACATGTAAGCAATGAGCTTGATAAATCCAGTCAAACAAAACAAATTTGAGAACTTACATGAAGAGGAAACTTAATATAGACAGATGTATACCATAAACCAGCCACTATAACCCAGAATTTAAACCAAACACCAGTTTTATATTATTTTGTATGATTTCTGCATAAACCCCAGTTAAACCTATAAGGATATGATCGGTCGTTCGTTTGCAAATACACGAACGGCCCATATGTGGCGCAAGACATTCCGTAACTAAAACACCTTGAAAGCTTTAAGTGTACAATCAACTTAACATGTTCTGGAGTACTGTAGCCAAACAGGATGCGCCACACGTGCGCATGCTCCCGAATGAAAACCAGACATATGCAAACAAAAATTTAAGCTGGAAAGTAGTCAAAAGGCCCAGTAGTAACCTAGCATTCGTATGACTCAAACAAATGGAATAAACAAAAGGATGAATTCGAATTAGGTAAGTTTTAATAGCATAGAGCTGAACCAGGACTTCAATGTGCACCAGCAACTGAAGCGCGACAGTCAGCTTTATGACTCACTGTTTTGAAGCCGAACCTGGCACGGCTGGAGAGACCCAAAGTCAAGATCAGGCAAGCGCTGATGAACTGGGTAAAGTTTCCATGAGGAGAGGTAAGTAAATGGTGATTTGCTCTGACCAGAAATTAAGGTATGCAAATTGCCACACCAGAAAAGATAATGGGAAGAGGTCTGGCGTCCCTTAAGAAGGGAGGATAACACTTGGGTGAGTTTTTCAATTGATTGTGATGGTATATATTGCCATTTTGTGTACAGTACTTTGTTGTCTTTTTGACCCTGAGGAAGGTCCCAAGCGGGGACTGAAACGTTGGTCGTTATTTTTAATACTACTTAATACATTTTTGTTTTAAAGTCCAAAGAGCAGCCTGCCTTGTTGGATTCTCTCTCTCTCTCTATGTATATATTTATATACTGCTCAAAAAAATAAAGGGAACACTTAAACAACACAATGTAACTCCAAGTCAATCACACTTCTGTGAAATCAAACTTTCCACTTAGGAAGCAACACTGAGTGACAATCAATTTCACATGCTGTTGTGCAAATGGGATAGACAACAGGTGGAAATTATAGGCAGTTAGCAAGACACCCCCAATAAAGGAGGGTGTGACCACAGACCCCTTCTCAGTTCCTATGCTTCCTGGCTGATGTTTTGGTCACTTTTGAATGCTGGCGGTGCTTTCACTCTAGTGGTAGCATGAGACAGTGTCTACAACCCACACAAGTGGCTCAGGCAGTGCAGCTCATCCATGATGGCACATCCATGCAAGCTGTGGCAAGAAGGTTTGCTGTGTCTGTCAGGGTAGTGTCCAGAGCATGGAGGTGCTACCAGGAGACAGACCAGTACATCAGGAGGCGCGGAGGAGGCAGTAGGAGGGCAACAACCCAGCAGCAGGACCACTACCTCTGCCTTTGTGCAAGGAGGAACAGGAGGAGCACTGCCAGAGCCCTGCAAAATGACCTCCAGCAGGCCACAAATGTGCATGTCTTCTCAAATGGTCAGAAATAGACTCCATGAGGGTGGTATGAGGGCCCGACGTCCACAGGTGGGGGTTGTGCTTACAGCCCAACACCGTGCAGGACATTTGGCATTTTCCAGAGAACACCAAGATTGGCAAATTCGCCACTGGCGCACTGTGCTCTTCACAGATGAAAGCAGGTTCACACTGACCACATGTGACAGATGTGACAGAGTCTGGAGATGCCGTGAAGAACGTTCTGCTGCCTGCAACATCCTCCAGCATGACCAGTTTGGCAGTGGGTCAGTAATGGTGTGGGGTGGCATTTCCTTGGGGGGCCGCACAGCCCTCCATGTGCTCACCAGAGGTAGCCCGACTGCCATTAGGTACCGAGATGAGATCCTCAGACCCCTTGTGAGACCAAATGCTGGTGCGGTTGGCCCTGGGTTCCTCCTAATGCAAGACAATGCTAGACCTCATGTGGCTGGAGTGTGCCAGCAGTTCCTGCAAGATGAAGGCATTGATGCTATGGACTGGCCTGCCCGTTCCCCAGACCTGAATCCAATTGAGCACATCTGGGACATCATGTCTCGCTCCATCCACCAACGTCACGTTGCACCACAGAGTGTCCAGGAGTTGGCAGATGCTTTAGTCCAGGTCGGGGAGGAAATCAATCAGGAGACCATCCGCCACCTCATTGGGAGCATGCACAGGAGTTGTAGGGAGGTCATACAGGCATGTGGAGGCCACACACACTACTGAACCTCATTTTGACTTGTTTTAAGGACATTACATCAAAGTTGGATCAGCCTGTAGTGTGTTTTTCCACTTTAATTTTGAGGGTGACTCCAAATCCAGACCTTCATGGGTTGAAAAATTTGATTTCCATTTTTTAATTTTTGTGTGATTTTTTTGTCAACACATTCAACTATATAAAGAACAAAGTATTTCAGAAGAATATTTAATTCATTCCGATCTAGGATGTGTTGTGTTTGTGTTCCCTTTATTTTTTTGATCAGTGTATATATATATATATATACTTTCAAAAATCCCATTGTACCCAAAAAATAGTGTTCTTTGGGTGATGTGATGATATCATGTGACACTTAGATTGCACACAGGTGGACATAATTTCACTAATTATGTGACGTCTGAAGGTAATTGGTTGCAACAGAGGTTTTTATGGGCTTCATAACAAAGGGGCTGAATGCATACGGACATGCCAATTTTCTGTTTTCTATTTGTAAAAAATAGTTTTATGTATATATTTTTCTCATAAAATTCAGATTAATAAAACATTGAACTTAAGGCTGTAATGTAACAAAATAGGTAAAAAGTCAAGGGGGGAGGGTTAATACTTTTGCAAGGCACTGTATATATATTTATATATATATATATATATATATATAGATATATATATAAATATATATATATATATATATATATATATAGATATATATATAAATCTATATATATATATACATACACACAAATGCACTCGCGCACACACACACACACACACACACACACAAACACATCACTTACATACCAAAAAGCTTAGGCAAACAACTATTCATTATGACGTGCATAAACTATGTTATGGAGGGATTAATAGATATGCAAACTATGATATTTCTTTATTTTACATGTTGGTAATTATGAATTTATGAATTTGGGTGTTGAGTTCACATTTATCCTACTGACTCAACCTGCATAACAAGAATTTTGGCATTCTACTAATGGGTGGAAATGGAAGTAGGTCACAAGATGGAGGTGATATTCAATAATGTTTTCTCCACCTCCTATGCTCTTAAAGCAACCAATGATCTCTATATAAAGGGTGGCTGGTGATATGTTGAAGTAGAACTCAAACGAAATAGAGGGAATAAGAACAGATACATCTCCAAGGACAGACAAATTTGGTGAGTTACATGTACAGTATGTTAAGGATGGATATGAAAATACAGGGTGGATTTAGCATTGTTGCTAGGCTTGAAATGTACCTTTTATTGTGATAAATTGGAAACTTATGTTGGGAATAATGCTGGGATAATGTCACATTTATCATCATTCTTATATTGACCTCCCAAATGTTTCTGAACTACAATTCCCAGGATTCTGTCTCCATCAGGTGCATTCATAGAATTTTGGGAATTGTAGGCCAAGATCATCTAAAGGCCATAGTTTGAAATTGTTGCTTAGAATTTTGTAAATTGTACATTTAACTGCAGTAAGGGTTATAAACAGTTTTATTTTTATCTAAGTAAGAAACCGTAGAATCTCTGATGTATTCCACCTATTATGAGTTGTAGGTATTCATCAAACTTAGATGTAAATATGTGAATTGAAATAAATTTTTTTTTCTTTCATATTGTTTTTTTCAGACCAATCATGTGGAATGGAAATTACAGTAAGTAATACATCATACCTCATTTACTGGATCTGTTTAGCTCCATTCCTGAGGACCATTATTTACCTGGTTAGACTAACATCAGCCGCATGCCTTATCTACATACGGCTTGACGGAAGCATGTCAAACATCCATATTGAACAGCAATCCATCACTTACACTGTCACTGGTCATATTAACTTAACTTATTTAGTGAGCCTTCAGCTCTCTGGCTGAGGAAGTGTTTGTGTGGAGAGGCGCCTGCTGGACCCCTAGTATGAATTCTAAAATGGTTTAAATAGTTACAGTTGGTGAGAGGGTGCCAATGAGTTATAGTGGTTGTGGTGCTTGGAGTGTTCCTTTAAAACATACACTGGGCCAACACCTTATATGTAAATATATTATGTTGTACCCATCTTGTGATTATATAAAATAAATCAGGAGAACATTATTTTTGTGAGTGCATCTTGAGTCAGCTTATAGTATATGTAAATATATTTAAATAGTGCATTTCTATATTTCCTACCATCTACAATATGTTGGAAACCCAATTCTGACATTAAAAAATACAAATTAATAACTAGTGATGTCGCGAACCGTCCGCGAACTTCTCGGGAACGGTTCGCCACGGTTTGGCGAACTCCGGTCAGCTGACACATCCCAGCCAATCTCCGGCAGAGAGATTCCTCCCAGACCCTCCTACTTCATGGACGGCATCCATGTTGAAGGCAGCTTCAACATGGATGCTGTCCAGGAGGTGGGAGGGTCTGGGAGGGAGGGTCTGCCGGAGATTGGCCGGGATGTGTCAGCTGACCGGAGTTCACCGCGAACGACCGTGGCGAACCGTTCATGAGAAGTTCGCGGACGGTTCGCGACATCTCTATTAATAACCTAATTTTCATCCAAGCACTTTTCTGGTAGCCACCAATTCTCTCAATGTCTTTTTATATGCAGATTATAATTATAGACAGCCTGGATATCCAATATTGAGGTATGTGCTTGGATATGGGACAGTTCCACCTTGGTACTATCGGCCTCCTGGCTACCGTAGAACCTATGCTCCTGCTTGGTCCCACAACTACAACAAACCTCACAACTACCATGGCTACAATCACAACAACAATAATCATCACTGGCATCATTAAAAGGTAGGTTTGATAAAAAAAAAAAAAAAAACAGTGGATTTAGAACACATTGTACTTCTACTGAACAAAATCCAGTAAAATATTAAAAATATTAATTTTATATGGTTAGTCCATTGAATATTAGCATGAAATTTCCATATCGGCTTTTGTGGAGTTGCAAGTATTAAATTCCTTTGAAAAAATTCAACCTTTGACCCATTATCATAATATCATGCCTAGACCTACACTAGTCTAAATCCTAATTAAAATGATAAAGTACACTAAATGACTATGGACTATATGTGTAGTTTATAAGTCCACCTTTTCTTTCAATTTTTTTTTATTATTTTAAAGTAATTACAATAAGAAATTATATACTTTTGTCAACGTTTCAACAATCAATAATGTATAGTCAATACGCTCTATACATATTGAAATAATGAAAAAAAATCTTTGTCATGGCTACATTATCAATAGTATAGATAACAACAGTAAGTAAATAATATTAAATAAAAGAAAAAAACTGGGAAAAACTGAATACAATTTCATATCTCCATTATGTCATGAAATAATTAAACTTGAGAAAATGTACATGGAAAAGTCCACCTTTTCTAGAACTTTATATTTGATTTGCACATGCAATTTGTCTATTTTAAGATGTGCAGGAAACCAATTTTCTACAATTGTTTTGAAATTCAAATCACATAAACATCTTGTAATAGTTGGTTTAAGCCTCATAAGATCGTGGAAGTTCTAGGCTAACAGACAGAATTATATATTTCCTAGGACAAGTTCAATATTATTTTAATGAAAATAAATTAACCTAATCTTTTGTATAACAGTCACTTACTGAAGTTGAGAATGTGTGTAGATTATAGTCTAAAAAAAAAAAGGAGAATTTGGGGCACGTCAAGAACATGCATTTCTAAGTAGTGGTGCTGCCGTAAAGACCAAAATATATACAAAATACAGATTAGGGAACAGCACGCACACACAAAATAATATCCAGCTCTAAATTTTACAAGGCTACTTAAAATCACCTATCTTAGCAAACTAACATGGGGAAACAGACACAGCATATGACCATATTGTGTTAAGCCCACCACTATGTCACAGTACCTCAATATCAGTGGGTCCTATACTAATTTTAACATGGGAGATGAACATGCTAGCTACAATACGTACTATTAAAACTGCTTCCAGAGACTCCTCAATGTATGTTTTCCTGTGGTCACTTCGAAAGAGGCAGCTATAGTGAATGGGTGGGGTGCTCAGCCCAAGAGGAATCTGGTGTGGATACAACTAGGGAGGTTCCTGAAAGTAAAAGTGTCAAAAGGAAAGTTATAAAGGACAAGGAAGAACGAAGTGCATTGAAGGAGGCACAGTGAACCAATAAATGACTCAATGTGCTGGAAAAGCAAAGACAGAACAATAGGCAGAAATAGTAACTCAGGAAAGAACAAGGGACAGGTAGAACCTGTAAAAGACACAGAGGGATTTAGAAAACACTCTAGGATGTAGAGGTCTAAAATAACAACAAAGAACAAGCAATACAATAGAGAAAAGGTGTCATGTAGGGGTGGGAAAGCCCAGATAATAGATTGAAATGATAAAGACTGTAGGTGGTGTCATAGCTAATTGAAATGCCCTATTTACTACCTGTCTGAAGTCCATCTATAAAGGTATTATTTAAATTGTTCACAACAAAATAATACTATTTAATCCAATGGCTTTACTCTTAGTGTCGTGACATCACACTATTAGTCATGTTACAAATATACCACTGGGTATAGCAACACATGCTTGTATTAAATACCAAGTTTAGTTTTTTACTTTAGCATTAACAGTTTTTTTTTTATTATTCTTTATTTTTGGTGTGCATGTTACATATGAAGCGTGAACAATTTACACTTTTGGAGATAGCCATAGTACATAAGATAAAGTGTATAGCATAAGTCAGCACATTTTTTTTAAAACTTTTTTATATATATAGTATATTTATATACTAATTAAGCGGAACTTACCTTTCCCCAATCACTTCCTCTTCTCTTCCTCTCTCAGGATCTGTTCTTCATGTTTTCCTGTCTGCTCTAGTTTTCTTTAAAACATAAGACAAAGTAGGGACTACTTTGTCTTATGGAGGTTTCATACGCCTGATCATCTTTGACCAGCGGAAGAGTAAAGTGTGCTCCATTTCCGGTGGCCAGAGAAATTTTCCCACAATTCTCACCTTTCCTCCATGTTCTTGTGATGCCTCTTTTCCGTATTCCCGAACTTGGGCAAAATGACCGAATTTTGCACTAACAGAATGAGAGCAGTTCGTCCACTTGTGTTAGGACGAAATTCAAGGCCTTTTGTTCGGTTCTAACTTTCATTCGAATGAATGAAATTTCAGATTCGATCGCGGCTGCATCTTGCATTCCCACGGTATTAGGTAGCTATCTACCAAAAGGCTGAAAGAATAAGATTAGTCTTTCAGCCAACTGTACAAATATCAAGTAAAAATTACTTGGTATTAGTAATTAATCCGCCCCTACTCGCTATTTTGTAAGTAGGGGCATGTCTAGTAAACACTTGCCCCCACCCCCTTAAAAAAAATGCCCCCATGGTGGGGCATGTATTAACCCCCCCAAACCCAAAAAAGTACTACCTACCCCATCACCTTAAAAATAGTGAGGGTGGAGACCATAAATCTAAATCCCTGTAAATAAATAAATAAATAAAATACTTACCATTTGATGTTTTCATGCCCAAAAAAGGTCAAATAAAAAACATAATATCCGTTGAACTTATAAAAAAAAAAAACAGAGCAAAAAATAATAATTCCGACGCTAAAAAAAAATCCTTCACCCAGCTAGGCCACGGTGCAATTTGGGTCAGATCACTCTAATTGGTTGGTTTAAGCCAACCAATCAGAGTGATCTGACAGGTAAAAGAAGAGACAGACAGGTAAGTCTCTACATTTACCTGCCACAGCATTCTGGTTGGCAAGGAATTCAACCAATCAGAATGTTCTGTTTAGTAGCTGCGAGTAGGGGCATTCAGGAGATTTTAATCATAGAGCCATAGAGCGAGGGAGGACATGGAGGGCAAATTCCCATTCGAATGCCCAAGTGTTTAACTGGGCATGCACGGGAATTTTACAGCGCTATCTAGTGTGGGCAGATGGTGGCGCCCAGGACGTAGGTCTAGGCAGAAAATAAAGATAAAAAATAGGTTATATGGGGGGCTTAGGAGCATTTGGGGGTTCAATTAGATGTAGTGGAGTCAGGAGGGGGGGTTCAAAAGAAACTGGATTCGGCCATTACAGTGCCGCTTTAAGTTTAACATCTCAAGCACTGAAATCAACATTGAGATACTAGCAATCTTGCACTGCATGAGATAAAATAAGGAAAACGATTTTGGCCCACTGCCCCTTAAATCTGTAGCACCCTCTCAAAACTATGTATTACGCTGTGTCATTCAGCCACATGGACTTACTGTTATGCTGTAGGTGCTCTGGCAAACAATTCTACAGTTAAGCAGGAAAACAATCTAGATGAGGCATAGAAACTTGGTTAACCCCTTAAGGACTGATCCAAATGTACACGTTTTGATCAAAACAAAATGTAAACAAAACCTGGAATTTGACTATATGTCTGTTCAACCGTAATTCACCTATATCATATTAAGTGCACCCACACTTATTATATATCATTTTATTCAGGAGAAGTAGGGCTTTCATTTAACATCAAATATTTAGCTATGAAACATAATTTAATATGAATAAAATATATAAAAAAAGAAATTAAGAAATGTTATTTTTTTAGTTCTGCATGACATTATAACTGTGGATGCCATAATACTGTTTGTTTTTACTGCAATAAAATACACATATTTGTATTCAGCAATGTCTCACGTGTAAAACAGTTAGCGTTAATATTTGTTGTGTGTGAAAAATGCAAAAAACTAATTTGAATGACAATTTTGACCAGTGTTTGTGACCATGTGGCTACTAAAAAAGACTGGACATACACCATTTGCAATACCTTGGGTTGTCTACTTTGGCAAATGGTCTCTTCTGATAACATGCCTTTCTTTTCCCACAGTACCTTAAGCAGCATGGGAGTGGAAGCAGCTCAGGCTGAGAATCGGGATGACATTCAGTGCAAAGACAGCTTCAGATGATCAGATTTTACCTCCCACTTCTATACATATATTGTGCCTACCACTATGACAAATGAATATGCCATGCCTTCTTCCCCTATACCGAAGCTACAGAAAACAAATCTAATTTCCTAACTGCTTGCTACATAGTTATTGTCCATGGAAATATATCATACTGACTATAGCCATGCTATGCTGATGTGTGTGAATTTAAGAGCAAATAAAAAAAAAAACAATAATCAATATAGTAGTAGTGTGGATCATTTTTGTCTTTTTCTTTCTGTTTTCTATTCCATTATTTATAAGTACAGCACAACATGCAGACCCTTTAGTCAGTGGTGTAGGTTATCTTAGACCCCTCCCTATGGGCCTGATCTTTATATACAAAAAAACAGAAAGAGAATCTATCTCTTGGGCAGATATGAGTGAAACAGGTCTAAATTAAAATCAAAATAGTAATTTATTTAATGTTAATCATGACAACAGAAAACAAAAACGAATGTAACCCAAACAAGCGATTTTGTTATAACTCTGTTATACAGAATAATTAATGTGGTGGAATCTTGGTAAAAATAAATTTAGTAGGCCGAGATTACCACGTGGCATGTGTACGTGCATATGCTGACGTATCGATCAGTTGGTTGCACGAGGCAAGATACGATCAGTAGTGTACGGAGCATGGGCAAGAATACAGGATGTAGTATTCCCCTCCTCCATTGTGCTGGACAAGCCATGCGGTCAAGCAGGAAGTTAATTCTTATTTGTAATGATTGGTCAAGAGAATGTGCGGGTGGAGCTTAATATGGGAGGAGTTATGTGCCTATATAGGGAGCCTGCACTATTGTTCAGGGCTCAGAACTTGCTGTATTTTTGGTGACATTAGTCCCTCTGAGTCCCGATCGGTGATCCAATAAAGAATCTCTTCCTTCCTGAAGAAACCTGTGTCCATCCCTCTGTGCTTTGCTTCCGTCAGTTTCTCCGGTATCATTTGGTGCATTGGCCGGGAAGCTCATCGTTCAACGGTAGCTGAGAGGCAGAGGCGTGAGACGGTCTATCTTTGCCCACGTTCTCTACGGCTGCACCCCTGAACTTCTGCGTGGACCTCCCTTCGTCTCGGCGCCACTGGTCTGTTGTCCAGGAGATCATCGGCCTCTACGTAAGAAGTGCTGGGGTGTCCCCGTCGATGAGTGTGAACTCAGGTTCAGGAACGAGGAGGTAAGACAACTGCTGTTTTAGACGGCAGACCCACTAGGGGTATACCGATTGTGCGGTAGGCCCAAAAGGGGTTTAAATCTGTGTATGGAATCTGCCCCCTCTGTCGGAGGGAAGGAGCGAAGGCGCACCGCTCGATCGAACGCTCTTTAGTAAGACCGTTTGATCTGGTTAGTCAGGCGGGGTCCTGTGTAAATAGCCCTAGCCGGACACCGGTGTCTTGTCTAGACTAGCGTTCTAGGGTGTATATTACGTTCGCTAGGTCGGAGGGACCGGGAGACTAAGCGGCGCCTGTGTAAATTCGGTTCGCTAGCTCTCAACCTATCTTGGCTAAGTGGGAAGGCGTGTAAATTTGGAACCCACTAGACTTTTGATAGAGTAAATAGACTAGAAGGGCAATTTTGTAAATTTCGCCCTCTAGTTCGCTATATGTGGTGTTTGGGCAGTGTGGCTAACCAAAACGGGTGTATATAGTTTTAGGTAGTCCATTCAAGGTACTGGCCAATAGTTTAGTTGGGATTGTAAATGTGTTAAAGATTGTTAGTAAAGTGTATATCTTGTTAGATAGCGCGAGCTCAGCCGTCTAGCGAGAGTGTTAATAGTGTGTTGCTGTATCATAGTGCACGGTACCATAACCCTGTATATTTACTGACACTGTATATAAGTACTAATCATTGTCGTCTATTGCATGTTTAACACCCTAACCACTAATAATTGTATTGTGACCTTAAATTGTGCTTTGACCTATGCTAACCGTACTGTAACCGATACTAGTAAAAGACGATGTTACTGGGGTGTGTTATAGACGGGTAATTCATATATAGAGAATTATAGCGTGGGTGACTGTATAGTTTCGCCAAAGGGCATAATATTGATTATTTAGTGACTGGTGTAACAGCTGTGTGTGTACGGGAATTCCCTGAGTGATTATTGTGTTATTGTGTACGTTTCACTCGGTAACTGTACCACGTGGTGCTGTTGCCAGAGGAAACGGGTGTGACTGTTGAATAAGAACGCGTGCATAGTATTCGTTGTCAACGACGTTCCATTGATAAGTATGGGCGCGTCAGAGTCAACGATTTCGGATCCCTTAGGTTGTATGGTAAAGAATTTTAAAAAGGGATTCAAAACATGTGATTTTGGGGTTAAAATGTCTCCTGTACGTTTGGTCACTTTGTGCACTAGGGAGTGGCCTATTTTGGTTGCGGCATGGCCGCCGCGTGGCAGTTTGGATCCAACCCTGGTACAGCGTGTACACGTGGCTGTGTCAGGTAGGCCTGAACTTTACGGACAGTTTCCATACATTGATTGTTGGGGGCAGGCCGTAAACGACTCGCCAAAATGGATCCGGATATGCCACGAGGAGCAATGTCGCCTCATGGTGGCCAGGACTTGTTTGTCCACTAGGACTGGTGTTAGGCCCATTTTGGACACGCCCCCTGAGTCCGAGATCCCTTTGCCGCCTCCTTACTTTCTTTAAGAGGAAGTGACGCGAATGCAGGAAGCTCTGCACCCCTTCCCCTATTGCCCCCATCCACTTCCGCTTCCTCCTCCAGTACAGAATCCACCCCCCCTCGTATTAAAACTCCCCTTCCGGAACCAGGACCAACCCCCATTAGATTTGAATATCCTGATTTGGCGCCACTTCAAACTTCCGGTCAAGCTTCTTCTAGCTCGGCTCGGAGTATACTATTCACTAACTTTTCCCAAAATCAAGTTCCCACATCCTCATGCCCTATTACCTCTCGACCGGAACCTTTAACTGACGCCCCTCCACGTAGCCCCATACTAACCCGACAACTGACCGGTACCCAACAATTAAAACATTATCAGATGCCTCTTCGCCTGAATCCTGGGTCAGCCTATATCGATGCCGCAGGTCAAATGGCACATGCTGACCCAGTCTTCGTATATGTCCCGTTCACGACTACCGATCTCTTGAATTGGAAGACCCACAATTCCTCGTACACTGAGAAACCACAAGCTATGACCGATCTGTTCACCTCGATAGTTCAGACACATAACCCGACATGGGCTGATTGCCAGCAGTTATTAATGACATTGTTCAATAATGAGGAAAGGACAAGGATTAACCAAGCGGCCATTAAGGCGCTAGAGGAGAGAGCCCGTGCTTTAAATCAAGCCAATCCGGCAGCATGGGCCGCAACACATTACCCTAACACCCATCCTGACTGGAATGTAAATGGCGCAGATATGGCTCAACTTAAAGCCTATAGAGACGCTATAATTGCTGGCATGAAAGCCGGAGGGAAGAAAGCTATTAACATGTCGAAGACAGTTGAGGTGATTCAGAAAAGTGATGAAGCGCCCAGTGTCTTTTATGACCGATTATTGGAGGCATACCGCTTGTATACCCCCTTTAATCCGGAAGACGCTGATAATTCCCGAATGGTAAACTCCGCCTTTGTCAGCCAAGCTTACGGAGATATTAAGCGCAAGCTACAGAAATTAGAAGGGTTTGCAGGTATGTCTATCACCCAACTAATGGAGGTAGCGAACAAAGTATATATGAATAGGGAAACAGAAAGTAAGAAAGAGGAAGAGCGCAAGATGCGTAGAAAGGCAGATATGCTAGCGGTAGCGATCGCAGGCGTAGATAGACGGGGCCCAGATAGAGGCGATGGTAGATGGAATAGGGAGCCTTTGAGTAGGAATCAGTGCGCGTACTGTAAGGAAGAAGGGCATTGGAGGAACGAGTGTCCGCAAAGAGAGCAGTATGAGAGAGACTTACCCAGGGCAGGTTACGGAAACTTTAGAGGCAGAGCGAGAGGTAGAGGAGGCCCCGGAGGGAGTAATGGTAATAGAGGGAGTAATGGGAACAGAGGAAGTGTAAGGAAGATAGGTACTATCCAGCAGCGCAAAGGTCTCGCGATAGAGAAGGTAGGGACTTTGTGGGATTGGCTGACACGGTCATGGAGGACTATTGATACCGACCGGGCTCCATCCCCCTTGGTCGAGCGGAGCCTATGGTCGATGTATCAATAGGGGGAAAAAGGAGTGCGTTCATGATCGACACTGGTGCTGAACATTCGGTGGTGACTAATCAAGTTGCTCCTCCATCTGGAAGAACTATTACCGTAATAGGAGCAACTGGAAGAAGTGCTGAAAAACCGGTTCTTAAAAGTCGACTCTGTACATTGGGAGGCCACGTAGTAAAACATCAATTCCTTTATATGCCTGAGTGTCCAGTCCAATTGCTGGGACGTGATATGCTATCCAAATTACAAGCGCAGATTACGTTCCTACCAAATGGAACAACATCCTTAAAGTTTAATGGACCCTCAGGTATTATGACATTGTCCGTACCAAAGGAAGAAGAGTGGCGACTTTATACAGTGTTGACTAGCCAAAACCCGAGGAGTGATGAATCCTTATTTAACATACCAGGAGTTTGGGCAGAGAACAACCCACCAGGACTGGCCCGCAATATTCCACCTATTAAAATCGAACTAAAACTTGGGGTTTATCCAGTAAGCCTGAGACAATATCATATTCCGCAGAAGGCTAAGAAGAACATCCAATCTTATCTGGATAAGTTCATACGGTATGGTATCCTAAAATTCTGTACTTCCCCCTGGAACACCCCATTGCTGCCTGTTCAAAAGCCCGGTACAGATGAGTATCGACCTGTGCAGGACTTGAGAGCAGTCAATGATGCGGTTGTTAGTATACATCCAGTCGTGCCCAATCCATATAACCTGCTTGCTTTAATTCCGGGCGGGGCTACTTACTTTACAGTCTTAGATCTCAAAGATGCCTTCTTTTGCCTCCGAATTGCCGCAGAAAGCCAATGTATCTTCGCTTTCCAATGGGAAAATGCTGTAACGGGCTCGAAACGCCAAATGACCTGGACAAGATTGCCCCAGGGGTTTAAAAATTCACCTACCCTATTTGGTTCAGCTCTAAGTCAAGATCTACTAGATTTCGAGTCTATCCCAGGAGAGTGTGTATTATTACAATATGTAGATGACTTGTTGATAGCAGCAGTTACAAAGGAAGTATGTCAGCAAGCAACGCACGATCTACTACACATTCTCTGGAAGGCAGGATACAAGGTGTCAAGAAGGAAGGCTCAGTTGTGTTTGCCAACCGTCAAATATCTGGGATTCCATATCTCTGAAGGTCAAAGAATTATGGGGCCAGAGAGAAAAGAAGCTGTGTGCCAAATACCGATACCCAGGAATAGAAGACAAGTGCGAGAATTCTTGGGGGCAGCAGGCTTCTGTAGGATATGGATTCCCAGCTACGCGATACTGGCAAAACCTCTGTATGCAGCTATCAAAGGTACAGAGCACGACCCCTTCTTATGGACTCAAGAACAGCAAACGGCATTCGAAGATGTGAAGAGGGCTTTGATGAGTGCCCCAGCATTAGGTCTACCTGACCACACACGGCCATTCTACCTGTATGTACATGAGCAAAGAAGAATGGCTGTGGGAGTATTGACACAGTACTTGGGATCATGGCAAAGACCTGTTGCCTACATGTCTAAGCAACTGGATGCAGTGGCCAGCGGACTTCCACCTTGTCTAAGAGCCGTAGCTGCAGCCGCCCTGCTAGTAGCTGAAGCCGATAAACTCACTCTGGGTCAAGAACTTTATGTACGAGTTCCACATGCAGTACAGACGTTGTTGGATTACAAAGGAAATCATTGGTTTAGTAACAGCCGTATGACCAAGTATCAAGCAATGTTGTGTGAAAACCCAAGAGTGCATTTAGAGACTGTAAATACCTTAAATCCAGCTACCCTTTTGCCACAACCTACTGAAAGTCAACATGATTGTTTGGAAGTAATGGATGAAGTATTTTCAAGTAGACCAGATCTTCGTGATTTTCCCATCCAGAACCCTGATGTTCAATATTACACCGACGGCAGTAGTTATGTAAAAGAAGGGATCCGCTATGCAGGATATGCAGTAACAACGATAGACAAGGTGATAGAAGCTCGGCCACTGGCAAAAGGAACATCAGCACAAAAGGCAGAATTGATAGCACTGACACGAGCGTTACAATTGGCTGAAGGTTTAAGAGTGAACATCTACACGGACTCCAAGTATGCGTTTTTAACCACTCATGCCCACGGAGCTTTGTATAAAGAAAGAGGACTATTGAATTCAGAAGGCAAAGAAATCAAATACGCAGCTGAGATCCTACAACTATTGGAAGCAGTGTGGGAGCCGAAAGAAGTCGGTATTATACATTGTCGGGCGCATCTGAGAGGAGATGGTGATGTAACCAAAGGGAATCGGATGGCAGATAGTGCAGCTAAGCGTGCTGCTGAATCAGGAAGACAGGAATATGTGGGGCATATAGCTGCTCTTATACCAACTCCACTGTCTCAATGGACTCCAATTTATACAGCTCAAGAAGAGGAGTGGTTAAGGACTGAACCTGGAAAGTATTTGGAGAACAAATGGTATCAGTTAGAAGATGGAAGAATAGTTATTCCAGCATCACTAGCGGTAGAAATTGTCCAAAACTATCATAACGGGACACATTCTGGGAGAGACAGTACAGAAGAATCTCTCAGAAAACATTTCTACATACCAAGATTGTCCAACTTGACTCAGGCCATTGTACGTAGATGTGTAACGTGTGCTAAAAATAATGCAAGACAAGGACCAGTAAAGCCACCAGGAGTCCAGTTTATGGGGGGACTTCCCATGTCCGATTTACAAATTGACTATACAGTGATGCCTAAATCGGGTGGACATCGCTACCTGCTGGTAGTGGTGTGCACCTATTCAGGCTGGGTAGAAGCATGTCCTACTCGTACAGAGAAAGCAGGAGAAGTCGTGAGATTCCTGCTACGAGAAATAATACCCCGATATGGACTACCCTGCTCTATAGGATCGGACAATGGTCCAGCTTTTGTTCATCAGTGCCTACAACAATTGACTCATATGCTTGGTATAAAGTGGAGGCTTCATACGGCATATAGACCCCAGAGTTCTGGTAAGGTAGAGAGAATGAATAGAACTATTAAGAATCAGTTGGCTAAAATGTGTCAGGAAACCCAACTTAAGTGGAACGTTCTCTTGCCCATAGCTCTATTGCGAATCCGTAGTACACCTACCAGAAGGATGGGCCTCTCTCCTTTTGAAATCATGTACGGGCGACCACCTCCCGTGCTTGGTAACTTAAGGGGGGATTTGAGTCAGTTGGGAGAAGGAATTACCCGGCAGCAGGTTGTAGAGTTGGGTAAGACTATGGAGGAGGTACAGAAATGGGTACAAGATAGATTACCTGTGAATATTTATCCCCCAATTCATAGTTACCACCCAGGCGACCAAGTGTGGATTAAAGAGTGGAATAATGTGCCGTTAGGGCCCAAGTGGAGAGGTCCTTATGTTGTTCTTCTGTCTACCCCTACAGCGATAAAAGTAGCCGAAGTGGCTCCGTGGATACATCACTCCAGGGTTAAACCAGCAGCAGCCGATTCCTGGCAAGTTACAGCAAATCCAGAGAATCCCTGCAAGATCCGGTTAAAACGCACGACTCAGTCGGAGTGACGAGGAACCTTGTAGATTACAAATTTTATTGTTTCAGAGACTTGGTAAGTGAGTGAGAAGGCCATAATAAAGCCTGTCCACTCACCAACGAGTGTATAAGTCAGGGAAAGTCTTGAGGGGACCCCTGTGAAGACGAGCAGAACTCCATTCCCTGCAGTCCTTACATCCTGGAAGCTGAGGTGCCTTCACACGGACGAAGACTGAGGATGACGACGAAAGATGTATTTTTAATAATGTTTATTTATGTGTATTTTTATATTCAGGAAGGTAGAGGTACCAACACTCCTAGCTGTGAGGTATGCATTAAGACTACAAGAACAGGTAACCATATATCCCAGACCCTAATTTGGCATTCGCAATATGAGTGTAAAGGAGATGTATCAAGATGTAGATACTTAAATATAGAATATAGTGTGTGTCATTTAGGAGTAGGAGAACCTAAGTGCTTCAGTCCTGAGTATCAACCCCGTACAATTTGGTTGACTCTCAGAAATGGAGATTCTCAGGGGACCCTAATTAATAAGACGGTATTAAAATCCGTATATTCTTCAGGTGCTCTGCTATTTGATGCGTGTAAAGCAATATCAAGTGGTAGAAAGCCGTGGAATGTATGTGGGGATCTTAGATGGGAGAGGACGTATGGGTCTAACGATAAATATATTTGTCCCAGTAGTAAAAATAAATATGTAAGTCCAAGATGCCCAAATAGAGATTATAACTTCTGCCCATATTGGTCTTGTGTGGGGTGGGCGACTTGGGGACAGACAGCAGACAAGGACATGATTGTGACTAAGTTGCCTACTAATCCATATTGTAAGTCTATGGAATGCAATCCAATCCATATACTTATAAATAACCCTGACAAGTTCTTAGATAAATATGGTAATTTATTTGGGTTTCAAATATATGGGACGGGTTTAGACCCTGGGACAATATTGTTTATAGGGATAGAGACTGATACGGTAACCTCCCAAACTCATCAAGTATACCATTCCTTTTATGAAGAGATGAGCATAGATAATAAGATCCCCCATAATGCTAAAAACTTGTTCATTGATTTAGCCGAGAGTATTGCCGGTAGTCTTAATGTTACCAACTGCTATGTGTGTGGAGGTACTAACATGGGAGACCAATGGCCTTGGGAAGCAAAGGAGGTAATGTCCGGTTCTGAGGCAGTTGACCAATTAATATCTACACAAGCCGACTATCATATGAGTGTTAGAGGTAAATCTGAGTGGAGATTGAAGACCTCCATCATAGGTTATGTTTGCATAGCGAGGAAAGGAATGATGTATAATACTTCTGTAGGAGAATTAACTTGTCTAGGGCAAAAAGCTTATGATGATGATACAAAGAATACAACTTGGTGGTCGGCTTCAAATGTCTCAGAACCATCTAACCCGTTTGCAAGATATGCCAATTTAAAGGACGTATGGTTTGATCTATCCATCACATCTAACTGGAGAGCCCCAGCGAATTTGTACTGGATCTGTGGTAAGAAGGCCTATTCGGAGTTACCACAGGACTGGGAAGGGGCATGTGTGTTGGGTATGTTAAAACCATCCTTCTTCTTGTTGCCTATTGAAACAGGTGAGACTTTAGGTGTTAAAGTGTATGATGTGAATCATAGGAAGAAAAGGGGACCCATAGAGATAGGTGCCTGGGAAGATAATGAATGGCCTCCCCAGCGTATTATAGATTATTATGGGCCAGCCACGTGGGCAGAGGATGGTACCTTTGGTTATAGAACCCCTATTTATATGCTCAACCGCATTATAAGGTTACAGGCGGTGGTTGAGATCATTACTAACGAGACATCACAAGCGCTCAATCTTCTAGCGAAGCATAATACCAGGATGAGGACAGCAGTTTACCAAAATAGATTAGCCTTGGATTATCTTTTGGCAGTAGAGGGAGGTGTATGTGGGAAGTTTAACCTGAGCAATTGCTGTCTTCAAATAGATGACGAAGGGCAAGCAATAGCTGAGCTTACTAGCCATATGGTTAAACTAGCGCATGTGCCTACTCAGGTATGGAAAGGGTACAATCCAAGTAGTTGGTTTGGTAGCTGGTATGAGTGGTTTGGAGGGCTTAAGGCAGTGGTAGGTGGAGTCCTACTGATTTTAATGTTGTGTCTACTCCTGCCGTGTCTTATACCCTTAGTAGTTAGGTCTGTGCAAAGCCTGATAGAAAATATAGCAGAGAGGAAGGCTGCTGCACAGATAATGGCAATTTATAAATATAAGGCTCTAGATCAGGGAGAACCAATGCAGGAAGACGAGTGTTGAAGATTCACATCGTAGGATAAGTCTGGTCTGGTTCAAAGGTAACTTGTGGTGTATGCAAACCAAGGTTAAGTGATGCCTCAAGTAATTGTAAAATATCAAGAGGCATCAAAGGGGGGAATGTGGTGGAATCTCGGTAAAAATAAATTTAGTAGGCCGAGATTACCACGTGGCATGTGTACGTGCATATGCTGACGTATCGATCAGTTGGTTGCACGAGGCAAGATACGATCAGTAGTGTACGGAGCATGTGCAAGAATACAGGATGTAGTATTCCCCTCCTCCATTGTGCTGGACAAGCCATGCGGTCAAGCAGGAAGTTAATTCTTATTTGTAATGATTGGTCAAGAGAATGTGCGGGTGGAGCTTAATATGGGAGGAGTTATGTGCCTATATAGGGAGCCTGCACTATTGTTCAGGGCTCAGAACTTGCTGTATTTTTGGTGACATTAGTCCCTCTGAGTCCCGATCGGTGATCCAATAAAGAATCTCTTCCTTCCTGAAGAAACCTGTGTCCATCCCTCTGTGCTTTGCTTCCGTCAGTTTCTCCGGTATCATTAACATATATATCTCAAATACTTGTGGGGGTCACACTTGTTTTTCTTTTGTCTCAGTATAATTTCAATTTAGACCTCTCTCACTTATGTCTTCCCAAATATTATATAAGTATGAGATTCTTTTTCTCATAAGGGACACTATAGTCACCACCAGAACAACTACAGCTTATTGAATTTGTTCTGGTGAGTAGAATCATTACCTTCAGGCTTTTTGCTGTAAAAACTGTCTTTTCAGAGAAAATGCAGTGTTTACATTACAGCCTAGTGATAACTTCACTGGTCACTCCTCAGATGGCTGTTAGAGATCCTTCCTGGGTCATGGCTGCCTAAAATGCATCCAAACATTCAGTATCTTCTCCCACTGCATGCAGACACTGAACTTTCCTCATAGAGATTCATTGATTCAATTCATCTTTATGAGGAGATGCTGATTGGCCAGGACTGTGTTTGAATCATGCTGGCTCTGTCCCTGATCTGCCTCTTTGTCAGTCTCAGCCAATCCTATGGGAAAGCACTGTGATTGGATCACTTCTGATGATGTCAGCAGACTGCAAGTTTTTTTTTTTTTGGCAAACAGCATGCACAGTTATAGCTTCAGGCTTGAATACAGTAAGATTTTGCTATATTTATGGAGGCATAAGGGGCCCAGGCAGGGCCAGACTGGGGAAAAAATCCGGCCCTAGCATTTTTCAATCACAGCGGCCCCCTACAAAGGGGTGGGGCCAGAGAGGGAGTGTATTGTCATCACTTATGACAAGCACACCCCCTCTCAAAGTGAGCATGTTGGTTCAATGAGCAGAGCCCTGCTGAAGAGCTCTAGCATGAGAAAAGGGCCCTGTATTTGTTCTGCGCAGCGCAAGCAAATTTAATAACATGCTTTTGCTGTGTTTGCTTTTTACATGTGTGTTTGCTTTTTACATGTCTCTGGTGTCTCCATAAGTGGGATACCAGAGGACAAAAGGGCCAGGAAAGCGTATTGTGCATGTGTTTGGAGCCTGCTTGTTGGATTGCGTGTGTGTAGTGAGCTGCTTGTGGTGTGGTATTGTGTAAATAGGTCTGAAAGTATTTAGAAAATTGGGCAGACTAGATGGGCCGAATGTTTCTTATCTGCCGTCACATTCTATGTTTCTATGTTTCTAAATAGGTCGATTTTATTTGTGTTTGTGGTGTAATATGTGTGGCTAGGGGCTGTAGAGAGTGTGTGTATAGGTGGCATAGTGTGTATAGGGGATGTAACAAGTGTGTGCATATGGGATGTAGTGTGTATGTATAGGTGACGTAGTGTTTGCAGGGGTTGTAGAGAGTGTGTGTTTAGAGAATGTGGTGTGTGTTTGCTTACAAGGAATGTAGTGTGTGCATAGGGGATCCAGAGTTTGTATGTCAGAAATGTAGTGTGTGTAGGCTGTGCAGTGTGTGTGTAGGGGATCTAGTGGGTAAAGGACCCAGAGTGTATATGGGAAATTGTGTGTGTGTGTGTGTGTGTGTGTAGGATTCAGAGTGTATACAGGGTAAGGGATCTAGAGTGTAATGTGTGTAGTGGTGCAGTGTGAGGGGTGCTGTAGTATATATATATATATGTTTGGATGTATTGTATGTGTGATGGGCGCAGTGTGTTGGGTGTGCTGTCTGTATGTGTGAAGGGTGCAGCATGTGTGTGAGGAGTGCAGTGTGTGAGGGTATTCTTTTCTACTGTCACATTCTATGTTTCTCATTTTCTTTGTCTGTTAACTCACTGAGGGTTATTTTATTTATTATACATATATGTGTGTGATGCTGTATATGTGTCAGAGTGTGTTATGTGTGAGAGTGTGTTGTGTGTGTGTCTGAGGGTGCTGTGTGAGTGAGGGTGCTGTGTGTGTCTGAGTGTGCCATCTGTGTGTGAGGGTGCTGTGCGAGTGAGGGTGCTGTGTGTGTCTGACTGTGCCATCTGTGTGTGAGGGTGCTGTGTGAGTGAGGGTTCTGAGTGTGCCATCTGTGTGTGTCTAAAGGGTGCTGTGTGAGTCTGAGGGTACTGTCTGTGTGTGAGGGTGCTGTGTGTGAGGGTGCTGTATGTGTCTGAGGGTGCTGTCTGTGTCTGAGGGTGCTGTCTGTGTGAGGGGGCTGTCTGTGTCTGAGGGTGCTGTCTGTGTCTGAGGGTGCTGAAGGTGTCTGAGGGTGCTGTCTGTGTGAGGGTGCTGTGTGTCTGACGGTGCTGTGTGTCTGAAGGTGCTCTCTGTGTGAGTGTGCTGTCTGTGTGAGGGTGCTGTTAGTGTGAGTGTGCTGTCTGTGTGAGGGTGCTGTCTGTCTGAGGGTGCTGTGTTTGTCTGAGGGTGCTGTCTGTGTCTGAGCGTGCTGTGTGTCTGAGGGTGCTATGTGTCTGAGGGTGCTGTGTGTCTGAGTGTGCTGTCTGTGTGAGGATGCTGTGTGTCTGAGGGTGTTGTGTGTGTGTGAGGGTTCTGTGTGTGTGAGGGTACTGTGTGTGTCTGAGGGGGCTGTGTGTGTCTTGGTGCTGTCTGTGTGAGGTTGCTGTGTGTGTGAGGGTGCTGTCTCTGTGTGTTCTGTTAGTGTAAATATTTTTTTTTAAATATGTATTTTTTTTTAATTAAGTTGTATTCCCCCCCTCCTTCTTACCTTTAGCCTGGGAGGGGGAAAGGAGCTGTTCTGCCATGGAGGGTGACGTGCTGCCTTCCCTGGTGGTCTCAGTGGTGAGAGTGAACTCTAGCAGGGCTATAGTTCACTCTCGCGAGATCTGAGCGTTGCCGTGAGAACCGCGGCAACGCTCAGAATCTCGCAAGAGGACCCGGCGGAGCTGCTAGCTAGAGCTCCCCGGGTCCTTTCCTGCCTCCCTCCCTCTCCAGGCTGCCTGTCAGTGCCTCTGATCTCCCCACCGGCCCATTAAGGCACACAGCAGGGCCGACGCTCGGATAGAGCTGGCCCTGCAGGGGCTGGCAGGGGAGATCACAGGATCACAGCATTTTCCCGGTATACCCGATGGCCAGTCTGGGCCTGGGCCCAGGGGTGCTAGATGGTGGTGTTAACACTATAGGGTCAGGAATACATGTTTGTGTTCCTGACCCTATAGTGATTATTTAAAGATAGTTCCCTCTATTTTCATCACAAATAGACAGTTACATTTTCCAGAGAGAAAAACTTTCTATTACGAATGAGAAAAAATAAACAGTTCTTCCACTTGAAAATAGGGCCTTTATGAAAGGGAGTGTTAAGGACTGACTGCAAAACAAAAGGAGGGTATCTAAGTTTACAACTAATGCAAATACAACCAGTGACTCATTTCACTAAGGTTTCCTGGCTGGTATGACAGCATATGTATATATTTCTATTAAGAAACAAATATATGGAATTGTATTTTTTTTATTTTTCTCTTTTATTTATTTATTTTTTTTTTGGTAAATAATATTTTATTTTCTTCTAATGTTCTATCCTTTTTAATAGATTTCAATGCTTGCTTAATATTCTCTTAATCTTTGATTTTTATTTATTGTAATCAAAGATAAGGAGGGGTTTTGTATTCTGTGTCTTCTGTTTCTCTTTCAAAGATCTTTCCTATTTATGCAAACAATTCGTTCTACACATGAAATTATTCATTCTTCCTTTTTTCAGAAATGTATTTTTCATAACTTCTGCTTGTCCTTCCTACATAATCATGTGGGAAGAATTTTTTCTCATTCTCTTTATCTCAATATTAGGGAAAATGTCCAGCCGTCTTGGAAGGTGACAACTATCCTGCAGTATTAAACTATCGATATCCACTTCGTTAAACATTTTAGTGTGTATTTTATTCTGGCAAATATATATGAATAGATCTAAAAACTCTATATGTGTCTTGCTCCACTTGTTATTAAGTTATATTCCCCATGTTTTTTGGTTGAGATAGTTTAAAAAATGTTCAAGTTAATTTAAGGTGCCACTCCAGATCATGAAAATGCAATTGATGTACTGCTTTAGGTCACCAGGTCTTTGTGCTCCACGTGTGTGGTTGTCATACCTATTCTTCCTCCCAAGCTGCCATAAATAAGTTGGGAAAGCTTGGGGCAAATCTGGTGCCCATTACCGCAACTTTTATTTGAAGATAAAACTGATAATCAAACCAGAAATAATTTTTTTTTTTTTTTAAATAACACCAATGGCATCCTTTATGAACCTATTTGGAAACATCTGCCGTTTTTTCCTTTTTTTAAATAAATTTACAGCCTAAATATTTATATCTATATACAGTGAGGAGAGGTCACTAGTAACCAGGATCACATCTTACTGCCAAGAATTTAAGAATGCTTGAGGTATGTTTGTCACATAAGGTTGTAGAAAGATATCTATATATCAATAAAGGTTAGATGTAAATGAATTGATCCACAAGATGATAAGCCTACCTGGTCTATAATATCTGTTTTTAACCTTTGGTAAACAGTAAAACGTTGAGATTTTTGGGAATTTATTATAAATTAAGTTATTTTTATTTAATATTCCATTTTCTAAACCTTTCTCCAGAATTGTTTTCATGTTTTCCATGGTTGGATCTTTAGATAGAATTATATAGGTTTCACTATATCCACTTAATCTCACAGATTCTTCTGTATATTTAGAAAGAATCATAAAGCCATACTTTTGTCCGCTGGTTTGATGATGTCTTTCATCTTTCCTTAATTCCATCAAAGCTTATCTTTATACTCCACTGGTGAAGTTATAAATTCTGATGTTTCTTTTTAAATAAAATAATATTTGTGGGGGAGGGGGGGTGGGGAGAGGCTGACAGTCATAGCCGCCAGATGCACATTGCAAGAGCTCCTAGCCTGACACAGGTTTCTCGAGCTAACCAACTCCCAACACCCCAATCCGCCTAATCTGGGGACTGATTATCCCCCAAGCCACCCTGGGAGTCTACTGACTCACCAGTCCGGCAGATCCCGTTGGTGCCTACAAATCAGTTGGATAGGGGAGGCAGCCACCCTCCCACTATGCAGCATTGAGCCCTCAGGGTATATAAAAATCAGTGGAAAAGGGAAAATAAGGAGGATCACACAGGATATATCAAACAAATAAGAACATAAAATATTGTGAGAGCAAAATATACAGTGAATAAACCAAGTGTGGATAAAATATATAAAACATGCAGTTTTACCATAGGTGTTTGTACACCCTAAAAATATAAAACACAGTACATAGTATAGCCTGTTTATGGTAAATAGATAAAGATAGGTAAAAAATATCCCACTCACGTGGTGCTGAGCTGTTGGAAAGTGGCTCAGACTATAAGCGCCTTAATGGAAAGTTTGGAGACCACAATGCTGGAACCAAGATAGAGATGTTTCACGGCAGAATTGCTACTTCTCTTTGTATAGCTATTATAAATGCCAGGTAGAAGTAGATACAGGAACAGAAATCTTTATTGGTTGCATAAAACGGAACCTCCGATAGAAAGTGCACTGACGCGTTTCAACCGATATGGTCTTTATCAAAGTGCTTAATGACATAAACTTTTGCATTTAAATATTTTTGAAAAAGGCACTTTGTTTCTCCTCAATGTCTTGCTTCCAGTTTCCGGTTGTTACTCCCCGTCATCTGACTTCCGGTTTCCGGTTACGTCACATCCTCCCGGAGCATTTCCGGGTCAGCGGTCCTGTCTCCAGTGAATGACAGGACTATGTACTGTGTTTTATATTTTTAGGATGTACAAAGACCGATGGTAAAACTGCATGTTTTATATATTTTATCCACACTTGGTTTATTCACTATATATTTTGCTCTCACAATATTGAGCCCTCAGGGACCTCATCTTCACAATCAAATCCCCCCACCTCCTTTGGACCGGTGGGGATCATCCTAGACCCACTGGCCTGCATAAGTGCCTCTGCAGCCAGTTCCAGCTTGTACCTGAGTCAACTCTGCATACAATTCACTCTCCCAAGATGGTGGTGGAGCAACCACTTCATGGACTCGGGCAAACGCAGCCTGCACTACATCGGCATTACTCGGAGCAGTCTCAGCTCACCAGCTGAGCACTTTTTACAAATGTCTTGATAGCACTGCCTTTTAATATTCAACGCAACACTCGATGTTTCAGATGCTGATCGAGGTAGTGCACTGCTGTCTGCATTGTTTATGTTTATGCCTGTAATAGGGTAATATGGTGTGTCAGTGCCACTTAACCCCTTAAGGACACATGACATGTGTGACATGTTATGATTCCCTTTTATTCCAGAAGTTTGGTCCTTAAGGGGTTAATCTTGTCTATGCAGGTCTAACACTTACTCATGTCTTACTTAACCTGGTATGTCTCCTCACACAACTCACACAACTCACTTACGAATGTTTGCTCTTAGCATGTATCCTATTTATTAGCTGGGCAGATCTGATTAGACATGTTCCTATCCTGATCTCTTTACTATATCATAAAATTGTGCTCTATCCTAGCAATGCCACGCAACGTTATATTGTACACTATCAGTATGTGCAGAATCTGTAAATGTTATGCAATTATCCACTATGTCTACTGTGCACTTGTGACAACTGTTGTGGCCTCACAAGTTAAAATTTTTTTTTTCAGGCACAGCAACAATACAAAATGTAAAAAAAAGTAAAATATTTATATTTTCTATTTTATTTACTTATTATTTATTTTTCATTTATTTATGTATTTACTTATTTAATTTTCTCGCTTTTTTTTTCTTTTGACATCCTCATATACTTATTTATCATTGTGTGTGTATGGTCTACACAGGTTTCCTTAATTTCAATTATAATGTAATGTAATACTGTAAAAACTTAGAACTTGTTTGGCTATTTAAGGTGCAACTTATTTTATATATTTTAGCAATGGAACATTCCCAGTGTAACAATGATTAGCATATACTATCTTTTATTCCATACACTGTAGTTTGTTTGGGATATTTCTAAATAGCCCTTTATCTGATTTTTTTTTATCCAGCATGAGAACAATGTTTAAATGTTATGCACCTATATTTTCTCTTTAATGAGGGAACTTATCAGATTGTTTTTTTTATATATATATTAATCAGTAAAAAACACAAAAATTAGGTTCTCACTATATACTTTAAGGCAGCAGTAAATCTTACAAGGATTCCCCAAAACCTTGTAGGAGTAGAGACAAATATAAAAAATAGGTAACCCCGCCTTAAAACACAGCAATGTACAAAAATGAAGTCAAATATAAATCATATGTACATACTTTTTTGTTACAAGTCTATGAAGTCTTTGGCTGTTATACAGTGCATGGTATCTCAAAGAAAAAAGAAAAAGAGAGACAATAATAGTGCAGTATGTATTTAACACAGTGAAGTAGAGTGCTATAGCAAAAACTCACTCACAATTTATAGAGTTACAAAGAGCTCTGCCTTGTAGGGCGTAGACGGTGCAATCCCCGTCACGGGATATATTTTCAGCTACAGTGGTGGTAGACTTTATCTGTGTCTCAAATATGTGAAGACAAAATTGGAATATCCAGTAGTGCAATATGTAGATCAAAGTGGTAGTGCATATATGAACAGATAGGTATCTTACTCACATGAACTAGAGCATAGACCTGCTCTAGTATAAAGTGATTTGGTTATATGACCCCCACCTGGGATATATGTTGATCAGGAAGTCAAAAAATAAAAAAATAAATAAAAAATATTCAAAATAGATTACATTTTTATTTAAAAGGATTAATTTTATTACGATAAACAAGATATATATACCCCTCCCTAATTTCATATATATGGAAGACAGAGCCACACTTTACGTGTTTCACCCTGGAGGTTTCTACAGAAGTGTGGTTTGTGAAAACATAACATCTGTTTATAAAGGCAAATAATTAATATGATTAACAATGAACAATTTCTAGTCTTCTATTTGTCTTCTATATATTAATCAGTATCAAATTAGAAAGACTATAAAAATAAGAATCTCTAAGTTTGGGTTGTCTGTTTGCTTAGTTACCAGAACAAGCAAGACTTCCAGTAGACATGGGGAATGCTGAAGGGAATTTGTAGTGGATGCAGTACACACATCTACGTCTGTCAGGGATTGAAGCAGTGGTATTGGGCACCTTTTCATTTATTGCTAGTTGTTGGTTTGTTCACTAATATTATTAGGCAGTGAATCTCCTATTTTGGAAACAGGAGCTTTTTTAATTTAAGTAATTAATTTGTATTGTGGTTACATAATTTAAAGCACTATTCAAGTATACAAGCAATGTAAACACTGTCTTTAAACTGAAAAGGCAGTATTTACATTGAAAATTCATGCAGGGACATGCTATAGACACCAGAACAACTATATTAAGCTGCCATGGTTCTGGTGAATACAGTGTCCCTTTCAGTTTTGAGACTTTTAACTCACCATAGTACGTGTGAGGCAAAGGTAGCATTATTGAATGGAAAAATAAATAATTGTGTGTGAACACCTCAGCCAATCACAATGTGGAAAGTAACACTTGGAACTGCCATGAGCAAATCAATTTGACTGTGACATAATGGAGATCTCTGTTTTGGGTACTCTGCCATCTGGCTGAAAGGTCAGGATTATATTTTAAACTGTTATATATATATATTTTTTGTTTATGATATGTTTTTCAATGTAGTCATGGGATTCTTACACCTGAACACACCACCTGAAACCTAGAATTTATATGTGGGAGCTACACACAGCACTCACACCTGTAGGATCCATATGTATAAAATGTACAGCTACATATTTTTATAGTACCTACATTGGCTTCCTGTAAGATATAGGGCTCAATTTTAATTTTGGTGCTTGCTTACAAGTCTCTACATATTCCAACTTACCTATCCTCCCTAATACACAAGTAGTCTAATCTAGGCTGAAGACCTACATCTACCCTTTGTCCATACTCCCTCCTCTAAAGCTTGCCTTCAAGACTTCTCCAGGGCTGCACCTTTCCTGTAGAACCCATTAGATGTTCACCCAGTCTCCATTCCTCACAAAAAAAGATTGAAAACTCACTTCTTCGGGAAAGCTTATCAACTAAACTGTTAATAGCTTTCCCTCCCTGAACCCTGATTCTTCTCTTGCAACTGTCAAAAATAACCTACTAAGCCCTCAGTGAATACTTTTCTACCCCTACTTTTACCCTTTGTGTCACTATACCCCACTCACTCTAGAATGTTTGCTCACTGAGCAGGGCCCTCAACCACTCTGTTCCTGTGCGTTCAATTTGTCTAGTTACAGATATGTGTCTGTTAGTCCACCCATTTTACAGCGTTATGGAATTTGCTGGAGCTTTAAATATAAAATAATAATAATAATATTAATAAGCCGGAAAGAGACACGCGTCAAGCAAATTCAGCATTTCTCAATTCCAAAAGGCAAAAAACTCAGTTTGAAGCGCTTTATAATTTTGCAACAAACTAGTGAAAAATGTCTTCTCGATCCCAGAATGACAGTCATATCTCTCTTTGGATCAAGACGCTGTTACCCCACCTACTAAAAATGATATCCCTGAATATTAAGTTTTTGTAAGAATTCATCCAGTTGCTGTTTAAACATCTGTCCTGATTCTGATTAAACAACCTATTCAGGTACAGATTTTCTGATCCTTATTCATCTTACTGTAAAAAAAAAAAACCTTTCCTTTGCCTTAGACTAAATTTTCTTTCTTCTAGTCTAAATCTCTGGCCTTGTGTCCTATGTATAGTCCTGTTTATGAATAAGTATCAATGGTATACAGTGTATTATAGGTAGATATAGTTCTAATAATATATGAGCAACTGCACAAAAAAATAATAGTTATAATAGTGTGTTTGGACTTCATTCAGTATTACATACAACACTTTAGATGTGTCTCTGAGCAGCAACATTTGTGAGAAACAAATGTAATGCAATATTTGCTACTTATGTACAAACTTAATGTAATTCATAATTAAGAGCAAATCTGTGTTTGCTAAAAAATTAGACCACTGAGTATTAAGTGTGAAAATGCAAGTTATGAAGAGATTCTTATCAGTGATGGAACTAATGGGTGACTTTAGTTGTGTTTGTGACCAGACTATAGTGTTCTGACAGTCTAGGGGCCTGTGGCTAGACTCAGGGACCCCATTGCAAAGCAGTTTTTAGTACAATTCTGTAATATACTAAATAATTATTAAATTACTAGCAGAGATGCTGAACTGGCCATTGGGCAAACTGGACAAATGGCCCTTGGGTCGTGATGGCCAGGAGTCAATGCTCTCCTCCATGGCCCATGCTGGGACCAAGATACTTGAGCAATGTAGATTTAAGATCTGTGGACCCCTCACCGGCTAGACCTGTATTACGCTAGGGGTGGAGGGAGTCCAGTGTGTGCTATCTGGCTCTGGCTAGCTCATTAGAGCATTGCTGTCCTAGGTGCACAAAAGGGGAATCGTCCATTGGATCACATGTCAAACAGGGTGCACGTTCCCTTCTTCCTGGCCCACGATAAGCCAGAGGGAATACACTTTTTGAGTGAACCTGCATCTGTGTGTGCATGTCTTTGTATGCCTGTGTCTGTGTCACGTATTCATCCACTTATAAAAATGTGGCTAATGGCATTTACTGTCCACACAGGAAAAGTTGTGCCGAGCAGCAACCAAAAACCACAGAAGGGTTAATGCTGAGCAGCAATTAGGCAAATGGGAACCTGGTAACTGCCTTTGGGGTCAAATGCCAGTTACAGCCTATCAGATCTAGAGGAGGGGTATTTAGGCCCAGTTCTCATCCTGCTCAGAGCCCTGTCGTGGTTTCCCTTGTGGTTGTCTGAGAGCGCGTTATTGATTCTGGTTATTCTTGTTATTTGACTTTGACATTGTTTTTGACTTCCCTGTTTTCTGGCATCCCTGACTCCTGGTTTTTCCTTATCGTTGTGTCTCTTTCTGTATCCCTTGAACTCGGCTATTCCTGACTATTCTTTGGTACGTTAGTCCGGCCATTCTAAGGTCCGGTATACGTTACCTGTCAGTCCTCAGTGTTACACAATTCTACGTGCTGGATTATTCTCTAATCCTGACAGTCTGTGTATCCTGTCTGTGTTCACCTGCTCATATATATGAGTGTCTGTATATGCCTGTCTTTGTGCTCATGTTTGCCTGTGCCTGTGTATGTCACTGTTTGCCTACCTGTGTGTGTGCACCTGTGTCTGTTTTATAATTCTACAATAAAATTATTAATATTACACACATAACCCCACACAATCTACAGTCTAGACATTCCAATGCTTTCAGTTTTGTGAAGGACATTTCACATCTCAGTATTCCAATGAATCTGAACTGATGTTGATACAGTAATGGTTTATCAAGATGCAGGCAGATTAGCCTGCATCAAGCCCTAACCACACTGTAAAATGTTTATGATGAAATGAAATGTAGCAATGCCCCATGGCCCATCACAAGGGTCCAACCTCATTTCTCTGGTTGCTGAATGGAATCAAATTCTTGTAGCAGTGTTCCAATAATACTGGTTGGTATCGAAGGAGAATGGGGGCTGATATAGTGGGAACCAATCCAGTAAAAATAACCTTAATTGTGGAATGGGATAATAAATATACAGATATCTGCATATCTTTTTATGAACCATTTATGTAAATAGAGCCCAGGTGTTCAAAATGTGTGTCCTAACCCCGAAAGTTAATTTATTATAGTCTGTGTTTTTATCTTCAGTTCAGTATGTGTAGGAATCTTTTAAGCCAATTTCCAAACCTTATCCATTTATGGAAAATCTACAGGCACTAGCTGGATTCCCCACATATCCTGTATTATAACAGAGCAGGAGATGATGTTTGCCCCCTACATTTCCGCCTGAGATGTGCTGAGCTTTTAATGTAAACACATCCAGCATGTGGAAGATTTGGACTATCCAGTGGTAGCTGGTAAAGTTTAAAAATTGTGCTGTGCTAGACATTACCTCCGTATTTGTCTACTTCAACCTATATAATTAACTCCTGACTCAATGAGATGTCCGTCAGTAAATGTGTATACAAATATTTAGGAAATGATCTGTCCGCTGATGCTGTTAATCAATGATAGCAATTGAAGGCAGGACAATAAGCAGGTCTGTCTTTTGGGGCATCCAGTGTGTGTTGGCTGAAGTCAAAGATGATGTCAGTAGTCTTGTCAAAGCAGACTGAGCTTGTTTGAGGGTTCTATATTCAGAAAATTGGATATTTTATTAATATTGCCTCAAAATCACGACATTGTTGGTTTGTTTGGCCTGTCAGCAGCATCTCCAGCAATCAATACAGTTGAGAGTGAGAACCGAGCCAAATTTGGCTCTCAATCAAATTCTGCTCCTAGAACAGCAGCATGGTGATTTGCCAGGCACCTTCCAATGCTCACCTTTGGAGAAGCATTGGATTAGTGGAGATCAAGACTGATGATGAGATGGGACCACTAGCAAGGAGAGTAGTAGTGTGAGAACTAAATGTTAAGTAAAAAGGCTTTTTAATTTAAGGCACCTATGTGGCTAATATGAGCGAGAAGGACACCTATGCAGCTAGTAGGAGACTATAGAATTGTTCCTATAAAGTTAGGAATACATTTGTATCCCCAACGCTATAATGTCCATTTAATGATTTCATTGTCCAAAGTGCTCCCTCTAGCAGTAATGCATGGCCAAGTACCTTACTGGCAGACTGTCTCTGTGAGCCATGACTAGACAGACCTAGTTGAAGCTGCTATGGCTTTCTGTCTCTCTTATACTGTGCTAGTTCTGTCTTCAAGTGAGAAAGGGTGTGAGAAAAGGCAAAGGTAAGTAAGGCAAGTCCCTAAAAAGGAGATGATAGAAGTACGGAGAGCTTGCTAAGAAAGGAACGGGCTGTTACTAAGGAGAAATGCAGAAGAAAGAAAGTGGGGGGAGGGGGGTTGATGGAGGAAATTAGGAATAGATGTAGGAAAAGGAGGAGGTTATGAGGGAATACAGGACTGGTGGAAGAAAACGGCTAAAGGAAAAAAAAAGTTCTGTCTGCTGCATGTGAGAAAGGGTGTGAGAGAAGGTGCACAGGTAAGGTGAGTCCCTAAAAGGGAACTGATGAAAGGATGAGCTTGCTAAGAAAGGAAGGGGCTGTTTCTGAGGAGAAATGCAGAAGAGGAAAAGTGTGGTGTGGGGGATTGACGGAGGAAATTTGTTTATGCAGAGGCATTTAGAAGGGAATAGAGATCCTTATAGGGGTATTTGAAGATTTAAAAATAGATCTAGGAAATCATATACTCCACCTCTACAGTCAAACTACTGATACCAAACACACATCCACCCTCCTTCCTCATTCACAATGGAAAGCAGCAGGGATGCTCACTCTCCCCCATCCTTTTTGCTATTTCATTGGAGCCACTAATCCACCTCATCCACTGCACACCAGCGATTATGGGCATTACAGTCCAATCCAAATCATACAAAGTGACAGCCTACATCTCCTACTGACAATTACCAACCCACTAACCTCCCTACCACCACTACTACATCTCCTGAACGAATACTCTGGAGTTTCGGGGTACAGACTAAATTTAGATCAAACATTATACCGGAAGACAAAATCACACTGGGCAACACATACACCTTCCGCTATAAGACTTCCCACATACCATACTTGGGCATTAACCTACCAGCAGAACTACACCAAACATACACACTTAACTATACCCCGATGCTGAGACGAGCCACAGACCACCTCACCAGATGGCAGGACTTGTCTCTGTCATGGCTGGAACGCTTAGCATCGGTGAGCTACACCCACCACTCACCAACTCTATAGACGCATGGAACAAAATCACCAAGAAATTCCCCATCATCAATAAACCCACACCTATGACCCCTATCCTGCACAATAGGGCATCCCCCCTGGTCATGACACCCAAAGAATTTGATTACAATGAAGAATATGACCTTTATAGTCTGTACCACTTCTTTGCGAGAGGCAGCATAATTCCTTATAATGACTTACCACGACATGCCAGAGCATACAACACCCATGACTTCATCAGATACCTCCAACTAAAATGCATACTAGAACACCCAGAAAACAGGACAGCAGCCGCCACCAAACTCTCCACCAATGAAAAAGCTTGCACCCAAAGCCTGGTTCACAAGGGTCAGATCACAGACAACTACACACTCCTAATCACTAACCAGCCTTCGGGGGCACTGGCCTATCTGTTGGCCTGGGAGAGAGGCCTGGGACCTCTGGATGAAGCATCTGACTGGCAGGATATCTGTGAAGCTACAGCTTCTATCTCTATATGCATGAATCATAAGGAGCAGGCCTACAAGACCATGCTCCGATGGTACTTAACACCTATACGACGCTACCGAATGGGAAGGTCAGACTCGGACCTCTGTTGGAGACAATGTGGGCACAGGAGAACATATATCCACCTCTGGTGGCACTGCCCCAAACTGACCCCACTGTGGGCAGAGGTCGCTAAGCTGGTTCGGACCTCCTACAAACAACCATCCCATTAGACCCGTGGATTTGGCTCCTCTCCAAACAATGGGACTCCTTAACCAGAGCCCCAAACAAATTGACTAATAGAACAGCCCCGACAACGAGAAGAGCTATAGCAGAGCTCTGGGGCTCACCGAACATACTGACACTACAGACAGTCATTCGCAAAACAAAGGAAGCAATGGAAATGGACAGGATCTCAGCATTAATACACAAAACATCTCACCACTTTTACAAAATTTGGGACCCATGGCTCAATGAGCCGAGTCTCAGCTAGAAACATTCAAACCTGATAACCACAACACACTTACCTACATCCTCTGCTGACACAATACCCACACACAGGGTGTCGGGGGAGTAGGGGAGAGACCAACCATCCACCCATTCTTCCACCTCTATAACCACCACGTCCTCTACCCCCTTTCCACCTTCCCTAGTCTGCCACCATTTACCCAGTAAAACCTGGCAGAGTGCACCGAACAGTCGCGGGATAGGATTGTACAAAACACAGGAGCCCACCACCCAGCTAGGAGGGAGACCAAGCCCTCAACACAGCAGACTGAAAACAAGTGATACTCACCCAATGTAGACACCCAAAGACTTTAGCCCAGGTCACTGCCACTGGCCCACAAAGGAGCCTGGGCTAGAGTCCTACAAGCTCAGAAAGTCTTAAGGCATTCCCATTTCCTCTCTCCCCTCACCCATACCAGATAGGCACCAAACTGTCTCCGAACTAAACATCTTGGCTTACAACAGGAAACCAATTCTAGCGAGCCGATCTACACATCGGCCAACCTTAACCCATCACCTTGGGCCACTGGTATATCTATTCCTTTTTTTTTTTTTATAGTTCAATTAACATCTTTGTTAAATTATGTTCATCACATTCTGACTCCCGATAATAAAAGCCATAGAGCCACAAATAGACTCAAGTGCCAGCCGGATAAGCACACGGATAACACCCTGCCCTAAACCAAACCCACTCGAACAACACGAGCCACAAACATAACAGCCTTAGAATGTATTGGCAAAATGCATACATGTGTATAAAGTATCACAAACAATGTAATGTAACCTGAATGCCTGGTGATTTGTGTTACAAATGTATGTATATTAGACATGTGCAATTTGCTTCGTTCCGAATGGCAATTCGGACGAATTTCAGGCAATTCGGACATTCGGATACATCCGAATGTCCGAATACATCCGAATGTTCGAATAGCTGAATTGCCGAAAGTGCAGAATAGCCAAAGTCCCAAAGTTCCGAAATTGCTGAATTTCCGAAGTGTCAAAGTTCGGAAGTGCCGAAGTTCCGAAGTTGCCGAAGTTCTGAAGTGTCAAAGTGCCAAAGTTCCGAAGCACAGTATTGCCTAAATATTAATATACTTACCCAGTGGAAGAATGAAGAATGTTACTGTAGCGGACCGGCAATATTAAATCCCACGAATTCCGCTGGTACATACAGTAATCCACAGTCAGCGCTGAAAAGCAAGGCAATATCCCAAATCCCCCAGTAACCGGACGAAACACAGTTCTGGGAGTCAACTGAGGTCTTTATTTGCAGCTCCAATATTTATGCAAGTCCCCATGCAAGGGGTTTCCATACTGCCTTAGCAGGGGTAATACCGTAGGGGACTACATGGGGGACTTCACATTCTGGGCATTTCTCCCATCAGGCACTGCTGCACGAGAGGAATACTCCCACTGGAATATACCGTCAAGTGGATTATCCCTCCGTGCAGCAGAACCGACAATTCACATTAAAATACACAACTTTTCGAATACTTGACAGATTTCAACGAATGGACGTTCGGTAGATAGCTGGGGTCTGAGCCCACCGTTCGTGAGAATACCGCTCAGATCCCAGCTAAAACAACCAAACGCCGTACGAAAAACACATTATTCATAACACAAGTTAAAAGTACCGATTGACATAGATGGATCAAACTACCGAAAGGCCCAGGACTCCCGAATGGTCTGGAAGCCCAGCGTAGCCATTTTAAGTTCCATGCGCTCGACGACCAAACACCGCTGGGGAACAAAGGATCCAAGATGGCCGACCGCCGCGTGGTCGGTAGCCGAACGGCGGCCACCTAGGAGAGCCTCTAATTACCGATTGCAACATTGTTGCAATCGGATAACAAGTGCCACACGCCCCTTAGTGTGTGGGCTATTAAAAGATAGTTCATTCGGTTCACAAACGGCTCGCAAAGGTGCCGTTCGTGAAACGAAATAGAAAATGACTATCTGCTTTCAGCAGATAGCCAATACAAGCAATACAGCATGCAGGATACAGCAGATTACAACCAGGCACATATACAATGGTATTAAAGATACAGGCAACCCTTAAAAACATATTGTCTCTGTTTAGTCCAAGTGGCTAGGTTTTCCACAGTTACACTGTATACAAGTGTATTGTCTATTAAACAGTGAGCAGCCTGTGGCTACTCACTGTTAAAATTAAAAAAAAAAAAAACGTTTCCCCACTCCCCCCTGCCCCCACCCGTGAGCGGTGGGTGGGGGCCCTAAATTAGAATAAGGGAGGGACCTATTGTCCTCCCCCTGGCCTCCACCCCTGAGCGGTGGGTGGGGGCCCTAAATAACAATGAGGGGGGGACCTACTGTCCTCCCCCTTGGCCCCCACCCCTGATTTCAAATTGTGTAGGTTATTATGGATTTTTATTTGGCCTTTTTGGGGGCTGAAAAAAGAAGATTTTAGAAGAAAGAAGCCTTCAAATGGTAAATTGTTTTTTTTTTTTTTACAGGTATCTAGTTTATGGCACCCCTCATTAGGTGAGGGGGGTAGGTAGGGGTTATTTTTTTTGGATGGGGTGGCTAGGGGTTTGGGGGGGGTTACATCTTTATTTAGGTCTCAGGGGTGGGGGCCATACAATAGGTCCCCCCTTATTAGTATTTAGAGCCCTCACCCACCGCTGAGGGGTGGGGGCCAGGTGGGAGGACAATAGGTCCCCCCCTTATTCTAATTTAGGGCCCCCACTCATCGCTCAGGGGTGGGGGCCGAGGAGTGGACAATAGTTCCCCCCTTATTGATATTTAGGGCCCCACCCGCCGCTCATGGGGGGGGGGGAATGTTTTTTTGTTTGTTTTTTTAACAGTGAGCAGCCTGTTAATAGACATGCCCCTACTCGCGGTATAGCGAGTAGGAGCAAAATTTACTAATACTAAGTAATTTGTACTTAATATTAGTAAATGTGTCTGAAAGACCAATTTAGGTCTTTCAGCCTCTTTGTAGATAACTCACTAATACCGTGGGAATGAGGTAGTTATCTACTAAGCGGCTGCAAGATAAGTCCAGAAGTGCCGAAGTCCCAAAGTTCTGAAATTCCGAAGTGCTGAAGTGCTGAAGTTCTGAAGTGTCGAAGTGCCGAACCAAACCGAAGTGCCCAAGTGCCGAAGTCCTGAAGTTCCGAATTGCCATAGTCCCGAATTTCAGAATGCCGAGCAGAACCGAACTCCAAATTTTCCCCATGCACATCCCTAATGTATATCTATCTGTGTAATGATTGACTCTATGCCAAAACAATCAACCTAATAAACACAGAATGTTTTTAAAAAAATAGATCTAGGAAAAGGAGGAGATTTTGAGGGAATACAGGACTTGTAGAAGAAAGGGACTAAAGAAAAAAAGGCCTTGGAAGTTGGAGAACTTATACAGGAGGAAAGAGATGGTGTTAGAAAGGGTATAATTAATGGTGAAAAGAGAACAGATGGAGAGGAATTTATGCATTGTCGCATACACTGAGATTGAAATCAGTCTGGTTAGGCAAGTCTGCATAAGAGATTTGTGGCTCTTACCTACCTTAAATGGCTTTTTTATTTTACTGCTCTAGTTTGCCAAAATGAATAAATGAAAGGGCTTGGGGTGTGGATGTTGGGAGTTGATTAGAAGCTTACAGAGTATTTGTAGAATATTGGCTGCGATGATTGTGAATCATTCTAAAGTTTCTTTTTCAGTTACTAGGAGGAGTTTATATGTACTGTCAAAGCAATTTCAGTAATTACCTCAACTTCACAAGCCTTTTCTAAATGGAAAGACATCTCTTCAGATTATTACTGCTTAGCATAGTTTATATAGGGCTAAAATGGTTAAAATTGGTGCCAAAATTAGGTTTGCCAATTAAAAATTAATATGTACATAGTTGACATAAAAGAAGAAAGAAATACATATTTTTAAATATAGTACTTAAATTAAATGCTTTTTGTAATCAAATAAGTAAAAAATGAAGGGCTTAGAGGCTAGTATAAGTAAAATAAGTAGAGTCACGTGACAGCATGGGTAATATATTAGACAGCGGCCATATTTTGGTTGGCGGCTGTATATGCCAGCGGCCATATTAGGAGTGGCATTGGGAACTTCTATGGTGGCATGGATGATGTATTAGGCGGCATCCATATTGTGGTTGGCGGTCGTATATGCCGGTGGCCATATTGGGAGTGGCATTGGGAGCTTAAGTTACAGTCGTGGTTGGCCATTACAAGGGGCATTGCGGTGTACTCCGGAACGTCTATGACGAGGTCGGCACACATAATAGTAACAGTGTGGGGCATCGTTAGATGGCGCCCGGAACAGCGGCCATATTGTGAATGGTGGCTGGCGTTTCCCTAATGGGATGGATGGCTGTAATGGGGAAGGGCATGCGTTAGCACGTATATTGTGATGTCTGGCTGCTGTGTTGTGAATAGCGGCCGTGACGGTGGCCATGATGGGAATGGTGGCTGTCAGTCCTAGAATAGGGAAGGGGTGACATGTAGCTATTAAGTATTTTTTAGAAATTGTGTTCAACTGTGTGGTATAAAAATCCAGCCCCAAGCGAAGAGGTGGAGCGTTAGAAATAGAATAACTCACCCCCCTGGAGCTTGTATGAAACCTGAGGGGGAAAATAGCAAATATGGTCTAGCATATCAAAGTTGGTCAAAATAGGATAATTCGATAATTGGGTTCACTCATATGGTTCTGAGCCTTGTTGGGACAGGTTCAGATCACTCTGACAGGCATGTATTAGGGGTCACAAACCCTCTAGATGATATATCTTGATTTTCCTTCTGTATTAGAGCTTGTAAACTTGGCTCTAAGTGTAACAGCTTGAGTGTCAAATAGGGGACGCAAATCCTTCTTAGGATGCTGGAACAACTGGATCTGGAGCCCACAGAAAAAGCGTTTAATTTCGTTGAAAATAAAATTTATTTAGATTAAAACACTACAATCTATAAAATAACAAATAGAAGAACAATTGTCCAGAAGTAGATCCTGTGGGTGATCCCGAGTTTCATCATGTCGGCTTCCTCATGGATACATAATATTCAGAAAAATGTTGCAATAATGTATATATTAAAACGGTGGGAAATACTAAAAATAAAATGGAAATAAAACAGAAAAGGGAGGGAGGGTATACAGTAAAAGGCATAATGACATTATATAAAAATAAATAAATACAATTCTGCGTTGAGGCCATGGGGTGTGAGTGTCTGTAGATTGAATACCCATTCCATTTCACTTTTACCTAGGATATTTTTAACATTACCCCCTCTCCAAGGAACAGTAAATTTTTGGATACCAATAAAAGTAATTTTGGATCATTGTTATGTAAAATTAAGTGTTTCGATACTGAATGGTTGAGATCCTTTTTCAATATTCCTGCAGTGTTCATGAAGTCTTATTTTTAGGTTTTGCATAGTCATTCCCACATACTGGAGACCGCATGGGCATTCAAACATTTTTTGTGTCACATCCAATAAAGTCTTTAATTCTATAGGTTTTCTTTGTTCTTTTAGAAGTGAATTGTGTAGTTTTTGATGGGATAGAGGGGTCAGTATTTTTACAGACTATACATCTTTTACACCTGTAAAATCCTTTGGCTTCAGGTAAAAAGGAGGGTGTTGTTTTGGTTTTGGGTTTGATTTCCTTGGTAAAATTAGTAGTTAAAATGGATTTGCAATTAGGGACCCGTCTAAATATTATGGGTTTTTTTTCGGTTGTTCGGGTCTGCTTTGTTTTAATGTCTCGTTGCGTTTTAATAAATGCCAATGTTTTCTTATTACCTTTTTTATATGTCCACTTTTATTAAAATAAAAAATGATGGGGAGGGATAGTGAATCTTTAGTACTTTTGTCTTTATATATTAGAAGATCTTTCCTTTCTTTTTTTGTTATTCAATAACAAAAGAAGAAAGGAAAGATCTTGTATCTACCGTATAATTTAATTTGACTGGTGCGTAGTTTTTTTCAATATATTTTTTTTATCTTATTTGCTTGTTCATTAAAATCTTCTAATTGAGAGCAGTTACTTCTGAGGCATAAAAATTGGCTTTCAGGGGCACTTTCAAGCCAAGGTTTGTAGTGCAGCTTGATTTATCCATAGCTGTGTTGACACAGACTTTTTAAAAAAAAGTTTTAGTTTGTATTTGTCCGTTCTTAATAAAAGTTGATTGATTCCCTGCTATATTCATGTGTTACAATAATACCCCTATTATTGTTAAGATTATTGATGAAAGAAATTAAACTGTCTTCTGTGCCTTCCCAGATAAAAAAAAAATGTAATCTATATGTAACGAAATCCCTTATTAAACAGACCATGCGAACCAGCCCGTTCGGTTATTTGGATGATTACAGCGGGATTTCGTGAAAATAGCGAGAAAAGCAAATTAACTACCGAACCACCGACCTCCCACTGAGGTCGTGTGGCGCCTATTAACCACCCAGACTGTTGCGGTTAACCACAGCCTAATTGGGGAATAGCTGGTGGTCTGCGTTCGTTTACCGAACACGTGGCAATCACCATTTTGTATTGTCGAACGCTCAGCGGTAAATGGCGAGGATTCCCTGGAACTAATTTCGGCTACTTATTTTGTCGAACACCGCTGCTACCTCTTCAAAACCTAGTTCGTACGGTGGAAAAACACACGAATGAAGGAGATCCTACTTCATTCGTGCACTGGAAGTATGCGAAAGTGACCGACCCCAGATGGCTACAGTATGGAACTTGTAGTTGGCTACAAACACACGAACGGCTGGCGAAAGTCAAACTTCAGTCGACGTTTCTGAGAACTGTGTTCGTGGGATCTGAGCGCTATTCGCCTAGAATATGCACTCAGATCCAAGTTATCTGGGGATATGTGGGACTTAAAGTTTATGTTATGTAAAAGGAAAGTTATAGATTTTTATGCTGGTTTGCTAAAATAATAAAAGCCATGTTTCTTTCTACCTGGAGATAATTAAGGCTCTCTTTGCTACCTTAAGTTAATTATCTCCAGGATGGAAAAGAGGGAGTGATTTATGTAAAAGGGGAGTGCTTATGCTATAGCCACTGTGATTGGCTACTGTGATACTTTTGTCCCAGTCTTCCATCTGGTCCCCTAGGGGAGTGTCCACCAGGTGGGAGACCTGCATAAATTCCGGGCGGGTAGCTCACAGTAAATCAAATCGTTTTACCCCTTCATGAAGTCTCAACTCATGTTTGGGGGATTGGGAATTATAATCACTTTGTTTCAGCTGGATTTCAGGAGAAGCTGCAAGGATCATCGCTGCACGAATAGAAGGATCCTTTACACCATATACCTAAAATAGGTGATCAGGTTTGAATGCCACTGGTGTCCTCCCCAGATAGCTGAGGATTCCCAGTCCACCATAAACAGGTTGGCATAACTGGGAGCAAACCTGGTCCCCATCGCTGTTCTTCCTTCTGTAGTTAAGATGTCTTTAATGGCCTGACATCCTATTGTGTGGGAAATAATTGTATAAAGGGACTGCACATCACAAGTTACAAAAATAAAATTGGGTTGCCATATAAAATTGTTTAAAGTTTAGTAGGGACATAGTGTCTTTGAGGTATGATTTCATAATTTTCACAGAGGGTTGGAGTAGTGTGTCTATATATTGAGATAGATTACATAAGAGGGAACCAATTCTAGACACAATTGGTCTTCCAGGGAGTATTTTTTAATTTTTATGTATTTTAGGTAAGACGTATATGACAGGGGTTTTTGGTAATTTGATATTAAGGTAATTGAATTCATGTTTAGTTAGGATTCCGGAATCTAATCTGTTCTTTAAGAATTGGGATAACGTTTTTTGTATATTGGGGGTGGGGTCTTATGTTAACTTTTCGTATATTTCTTGATCGTTTAATTGTCTGTTGACCTCCTCTATATGTAAGGTGCTAGATTGAATAACAATTCATCCACCTTTGTTGGCTGGTTTAATGACTATGTCATTGTCTTCTTGGAGTTGTTTTAGTGCAATCCTTTCTGCATGAGTTAGGTTATGTGAGTCATATAAGTCTTTTAGAACTGATTTTTCGGATATGACTAAAGGTGCTGATTTAAAATTATAGGGATAAAATTTGGACTTGTCTGTAAGGTTAGTGGTGATTATGTTTTGATCGTCTTAAGGGGGGGGGGAGAAAACTAGAGGGGAGGGCAAAACATGTGCTTCATTGTTCTTTTCAACAGAATTTTTTTTTTAATCTTTGGCGCAACCGTTCCTTGTCTTGTCTTGTTTTATAACCTATAGCTTGTGTTAACTTTTTGTCATGTGATACTCTTTGTGATTTATTTTATATGTAATTTAAAGATTTAGCAAATTAAACAACAATCCAGTTTATTCCAGACACAGACAGGGCACATATTGAAACCCAGGAAGAGAAATAAAAAAAAAAAATGTTTAATATCTGCTCTGTGTGTGCGGAACACCAGCTAAGATAAAGGCAATATGATGCAGGGTAAACACACTAATTTCTACATTTAAATGTATTATCACACCTCCCACATGCATATTTGTTACACATAGGGGATATGTAACCACAATATTAAAAACCCTGGGATGTGATTGTACATCTTTAATGGTTCTGTATATGACTTACCTTGTGAACCAATAGTGTTATACCTGTATTTTCACTTTGCAAAATCTTGTTTTTCTTTCCAGAACCATGTAGATATTATTATATCAGATTGGGCTCAACCAATGCCTTTTCGACTCCATGAGTCGGTATCCACTATTTGTTTCTGTCTCTTTGCCTATCTATTGTACATTTATGTAAATCCAGTATTTATTCATGCATTACTTTTGTGAAGTAGAACATACATCATTGTGTGATTCTCTTTTAAAATTAAGAACTGATATATCATTAATCATTAAAGAAAATTAAGTTACATGAAGAAAGAAACAGGATATGACAGGAGGGCTTTTTTATTTTCATTACATCAGATCTGAGATTTTTCAGAAAGTCGCCTAATGCACAGGTAGCTCTGTTGTTCGCTACTTTTGGTGTATATAATTCCCTCTCTTCGAAGTACCATCATACCCATCTCCACTAACTTCCATAGCCCTCTCTTTTGCCTGCCACAGGTTTTAGGTGCATGAAATCATGAAATCATAAATTGTCTGCATTTAGCACTATGAATTTGACACAATCCATGTGACACTATTAGAGATGTCCTAATGTCTTGAGTCACTCTAAGATTTATCCATTAGTAATTTTACTAAAAACAACAAAGATAGAGATTTCGAAAACACAAAATTTGTTTGTACACTTGTGTGTGCTTATGATGTGTGACTGTGTGTTTGTAATTGTATGCAAGATTCACTGTTCATGTTAGATGTATTAGTTCTTCAAACTTCAAAAAAGATACAACCTTAATGCATAAAAAAGTGTGTAACAATCTATATGTATGTCAGTGTCAGTCAAAGGAGTCCCCTCTTTTTTTGTCTGCCTGTGTGTCCTTGATCCTTTGCATTACGTTTTTCAAGGAGGGAGAAATGTGTCCATTCAGAAAAGACTCTCCAATCTTTTATTTGCCCTACTTATCAGAGATCACCTTAGATCCCTTGTTTAATCAGCTCATGCTCAGTATTGTAAGAGTTTTTCTAACTGGAGTATTCTCACTTATTGAAATATTAAGGTTTGTGTCTATGATCGCCTTTGTATGTATATGTCTTTCCCACTTTCTCGATCATGTCTAGCACACCCAGCGTATGAATCTGTCCATAAAAGCACTCTTGCTCAGCTTAGAGTAGTCATCTTCTCCAAAGATGGCTGCTCTCTCGCCCATGCTGAGTTGTCTTAGAACGTCATGGTCAAGGTCAGGTCCCACAGATACCAAGGTAGAAACAACATTATTCTTTCTCATGGAACCAACAGCTTCCTCTAATCCTTGACGTCCAGTCACTCCATCAGTGATGAAGACAAATGATGGCTCAGCGTACCGTCGGGCACCGAGAGTGTCACTCTTCAGAACCTTGTTGATGGCGAAGATTATGGCATCTCCAATGTTGGAAGATGAGCCATAATAATTGAGACGCCCAAGCCCTTCTGAGATCTCTGTCAGATTAAAGGTCAGGGGAAACACTACATCTTGCTCATCCTTTCCTCCATACTGCAACAGGGCCACACGAGCATTGGCTGGGTCATCATTTCTGCGGGCAAGTGACAATCGGCGGCCTACCTCTTCCACGAAAGCTGCTGAGTGCTGGAAGTTTTGCTTGCCAATTCGTTCTGAAGCATCCAAGATGAAGACAAGGTCCACGGGACGCTGTGTGCACTGAGCAACTGCAAGCTCTGTAGGAGAGAGGTGTATACATACAATGTATACAGCTCATTTACAAGCTAACTAGACCTAGATATTTTGTATACAAGTGACTATATCTCAAGTGAGATTTATAACACATTAACATTCTATAACCCAACACAATCACACATTTAAATGCAAACACACACATGATAATTATAGTAATCAAGAGCAAATGGAAGAGAAGAAAAACAGGAACAGGCAAAACTAGTGAAGCTATAGGAAAAGCAGCTGTGCCAGAATCTATTATAGGTAGTGAAAGATCATGCTTGTGCCCCATACAAGGAAGGTTGATTGGCTGCTACAAATTACGCCAAAAGAAAAATCGTTTCAGAAAATGTCTCGATTCAGTTGATTTCGATAGTTCAAGAACAATTATCTTCACAAAGCCATAGAGAATGCAGCCACCTCCAGTAATACTTTATAATTACAGGGTATGAATGTCACCCAAATACAAACCTACTGTCTATTGGTGAATGACAGTAATTAAAAAAAAATATAAAAAAATTAAGCAAAAAATCTTTTTTGGAATATGTGAAAATGAGAGGTTAAAAAAACTGAGTGGACAGATTTTTTTTCCTCAGCATTTCAGATTTAGGAAATGACAGTGGGGTCAGGCAGCAAATTGTGGTGAGAAGGGAAAAAATTAGACCCTAACATTACCCAAACAAAACCACGTGATGCTTTGATTAAACTGTAGCTTAATAATGTGAGTAATATAGGCATTAATCCTTTTCATTGCTTAAATAAATTATTTTCTAGATAAGCACCTTATGAGCACAGCTAATAAATGGCACTATACTCAATACTGATATACAATAAATTACAATATAATCGAGCAATATATATATTTATTAATATAGTGGCCCTGCCAACTTCTAGTCTCTCTTCTATATATGTGGTTATTCATGGCTTCATTTTGTAGCAGCAATTTTGCACGTTTGAGAGGTTTGTCCCATTGATCACATAACCAGGACATAGACTGTTTTGGCTAAATTAGGGACAGCTTGTTAACATATTTTCACATCTGGATCCCCTGTAATGTCTGTGTGAATCATTTTAAAAGAATGGATAAACAGATCGGTCCAATTCTGCCTCTCCTTCCCAATTGAGAGTTTAGCTTTCTCAGCCGTATAAACCATCGTGGCAACCAGCTGGGAGTACATTTGAGTCTCGGGATTCGCTTTCCGGGTCTCAAGGAATTCAGCAACCTGGGTAATGCTTATAGGAAAGCTGATCTCCTCGGGTCCCCTCCCACCTGCAAGTGAGTGTCAGAAGGATAGGGTCAGGGTTCCCTCACCCCTTAAACAATTTTGCTAGCCCAATACGCCCAGGCATGTCTCCCAGAACACATATGATGCAGGATAGCTGTAATGTGATGTCACCAACTAACGTAATGTTATTTTTTCAATATTAATTACGTCACCTGTTCTCTGGGCTCTGCAGTACGTACTGTATGTCACAAAGCCAGTCCTTTCGACCATCTATATTTGTATTGCCATGTCCTACAGTTTTGTTTATTACATTATTCTGCTTTTTTCAAGCATCAGTTAATTCTACAATGTGGAAATCATTTGATCAAATTTTAAGCAGAAACAGGCATTCATGTTATCTGTTATGGGTGTAATAAAAATAAAAATCAAAGTAATTAAGTTTTCCAAACAAAAGGTATTATAACAAATAAAACTGTTCAGATATCTGAGTCAGTTGAACTACAGCAGATAGAGGTCTTCTGCTGCATATACCTCCCATGCATACCATGCGCGTTTGAAAGGGGTTAGCGAGTGATGATCTATGTAGCAGTACATGAGATGGTGACATCATGGGGCGTGTTTTGCAGTGATTAACAGTGATCGATTCATACACATGCATACTCAACACAATGTACTCCTCTTTCAGATTTCAGTACCCTAACACTGAACCTCGATAGAGTGTCAGCTCTGAGAGGCAACTTCTCACCTGTCCCTGTATTTTTAATTACCTGTCTGACATGGCAGGTCCGGACACACAATCTGGGGATCTGAAAATACACAATTGTAAAGATCATTCAGATATTAATTACAATGGAGAAAGGAAAAGAGACACTATATAACCAGAGGACGATCATTCATAGGGGAACTTGGGATAACATCCTACCAGATAATCGTTGTATTAGTAATAAAAAAAAAGTTAAACCTGTAAGGCAGGGCTGCCCAAAAGGTAGATCCCCAGATGTTTTAAAACCACAGCTTCCATCATGCTTTGTAATTTGAAAGACATTCTAAAGGCACGCAAAGCATCATGGGACTTGATGTTTAACAACATCTAGGGATCTACCTTTTGGGCACCCCTGCTTTAAGGTATAACTGTAGTAGAATTAAATAATGATTGCATCTGAGTACAGTCTGCAGTCCCCCTTCCACTTATTCCTCTTCTACACAGACTGACTAACTGGTAAAATCAGAAATGCAACAGTTCCACATTCTTTCACTCTAGTAAAAACGTTTGAAGCACTTACTCAGGTGAATAGTACAGCGGCAGTGAATAAACTCAGTTATCTCTATAGCATTCACACTTAGGTATTATTTCAGCAGTACTGTGTGCATTCATAGGACACCATGGCATTGATATATGACAGCTGGACATACACTGTATATTAATGTACATGGTTATGAATTAAATGGAAAAAAGTACTCCCCCATAGCTAGCTCTTGGAGAAGACCATGTGAGGTGTGAGGGCATTGTGTTTTGTAAATGAATACAATTAGCATTGGTTAACTTACAACATGTAAGTTATTTAGTAGATACATAGTCATGATTTATTTAGCAGATCTGTTGACTGACTGATTTCTGTGTTTCTGTGCTGGAGTCATCCACTAACTATGAATATTATATATATTTAGTTATTGGCAACATCTCATCAATACGGTAGTGAAAGGAGGTCCCAGCTGGTATTTGTCTATTGTGGGAGAACCACCTTATAATTCTCTCTCACACACTCATGAGCCATGGTTTGTACATTAATAAGAGATTCACCACATTTTATTTCTAGTTAGTACCTGGGCACAGTCGCTCCTCCATATTATCTATGAATTCATCTGCCACCAACTCAGAGAAGTGTTTCATCTTCTGCACACGCTGTGCCTGGTTGCAGGCAATGGAAGTCAGAGTCTCATCTTCTTCCTGTTTGTTGAACATATCTCCAATACCAATGGCATTGACATCGACATCTCCACCACATAGAACCTGGAGACGTTCATCTGGGTCTCTGGGGTCATGACGTCCATCAGTAATTACGACAGCGAATACTTTGGCCTTGTCACGTCTGGTCTCTTTGATTAACTTGTTGTAGGCAAACTGAAGAGCAGAAGGAGTCCAGGTACCTCCAGCTATCCATTCCAGGCGTCTGACTGCTTCCTTGAAGCTGGACAAGGAATCAATACGGGGATCGTTCAGTTGGATTGCCTCAAATGTGCCTTCATGACTGTACTGGACCACACCAACTCGGGCACCTGCAGGGTATGACAAGGTTTGTTCAGCACATGTTATGGTCATATGTGAAAACCAACTACCAGAGATTAAAAGACCATTTATCTTTTCTAATGACATTAATTTAATTGTCAGGTAACCAATATATAATTTACTTTATTCCATTAATAATACTCTGCACTACTACTTTGAGTTAAGGCCTGTGCGCTAACAGAGACACTTTTGAAAGCAGATTATGTAGATCTCTTGCAGTGCAATGTAAATTATAGAATGTGAATTTATTAAACAGTAAATTACACTGTATATCAAACAGTAGGCCAAAAATAAATACATAAAAATAATAAACAAAGAAAAGATATTTTCCATCTAGCCATTTTACCCTGTTAACTATTTTGTATGCAGCTTTTCATATATGCATTGCTTGTATATTTTGATAGTTTTGCCAAGTACTCCACTAAAGCTGCAGTTGATTAATGCTGGCTTGCAATCATTGCAGTACCTGTTTCAGAGTTCGGGTCTTTAGCAATAGCTCCCAGCCTGCTTACAACATTGATGACAAAGTTTTTCTCCAGAGAGAAATTTGTATATCCGATACTCTCAGAGCTGTCAATAATGAATACGATGTCCACAGCCCCACAACGTTTCTCACAATCTGAAAGAGATACAGTAAAAAAAAAAAAATCAAGTACAAGCTGATTGCATGTCAGACCAGGTGGAATGTTGAAAACCCAGAGAGGATCCAAAACTATTAGGTATCAATTCTTCGATCAATGTGATCTAGGTAAAACAAGGCTCTGCATACTATTACATGGCCAATGTTCGGCGAGATGACTAATAATAATTAAAATATCTCTATTGACTTAACACAGTTTTCAATGTTTACTTACATAAAAAAGACAAAAGAAAACAAAAAATAAACAAACAAAAACAAAACAGTATAGGTAAGGAAATGATCAGCCATTTACATTGCAGTTGAATGACTAATTTTAATAATTTTTAGAGGGTGTGTATTAAACATTTGCATTAAAATGATTACATAAACATAATGCATTAAACCTCCCTTACTTTGTGTGTACAGCAATAATTAAATCATTGCTACTGTCATGCGTAGTTCATGTTCAAGTATACATAGCGATCAGTAAGTGTAACACAGGATGTACATCCCTTAAAGCTTGCTAATAACATTTATTTTCTTCACAAATTCTTATTTAAGGTCTGAACTATCAGCGTGACAAATTAATTTAGCAGCCTGTATGTCTGTGTCTTTCAACTCTTTACTTTGTGTCCTACTTTAAAAGACCAATGTACTAGTATGTTGTACTCATATAACCATGCAGGTAGATAGTACGACAGTACAGATAGTCAGTCAGTCTGGTACAAGAAATGTAGTCAGTGCAACCAACCCCAAATTGTGGCATTTCCATCATTTGTACATATCTACAAAGTCGTTGAGGAGCCAACTCGTAAAGAGGCCATTTGGTGTTAACAAATGGAAATTTGGTATCAGATATTACTGTAGGTGAAAATTTAGGATCCAGTGATCATCAGTCAGTGTGGTTTAATATAAGAACAGTGACTGAGTCAAACCACACAAAAACAAAAGTTTTAGACTTTAGAAAAACAGACTTTTCTAAAATTAGAATATGTGTAAAGGATGTGTATCAGACTGGAGCAATTTAAATGGAGTCCAAGAGAAATGGGATTATTTAAAAGTTGCACTGCTGAAGGCAACAGAAAATTTCATTAATGGATTAATGAAAGTATTTTAAAAAATTGGGCAGACTAGATGGGCTGAATGGTTCTTATCTGCCAACACATTCTATGTTTACTGTGTAATGATATATCTGTATGTCCAGCTTTAGTTCTGAATAGATCACGATACAAGCACAATATTGTATGTGTGAAAACTCTTGTGTCCTATAAGGCTTGTGGAATTTATGGTAATGACTTTGCTATTTGTGCCCAGCCTTGTTTGTCTGTTTGAATAATTATTTTGTATATAATTGCATGAGTATTGTTGAATCAAGTATTTAATAATATGCAGCTATTTGAATGTGCATCCTGATTTTTGTATAGATATATGTCTAGTTGGGGCATTCAGGGTGCCCATTTTATTTTGCACCTTATTGTGTAGTGGTTGTTACATTTTATACCCTCCATGCGATATTGTTGTTATGCATGAAAACTCACCACAGCAACCACATGTCTCTCTGACGTAAGTCATGACATCACAGTCCTGTGAAAATAAAGAGAGTTTCTGTAATATATATTCCTATACTTTGTTCCCTCATGTACTGATCTGTGGTTTTTGTTAGTTCTGATCTCACTAAAGTGGTTATAGTGTATAGAGTACTCTGGCACCATACTCCCATTCAGCATTAGAACATTTTTAATGGTTTAGCATTAAACAAGAGTCCCGAGCAGTACCCTGTTTATTCTATGCTGACTGGGCTAATTATTATTATTATCATTAGCATTTATATAGTGTCTACTTATTCCGCAGCGCTTTACAATATTATAAGGGGGAAATTTAACAATAAATGAAACAATTATGTAACAAAAAATGTTACAGGAACAATAGGTTGATGAGGACCCTGGTCAAACAGCCTACAATCTAGAGGATAAAGAACATTATCCTGAGGATGGTGATGTTCTGCTGTGAGTGTCAGCTGTCTATTCTTAGCCTATCACAGTCAACCATTGCATGTACGAATTGGCATGGCTAATAAGCATAGCTAATCCGCCTCTTACCCATACCCCCTATGGTGACTGGGCTGTGGTGGTGAGGAACCCGCATTTAATGTTAAAATGCTCAAACATTGTTTAACATTGATTGGAGGGACAGTGCCAGAGAGTACAGGTACCATAACCACTTAAGTGAGATGACACTGTTATAGTTCCTACAGTTTCCCTTTAATTAGATAATTAAGTCCATTAGCAATTGCACCCTTCCAAACCTAAACGTTATCCTACTTCCTCCCATGCACCAAGCCATGCCCTGTCACATCACGTCACCAGACACCTGATGTTGTGTTAATTAATTCACACAATTTATTATTATTCTCATAGTCCTATAATATGGCACATCCTGGCTGGGCATGCCAAATGCACTGGTATAAAACACACATTTGTTTTATACCATTACCTGTTATTACTTTGTTAATAGTTTTTGTTCACAAACAACCCAATGTTTAAAGAAAAAAAAATTCAATAAAGAAAAAACACATTCAGGTTTACTTGCTTAAAATTTGCCCATTAAGAAGTCACACCTTTACAGCAAGTCACATGAATATTGTACAATGCAAGAATACTTACTGTTAGTCCAGGATCACCGGAGGGGCCAATGTCACCCTAATAACAGAAGTAGGTAATAAATGTTACTGAGCACTGTGATACCGTATATGTGGAGAGTAAAAAAAGCAATGTGAATCATATATTCAGTGTGAGTGAGACTATATAATAGATGGTACATAGAAAGCAAAACACTGTAATACAGTTTATCTAGAAACTGAGGGTGCTGTATAATGCGGTATGTATGAAAGTGAGACTGCACTATAATGCTGCATCAGAATATTTTGCATGAAGGAGTACCAGATGGAAGATGAAACACAGGGTGACTATAATGAACCATGCAATAAAAACTTCAATAAGGATATGGAATTCTCTGCCTGAAGAGGTGGTTTTATCAGAGTCTGTACAGATGCTTAAACAGCAATTGGATGAATACTTGCAAAAACATGATATTGCAGAATATAATTTTTAATTAGTGGAGTAATAGTTTCTTGACCCAAGAAGACTTCTGAATGCCATTCTGAGGTCAAGAAGTATTTTTTTTCTAGTTTGTTGAAAAATTGGAAGCGCTTCATGAGATTTGAGGAAGGCTGAACTTGAGGGGCGCATATCTATTTTCAGCCTATGTAACTATATAAAGCCATCAGCCCCTAGAGATTGACTTAAACCTTGTACATTTTAACTACTGATGTTTCTTATAAGGACTAGTGACAATAAAGACATATTTTATATGTGTTGCACAATATTTGTGTTGTGGCTGCATTTAATTCTACACTTTCCTATTTGTTATCTAGATTTACATTCTATACAGTAAGAACTGCGCTGTGATGTCATATCTGACTGAACGTGGACAATTATGTTCACTATACCGGAGATCCAGGTTCGCCAGATTGCCCTCGGGGTCCTGGCTCTCCTTCAGGGCCGGGGTCTCCCTGCAAGAAAAGAGAAATTAAAAGTCAATAATAAAGCTTATTTTATATAGTAATCCCAAAACTCTATAAAGTTGTCGCAATTGTGTATTTACCCAACACAGGCTGTGTGATACTCACAGGCTCTCCTGGTACGCCCTTTGTTCCAGCTCCTCCTTTCAAACCAAAGTCTCCTCTCCCACCCTAGGAGAACAGTGATAATCATGAGTACATGGAATAGAAGAAATATATAAGTCAAACATACATGTAGAGTATTGTAGCTGTGGGTGTAAATGTGGGTAACAATCTGACAGTGGAACTGAATAAAATTGTTCTATATGCACATTATTTTGTCTAAAATGTAGAAAAACTGAGTGTGAGCACTTCTTGAATGTAATATTTTCTACACTGAAATCTACATCCTCGCATCCATCTTGGCTATAACCTGTCTGTGTTATATACTGAAATAAACATAATAAAAAAAAACGAGCAAGTCACATGTTTACAGTTTGTAAATTCTACCTAATAAAGCACTAGAATGGAGCGACTAACGCTTTCAATAGCAAATTCTATTCAGTTAAAAAAAATCATTAACAGCATTTATTTGGCACATGGAATACACCGAAATTCCATTAATTGCTGTTCAGGGATACCTAAAAGATTGGTTCAGTTTATACCATTTTGATCTTTCATGTATTTGGTTTTCACTCTTTTATTAGACATTATTAGACAGTATTCTGCATTGTGAAGTATTTCAGACTAGTGAAATATTAGCAAAGAAGTCAATTATTGTACCTAAATAAGGAACCAAGTTAATAGATATTTGTAAGGAATCTGATGTTATTGTTCAGAATACGGCTTCCCTCTTAGGTTAATTGACTATTTGGTATTTACTAAACACTACTGAATGAAAGGGAATAAAAACTGCATTTGACGTGCATAAGAATGGAATAAAAAAACAGAAGTAAAATAAGTACGAAGTTTTAAAATGTACAGACTGTAGGTCATTTCACTTAAGTATCCTAGTTTCATTTTATGCTCAGTGATTTTGTGCCACTCACCCTTGGTCCTGGTGGTCCACTTTCACCTTTATCTCCCTGTAACAACACAAACAACACAACTATATATCAGATATAGAGCAGACATGATATGCATTGTAACTATATACATCAAAGCACTATCACTTAAAATTTTACTTTTTTTATTCTATTTTTTTCAATTGTGTTTTTAGTAAAATCATTTTGCATTGTATGTATTCACAATGCTCTTACCACAGAGTAATTAAATACACTTTAGTTCATTTAGCACTATCACTATTAATTTGTTAAAATTATGTTAAATTAGTGTAGGACTCCCCGATATTGGGGTACTGTGATGTAGTGGTGGGCTATATGGCCATATGGTGGAACTGAATCCCCATATTTGTTAGCCAAGATAGGTGATTTTAAGTCGCCTTGTAAAATTTAAAACTGTATTTTTGTTTGCGCACTGTTCCTTATTCTGTTTGCGCACTGTTCCTTATTCTATTTTTTTTATTTTTTTATAAATCGTGGTCTCAAAGACAGCACCACTGCTGAGAAATGCATGTTTCCTTTTTTTCTTTAAGATTAAGCTAAAAGTCACATACAATAGAAATGTCATACAGTTCAGGTCTGAATCTGTATCAGTATATTACAATCACATCTCTTGATCTCATAGTGTTCTTAAAATAACTACAAATTCACAAACTATATTCCAAACTAGACATATCCATAACATTTTCAGTTTACACTTTACTACAAAAAAGTTATTATATTTTGGCATTTTTAGTTTATTCGACCTGCATTAGCTTAACATTTCCATTCCCCTGCATCTGCCATAGGCCAGCCACGACTTAGCTAAGGCATGTCTCATCTTTTCTGTCTAGTAGGAATGGTTACTTAATATCTACATATTATAAGTGACTTCAACTCACACAAATCTGCCCTAATGTGAGATTTTACTGCATATGGTTCAGTTAACTGCATCTGCAGGGGCGGCAAAATGGATCTTTGCCTAGGGCGGAAGAAATCCTTGCACTGGTCCTGCATACACCATACATCAATTACCCAACACCATGAGCTGACCAATTTTCCTCAAACTCAAAACTAAAGAACCAAACAAAAAAAACCTTTAATTTAGTAAAACATTGATATTCCAAAGCCCTTCAAAGTCATACACATAATATACATATATATTACAAAATCTGTTATCTATTGAGAGATTCAACATGCAAAAATGTACAATTATGCTAAAAAAATATAATTTTCGTTGAGTAATACAAATCCCCTAGGTCAGTTTGCAAATTTTGCCATGGATATTTATACTCACCGATAGACCTCTTGGTCCTGGATAACTGATACCGGGTCTTCCTCGGTCTCCCTGCACAAAAAGATCAGTGCATTAACAAGCAATAATTCTCCATCAATAGAACTCTGAATGTCCCTCCGTGGCTCACAGCTACTAATGATTTACATAAACAGAATTTAAACAGAATTATCTCATTGTATATAGTAACGTATTAAAATTATATTAAAGTATAGTGTCATTTAGTACTATTAGTAATATTTTAAACGATGATATGCTAATGTGTTTATAGAAGACCTTAACTTAAATTCTGATATGGGGAAGATTAGTGAACTATGTAACTTTGACTGTGGCATGGATTTAGCTGCCAGATGTGTTAGTCTACTACAATAAGAAGAATGGTGAAGAAACCATGTATCTGGCTTCCGCCAAAAATATCTAGACTTTCAAGATACCTTTTCAAATACATTCTTGCATCTTGGATGTTAGAATGCTGCATCAATAACATATCCTGGACAAGAATCTTTACCTGTGTATTCTGGGTGCTTCTGCACTTCACTGGTGCTACTTTTCTTTATACAATTTTAATCGGTTTGGAGATTATTTTTAGCACCTTTATTTTACTTGTTTCTATTGGTATTTTAGAATCTTTGCCTGCCATGGAAATACTGCAGCATATGCAGGATAGGTATTTCTAACATATAGTTTATGATGAAACAATTACTTTCTGTTGATATTGTTGGGGTCTCACTGAATATAATGTAAATATAATTGGATAACACTTATAACTTTTAAACAAATCCCACCATATTTCGTTATGTTCCTTGATTTTTTTCAACCTCACTGTGTGCTGTTTCGGTCTTGCATCTTCTGGGATGGAGGTGGGCAAGGAACGTTGATAGGTATGTGTTAACAGAAAGCCGGCTGCGCAAGGCACTGCGCAAGGGGGGTGGGCCTGTCCCATCAGGGCTGGTGGGGAATTGTCACTCACTTAAAGATTGTGGCCAGGCTAACTGCGCCCTCAAGGAAGTCCATGCACAGAGCATTGCTGAAATGTGTAGTCCCATCCTGCCAGCAGATTTCAAAATAGGTCACTGCAGGGTCAGGTTTCCAATTATTTAGAATAGGTATATGTCTACAGGCAGCTGACCAATGGTTGGGTCTGTTTACAGCACTCAAATGTATCTTTTCGGCTTATATAGACTGGTGGGGAGAGATAATTACAAGGAGCCTTGGCTGTGACAGTACTTGACTGTGATACTGTCCACGGAAATTCAGGACTGTTGGCACCTATATTAACATTCCTATGGTGTATGCATCCACTGAAAAAAGTAATTTATTAATGCATAATAATTATTCAGCACCATCGATATACCTTTGGTCCAGTTTGTCCAGGAACTCCTCTCTCTCCCATGTCACCTGGATCTCCACGTGACCCCTAGAAGAATGAACAGAAGAGTTAACATTATTGAGAAAGCTGACAAACAATGATACAATTACAACAATAAGAGAAGAAATGGAAAATGCCCTGCGATTATATATATATGTATATATATATATATATATATATATATATATATATATATATATATATATTTATATATTTAGTTTAAAAGATATAAAACCACCTGACTTATGCAAAAATAATGTTTAGTTACAGTATATTGCATTGCGGAAGGCCTATGCAATGTATGATCAATGTACCCCATTCTGGCAGATCCTATTCTAGCACCACCTGCGTTGTTTTATTATTCTAAATTTTGGAAAATCCATCTTTCTGGGACTCTCTGCAGAGCAAGGTTAAATAGGGACCTGTAATGAGGCACCTGGGACAGGGGGAGGTACAAAACCAAGTGAGCTCATCTTGACGGACCTACATACATACAAGCATATCATTATTTTTTATTTTAAGATCAACAAATATAAATATGAATAACTGTTGGCAGAGAATAATAGAGCCAGAAATACACACTGCCTTCTAAGTGTCTCAGCAACAGGGAGGGGTGCAAAACCAAGGGAGTTTTCCTGATCTCCCAAATATGTTTACATGAGAAAAAAAGAAGGTTGCACTCACCTAAACTCACATACTATAAGGGTGCAGGGTTAACCATTTTTAAAAACACCTGACTTAAATTATGGGTGTTTACTTACAAAGGGTTCTCGGTATATTTGTACACAGACAGTTGAGAAGATACATAACCAGTGAATAGTAAATGCAGAAAAAGAAAACCAATGAAAGTACTTACATTCCTGCCAGGAGGACCTTGAAGTCCTTGGTCTCCCCGTGGTCCTGGTGGTCCGCGATCGCCCTACAGAAAAATAAGAACAAATTTGGATTGTACTTCGTATCCATTTGTAACCATACTGATCCTTTATTTAGGAGGACTTAAATATTTATCATCCAGGTTATATTATTACCTCTGTCTTTTTTTGCCTTTGATAATGTTAATGAGCTAGTGACTTAACATGCACAAGAGAATTAATAAAATGAATTGTAATTACAAGTAATTTGCCCAATGCTGCCTGAATGTATCACAGTTTAAAATCATATGCCTGGGACAGGGCTGTCTAATTGGACACTGGTGGTACCCCAGCCTAGGTTTCAAAATTATCTAAAGCTACAGCATTAAAATTAGAGTAGAGTAGTAGAGGGAACCTGAGAAATAAGCATTTGCCCACTCAAATATCCCTGTCCCGGCTCTCTCCCACAATCTGGGGCCTTTAAGATTGATCATGCTTGACTACGATGGCATTCACAATGCAGCATTATCCACATTCAAACCTTGTAAAATACAAGAAAGCAATTTATATTGTCTTTTTATACCAGAGCTCCTTAAAGATTTTAAGCTGGTTTGAGAAGGGTACTCATCAACCAATTGTTACTGTAACATTTTGTAAGTGTCCAAGGCTCTATACACTGCTGTCTGCAGGTGCTATCCATGCTGGATTTTTACAAGTAGACAGTAGTAAGTGCACCAGAATTATTTACGGTTTGACCTTCAGCAAACATGATATCATGAATAATGTATGGTACGTGTCCTATTATTATTATTATTGCCATTTATATAGCGCCAACAGATTCCGTAGCGCTTTACAATATTATGTGAGGGGATTTAACTACAAATAGGACAATTACAAATAAACTTACAGGAACAATAGGTTGAATAGGTTGAAGAGGACCCTGCTCAATCGAGCTTACATTCTATAGGAGTTCTAACTGTGTTCTAAAAGGCAAAAATCATTTAGCATGATATAATATGAAAGCTGTAACATACAAACTGTAAAGTACAGACAGTATATACGGCTGAATTATGTGTCATAGTTGGAACCCAGTAACTAAAATGTTTGGACCAATGTGCGACATTCAACAATGTGGAAGATCAATGTTGGCATTTACCAGTGTGTACTAGAAAGGTACCATACAAGTTACAAAAGTCAACACATGCTTGGGATGCTATTCTTCTAGTCACCTTTCCTCCTTTAAGTCCAGCTTCTCCCCCAAGGCCTCGAGGACCCTCTGGGCCCGGATCTCCCTAAATGTAACATAACAAGAAATACATGTGAGTTATAAAACACAATTTTGTATAGTATTACATTTTATTGCAGAATATGATCACTAACCTTCTCTCCTTTGGAACCATTTCCTCCTGAAGCTCCCTTATTTCCAGGGTCCCCTCTGCGTCCCTTTTTGTATAATTTAAAGGTGAAAGAAAGTAAAATTACAACATGACAACAAAGAGCAGAGTAGGTATAAGGTATAATAGTAATGAATAAGATAGCAGCACAGCATGGCATGAGAAAGAGTGCCGCGGAACAGAATATCAGGATACGAAATGGAATTACTGTCCTACATGATGCCACAAAATTACTTAAAAGGAAAGACTGTTTCAAAAGAACTCATAAAAACAGGCAAGAATGTAAGCAATGACATACATATTTGTGCACTATCTACACCACTTACAGGTTCTCCTTTTGGTCCTTCTGTACCAAGGCCTCCTTTCCCGCCTTTCGTTCCAGGAGATCCCGGTGCTCCACTGTTCCCTGCAGGACCCTGAGATGATAGAGAAAGGAAGATGGAGAGTGATCAATGATACGTGAAGGGTACACCAAAAGCATAACAATAAATATTAAGAACTGTAAATAGAGACAATTATGTTCACAGTAAGAAGAAATTATTATGGAGACGAGTTGAAGGATTGTGCAGAGACAGTGGTGTTGGTAGCATGGGGAATGTGTACATTGAAACAAGAATCGAAAGTATATGTTACAATAATTAAATGACAAGAATTTTATGAGAGAGGGAGATTAATATTTTTTTAACACTTTCTGCAAGTGGAAAACCTAATTTTCTTAAAACGCGTAGAGAGGGAAATGCGATGAGGGCACTAAGACTGAAGTGGAAAATGTGATGTAATGAAATGAGAGTAGGAGGAAAGAAAGACACAATCTGATCAGTCTTGAGAGAATGGGAGACAAAAGTGAAAAAAGTATGATGCGAACTTGAAGCAAGACAAATAAATAAAATCTGGAGTACACAAAGCCCTGGATGTAATACAAACTTTATTCAGCAAATATCCATCCATATTTTTGGCATACATTTGTTTTTGCACTATAACTGTGCACCTTTCTCTGGTTGCCTCTTATTAGTAATATCACGATTTAAAACACTGACAAACAAAGTGAGACCATTCCCTTCCCTTTCCCTGTACTATGAAAACTAGTTTTAACAATACAAAAACCCTACGAACAATACCAACATAACAAAAAATTGGCTTTATTGGATTTACAGCTATTCACAAAGACTCTTCCTAATGGGACACTATAATCACCAGAACAACTACAGCTTGTTGTATTTATTCTGGTGAGTATAATTACCTTCAGGTTTTTTTGCAGTAAACACTGTCTTTTCAGAGAAAATACAGTGTTCACATTACAGCCTAATGATACCTTCACTGGCCACTCCTCAGTTGGCTACTAGAGGTGCTTCCTATCATTCAGTGTCTTCACCCGCTGCACGGACACACCAAACTTTACTCAAAGAGATGAATTGATTCAATGCATCGCTATGAGGAGATGCTGATTGGTCAGGGCTGTGTTTGACTTGTTTTGGCTTTGCCCCTGATTTGCCTCCTTGACAGTCTCAGCCAATCCAATGGGAAAATATTGTGATTGGCTCAGACCACCACTTCCAATGATGTCAGCCAAGCAGACAGATTAGGGGCAGGGGCAGCAGCTGCAGACTTGAACACAAGTAAGATTTTACCATATTTAGGGAGGCAAGGTGGGGCCAAGGGGGTTAGATGGTGGTTTTAACACTATAGGGTCAGGAATACATGTTTGTGTTTCTGACCCTATAGTGTCCCTTTAAAGATTGCCAAGTTGAGTGCTCCATTTAAACACTGAGCGCTCCTTTAACACTGAGCCCCTCTCAGACCAGGAATTTGGCCGTGGTACTGGAAGGAACCCAGGTATTAGAGTGCCACGAGGTGAGGGAGAAAGAATGGAGGAGAGAGAGCTTGGAGAGCCAGAAACAGGCTTCAATCAACCTCTAGCGCAGGAATATCTATGTAACTATTTTTTGTACTAGAGAGAAGCCCAAATAATATCTTCTCTACATTAGTTTAACCACATACACCTTTTTTCATGAGCAAATCTGTCAGGGTTTCTCTGCTGTTATAAACAGTAACCCTTCCTTACTCTGTGTCTGGGCTATTCAGCTGTTTTTAACGATCAGCTCCTTCATTAATGTTGCTACGGTTACTCACCTGGTTGTAAGTAGCCAGCCTTTATGCTAATCAGTGCAGTTTCTTTAAGCAGCAAGTTCCAGTACCTCCTTGCCCTTGCATGGTTTGCTGTTTCCCAGAAGACTTCTTGTTTCCTGTTTTCTGTGTGTTCCTGACTTCTGGTCTTGTTCCTCACTCCGCTTCTCTCCATTCTCCTGATTCCAGCTCGTCTGACTACCCACTTTGGTGCCTGACCCCTGCTTGCCTCCTGGGCTTTGCTTTTGGTTTGCTATCTTTTAATAAAGGTGTTTTGCATCTATGTTCTGTCTCTGTCTGGTTCCTGGTCCCTAACAAAATCATCATATTTCTGTTACCTTATCTCCTTTTTCTCCAAATGGCCCAGGAGGTCCAGAACGACCGGGACGTCCAGGATCACCCTGCAATTGTAAGGACAAAATTACCAAGCCATTTAACCTGTACATCATACAACAACTTGCTAAACTAAAAAACATCAAATAAACAGAGTATAGATTACGATGTGTTCCTGTTCAAATTTCTATTCACAATCAGTAATATTTGTAAATTGCTGTAACTAAGGTCTCAATATTAAAATGTAAAATAAATTTAGTCTAAAATCCTTACAAACAGTACAAAACTAACTTACACACAGACACCTTTAATTATCTTATCTCAACTGCTAGATGATGCATTACATAATTTAAATCATACTTTAAGGTCGTGCAATCAGGTATTTCCCATCTTGGGCTGAAATTCATAGATGTCACATGAACCAAACTAAGACGTCTCATTTGGACTTTAAAATATTAGTTTAAAAATGAAGACTGTGTAACAACAATGATTACGTATCACTACATTCTAATAGTAAAAGCAGGGTGTCACAATGAGGATGTCAAGTCAGCTTAGCTTATTTGGCTTTTATGAGGTAGCACTAATACAACTAACACTAATACAACTGTTGTGTTGGATACTATAGATACTTTGACAAAATGTGGTTGAAGAACCTGCTAATCCAACATTTTATTATGAACTCATACCTTTACACCAGCATCTCCATCTTCTCCACGATCTCCAGCATTTCCTGAATAACCATCTGGACCCTAAATTAGAAAATATAAATATTATTACTTAAACATTATTTATCATTAAGCCATGGTGACCATAACCTTTTTTTTTTATTCTGTATTCTTTAAGCTTTCCTATGAATCTATTCCAAAATCAGACAAAGCATGGACTGATGAACACCAATGATGGGTCTAAATCAAACTATTAATATTCCCCTGTGTTAATCCTAAGCATTTGGTACAGTTATAGTTACTTTTTATTTATAACAAACCAACACGCTCTACCATTCTGATCCAACCCTGATAAGAAAAACTGTCACGTCCTACTAGGCTGCTAACAAACTGTCCTTATTCACAGAAAACATAAGAGCTAGTTATACGAACAACTAACACATTATCACTTTCATACTATAGTGGAACAAAACCAAGTTGTGCTAAAATTGATTTTTCTTGTAAAATATAGAGTCCTATCAGGGGTATTCTTACCTTTTCTCCAGAATCTCCTTTACAGCCAGGGGTACCAATGCGACCAAATTTTCCCTGACAATGAAAAAGAGAACATTGTTGAGTGTCTGTACACATTAAGAAAAGCCAAACTGCTTTTTTTTTTTGTTTATGTTTCTGCAAGTTCAGACTGTATCTTCAGCTGTCTCTAAGAGATATCTTGTCACTGTAGAGAAGCTATAATATCAATTTCTGCTTTTGTTCAAACTTTCAAATGTTTTAAAAGACAAAGAATTTGCCAATGTTCAACTGAATCTGAGGATTGTTTCAAATCAGCCTCCTTTAGATATCATTTGTATTCTTCTATTTAGGATATTTCATTTTCTCAAACACTCCAATAGATATGCAAGTTTCTGTATCAGTATGTTAGAAATTGCCCTGTGCACCCAAAAGAGACATGAGGAAAAAGCTACCCAAAAAGAGAGACCTCAGCTGAAATAAGAGAGATACTATAATACGGACAAGAGTGTTGGGTATATGGGAGCTGTATTGGTTGTGAGCTGGAAAATTAGGCTCATGGGCTCTAATTAGACCATGATCTGACTGGGGAAGGAAAGCCATTCCATCACAAGATCAGCATTGGAATGAAGAACAATCAAGATCAGGGTCAAAAGAGCCACTTTCCTTCTTTCAAAAAAAATGATTATCAGTATTCTCAGAGTCACATTTCACTGGCATGTTAGTCTTTAGATGAGGGTGCATTAATGATACATGGAGAGTAAAAAAAACTGACAAACTCATCAGACAATGAAATTAATTAAAATGTTTAAGTATGTGAAACAGGTATTCTCACCTTCTGTCCATCTGTTCCATTTCTTCCATGTGACCCAGCAATTCCCTGACATAAAGAGAAAACGTGTTAGTTTCCATACACATCATAAGTAACCAAAATATAGAGGTCCCATAAAAAGAACTCATCTTACCTTACGTCCATCTCCACCAAAATCTCCCTGTGTAACAAAAATAGAAAGTGTTACTTGGGCAATGGTATACCTTTATATACCATATCAAAAGGCAAAATGAACCCCTTTACCTTTTCACCTTTGAACCCAGGCAGTCCCTGTAAGATACAAGAAAAAAAATGTAAGACCATGGACAATACTAAGGTAGAGCAAAATAATTAATTGCCGTATTTCTTCTTTATCAAATAGACTTACCTTTGAACCAGGGTAACCAATTGGTCCTTCAATTCCAGGGTCCCCCTAAAAAGACAGAAACGTATTACTAACAAGTAGAATACTCTGGTTCTTAATGGAGACTCAAGATTAACTTAATATTATCTTAAACCACATGTAGGGCACTCACCTGTCGTCCTTTTAAACCTGCATCTCCAGGGTCACCAGCATTTCCCTTTGCACCCTAAAAGAAGACAGCAACAAAAGTCAAATAAATTTGTTGGTATTGGGTGATATTACTGCACTTTGCAAGTGAAGAATATTTTTCTTCTTCAATTTTTTTCTAAAAGTTATTATTGAAAAACGAGAACTTTCAATTAAACTGCAAACATACTCAATTCCTTACATTCAATTAAACAAAATAAAAGAGGCTTCAACGTTCCAATGCATTTGTCTAAACCAGAGACGTCTTCAGGTTTAGATAAAAAAAGGGCTATATTTAGACTAAACACATTGGGACTTGGAAGCCTCCGTTTTGTTTTAGTTTATTTCATTTATTTATATTCTCTGTGTCTTTTAAACCATTGGCGTTCTGGTGTTCCAGTTGGGGAATCTGACCACCAGAAGTGGTGATATGCTCACTTTATCTGCAATTTTGCTCTAATAAACAAATATGTCTTACAATATTGCACAATTGTGTCTTTCTACTTCCTCATATTTTATATAAGGCAAAGTGGTTATAGAAGATTTCATGAGAAAGAAGATATACTCCTTAAGAACAGACAAGCCAAAATATCTTGTGTCATTGTGAGGCCAATATTAGCTCTTGTCCTATTCCAATTTTTGTACATTATTACCCTCTGTAGAGTGTATTCATCTATTTCTGTAACGTCTACTGATTCTGTTCCTTTCCATTTTCCAGTTCTGAAGTTTGACTGGGTAACTTATTATATAAGTGTATTGTCACTTATGTATCTTTTGGTTTTTATACGTTTTAGTCCTCTATATTTAAATAACAAATACATTTTAAAAATGGGCCTGTACATTATAGCTTCAACATGAATAAGAGTATTATATTGAACAAACACTATGCTTTCATTTGCTTTCTTCTACGTTCAATTAAATCAATAATTGGCTATTAGTGAGGGGCAACAATACAAATATTTAGTGTGGCTTCATTGTTATTTTATTACTATACATACCTTTTGTCCTCTTGGCCCTGGCATACCTTTGGGTCCTGTGATCTGCAAACAGCTGAGTTTGTAGCACTGGAAAAAAACAAAAACAAAATATAATTAGGTTTATTATCAATTTAATTAACTGATACTATTTGATATGAAGCATAATGTATGGTATTCTATTAATAATTGCTAATCTACTTACATTACTCATAACGACTTCTAAAAGAATACTTGAAAAACAGGGCTTGTTTTATTAATCCTAACTATAATGAGTCAACTAATATGTCAATTATAAAACTCTCAGTTTTGTTCATGTTTTAACCTTGTGAACAAGTCTTACACTATAATTTTATTTGACTCAAAGTTTCAAACTCTCTATTTGATTCAAAGTTTCAAACTCTCTATTCATTGGATAATCTATGACCAGACTACTAGGCACGGGCATGTATTCCTGACCGAAAGCAGAGGCAGCAGACCGCCATAGGAGAGAAACAAAAAAAAAAACAAAGAAACAAAAACAAAAACACAACCCACAAAGCAAAAAGCAATGCAAATAAACAAATACATACGCCCCCCAGTTAAATTTGTACTTTCTACATGAAAAAGAAAACAACACGAAACTAGGAGTGATAAGTAATCTTCTAAGACGATAGCAGGCACTTGGGTTGAAATGTGATTAATAAAAGTAGTTAGTACACCTGGAAGGTAATTTTAATGGAAAACGAAGACCGTTTTTGATTAGTTATGCCCACTGGAACTGTGAAAAGAGTTTTTGTTTCTAAATCTGGCCAAGGCTCAATTAATTGGACATACTTTACAAACATTTTGTTTTAAAGCAACTACACTTTATTTTTTATTATTTTAAGGTTAATTCATGCTCCTTATTTAAAGTTAAAAAAAAAATGCTTCTACTTTAACCCCTTAATTACCAAACTTCTGGAATAAAAGGGAATCGTGACATGTCACACATGTCATGTGTCCTAAAGGGGTTAAACATATATAGCAAATTTATGAGTGTGTATTTAATTATTATATATACATGTCAAACCTCATAATTGTAAAATCTGCAGCAGTGGCAATAAAGTGCAAAACATCTCATCTTCACAAACAATATCATTATATTTAATAACAGTTTCCATTATCTATATCAGCAACAGTGTTCTACTGCCATCTCCTGGTTAAATAGGGAAATATGCTGTATAAGTACAGTATATATTTATATTTCATTTATATTTATGTTTATAAAATATTTTACAAGGATGGATACATTGAGATTTCTCTCGTTTTCAAGTATGTCCTGGGTAAATATCAAAAACATTCATCTGTAGTCAAAGATTAATGAACAGTCTACTATAGGAAATGTTCTTGTATATGTGCATGTGCAAAGTAACTTATTGTTTAAAGAGAAGTTAGTTCTAAGTGCTATGTTTTAAAGTGGAAAAGGAGCAAATGCAGTACAAAGTGTCATTATGGATGAAACGTCACTTAGTAATTAAAGAACTAATCCAGGTACCATAAGTTCATTCATTTAAAGTTTTTATGGTGCTTGGAGTGTTCCTTTGAAGCAGAAGCAGAATTATTTTTTATACATACTTAATGAATACCTAAAAGTTAGATATGGATTTTGCCATTTTATTTTTAATTTTCAATAGTTGTTTTTAGATTATTTTTTTTTTATTGCAACTAAACTCTAACAGTGCCATTTGTGTGAGGAAGGAAGGAATGTCAGAGCGCACATGTATTCATACGGCATTACTCTCAGATAAGTACGTTAGGAGCATTGTCTGGAGATGACATTGCCTTGGACAAAGAACTACCAAAAAAGTACTTTTTTTTAACTTACCTCTGCGGCACCATTTGCTAAAGTAAGGACTTTAACATAATTTACTGAGGTGAGGGAATAAGGAACTGTCACCTCCACACAAATGACAGCTCCACCTTTAGTAGTATGTTAATAAGGCAATTGTGATTTTTATAATTTAACTCATCCTTTTTAACTATAAATAACCCTAACTGTAACGAGTTGGCTAGTTAATATATAAAGTATAGCATTTTTGAGAATTTAGGAATTAGGAATTCCCTAACGCAACTGTAAACTCCCTACTTTAAACTTGAGCTGATTAGCTATCACAAAGTTTTGTTTTTTTCAAAATCATAAAATGGAAAATTGATGACTCGAAAATTTTACACCAAAAATGCAGAAAATAGAAACATGATAAAACGTTCATTCTGTTTTAAACTAAAATATGTGTATCCTTTGTTAGTTTTTCCACAGTATGAGCTTTTTTTTTAAATAAACCTCCAGATAATGCCAAAACATGAACTCAGAAGAGCATAGAAAGGTCGATTTTGTATAATTAAGAAGAATTTTAAACCTGGTTGTGCATGAAGACTGTTATTAATCATGAACTAACATTGTTTTACGTAGCAGATTTAATAGTCGTCTTTTTAAAAATTTGCTCTAATTTATTTATGTGTAAATAAATTATTCCTTTTTAAATTATTGCTGAATTAGAAAAAAAATTATAAAATTCAAAATATCAAACATTTTATCTGTCAAATCTGCCCTCAATTTTTTAAATATTCTGAGTACACAGTTCTATGTGTCATTGTAGCGGAGCACTCTGTATTATTATTGCATTTGCATCCCCAGTTGTGTGTTAACTGTACAGACTGTGGGTATACACACCTCTCCATAAGCTTCATGTTTCTGAAAAATACAAAGAAGACATAAAATCAGTTATATTTAGCATTTTTGAAAACAAATATGAGCAACTAATAACTCTGTGTCAGTTAAAACGTAGTCTCTGGAAAAAATATAACTTTTATCATTTATATTAGAAATATATTTGACAAATTGAATAGTTTATTTGTAATATATATTTCTATAGGTATATAACTTACTCTAATGCTAAAATATATACACTATTATAATTACATATTTGTTTGTATATAATTTGAGCAGCTGCACCACCAAGTCATTGAACCCCTGCCCCCCTTGAATATCCCACATTTGCAGTCTCTTTTTTCATTTTTTTTTAAATCTCACACTGCACATATCTGTACTCAAACTGTCATTTCCCCCGTTATCTATCTGCCAGTCTCACTTAGCCCTCTGTTTTCATCCTTGTTAGAATTTGCCACTGTCTGCCAGTCGGCTTGTTTTGAATGTTGCTATGCATGTGTGTGAGGAAGAGAGTGGAGGTTGCTTTGTGTTGTGTGGAAACAGTGTGTTGTGTTTGTGAGTATAGGCTGTGTGTTGGGAGGCTGCATGTGCTGGACATAAGTTGTGTGTGCTGTGAGTGTGTAGATAAGCTGTGTGTATGAGGTGGTTATGTGTGGGTACAGGCTGTGTGATTTGAATATGTGCTGTAATTTCAGCTACCCCACAATTTAATTGTAAAAAAATTTTGTCTGCCATCTCTGCTTGACGGGGTTATAATTCCTGGTTTTGCTGTAGTGGGCAGGATCCCTTTTAGACCTGTGGGGGGAGCTTTGGTCTTGGTCTCTATCTATGGCAGGAAAATATCACAGTTTGTACAAGTCCTACTCTGGCACTCCTCAATGAGTAACACTGAGATACTTAAATAAGAGGGAATGCTGACTGATCTGCACCCATCAGAAGGGCAGACCATAAGCTCCCTTGAAGCATTACGGAGGTGCATGTCTGGTCTTTGAGATCATGTGATTTCCCCACTAGTCTATGCTTGGCAGGGTGCCCACTCAGAGTCATTGTTCCAGTGGATAGTTTGATTATCCTGTGTGTATGTTAAGAGACAGAAGGAGTAAACTTCAGGTCAGAACAAGATGCCACGGTTTCTTGACAGGGGTTGTATGTTTTGGTATGTGTTTTCATGTATTACATGGGATTTAAATGTTAGATTAATGGTGCGTGTGGCTTTCTGTTTGTGATAGGAGCTGTGTGGGGCACTGCATGTGTGTGGTGGTAGTTGTGCATACCTCCCAAAATGTCAAATGGATAAAGGGCCACTTTGATATTAGGGGTGTGACTAGGGCCAGACCTGTCCTGGGACATTTTAGGTGACTTGTTGATAATTAAACAAAATTTATTTTAGACCAAGAACAATGAATCTTCGTTACACAGACTGATTTCCAAACAGATATATTGTAGTTTAAATATCCATTAATATAAACAGTATTATTGCCTTGTAGCTCTGTTATACACTCAGACACATCAACAATATGGAGCTCCTAAAAAAGATGGATATTAGGATAGAAAAAAGGGGCAAAGGAATTTGGGCCAAAAATAGGGACTGTTCCTTCAAAATAGGGACACATGGGACATATATTTGCGTGTGGAGGTTACATTGTGATGATGGTTGTGTATTTTCATGTGACCTGTGCAAAGAGAGCTGCTTGATCCCAGTAGCTCATATGGGTGTAGCCTATGTATGCATCTCAGCTGCAGATTGCTGTATGTGTTCCCACTTGTACTACTTTCCTAAAGGAAACAGTGTGCTGGGCTCACAACCGTAAGGTGCAGGCACTCTGTAACAGGTAAACATCTGTAAATAGATGATTGTGCTGACCAGTTGTTTTTCTCCAATCTGTGGAAGTGCAGAGAGTTCCCATTTGGGTCAGCGCTCCAGGCAAAAGTCTCATTTGCATTACTGTAGCACTGGCCCTGGAATGAATTAATTTCTGATGCATTTTGTTAAAGTGACAGTCCCATTAGAGCTTATTGTATAGGATATTTTGGTTGGAAGCTTCCCTCATTAGTTATCTTAAGTCCTTGCCATATTTATGTCCAGCTTAAAAGGACACTATAGTCACCAGAACAACTACAGCTTATTGAATTTTTTTTCTGGTGAGTAGAATCATTACTTTCAGGCTTTTTACTGTAAACACTGTCTTTTCAGAGAAAATGCAGTGTTTACATTACAGCCTACTGACAACTTCACTGGCCACTCCTTAGATGGCTGTTAGAGATCCTTCCTGGGTCATGGCTGCCTAAAATGCATCCAAACATTCAGTGTCTCCTCCCTCTGCATGCAGACACTGAACTTTCCTCATAGAGATTCATTGATTCAATTCATCTCCATGAGGAGATGCTGATTGGCCAGGGCTGTGTTTGAATCATCCTGGCTCTGCCCCTGATCTGCCTCTTTGTCAGTCTCAGCCAATCAGCCAATCCAAGCATTGTGATTGGATCAGGCCACCACTTCTGCTGATGTCTGCAGACTGTTTGTTTTTCTGAGTCTAACAGCATGCAGAGTTACAGCTTCTGGCTGGAATACAGTAAGATTTTTACTATATTTATGGAGGCATGAGTGGCCCAGGGGGGCTATATGGTGGTTTTAGCACTATAAGGTCAGGAATACATGTTTGTGTTCCTGACGCTATAGTGATCCTTTACTCTAGGGAACCCAGACTCCAGCTCCTACACACTGACATCACATGGGAAAGTGATGTTTCCACATATAGCTGTTGCAATACTTGTGTATTGTGTGCATATTCTTTCTGTTCATGCTCTTCTCACAGTATTTTTTTTTTCTCCCTCAATTTTAATTTTATTCCCGTCTAGTTTTTAATAAACCAAATATTCTTGTTATTTTTAAACCCTCCATATTACTCATAATATTATTATTGTTTTGCACCTTCACTTTCTGGAATGGCAGAATTGATCTTCATTATTTTAATGTTTTCACTATAATTAGTAAGGGTGTCGCTGCCCACTTTTGGTTTGTGTATTTTCTGAGTATGTTAGCTGCTGTCAATCACACTATTTTGTGTGCACATTACAGACGTATATTAATTGACTTGTGGTTTTCAACTGAATACATAAATGGTTTTGTTTAAAGAGATGGATGATTAGATTCAGTAGTAGAAAATAAAAATATCAACTCTGTGTGACAACTTTGTGAATGGAATTATTTTTCTATAATTAAAAAATATTTGCGATACAAAAACAAATGCACACATTCGCGTACAAAATGTGTAAGTGTGGTATTCTGTTCCGTTCAACATACTTACCATGACCTGGATTATTTTATCAATGGTTTTCTCATCTATTACGGTCTGATCTGCAGCAGTGGTCACAGTGTATGAGTTCCGGTACAACTCATGAGGAAGGTTTGCGATCTCTCGAAGACCTGATTCATAAACATCATGGCTTGCAGCAACAGCGAACAACTTGATTCCAAGATCCCGAGCCCTATCTGCCTGGAACTTCACACCACCACATGGGTTTCCAGTCACATGACCATCTGTGATAACTATGGCAAAATTGGTGGTTTTCTCGGTTTGAGTCTGGATTTGAGCCTGAATTTCAGCTGTCATATTGGAGATGGCACAATCTGTAAAGGTACCACGACCAATGTACTGCACTTTGCGGAGATCTTCTATGTACTGATTCTTATTGGTGGTCATTTTGCTGTATGATTTCACCTCATCTGAGTAATGGAGGCCACCATACTGCCAAGACAGCATAACCTGGTCTAGATATGCCGCATTCTCCAACTTCTCAAGGAATTTAGGAATGAAGCGTTTCATGTGATCTAGTAAACTCTGGATTGGTGCAGTTTGGAGGATGATACTCTCAGATGTATCAATGATGAAGTATACATTGATTGGGCAGTTGATCTTATCTGTAGGAAGACCACATGGATTTTGTCAGTGTATACAGGTGAACACAATAAACTCCTGAACATTGTACAAGGCAGGATTTGGAGACATTACAGGAATATGTTAATGTGCAAGTGTAAAGAAAAGACACTGTATTACATTCATGCGTATTCAGTGAAAAGGATGCAAGTGGACATAAATATACTTTCTTGTGCAAAAGTAGCAGTGAAGGCTTACGAAACAAGTCGGTGGTATGAGATGTGAAACCAAAGTATCTGTGTACAGTTAGGATTTTGAACAAAAATGCTCCAATGGAACACAGAACATTTCATTCTTCATTAAGAGGGTACAAAATGACCATGCAGGTAGTTTGAAGTGCCACAAGTAGACCACACAGAACATGTCAATCAACAAACAGAGAGATTCTGGGTAGCAGAACATAAATGAGACCATATCACTTTTATCATCTACCCATTGTAACATGGATCCCTCTACATAGATGCATGCTCTGTGATATATCTTTAAACATATGGCACGGGTAACCATCAAACCTACCCAACGAGATTTGATATGATCTTAATGAATTTTCATCAGAGGGTGTAGCGCAAGACATCGCTTGGAAAGAGAACATTGAAGGAGATTGTGTTAAGATAAAGTTGTGCAATTATGTAAAATTGAGCAGGTATGCATGAGGGTTTGGCCAAAATCATAAAATGCCTGGACATCTGTTAAAACTGTTACAGTGTCAGCATATGTGGTCAAGTTACCTGCACATGGTTGAGCCAGATCAACATCATTCTGTGCCAAGAGAGAATGAAACACAGAGCAGAGCAGCAAACACAATACAGGTAGTCGAGTCATGGTTGTCACTGCAGAGATATAAAATATTATTCAAAAACAAAAAGAAAAAGTTATTCCTTAAAGGGTTACTCTAACCCTTTATAACAAACATTTTATTTTAAATTACAATGCCCTACTGGGTATAGTATGCAGCAATCCCCTTTAAAACCAAGAAAATAAATAAATACAAAAAAGATAGTAAACTTACTTGAAATCCAATGAACCAAAAAAGAGACATTGTTTTAGCAACATAGGGTTTTAGTCAACATAACCACTAGCAAATCAGAACCTGTGTATCCTTGCCTTTAGCAAGCCCTCCTAAAATGTTCTATGCAGACACAACACTGAAATCGATTACCATATTTAGATCTTATATCACATATAAGATCTATATATGGTAATTGATTTCAGTGTTGTTATGGTAATCCTTTTCAGAAAACAGATAACTCAAATTGTGTAATAATTTTAAACTATGTGATTATTAAACCATCGATCGGAATTCAAAATTGGATCCCATTGCTATTTTGGTGGCTCTGATTTCTGTATTATTCCTGGAGTCTTGACGACATATGTTGAAGAATTAATTTTGTTGCATATCATACAGTATACGAATTGGTCACAAAAGTATTTTTGCAACCATAAAATATAAAATAGTTTCCCAAACCAGTATTTTTCAACTGGTTTGTCATGGCACAAGAAACCTGAAAGTGTAACACAAACAATTTGTCTTTCAGCTGCAATAGGCATAATGCAATCCTGGATGGGATATTCAGAGCACCAAAACAACTTTAGATTAGTAAAGCTAATGGTCATGCTCACTGCTTAATCATTTGCTATTTAGAAGTTAAATCTGTTTATGCAACTCTGGCAACACATCTCTTGGATACGACTCACACAAGGCCTGTGCAAGACTATTTTCTGCCCTAGGCAAGATCAGCTACTTGTATCCCCCCACACCCAAAACAAAAATTGCCAACTTTCTGTGTCTCTTTCGTCCCCCAGCCCCTTTGTGTGTCTTTATCCCATTCCCCAGATCCTCTATGTGTCTCTTCCCCTCAGCACCTTTGTGGGTTTCTTTCTCCCCCCAGCCCACCTGTGTGCCTCTTTGTCCTCCATCGCTCTACCAGTGGTCTCTTTCCCCCCTCCCCTCCTGTGTCTGCCAACATTCGAGCAGGCCATGGCAGAGGATCTTCTGTATCCTCTATTTAGTCTGATAGGAAGCTGCTCACTAGGAGTAACAAACAGCTTCCTATCAGACTTGGTAAAAGATACAGAAGATCCTCTACCATGGTCCTCTCGGCCATGCCACATGAAGTGACTGTCAGGAGTGGGAGCGCTGTGCAGTGTGCTCCCCTCCTGCCAGCCACCCAGTCATAGCGCCCCTGGTGCATCTTAGGCGGCTGCATAATTTGCCTAGCAGTCACGCTGGTCTTGAACTCACACAGCATTAATAAGGTTTTTTTTTGCACAGCATGGTAGATTAACATTAGGACTTCTTATCTTTTTTGTGTTTGTGTCTATCTCTGGTTATGTGCATATACATAGGACACGAGGTCACACATTTAGGCTGGAAGAAAGGAGATTTCATCTAAGGCAAAGAAAAGGTTTTTTTACATTAAGAACAATAAGGAAAGGAAATCTCTGCCTGGAGAGGTGGTTTTGTCAGAGTCCATACAGATGTTTAAACTGAAATTGGATAATTACTTACAAAAACATAACATACAGGGATATAATTTCTAATTAGTGGGGTAATAGCTGCTTGATCCAAGGAGACATCTGACTGCTATTTTGGGGTCAAGAAGGAATTTTTCCTAGTTTGTGGCAAAATTGGAAGCGCTTCAGACCAGGTTTTTTGCCTTCTTTTGGATCAACAGCAACAACATTTGTGAGGAAGGCTGAACTTGATGGATGCAAGTCTCTTTTCAGCTATGTAACTATGTAACTATGTAACTATGTGTATTTGTTTAGTAGATAGCTCCCTAATTTGGTGTCCTTAAATATGGCAATCCTACATAAGCATAAGAAATAAGGGAGTTACCTACTAAACAAATGTACTATCAAAATGAAGAAAAGGGCTTTTGAAGTTGTATTATATAAATTAATTATATTATATATTTTATGTTTGGTCAGAACAATTCCTCTTCATTCAATGTGGTATGGGGAAGCCAAAAGGTTGGACACCCATGCTTTAGAGTCAATTTAACTTTAATCAAAGTCAATTTAACTTTAATCAAGCATGATTCTGCAGGCTCTAGTGGGAAATCAATAGCGCAAGCGATATGAAATTCTACATTAAACTCACTGTGCAATAAAGGAAGTTTAAACATTAGATCTCTTTTTACAGGAAGTTGGCATTGAGGTTATGTGAGTCACAGGCAGGAAGGTGTGGCTGGGCTGCATAAACAAAGTGTGATTTTACTTCTAAATGGCAGATGGTTTAATAGTGAGACTACAGGAGTATGATCCATACAACAAAAACATACACCAAAAACATATATATGTTGTTTTGGCGAGTAGAATGTTACTTTTAATAATATTTTTTGTTTGTTATTAGTGAGACTACAGGAGTATGATCCATACACCAAAAACACTTAAGTAATCTAAAGTTGTTTTGGCACGTAGAGTGTCCCTTTTAATGTTTTTTTTTGTTTGTTTGTTTTTTCATTAGCATGGAAATTGAATCCTTATTTTGCAAATATTAATAAACTAATAAGTCCGTTTGGCTAGAAGTATACTTATCTCTCTATAAAGAGCAAATGTAATAATGACATAAACCACTGCTAATGTTAAAACAAATATGCCTTGTAAATGTTGCTGATTGAAGTGTGTCTTCATCCAAAAAAATGTTTGGGAACTACTATAGACAATGCAATCTAGAAATTATGTCTCAGTAAAAAAATGTTAAGAACCACTGCTTTAACGTAAGGCAAATTATTGCCTTTTTGACCCCAAAGGTTAACCCGCCCCCCGCGTCCAGATATTCTGCATTACACTGACATCCATCTATCTAACATGGATTTTGTATATGTAGAAAACTATCAATATCTAGTTATTGAAATACAAAGTATACATAGCAATTTTGCACTATATTATTAAAGGGACATTATAGACACCCAGACCACTTCAGCTCATTGAAGTGGTCTGGGTGCAGTGTCCCAGGTTCCTTAAAGGACCACTATAGGCACCCAGACCACTTCAGCTTAATGAAGTAGTCTGGGTGCCAGATCCAGCTAGGGTTAACCCATTTTTCTATAAAAATAGCAGTTTCAGAAACTGCTATGTTTACATTAGGGTTAATCCAGCCTCTAGTGGCTGCCTCATTGACAGCCGCTAGAGGCGCTTGCGTGCTTCTCACTGTGATTTTCACAGTGAGAAGACGCCAGCGTCCATAGGAAAGCATTGTGAATGCTTTCCTATGAGACTGGCTGAATGCGCACGCGGCTCTTACCGCGCATGCGCATTCAGCCGAGGAGGAGGCAGAGAGGAGGAGGAGAGCTCCCTGCCCGGTGCTGGAGAAAGAGGTAAGTTTAACCCCTTCCTCACCCTAGAGCCCGACGGGAGGGGGACCCTGAGGGTGGGGGCACCCTCAGGGCACTATAGTGCCAGGAAAACTAATATATTTTCCTGGCACTATAGTGGTTCTTTAACTCTGCAAAGGTAACAACTGCAGTTTTTAATAAACTGCAATAATTACCTTTGAAGGTTAACTTCACCTTTCGTGGCTACTTTTTGGTCACCTAACTGATGCTGGATGTCCTCACACTATACAAGAGGACATCCAGCGTCATGTGAGACCCCATAGCAAAGCATAATACATGCTTTCCTATGATGGAAGTACTAATGCATGCGCATGCGCATTAGGTCTCCCACCAGTTGACTTTGCCGGGGGAGGAGCGGAGGTGGAGCATGAACCAGCCGAGGGACATTGGTGCTGGAATCAGGTAAGTCACAGAAGGGATTTTTAAATAACTTTGATTCCTGGCACTATAGTTTCCCTTTAAGTAAATATTGTGCAGGGTAATTGTCCTCATTATCAGCTTTAAATGATTTTTAAAAAACCTAACAACAAAAAGCATTTGATGGAATTCTGTAAATATTGTGTACAATTCCTAGAAGGCCTTATTACAAATATATTCTTACCTGGGCATCAAATGGATCAATCAATGGCACATCAATCAAATATTTTTACATGTGTGGCCCACTAATGCAAGTTATTTTTCATACTATAATGGACTCTGAATGCTAAAATAAAACAGCTTTTGGATATCTTGGATATCACTCCTGCAGAGACAGCAGAGGGTCTCACAGTAAGAACTGTCAGGAATTGAAAATCAATTTAAAAATTTAGATGAAAATACCCAAACTGGAAGCATAGTTAATTTTGGAGAATGTTTCCAATGCAGATAGTTTTAATGCAGATAGAATTCCAAACGATTATTACTTCAGTGAATGGCCCAGTGAGTCTGTTACAGGAGAGGCAGTCTGTTACTGTTACACAGACAGGAGATGGCCTCACTCTGTCACTGTTACACAGCGGGTCTCCACGGTTACACAGAGGGTCTAACTCTGTCACTGTTACACACAAGGTCTCACTCTGTCACTGCTACACAGAGGGTCCCAATCTGTCACTGTTACACAGAGGGTGCCAGTCTGTCTCACTCTGTCACTGTTGCACAGAGGGTCTCACTCTGTGAATGTTGCATAGAGGGTCTCACTCTGTCACTGTTACACAGAGGGTCCCAGTCTATCGCTGTTATACAGAGGGTCTCACTCTGTCACCGTTACACAGAGGGTCTCACTCTGTCACTGTTATACAGAGGGTCTCCCTCTGTCACTGTTACAAAGAGGGTCCCAGTCAGTTACTGTTACACAAAGGGTCCCAGTCACTTACTGTTACACAGAGGGTCCCAGTCTGTCACTGTTGTACAGGGGGTCTCACAGGCAGCAGAGGGTATCAATATATTACCGTTACAAATTTAGGAGTGGTTCTGGTTTCATTTAGAACTCCTTAAAAAAAAGCAGCTTTATAACGTATCCTAACAGAATGCTCAGATCACCAACTCAGATTCCAACTATGGCAGTGAAACCAACAGAAGCAGAACGTTGAGAAAGATATTATATTGATCTCACATTGGCAGCAATACGTTCTTATAGTGCCCATCCACCACAAACACTGAATGCTAACTAGACTTGGCTCATTTAAACACATTATGATTCCTGATTACAATGTCTCTATGCACCAAAACAAACAAAAATAACAGACAAATCCAGTATTTGACAATATAATAACTTTGAAATAAGAACACTGATCTGCCCCATCCCTCCCCCCCTTAATTAAGAAAAAAGGGAAAAAAATAAAATCCTTCATACAATGAAACAAAAACAAACAGCACAGAAAATAAAGAATATGTTACCTCCTCAACAAAGTAATGCAAGTAAACGTCTATTGTAAAAGTTGCTTGCTGGACCAGTGCATCCTCCGAAAGGGCTGGAGAAGCTGCTCTTTTGTAGGATGGGAGCTTCTTCTACGGACAGAGCACTCTGCGACTCCCCTCTTCAAACTTTCTACTGCTCACTTTGGGTCAGCCCCTTCCACTATTTGTGTCTACCCTCCCCAAGGTCACCGCGAGGAGGTGCTGTGGGTCCACTTTTAGGTGGAATTTAGATCTGAAGGCCAACTAACAGAATGCAGACCCCTCATATATATCCATCATTTTCCCTCAGAACGGAGTTTAATTTTTTTTTTTTTTACTTAATGTTCTCCATATGATAATTAGTTATATGCAGTAATCAAATGGCAGTTTGGAGTGCTTTCTAAATTGTTGAAAGTCTCTCTTACATATGTTTCACCCAGGTCCCCTATTTATAGCTATGGAGAAATTATAAATTATAGAATAAAATTAGACCTTTAAGAGATTCTTGCAGGATGCCACGCCTTTAGAATAGTTAGATGTGGATTATTTTACTCAGCTTTTCAATTCCGCCGATATATGTTACAGCATATGTGTAGAGATGAAGAAGAAATATGACATAGGGGGCTTTTCTGAGTAGTTTTACAGCTTTTTCTCATGCCAGTGTGTACTTATTTTAAAATAGGATCTATCACATGTTCCTATAATTTCCACTTTACTGTCAGTGTTGAATAAAGTTATAAAGACCCCATTTATGAACATTTCTACCACACATGTAGAGACTCTCTAAAGTAGAGAGTTTATTCACTAAAGTGTGAATTGTAAGAATTTAAATCTTTTTTAAATTAATTTAATTACATTTACATTTTAAATTTTAAGGCAAAATAGCTCAATTGGAAAAAGTCGCCAAGTAAGCAAAATTTTTACTAAGGCAAGTTCGGCCCAAATTGTGAAATTTTCTTTGGATTCATTTTGAACCTTCTACAATTCACAATTTAGTGAATACGAGTAATCCTTAAATGTAACTAACTTTATTGAAACCCATCATGGTCATGTGTAGCTATTCAAACATTTTGATAAAAAAGGTTTCTAAACCCAAACCTTTCAGAAATCCACTAGGAATTACAGATCTCCTTTATCAGGTGATCCACATTGATGAGAGATTTCTGAAATTGTATCTAACAATATTTATCTAACATTCTAAAAACAAAACCCACATATTGCAAGCTATAGTGGCATGGTAGCTTTGAAAAATAAGGAATGAGATCCAGACTGTGTAGCTGCACATTTACTCTAACACCATGAAAGTGGAGCAAAGGCCTAGAGACTTAGAAAGGTCAAATGTTATCTGAAGAATGAGGTCAGTGGGTCTTCCTTGGAAAATCAAAAGCAACTCCCTGACCTCTGTTCTCCTGCCACTATCCGGCTCTCCTGCAGCATGTAATTTTCATGGGATCCCAACTCTTCTTACTGTGACCTATATGACATTCTTGTAGTGAATTACTTTTAGGCATCAAGCTTGCCATGTGTCTTTGTTTTCTTTCTTTTAAACAGAAATCCTGATAGTTACCAGATGTGAAAATATACAATTGAACTGTTGGTTTCAAACATGAGGGCTAACTGGCACCTGCCACAGGATAGTGTGCGTGTTCATGTGAGCCTCAGTTTGTAAGGGAGCACATAAAACTGACTCTGGTATGGCTGATTCATTTGAACAGACTCAATGCAGCAAACATATGACTTATAATAGTGATAAATCAGACATGTTTGTGCTTTGGAAGCTGTTAAAGATATATCTATCTGTTGCCTTTCACTCCACTGCCACCTTTCGTGAAGGTCTGTGCTTGCTAGAGTGCTGTAACATCCAATCCCCCATGCTGACACTGGCTTGCTGGCTTCATTGCTAGTGGCACACATGTATAATGCTGAGTAGATGGGGAGCAGCCAGCATTTTAAAGCAGTTTAAATTAAGATATATATATTTGTTGGCATTTTTACTAGGACAACAAACTTGCGTGTACAATGACAGGTACACTCTAACAATGGAACCTAGAGCAAATGTAGGCAACATTCTGCACTCAAGATGTTGTGGACTACATAATCCATAATCCATCATGTTCTTACAGTCATAATGCTGGCAAAGCGTCAGGGGAGATGTAGTCCACAACATCTGAAGTCAGTGTAGGACCCGCCTAGGGGGGTCTGCCTTGACGTTGGCAGGCGGGCATTCCTTCCAATGGCCATTGGAGTAACTAAATAACCTCCATTTGTTTAAATATACATAGAGATTTAGGAGAGAGCGCAGGTAACATTTTCTTTGCTTTTTACGGTATATATTGGGGCTGATCTGTACTGTGGTCATTGCTGCTGCCCAGGAGTGATGGGAGTGAGCACAGGACTTATCTGTTTGTATTTGTATTCACTTTTTGTATCACACAGCTTTGTTACAATGCTGCCGCCCATCCCATGTGTTCCCTATTAAGGGTTAATAAGTATATAGGGGTGTATATAAAAAATACCCCTCGATGTCGCAGTGGAGATATCTTTTCAAGGAAGCAAGATGAATTTGTATTCACAACATCTGAAGTGCCAAAGATTTCCTACATCTGACCTAAGGAAATGGATAAATTGGTGTAGAGTTGGACATAAGAAAGCATGTCTACGACTACAGCGGTTAACTAGCAATATAAATAGATGTTCAAATGTTTCTGTCCAATTTCTTCCATTGTGAATAATGGAAAATTTCTATCTTATACAGAGGTCAAAATAAAATAATAAAGCATAATTTTTATAAATATTCCATAATCAAATGTGAAAATAATGTGACCTACTAACAAAAAAGAAAGACAAAAAAGGCAACTTTTTAACATTTCAACAGAATGCATATTCCCATCCACCATTGCAATACTTTTTTATTCCATTTGAAAGTGTTACTGGGTTAGTAAAAACAAGCACTATATGTTACTTTAAATACTTACGTTTCAGGGAATTATGTTCCATTCTTCCCAAGAGTTCCATGAAAATAAAATAAAACGTACCTGCTCTAAACTGGTAGAGTCAATGCCAAAACATATTTTGGAGGTCATTTTTGCTAGAGGCGGACATAGTTCTTACCAATATTAGGTAATATAAGTGTACATAAAGTTATAGAAATACAATATCTAAACAATTTACGTTTCTCCATGTTGTCCCAATGAATTTGTACTCTGCTGTATATATTCTGCAATGTTTTAGGGATAAGATGAATTAAGCTTAACCCCTTAAGGACACATGACGGAAATATTCCGTCATGATTCCCTTTTATTCCAGAAGTTGTGTCCTTAAGGGGTTAAAGTGATCATGAAAGTTAGGTTCATGGATGTACAAGTATAGTGTGCATTGATTTGGTTCATATACTTATGTGAAGTTTAATTTTTACTACTATTTCCCTGTCATTTGTACAACAGATAGCCTAGGTGTCATTGTGAATAGCCAAAGCAAATTGCACCCAATTGGAAAGGACCTAAAGGCTCTTGCGTGCGATAAGAATGAGTTTAGCTTGTTCTGAGGGTGCTGACACCATAAAGGTCTCTTTGATCTGAGAGAATGTTGATGCCTGTAAAAGTCATTACACTAAACCCTGACGAAGAGTTTGGCCTATCTCTCAACTGTGTCAAATTCTACAAGACAGTCATGATTTGGGAATCATGTCCTGCTCTCCCAGGTTATTCCTCCATTGTCTCATTTGAAGAGTAAATTGATGAAAGCTACACCATCATTAATAGCGCCTGCAGTGGTTGCAGCATGTCACAGTATTCTTGCTGTTCTATGCCTAGGCATGCAAGCTGGGCTACCATAAGAAACTTTTGGGCTCCCCCACAAAAACACACCAACACAGAGTTCCAGACACAAATGCGCATAGATATGCATTCTCAGACACACACAGATACACAGAGCCAGATGTAGACGCATACTGCCAGACTTACACACAAATACTCACACGACAACCAACACAGATGGATACACACATGCATACAAAAGCACACTGCTAGAGACAATCGCTGCCAAACACACAATGTCATACACAGTTTTATACACTCCACCAGATATTCACATTAAAACCACAGATGAAGTAAATAACATTGATTATATTATTACAATGGCACCTGGCAAGGGGTGGGATATAATAGGCAGCAAATTAACTGTCAGTTCTTGAATTTCATTTGGTGGAAGCAGTAAAAATGGTCAAGCAAAAATATCTAAGGGACTTTGACAAGGGCCAAATAGGGCCAAATAGTGATGACTAGACGACTGTGTCAGATCATCTCAAAAACGTGCAGAATGCAGTGGTTAGTACCTATTAAAAGTGGTGCAAATAAGGGAAACCCGGTGAACCAGCATCAACCAGCATCAAGAACTTGGGTACCCAAGGCTCATTGATGCACATGGGGAGTGAAGGCTAGTCGCCTGGTGCGATCACACAGAAGATCCACTGCATCTCAGTTTTTTGAAAAAAGTAATGCTGGCCATGATAGAAAGGTGTCAGAACACACAGTGCATTGCAGTTTGCTGTGTATAGGGTTGCATACCTGCAGACTGCTCAGTGTGCCATAATTTCCTGTCCACCACTGAAAGCACCTTAAATGGGGACAAGAGCATCAGAACTGGACCAAGGAGCAATGCAAGAAGGTTGCTTGGTCTGATTAATCACATTTTCTTGGATGGATGTTGGATGGATGGGTGCATGTGCCTGGGGAAAAGATGGCAGCAGGATGCACTATGTGAAGAAGGCATGCTTGCAGAGGCACTATTATGCTCTGAGAAAGGTTCTGCTTGGAAACCTTGGGTCCTGGCATTGATGTGGATGTTACTTTGACCACATACCTAGAGATTGTTTCAGACCATGTACACCCTGGCAATGATGTTTCCTGGTGGCAGTGGCCTCTTTCAACAGGACTTCCAAGGATTTGATTTGTTGAGTGGAACTGGTTTATAACCCGTAACAACAGATCTTGCGCGGCATGGGAATTGTAATAAGTGACATTTTTTTTTAAGTGTGAGTATTCCTTTTTTTTTCATTATTTTTAAAGTATAACTTTCTCATATTTGTTTACCTCTTTAATTCATTGACAAATGATGGTTCCAATCCAACCTACAACATTCCTTTATCTATACTTTTATATTCAACTAACGATTTGTAGCAATGACCCCTAAAATCTGAGAAACAAATCCAAGAGTTTTGTAAGGGTTCATCTGGACTGAATTTAGTGGTGTGTTTGAAGGATATGCTGTGCATTGAATCAGAACTAGTAACAACAATAAGGTTCAAACTGATATTAAACATGCATATATTAAATGGGTAATCTAAGTACTATAATCATGGTAGTGGGTTATGGTGTCAGAAGACCCATGGACTTCAACGGCTTGGCATCTATGTGGGCCCCCGCCATGTATAGTTCTTCCTGTCTTCACACTACCTAAATAAGAAATGAATAGCTCATTCAACTTGAGCTACACACATTTGTGCAATTTGTAACAGTATTAATTGTCTGAACACTAAACAAGTTTAAAGGGTGTATGGCATCCCAATTTTTCTTTATGAAGAATTCTTGCTTTCACAAACTAGATATGTTGTGAATCTTTCTTCTACTGTGAATTAGTAACTCCCTGTGTTATCTCAATGTATAAATGCAATTTATTTTTTAAATAATTTTTTTCTTTTCTTATTTCAATAAGCTTTATTCGAGTCATCAAAGAGTTACATCAGTGCGGTTAAGAAATAACATGAGAGACACGCAGGTCTCGCGGAATTATAGATAACAATTTAATCAAAGATAAATTAACAAAGCTTCAATGCTAATAAACCATCTGTAATGCTTAAGGTAGAGCATGCAAAAATCGGCACCTTATGGCCGTACTGGGTAGGGTGCATTCGTCAACTCTGGTTGAGCCAAGTGGTAATATTGTGGTATGTGTCAAAGATTTATCATATACCATAGAGGGTTCGTAAAACCCAGTAATAACATCTGGGCATAAAGGTAGCGTTACGTTATCTACAGTATAGCTAGCCTTAAAGCTGTGCGCGTCGGAGGATCGTGTCCTCATTTACAAGAGAAGTTAAGATTGGGCCTCAACTGAGTCTCATTACCTATGGGCGTGCATACCATGCACAAACCTTGCGGTATCATGTGAGTGGTGTTATCAGTTGGGTCAGTCTATAGGTATAGATTTGCAGAGTATCCGTTAGTCACCGCTGGCCCGAACATGATGCACCCGCCCACTCAGCGGATGGGGCCAGTATGTAAGGTCAGTGAGGTCGAAGTCTTCTAGAGCGAGGATGAAGAAAGAGTAAAAAAGATGGAGGATATAGGAAAAGAGAAAAAGGAAGAAGAAAGAGAAAAAAAGGGGGAGGGGGAAGAAAGAAATACCGGTGCAGGTGTCTGAGATAGCCACGGTCCCGGGACATGCCGTGCAGGGTGGTGATCCCCAATCAAAGGGGTGGGGGACCACCTACGGGTGCGGCTATCCCCTGACCCCCACTCCTCGCTCCGCCATGTAAGTCAACCACATCTGCCACCTCTCAACGTGTTTCTCTTCCATACCCAGCAGCGAAGCCTGCATCGATTCCGCCCTGTGTATCTCCTCCCTTTGGTTCCAGCCAATGGAGACAGGTGTGGGGCTCTTCTGATACTATCCCAAGTTTTCAGTGTCTGTGCCACTGTGGAAGTAGGGTCAAGGATCGCCTGTGGAGGTCTCTTTGAGTTCCACACAGTTGTGAGAAGTGATGGTCGGATGTGGCATTTATCAAGGTTAACCCACTGTTTGTGTGCTGGGCAGGGCCGCCATCAGGGGGTGACAACCATGACGCTTGTCACGGGCTTGGCGTCCCTGGGGGGCCCAGGCCCCACGTGTAGCGGCGGAACTGCCGCCGGTGCAGTTGCACCGGGACCCAGACGCTGATGGGGCCTATCGGGTTGCCCACACACTTAGGGCCACCCGTTGGGCCCTATATCTTCAGGGGCCCATTCAGCGATGCGGCCGTGTAATAGCGCGACTGGATCCCTTTAAAAAAATAAATAAAAATGCAGCCGCAGCGCAAGTGCTGCTGGTTGGAAGTGGTCACTTCCTCCCAGCTCACTCCGCGTGGGAGGAGAGCCAGCCAGGCAGTGAAGAGGGAGAGCGACTCCCATCAGCCCCAGCCACCCTCCTGCAAGGAAAAGGTAAGAAACAGGAGGGTGGCTGAAAAATATGATCTGTGTGTGTGTATGTCTGTCAGTATGTATGTATGTATATATGTATGAATGTATGCCATTATGTATGTATGTATGTATATATGTATGAATGTGTGCCATTATGTATGTATGTATATATGTATGAATGTATGCCATTATGTATGTATGTATGTATATATGTATGTCTGTATGTCAGTGTGTCTGTATGCATGTATGTCTGTATGTATGTCAATATGTCTGTATGCATGGATGTCTGTATGTATGTCAGTATCAATGTATGTCTGTGTATGTATGTATGTGTGTATGGATGTTAGTGTCTGTATGCATGTATGTCAGTATGTATGTATGTCTGTCAGTATTTCTGTATGTATGTATATATGTATGTATGCCAGTATGAATGTATGTATGTATGTCATTATGAATGTATGTCTGTGTGTATTTATGTAGGTGTCTGTATGTATGTCAGTGTGTATGTAGGTATGTGTCTGTATGTCCTCATGCATGTGTCTGTATGTATGTGTTGGTCTGTCACTGTGTATGCCTGTGTGTCTGTATAGGTGTGTGTGTGATGAAGTGTCCTTCGCCACTTGTGCCTGAAGGGACTACTGGCTAGCCTCCTGCCTTCCGACTATGGCCCCTGTGCTGATAGCTGTATTTCACCCTGCAGAAAGGTTTATTTGTGTATTTCTGCCGGGGCGTTCTGGACTTTCAGTATGTGAGTAGTGCTACCCCAGATAGCTATGCCATGGAGCCTATTCGTGTAACGAAAGACTATGGAAAAGACTTTGGCTCCATGGCGATTGAACTGTATGTATGTGATCTGAGTGCCATTAGGTAATAATGTGCACTCAGATCTAAGCTATCTGGGGATATGTTGCCTGTATATGTTTTATGTAGTGATTGTAACATTGTGTAATTTTATGTATTTTTGTAACCATGTGGTTAATGGAGTCTTGCCTCTGTCCTGGGAGATAATTTGATTACTTCCCAATTATCTCCAGGATAGAGAGGAGGGATTGTGATGTCACTGTGGGAGTGTTTTGTTTTTATTGTCTGTGATTGGCTAATATCCAATATATGTCCCATCAGGTCCCGTAGGGGAGTGTCCACCTGGTGGACACTTGCATAAATACCAGGCAGGTAGCCCTCAATAAACCACACCTACTTGCACCTTTCTTGAAGCCTTGGCTCATGCTTGGGGGAAGGGATAACTACACTCTGGGGATTGCTATAATCACATACTCCCCAGAGTCAGCTTTTGCATGAGCTTGTTTTGTTCCTGGTTCCTGCTCTCTGGATTTAGGAGAGGTTCACCCACTGGAAGCTGGATGCTGGTCGTGGATCCAGGGTGGGTGAGAGACGGCGAGACCCCGGCGCAGCTGCATCGCTAGAAGTGGGGTCCGCAGTGCTGATGGTGTCGGTTGGATTGCTCGGAGTCCTCGGCAAGCACTAGGAGCATCGATTGGCGGAGGAACTCAGTCGGAGTGCCAGCGGTCCGTCACAGTGTGTATGTCTCAGTATGTGTGTGTCAGTATGTATGCCTATATGCGTGTATGTCTGTTTCAGTATGTGTGTCTGTTAGTATGTATCTGTGTGTGTGTATCTGTGTCCTTTTGTATCACTGTGTGTGTTTGTGTCTGTGTGTGTATTCCTGTGGGTGGGATTTTGAGGCGGACCCTGTGAGCAGGATTGGAGGCGGGCCCCAGGGGACCCCAGGGGACCCAAAATCTCTGGTGGCGGCCCTGGTGGTGGGTGCGTATGCCACTCCAGGACCCGCACCCCATGCTTGTGGCAGTCATAGGATTTCCTGTCTGAGTCTCACCTGTCCCCCGTTCCAGACGAATCGTAACATTGTGGATCGAAGAGATGTAAAGTATGCCGTCGGTAGGACTAGAGGGATCGTTTGGTAAAGGATCTGAGGTAGTATGTTCATTTTAAGGATCGCAATTCAGTCGAACCATGAAATATATGGATAGGACCACGTCTGCAGGTCACGTTGTATTTTTTGTAACAAGGGTAAAAATTTTGCCTAAAACATGTCTCCCAGATTCCTAGTGAGAGCTATTCCCAGGTATTGCATGTGCGTCGGACACCATCTGAATGGGAATTGGTGCTTCAGTGTGTCAGCCTGGGCCGTTGGAATAAATGCAATTTTATGTGAAATTCTTATCTGCCACACTTGAGGCTGAAGTGATAAGTGAGGAGAAAGATAGACTGAGTTATGTACTGAATCTGAGTAACGTTATTTAGCTAGCGCTTTGCGACTTGCTATTCAGTATGGACAAAGAATTTGTCTTCTATCATCACATATTTTTATTTTTTGTACTCTCTCATTCTCTCTTTTTCTTTCTCTCTCTCTCTTTCCTTCTTTCCTTATAACTTTCCATAATTATTATTATTCCATATACAACAGCAAATAACAGCATATGTTGGTATATATATATAAAGGCTATGTATAGTGCATATGTACATCTGCTGTTGTTTGAGACAATACATCTTGTCTTATCAATGTTGAACTGATCCCGGTTGGGTGAGACAGTTTAGATGACACATAGTATCCAGCTGTGATCAGTAAAGCAATACACAGCTAAGAAAGCTTTTCGTGGAGGGAAGGGTTAACATTTCTGCTTCTTGAGTTTTCATTCAAATTAAAACCACTTGGAAGAGAATCTTATGTTTTATTTTTCAGTCACCAAGAGAAACCAAGGAAAAAAGCTGACATTTGGTTTCCATTAGAAAATCCCAGTGTGCAGAGACTCTCATTACTCATAATATGGAGCCTGTCTGGGGACTCACCCTGGGGTGGGAAGTGAGGGGGCTACATTTAGCAGCCCCAAAATGTTTCTGAAGTGGCACACCTCACGTTCCTTATTCTTCTCTGGTTAATGAAGCAGTTGTACTCATATATTTTTAACCAAACTTTCCTCACATTTTTTTTTTTTTACATTCACAGAAAAGCCTCACCTCCCCCCCTTTTCTCGCAGAAACAGCCAATTCTACTTAAAACTTGCACTCCCTCCTTTTTCTCTCCAGAAATTCTGCCTTCCAAGAGACTGAGGTTGGAATCCTTCCTAAACCCCCATAACTCTCCCACTGTACACATTTTCTTTCCAGTTACAATTTTTATAAGTTAATCTTTAGGAGGTTTTTTTTTCACTGGATACTTTCCTAAATATGAGAATTGTATTTGGACTTGTACATCGGGTTTGGAAGAAGGAAGAGGGTGGGGTAGTGGAGAGTGTGGAGAACTATCTTTTCACAAAATTCCCTCCAAAAAATAGTGCATTTCCCCTTTTTAGTCTAGGCATGATGTATTAAGCAGAGCTAAAGCTATGTAGAGATGGTGGTTTCATACTGAGGCATCCAAGATGTTTTTATATTGCAACACCCATAATTCTCATCCTAACATCTGGGCTCCACAATTTGACACCACTGAAGTATAATATTTAATCTGTTTAAAAATGTAATGTTTAAGCAAAGCTGTCCTGACCTCATTTTCCAACTCTTATTTAGACCCCCACCCCACCCCCCCTCCAAGTGCATTTTTAAATTTTTTTTTATTAAGATTTACTTACCATTTAACAGCATTGAGGATCCATGGTGTTGCTTACTTGTCTGTCATGGAGGAGGCATGGACTGTTTATCCTGACGCTCCTTTAAAAAAGGCATTTTTGGCAGTTTTCCATTTTTTATCACAATCAATAATTTTGTTGAAACAAAGAAGTAAAAACACTGAATTAACAGCCAATTTGCCAAATGTTGACAACCAATGTGTAATAAGTTTGAAGTTGGAGATTTTCACAACTCAGCTATTAAGACCTATATTTTGCTAATTAATTGGCACCTCCCTGTAAATTACTAGATTTCACACACACAAAAAAAAATTTGAGTTAGTTCATTGATACCTCCAAATTATTGTTTATTTCTTTGCAACAATTCTTGTATATGAATTAAATTATTATCATTTTGATATCTTTATAGCATCCATTGCTTCTAAATTCACATCCAGTTTTACTGTCTAGGTAAACCCACACAAAATATTCATGTTCTCCAAATCATCCATATAATATTTACAGAGTAACATGATGACCCATTTGTTTAACCTTAGTAAATCTATACCATAATCCTTTGTACTGTCCTTAAGTCATGTGTCATCTGCTTATGCACAATGACAAATAAGACCAATGTAGAAGCACCAGATTAAAACAATTCTTAATATCCTGCCAGTAATCATAGGCAAAGGTCAGCCAATCAGATCCATCAAGATTTGATAGACTTGTGACATTCATGAGCCTCTGTCGTTCATCGGACCTGAGTGGACTTGCCATTTCTATCTCAGCTCATCCCATGCTGGCAAGAACCCAGAAATCTGCACAGCAGCTGTGACTATGATCAAAAGAAGAACAAACACACAAACAGAAAGGGACAGATAACCACAAATTCTATAAAATATAGGATAGGAGGGTGAGACATTCAGTTTCTCTGCATGACAAGGAAGGTGAAATAGCGAGATACATGGGTTTGAAAGGTTATTTTAGCCCACAGCTGTTGTTGTTCCCTAACTGGGATAGCTATAGGCCTACTACATGTGTTTCTTTCACTAATCTGTCTTTTCTTGTGTCTCTTACCCCAGTTTCTCTCAATTGTGTCTCTTTCCCCATGCCATATTCTGTTTCTCTCTCCCCAGTGCTTCTACATGTTCTATCACTTAATTTTATGGACCTCTATGTTTCTCTCTCTCCAATGTTTCCCACTTGTGTCTCTCTTACTCTATATTCTCCCGCTTGTGTTTCTCACCCAATCTGCCGCAACGTGTGAGCTTCAAGCAGATGATGAAGGTGTTCTTTAACTACAAACCATTTTGGGATGTAGGAAGATTACTAGATTCCCCCATGTGTGAGCTGCTTCATGGGAAATGAGTGCAGCTTAGTGATAACATCTAAGCTTGTGCCTCTGAGCAGCATTTATGGCAAAGTAGCAGGAATTCCTGGGTGTGTCATTCATTGACACCTTTAACAATACGGGTTTCTACAGTGGATGAAGCAAGACAGATGGACAATTTGGGAGCAGGTGACTCCATGTGGTTCTATTGGCTAGAATTACGGTCCTGTCTGCACTTTATTCCATAATTATGGACAAATGCATGTTGACTTGAATGATAGTCCTTAAAACTTGAGCTGTGGCACTATCTGAGAGCTGGGGATGATCGGGGATGATGAGAAGACAGTCTGGTGGTCCTTGCCCTTGAGGACAGAGATGAAACATTGGGGACTTTTTCCATTCCCTACTTTTCCTTCCCCCTTTTTTCCTCTTCTTTTATTCTTATCTCTCCTTATTATTTACCTTGAATTTAATCATAATTTCTTCTATCCTTCTAGTTACAGAAGATTACAGGTCGATATCTTACTCTCATAAGGATGTTTACCATTTCTATATGACTTTTTTTTATCAGCTGTCCATGCACATCTGACTTTAGCTTTATTTATATTCTCTCAGGAACATGGCGGCAATCCAGACTATGTTGGGGCAATGCTTATCTACAGTATGCTAATTGCTCTCTGTGACTTTATATTACTGTACTTCTGACTTCTATCAAAAAACATAGAATAGTGGTTTCCAACCTAATCTTGAATACACATGGGAAGAGACTTGGGAAATGCCAAAGTCTAAAGTGCCTAAGTGGTGTTTCTTAGGGAATCTACTGGTCTAGAGGACACAGGTATGCAAACTCAGGTCATACAGTCTCAGATAATCTTTCTATCATGTTTTGTAAAGGTTGTCAAATATGCATGCAAATATATAAATAAATTTATTGTTAATCCAGGTCAACATTTCAGCTCTCGATCGGAGCTTTCATCAGGACACACAAAAAAAATTATACTACACAGTAAGATGCTTTATATAGGACTAGTATACAATATACACTCACCAAACCAGCTGTTCTCCATTCCATTCGATGATCAGCGTGTTCCTGGCGCCACTGCGAATGTGCACTATTGCAAGGGTTACCTTCCCATCAGAGGTTTCAGCAGAGACCAATCCCCATGTTCCGGCTACGTCATGTTAACAAGGGAACCTGCAATGCTTCACGGCTATTGGTTGTACACGCATGTACTGATGCTGTTGGGAGAGTACCTCCTCTCAAGTGAGGTTGATCCGTCCTCCTCCTGACGTGGGTCTGCTTACATTTCCATAGCTACCGGACCACGCCGGTCAGAGAAAGAATGACATCTAAATAAACTGATACAATATCTGTTACCTGTTAGTTTCAAAATTTGCAACTATTAATTCAAATTAAGGAGTACATAGTAAGTCATCCCAGAAGGATTACCTAATAAATATAGAGACATATTTGTTATATAGTGAAGCATATATGGCAATTTTATAAGAATATTCCTATAATCTAATAACTAATGAAGTCATTTAGTGAAAAAAGTGCATGAAGTGTTGAAAAAATACTATTGATAATTAAAATGCAAACATATATGTATGTTTCTATATTAATAATAAATACAGTGTAAAGTATATGCTTATATAAAGTGCGTGGTTATCAAAGTGCATAACTATGGGCTATGTTATGGAATGTTTCAGAGGTCAAAGTGCATATGATGCATCAAATAAAGTGCTTTTGAAATGAATAAATACAGTTATAAAGTGCTAAATGGGTAATCAAAGATCCATATATAAAAGAAAGGAAAAAAGTAAGGTGCAAAGTCTAACAGCCATTCCGACTTGTGTAAAGGATACCGGTAGTCTATTGAATGACTTGGATAAGCTGAAAGAATTCAACGGGTTTATGATAACAATGGATGTAAATAGCCTCTACACAATAATACCACATGAAGAAGGCATCAAAGCCATGAAGAAATTACTATCCAACTCAACGCAATATCAAGGCCCCCCTATTGAGTTTATGATGGAACTACTATCTTTGGCCTTACAAAACAATTGCTTTAGTTTTGAGACAAATTGGTTTCTCCAAATTTCCAGCACCTCCATAGGGGGTGGCGATGCCCCCATGTATGCAAATACTTTTATGTATGATTTTGAACAACAATACATTCTATCACGATATGAAGATCAAATTGTCAAGTACTACAGATTTATTGATGACATCCTAATTGTATGGAAGGGGACTAAGAATGAGGCCCTGGCATTAGTTGAATATATCAACAAACTTTCCACTCCAGTTAAAGTAATTTCTCAAATTGATGAAAAAGGTATTCAGTTCCTTGATACTGAACTGATTGTGATTAACTGGAAATTGGAATGTAGATTATACACTAAACCTACAGATCGAAACACCATTTTACATCATGAAAGATTTCATCCAAAACATTTAATTCAATAACTCTCAGAAAGAACAGTGTGAAGAACAATTGAAAATCATGTGGATAGTCAATACAATGTTAAACAGAGATCTGCACACCAGTCAAGCCATAAGACTTGCTTTTACCACAGAAATCACAAATTTGCAGTGATGTTACTAACGCAAAGGATTCTGGGTGTATGCAAATTAGTTAAACAAAGAATGACATTTTTGCCTCATTCCATTTTAAAATGAATTCCTTTGAGTCTGTGTTTGCTGTATACAACGGCTTTGAAACACAAGTTAGGAAAAGATGCAAAGCCAGTGAACCACTCATGGACAGCTGTTTCATTGTTAATGCAAATCACCAGCATGAGGTTGGTTACATATATATATACACACCCATTTAGAAGGCATGCCTGTTAGCAAGTTATTTCTAAAAAGGCTCATTAATGTAAATATTTGTAAGATGGTCAAAAACACAAGCAGTGTGTAAATAATCTCCAGCATAGTCTTACTAGAAGGCATAAACACATAAGAAATGTATTAACAAGTTAAAAAGCAAAAAATGTTTTATATCTACAAGCGCAGATGTCTATACTGACTCATACCATACATTACAGTCTGCAGAAAAATATGGAAAATTAAGAGTTTTATTATTAGATACAGCATATTTAACAGATGTTGGTCATTGTTAGCTACTTTTGTAATCACAGTAACTTTAATCATTGGAGGGTTTGTTATGCAGACATAATATTGGAGTAAATCTTCCAAGCTTCATTTCTTAACAAAGTAAGACCCTGAGAAGGCAGGCCAAAGGCTAGCAAGGAAAAGGGACATGTGTGAGTGGGGGAGTGTAGATTCAGGGCACGGGAGGTCTTGAGGAAGCAATAGGTTTGGGGCCCTGGTTAAGGGGTGGGTATCATATATATAAGTGGTCATTTTCTGTTCAGACATTTTAATAATCTTAGCTTCTCTCCGTCCCTCCCTTTAAGATAAGGTTTATGGTTTTGTGTTTCTTGTCACAGCATACAGCGGAAAAGTTCCCCTGTCAATCATGGTTGGACCAGCGGTCCAGTGGAAAGGATGATCGGGGCTTATCCCTCCCCTAACGTCGGTTATGTTTTTGGGTAATGTACATTCCCACTGAGCTAGAGGCAGGCCAGTGGTTAGCATGGAGTTAATGTTAGGCCAGTTGTGAGAGCGGTTTGTGAAAAGGACGAGGAGGAAGGGCAGGTGCCCAGGATCAGCAGGAATGGTTGGCAAGGGTGTAAAATGGTTATGGTTACATCATGTTAGTGTATGATGTTTAATAAAATGCTGTGGCCTGTTTGTCATCATCAACATCTTGCGTCTGTTTATTAAGGTAAGCTAAAAGGGGTGGATTCACATCTACATAGTACCCACTACCTTCACACATATAAGATAGGTTTAAACTGAAGCGAATATATTTTCAAGATATCGCTTGAAGTTGGCCTATACTGTTAAGATATCGCTTGAAGTTGGCCTATACTGTTCATTAGTAGCCAAGTATGGAAAAAAGTTCTAATGTCCCCAAGCGTTGAGACTGTGAATTGGTGCTTCATCAAGCAAGGACACTTTAGATCTGGTTAAGAAGAGCTCTGGGGGACCCTCAGCATATTTTATTAACCCCTTCATGAAAACAGACATAACTTTATGTCTATGTAATTTATATACTTTGTGGCATCCACCATTTCAAAAATCTCAAATCTATTGTCCTACTGGACATGACAATAACACTCCTGGGACTTGCTCAAGCATCCAAAATCAATTACATCATGCCACCACTATTGAACGTACTTTCATATAGGACACCATTGGGGTAGAGCAGAAAGTGACCAAGTTTTTAGCTGACAGATAGGTCTATGTGGTCATTGTAATTGGCTATTGCAGCTATCAATCTGCCTAAAGTAAGGGTAGGTGGAGAATTAGCTAGGGTTATGGTTAGCTCGTTGTAGCTAGGGTTAGATAGGCTTAGGGTTGAATTGAGTTCGCAATGGGTAGGGTTAGCTGAAGCTAGTTAGTGTAAGTTAGGTTAGGGTACATTTAGGTTAGTTAGCATGGGGGTTAGGTAGGGTCTATGTTTGCTAGAGTTAGCTTAGATTAGTTAGGGGAAGTGTTACCTATCCAGTGGGAGATTCGATATTGACATTTTGTCACTGTTGCTATTGGGAGAATAGCAGGGTTATTCGCCTATTCAAATCTATCTGGTTGCATATTTGGCCATTCGGAGAGCAAAAAAAAAAAAGAAATTCCCAAGGCTAGACAAGCCTGTCATAGTTATTTAATTGTTTGGCTTTCAAGCCAACCAATCAAAGCACTGTAATGAGAATTAAAAGCGTAGGAAAGCCTTTATAAAGGCTTTGCCACTTTAAAATCTCATTCTGCACTCAGCCTTCTCAGAGCGAAGATGTTTTTTTTTGTTGCAGCGTATTTTAAAATTATTTTTTGTAACTGTTTGGTGGAAGAAAAAAAACTTCTTTTGGAGAGGGGTGTGTTCAGTAACAAAGAAAAAAATAATAATTTTGCGTAGCCTTGGCCATTGTTTCTAGTGTGAGACTAGACTTAAAGGGTGTTTCCAATCATTTTGGTTGTAGTAACCCTTACAGTCGAGACCTGCCCACTCCCTCCCCATTGGCAAACGACAAAAAATTGCTTAAACTTTAAAAAAAAATTAAAAATTTTTTTTCCAAAGGTTCCAAGTTCTCCCTTAACCTGATCCAAGTGCTAAGTTGCTAACCCATTTATGGTCAATAAAGTCTTAAATTTTTGAGTGAAATGTTTTGATTTTATGGTTTAATACTGACATTTAAAGGATCACTATAGTGTCAGAAAAACAAAGTGGTTTTCCTGACACTATAGTGTCCTGAGGGTGCCCCCACCCTCAGGGTCCCCCTCCCGTGGCGCTGAAGGGGTTAAAACCCCTTCAGCAGCTTACCTTATTCCAGCGCCGGGCTCCCCGGCACTGGTGACCTCTCCTCCCCCGCCGACGTCAGCTCCCTCGGCCGATGTCAGCGGAGTCGAATGCACATGTGCGGCAAGTGCCGAGCACGCATTTAAAGTGTCCATAGGAAAGCATTTCTTAATGCTTTCCTATGGATGCTCTTCGTGAGGGAGGTATAATATGCCTCCAGCGTCGCAGATGCGCCTCTAGTGGCTGTCCGGGAGACAGCCACTAGAGGCTGGCTTAACACCTAATGTAAACATAGCATTGAGCTGAAGTGGTCTGGGTGACTATAGTGTTCCTTTTACATTTTCTTTGTAGTAGTTTGCCTTGCCTGACTGAGTCTTTCGGTGCCTGCTCCCTCCGCAGCCACAGTTGGGATGAGTCTGAATAAATGGAAAGCGTTGTAGCCATTTTAGCATGTCAGCACAGTCATAGGCAGCATTTTTTAGCTGTTTTGGGTGTCCAAATGACCTTCCAGAATTTTTTTCCACTACCGAAATTAGTCTGAGCTAAACAGTGACATGAACTCATTTCTGATTTGGAAGAACTGAATTTTTTCGCCATGCCTTAGTCAAATTTTACATTTAATTTTTAATAATAAACTTTTACTCTGTGGATTATTTATTAGTATGTAAGTAAGTAAGGATTTCAGGAACCCAAAGTGAATTCAAAGTGAATTTCAAATTTAAGGCCAAAACAGCTGAATTGGGAGAATTTGGAAGTTTTGCTACCAGTTTGACTATTTTGGCCTAATATTAGAAATTCCTTTTGAACTCACTTTGAAGTTCTAGCAATTCACACTGTAGTAAATAACCCTGAATGTTATCTTTGTTTAGACGGAGTAAATAGATCCAATTCTTCAGTTTTCCAATGTTTTAATTTGCTTCCTTGAAGTTTAAAAAGGTGGGGTTACATAATGGAAATATTGCTCCTTGACTTCTGCAATTTTTTAAAATATGTAATTTCTAAATGTATTAATACAGTTCGTTGTGTTTAATAGCCATAAATAGTAAGCCTTTCAAGAGCAACCAAACAACCAAACAAAAAGTTTTCCCACTTCATCCAGACCTCATCTCTTTCCAATGTTGAAAAAAAAACAACCCCTGAATTATTGAGACTTTATCTCTATTCCATCTGGGTCCCTTCCATCCGCCTTCCATAATATAATAATTATATATTCCGTTTGCATGTTAAGTAAACTATTATGAGTAACAACAGATATTTTACATTGGCTTCTTATAAATAAATGTAATTTACATTATCTATGTTTCAGTATTTTTTGTTTGTGTAAAGTGTATGTTTATTCAATGTTTTTGTTTTATGTGACAAAGTGCTCGACAAGATAATCCCAGCTGCAAGCAAAACGTGTACATCAAAGAAAAGAAGTGGCTATTGCAAAATTAAAGAGAAAGAAGAGATATCACAGGACTAAGGCAATATTTAGAATATGACCCTCAATAACGTATAGATTCAATCTGGACAACATGATAGAAAACACTCCTGAGAGGCTGTGACCCCCATATTAAAGGTTCTTGTTTAGATTAGTGCATGAATGTTGCCTAGTAACAGAGAACGTTGTCAATTAAACATGAAGCTTTGAGAGGAAGTCACTTTGACCAAATTGTTGTTTTACAATGAGAAGAAAAACAATATGTGATCCTCACAGTTTGAGTATAAAATAGTTTGCATAGTGATTCCTTCCCCACTATCAATATAATACACATCATAGGGTTTGTTTTGCATTGCAATTCAGTTTGTAAAAGGGCTATAAATGATTTTTATTAGTCTACGTGGGTCAATGTGTAGCAAGTATGAAAGATAGGATAAGCTCTAAGAAATCAATCAATATAAACAGTAAAATAAGTTGCAAAGACTGAATTTAAGGAATACCCAACACCTTACTGTCAGAAGCAAAACAATACAAAATACAAAAAGCAGAACAGGTTGTGCTGAATACTGTTTATATTAGTTTTCTTGGTACTGCAGGACCCTCTAGTGCCCCTCTACCTCCCACCCCCCATCCCAAGTTGCTGAAGGGGTTAAAACCTTTTCAGTGACTTACCGGAGTCCAGGGCCGATGTCCCTCGGCGCTGGGTCAGGCCCCGCCTCCGCTCCTCCGCCGAATCAGCCAGCGGGGGAGACCTACTGCGCATGCGCGGCTGTTGGCAGGAGAGACCTAATGTGCATGCGCAGCAATGGATGCGCACGCGCATTAGACCTCGACATAGGAATGCATTGAATAATGCTTTCAATGCTTTCCTATGGGGATTTCGACAACGCTGGAGGTCCTCATAGCATGAGGATGTCCAGCATCGTTTTAAACCACTTTTCGTGTTCTATGAACACGGAAGTGTCCTCTAGTGGCTGTCTAGTGAAAACTGCAATAATTGCACTTGCAGGGTTAAAGGTAGTGGGAGTTGGCACCCAGACCACTCCAATGGGCAGAAGTGGTCTGGGTGCCTGGATTATCCCTTTAACTACAATCAAACAATTATTTGGAAGATCCTGGTTTGGAATCATCCCGCTTCAGTTAATGATGAGTATATGTAACAAAACAGAAAATAACCAATAATAGTGCATGTAGTCAAATACTTAGGGTAGAACACACAACAAAGATAAGTGGGATCATACTCGCATTTGATAGAGTTATAGACTAGCTCAATCATTAAATTAATTATTTTGTTTAGCCCCAATGCGGACATATCTGTTTGCATGGCCTGATGCAATATTTGATTTTGACAGATGGAGGCTGCTGTAGTCACAATGTATGACAACATATGTCCCTGCACCCTACATTACAGTGATAACTTGCAAACATATTTAGGAACATCATACATATTCATCATAGTCTGGTCTTTCAAATTGCTATGGTTTCCAGGGAAATATCTTAATGGGTCAGTTGAATTGCTGCCTGGGCCTGGAGCTCCGGCACTAAATGGGCTCTCTTCGAGTTGCCAGGAAGATCAAAAGACCTCTCTGCACTGCTCATCACTCACTTCACACAGGGAGCACTGGGATCGGTACCACTACCAGGTACAGAGCACTTTAAGAGCACCTGAACTGTGAGAGCACCCAATATCAGGGCAGAACAGAAAGCTTGCACACCACCAAGAATCCAGTTCAAACTCCCCTGGACCAATGGAAGGTAAGCAGGGAGGTGAAAAAAGATACACACACAACACTCAGATCCCTCTACATATACAATTCAGCCATTACACATACAACGCTGAACCAACACACACATGCACGCAACCTTCCTCCATACAGCTCTTACCCTCCTCCACAAACTCTTACACAAACAACACTCCACCACACAAACATATGACTCACAAAAACAGAGTCCATGGCTCTAGACAGGGCCCCAGACTGGCACCTAACTGGCCAGACTAGCACCTAACGCACATCCCAAAGCACCTTAATTTGCTTTTAATCACCAGAAATATAGGCCTGTGAGGCTGCAATCTGCCACCAGTAAAGTTGCTAATGACCTAAAGATCGATTTCCCCGTGTCCCTCTTTCTACCTGAATTACTATAAATTTGGAGGCACAGTAGCATCCTGCAATACCCCTTAAAACACAAACAGCTGGTTTTGTCCAAGTGACTATATTTACCGTATGTAGCCATTTGTTTGCATTTGTGTTGAATTTGTGGAATTTCCACTCCTGCAATACCAGTACATTCTGTGAAAATAGCCATAAATTGGATATTTGGAATTTTTTCTGAATTATTTTACTTTACAAAAGTTGCGTTTTGCTGCTGATTTTATAAATCTGCTTGAAACATTACAAGACAAGGAATAATATCCATTCTTAAATACTTAATACCTTCTCCAGTAGTCCTGCAAAAGACGTATGAAAAAAGAAAAAGCTATAATTCAATTCTATATCTTTACAGAATACATTTTAGAGTTATATTTAAAATTGTAATGTGCAAATTTACTATGATAGCAATGCAGTCCATGTTTCAAGAAAAGATTCTTATATATATATATATATATAAAAGAATCACCGGCTAAGAATACAATCTGTAACACGTACCATAGCACCTTGCTCTCTTTACTCAATGCAGCATTTTTCCTCTTCAGAGTTAGCTTTTTGCAGTGCCCCACTCAGTGACATCTGTGAAAAGCGTGAATAGTATCACCATCACTTGTCAGAATGCCTCATGTTATGGTGACTGTTTTGACACTGTCAAACATATTATTCAGTTCTTGCTTGTACTGCAGCGGTTTTCTCACAAAGTTGTGTATAACCGGATTATATGCATGAGAACCTTTTAAAAACAATGATACTATGCAATATACAATAACAAAACTTAAAACATTTCTAGCAGGTCTTGGTTCCCTTGCTATCCTCCTCTGGCAGCAGTTGTAGATTGAAAAACATGAACAATATTCTTGGCTTTTTTGAGAGTATGTTAGCCAAGCAAAATTCTGCAGAACTTATACATGTTTGCTCTATTAATGTTTTAGAATGCAGGTTGACCAGAGGTTCCTCAAGTACAATTTGTTCTCAGGAACATCTCAGCATCTCTCTTAAGCTTAATTTGAAGTATACCTCGTAAATCACATCTACTGCTTTATAGGCTAGAACGGGTGGTGAAAAGAGGAGTAATATATTTAACAATGGGCCGATTCCAGGATCGCCAAGTACAGGATCAAGAATGATGCGTTCCTCTTGCACGTAATGCAGATCTGTGACTATTGAGGGTCTTTCATATTTGCAAAAACCCCACAAGGTAACATGTCTGTTTTGCGTGTGTTGCTAATGATAATTATTACCTTCATATCTTCAGGATGCAACTAAGTACCTTGACAACCCGGGCAGAAAGTCCAGGGAATTTACTAATTCTATCTTTAACCCTATAACTTTCCAAAACACCTTAAAACCTGTACATGGGGGTACTGTTTTACTTGGGAAACTTTGCTGAACACAAATATGAGTAAATGGTATTGGAAAAATATATAGATGGCGCTTAAGGATGTGTGGAATATAAGGTTCTGCTATACCCAAGTATATTGTCACCAGATATACTTAAAAGCGAAATACAATGTAAAGATATAAAGGTAAAAGTGCACACAAAAGGGTAGAAACTAGTTACCTGTAATATATGTATAATGTTATAACTGGTAACTGATAGCAGGTTTTCCTTCTATTTATATGAAGGATGTATTCGGTAACACTTGGTACAAATTACCTATACAGAAAAATAAGCACATAACAGAACATAGCGTAATCTGTATATAATGTGAAATAATATGGAGATTTTGAGCTGTAACCACTCACAATTATTTGAGCCGATTAGAAGTTGGCTTGGAACTTATACAGCCTTTATGCCACTTTCAAGGACATAGATGCTTTTTCTCCTTTCAAATGGGTTCTCCAATTGTTGATTTGTCTGTATATTGGAAAGTTCAAATCAGGAGCCAGGAGTTGAAGATATATTAAAAAGAATTTTTTTGCTTCATATAAAACAAAATAAAATTAAAATGCACAACGCGTTTCAACCATCTACATATGGTCTTCCTCAGGTGATATTCAACATTACAATGAACATAAAACTGTTTATATAGGCTATAGCATAGATACTTAATAGCATAATTGGTTACACATATTGCAAACATCACACCCATTTCCTTATATGGTTCAGACCTGATGTGTATTGCAACCTCCAATATGGCTACACATCCAGTCCGGATACCCTGGTTGTCATATTGGTATATCCATCCTTATAAATAATTTCGACAAAAAAAGGGCATTTAAAAAATGTAAGTACATAAATAATTATAATAAATCGATGTTTATCCCCTCTTATCAGAGACAATAACAACGAGATGAGTAACTCGTAGATGTCTCTGCTTATGGGGATGCCTAAATTAAGTCCGTCGGTCCGTCGCGTCACTTCATTGAATCGTTCCGTTGCGTCACTTCCGTTTCTTCGGACTGCCCCTTATCTTTCTCTATAGTGTAGTATGGTAAATACAGTTAAAAAATAAGGCCATAGAGGCCATTTCCAAAGTGGTAGAAAGAGTCTCCTATGTAGTAATTGGGATAATTATTTATCAATAAAGAGAACATGTAAAAAAAGAAAGGGGGGTTTTAGTTACATTATATAAATAGCTTTATAAAAATATATATACTAAATCCTTCTTATACAAAGTACAAAGAGAATAAAGGAAACCCAGCAAAGATAATTTAACACTCCACTAATCATAAAAATTATAATAAAAAATACCTTAAAAATTCCAAAACCAGAGTAAACCTCTATAACAGGTAAACTCCTCAAATTAAATTATAAGGGTCATTTAAAAAATAAATCAAGAGTCTCCTCTGTAAAATAATAATAATCTATGTATGTCCAAATAAGGGGACATTTAAGTTAAATATTATTATAACATTGTGTGAATAAATAGAGTAATAATCAAAAATAGATATCTCTATAAAAAATACAAGGTGGAAATTTAAACAATCTACTAGTTGTGAAAATAATAAAAATCACCCTAAAAATTCAAAGACCAAAATAAATGTATCTAAAAAATCTTTGTTATAAAATATTATTGATTTCAAAATCGATGTTAAGTCCTTTTGGGGTTAGCGTACGTAACTCAAATATCCATTTAGATTCTTTTATACTAAGGGTCTTTGATATGTCCCCTCCTCTCCAATTTCCAAATACATTTTCAATTGCACAAAAACCTAAGAATTTTGGATCTGAATTGTGATGTTGCAAAAAGTGTCTAGACACGCTATGGTTGTGGAAGCCTTTTTTGATGTTTCTAAGGTGCTCACTAACCCTTATTTTTAGCTGTCGGGATGTAATAAATCACATTAGAGGACTGACATGTAATTAAAGATTTGATATGATACTTCTCGTTGGTGACAACGGAATAAAAATCTTCCACTTTTTTATTTGTTTTCTTGGTACTGTAGCAAGCCTTGCAAGTCCCACAATGGAAGAAGCCCTTCTGTTCCTGTGTCCAATTTGTTAAAAAGTTTTTCGGAAGCTTCTTTTTTTTATAAAACTAGAGGTCAAAATCTGTTTTAGATTTTTTGCTCCCCTAAAAATGAACTTCGGTTTAGTGCCTATATACTGTTGAATATCTTCTTCATGTGGTAGGATGTGCCAATTCTTGTTAATAATTTTTTGGACGGCACCAATATTACTAGAAAAATCAAAAATAAGAGGGATCTGTTCATTGTTATATCTATTATCTTATTTTTTCTTATATTGTAGTAAAAGAGATCTATTCATATTGGCAACTTGATCGATATTATCCTGCAAATCTTGTTCAATGTACCCTTTCTGTATAAGTTGATTTTAAGAACTGTTGCTTGCATAGCATAATCTTCCTGGTTTGTACAATTGCTGCGTACCCTTAAAAACTGCCCTTTCGGTATATTGGCTAACCACGGGCGATTATGGCAACTTTCTAATTCAATAAAACTATTTACATCGACTTGTTTAACCCCTTAAGGACACATGACATGTGTGACATGTCATAATTTCTTTTTTTTTCCAGAAGTTTGGTCCTTAAGGGGTTAAAAAAAGTTCTGGTCTTTTAAAACAGTAAAACTTAATGAAAGTGTAGTTTTTGTGTACAAACGCAAAAAAAAACAAATATTAACGCTAACTTCAGCCAGGGTTTGTGACCAAGTGGCTTCTAAAAAAAGACTAGACATACATGCCTTTGGTTGTCAACTTTTTCGAATGGTATGTCATGATGAGGGTAATTTGCATTCCTGGGCTCCCATGCGGTCTCAAAGGTAACATAACCAATCTGGCAAATTTCACTGTGTATAAACTGAAAATGGAATGTGCTATATTTGACACTGTAAGTTTACAAAATCCTTACAATCTGTACATTGGGGGTACTATTGTACTCATTAAACATTGCCGTACACAAATATGTGTGTTTTATTGCAGTAAAAACTAACAGTATTATGACATTCACAGTTACATTGCCATGCAGAACTAAGAAAATAAAATTTCTTAATTTTAATTTTCTATTAATATAAAATTATGTGAGAATATGTTTACTAACTGATATACTAGAGTTCTTTCATTTTTATTACATACCTTAGGGAAAACTATTTATATCATTCTTTTCCACAGAACAAAAACCCCAAACAAATGTATAGTTCTCAAGAAGTACTTATATGTAATGGTTCCCAAGGAATCAAACAAGATGTTAATCTTAAGAAATGATTACCTTTCAACACATATAAATCCCTTTTATATGCCTATTTTACATAATAAGCATTGGTGCAATACTACTGATGATTCTTAGGAATAGTTCCTAGGGCATCTTCTTTCATCTCAGATCATAATGTTTCCAAGGAATCAAACATGATCTTTGGATCAAATTATTCATTCATGAACTAATTTTTACCCCCTAAATTTCTTACAGCTTTAGTGACCAGTTAGTTAAAATACTGTGGGTCATTTTATCATGTGTTCCCTGTTAAGGATTAATTAGTATGTAGGGGATTAGAAAAATACCCCTCTCTGTCTCATTAGATATCTTTTTACCTAAAGCTGAAGGAAGCAAAATGAATTGCTAGTGTAGGAACCACCTAGAAGGTTTGCCTTGACAAGGCAGGTGGGCTAAACTCTCTCATGGCCATTGGAGTGTAATAAAAACCCTCAATTTATTTAAATGTGCAAAGTGATTTGGGATAGCGTGCAGGGGAACTCTTTTCTTTGTTTTTTTATTGTATGCATTGGGGATGATGTGTGCTATGATCATTGCTTCCGCCCAGGAGTAGTAGGAGCGCAGGACGTATTTATAATCTTTTGTTCTGTCCAAAACTAGCAAGACAAGATGCTATATAGCAAGACAGGATGCTCATATTATACATGTTAAAAGCTAAATAATAATAGCATATACTATATATCTAAATAAATTATAGAATTACTTTTGAAACATGCATGTTAGGTCTAAAGTAAAACTTTTTAAATGTAGTTTCCAAAGACCAATCTGCAGCTTTTAATAAATTTGATAAAGAGCTTCCTGCTTGGAACACTTTAGTAGACATAGCTCTTCTGGAGGAGTGAGCACCAAATATAGAAATATCAATACCAGCCATGGACATAGTTTGTCTTACCCATCTGGCTAAAGAAGATGTAGAAGTGACAGGGAGAAAAGGTTTTCGAAAAAATTGAAATAAATTAAAATGTCTTAAGGAAGAGGTTTTAAGCTCATGCGTCTGAAGTCAGTTAACCACAGATAAAAGAAGGTTATCGGAAAAAGAACTATAGAAAACGAGTGTAGGTTAGTTTTAGTATGTCTAACAATAGAAAATTAAACCCCATCTGGGGTGTATTGTCTGTTATTGAGGTGCAAAGCCCTAACATCAGAATTCCCTTTTAAAGGAAATGAGACAAAGTAAAACGGTAAGTTTAAATGATAGGGATTTTAAAGATAATGAGTCATTATCACCCCAAGTTCTAATAACTGGAGAACCAGGTTAACATCCCATGTAGAATTTTATACACTCCCACCTTCTCTCATCTCATGCCTCGTACTCATTTTTCTCCCCTTTTACTCCTACCCACAATCTATATCATTCTAGACCCCATGCATACAAAACCCATTCACACCTCCTGTCACGTTCTCTCCTCCTGCTTCTAGCAACTGTTGATGTCTCTCCCGATCCAGGGCCCTTTGCCTTTTGTACACACACTAAGACAACCAGAAACCCCACAAACCTCATCACAATACCTTGCCCTTTACCCTCACTTACCAGCATTCAGTGTGCACTCTGGAACACCAGGTCCTTCGGCAGTAATTTAAAATCAACAGCTATACACAACTTTTTCATCTCAAACTCACTCACACTACTTGCACTTACGGAGACCTGGCTGTCCCCCTCTGATAGCGCTACTCCTGCCTCTGGTGGACTACAATTCTCTCACACTCAGACTCAACTGTAAAGGAGGTGGTGTAGGCATCCTTCTCTCCCCTCAATGTACCTTTCAACCAATCATAACTCTCCCTGCCCTATCCTTTTCTTCTTTTGAAGTTTACTCTCTCCACCTATTTTAAACCCACTTCTTTAAGAATTACTATCAACTACCGCTCGCCCCCCTCCTCCCCTTCCCCCCCCCGGTCATCCTAGACTATTTATTGAGCACTTTTCTTCCTGGCTTCCCCTACTTCCTCTCATCTAGCACTCCTTCTCTTATTCTTGGGGATTTCAATATCCCAACCAACAACACCAATTGCACTGATGCCTCTCGTTTGCTCTCTGTAACCTCCTCCTTTGGCTTTACGCAATGGTCCAATTTAGCAACCCATAAAGCGGGAAACACTCTTGATCTCGCCTTCACCAATCTCTGTACAGCCTCTAATCTCTCCAATATTCCTTTTCCTCTATCTGACCACCAGCTGCTGACTTTTGACATCAGCATAAGACCCAATTGACACCACCGTCTGAACATCAATCTCACAGAAACCCCCAATGTCTTGACCTAGAGCATTTCTCCACTAATCTTCAAACTCTTCTTTTACTTATCTCAAACCTCACCTGGCCTAGTTCTGCAAACCTCCTTCTACAATTCCACCATCTCCTCTCAACTAGACATCATGGCACCTCCAACATTTAAATGCAGCAAGCGCCCTCAACAACAACCTTGGCAAACCAAGATAACTCGATACCTCCAAAAATGCTCTAGAACTGCTGAATGCTATTGGAGAAAGTCTCACTGTGTGTCTGACTTTTTCCACTATAAATTTATGCTGCCTCACACAGCTTGGCTCTTCCTCTGCAAAAGTAAATTACTTCAATACCCTCATAATCACACTCTCCCGCGAACCCAAACAACTACTTCACACATTTAACTGTCTTCTTCGCCCTATTGTTCTTCCTCCACCTACTAACCTGACCGCTTCAGACTTTACAATCAGGGAAGAGATCTCTCATCTTTCTTCTTCCCCTTTAATACTTCCCCATACATCCCTCCCTCTGCTGTTTTATATTCATTTGCACCTGCTACAGCTGAAGAGGTTTCTGCTCTGCTCCAGTCCTCCCGCTCCCTAGATCCAATTCCCTCGCATCTCATCCGTACTCTGTCTTCTTCTCTTTCTCTACCTAATATTCTTAATCTCTCTCTCTCCTCTGGCATTTTTCCATTGCCCTTCAAACATGCAACTATAACCCCAATTCTAAAGAAGCCCAACCTTGACCATAACTCCCATCCAACTACTGTCCTATCTCCCTACTGCCTTTTGCATTCAAGATCCTTGAAAGAGTTGTGTATGTGAGATTGACAGACTTCCTTGAGTCCAACTCTCTGCTAGACCCACTTCTGGTCTGGTTTCTGTGCTAAGCACTCTGTGGAAACGGCACTGACCAAAGTATCCAATGATCTATTTGCTGCATAATCTCATGGTCACTATTCTATCTTAATTCCCCTTGACCTGTCTGTGGCTTTTGACACTGTTATTCATCAACAGCTTCTTCTCATCCTCCGCAATTTCGGTCTACAAGATATTGCTCCTCCTACCTCTCCTAGTGCGCTTTCAGTGTTTCTTTCTCTGGCTCTGCTTCTTCTCCCCAACTCTTCTTTGTTGGTGTCCCCCAAGGTTTAGTGTTTGGTCCCCTACTGTTCTCTATCTATACTGCCTCCCTTGGTAAACTCATTAGTTCCTGTGGCTTCCAATATAATTTACATGTGGATGACATGCAAATCTACCTGTCCTCTACTGATCTTTCCCCATCCTTCTTGACTAGTGTCTCTGACTGCCTCTCTGCTATTTCTAACTGTTTTTTGACTGTAATATAATAGCAGTCAGTTTCCTTCACGAGTGTGCGTTTCAGGGCCTGCCCAGTGCCACCACTCACTCACTGGTGTCACAATAGCTTGCATTTAAAAAAAACAAAACTTTTTTGACTGTAATATAACAGCAGTCAGTTTCCTTCACGCGTGTGCGTTTCAGGGCCTGCCCAGTGCCACCACTCACTCACTGGTGTCCCAATAGCTTGCATTTAAAAAAACAAAACTTCTTGGACTGTAATATAATAGCAGTCAGCTTCCTTCACGCGTGTGCATTTCAGGGCCTGCCAGGGCACAGTGTCACACCAGTGCAACTCGTATCTGGTGTAACAGTAGTGTACATTTAAAAAAAAAAATTTTTTGACTGTAATAGTTTGAATAGCAGTTAGTTGTCTGGCAGCGTGTGTGTCAGGCTCACAGCGTATACTGTGCCCACTTGCCCAGTGCCACCACTCATATCCAGTGTCACAATAGCTTGCATTTAACAAAAAAAAAAACCTTTTGGACTGTAATATAATAGCAGTCAGTTTCCTTCACACATGTGCGTTTCAGGGCCTGCCAGGGCATAGTGTCACACCAGTGCAACTCATATCTGGTGTAACAGTAGTGTACATTTAAAAAAAAAAAAACATTTTTGACTGTAATAGATTGAATAGCAGTTAGTTGTCTGCAAGCGTGTGTCAGGCCTACAGCGTCTACTCTGCCAACTTCTGCCACTGCACAGTGCCACTCATATCTGTTGTCACAGTAGCTTGCACGCATAGTAGGTCGTGGTGCTGTGATTCCCTTTGGCCCTAGAATAATGCCCAGTGTTCAGAGGCCACGTACCCTGAACTCGAAAAGTTCTGAGGACATAGTTGACTGGCTAACACAGGACACCCAATCTTCTACAGCTTCCGCTCTGAACCTTGACGCACCATCCTCCTCCAGCTTAGCTTCGGGCACCTCTCAAGTTACCACTCGCCCGCCTGCCGCCACCACCAACACTAGCACCACAGCAGCTTCACTTGGTATGTCAGAGGAGTTATTTACACATCAGTTGGAAGAAATGAGTGATGCGCAACCATTATTGCCAGAGGATGTAGATAACAGGGATATGTCTCAGTCAGGCAGCATTACACACATGGACGTACGGTGTGATGATGATGATGTTGTACCCGCTGCTGCTTCCTTTGCTGAGTTGTCAGATACAAGTGAAGTGGTTGATGATGACGATGCATCCGTGGATGTCACGTGGGTGCCCGCTAGAAGAGAAGAAGAACAGGGGGAAAGTTCAGATGGGGAGACGGAGAGGAGGAGGAGGAGACGAGTTGGAAGCAGGGGGAGGTCCTCGCAAGGAGCTAGTGGCACAGTCAGACAGCATGCATCGGCACCCGGGGTCAGCCAGACAGCACGCCAATCAACGCATGCTGTTGCCACCACCAGAATGCCGTCATTGCAGAGCTCAGCAGTGTGGCATTTTTTTTGTGTGTCTGCCTCTGACAACAGCGATGCCATTTGCAACCTGTGCCAAAAGAAAGTGAGTCGTGGGAAGTCCAACACCCACCTAGGTACAACTGCTTTGCGAAGGCACATGATCGCACATCACAAACGCCTATGGGATCAACACATGAGTACAAGCAGCACACAAACTCAAAGCCGCCATCCTCCTCCTGGTCCAGCATCTTCAGCCACGTTAACCACTGCTGTCCTCCTTGCCCCCTCTCAACCATCCGCCCCTCCGTCTCTCGCCTTGAGCAGTTCCTGCTCATCTGCCCACAGTCAGGTGTCTGTCAAGGACATGTTTGAGCGTAAGAAGCCAATGTCACAAAGTCACCCCCTTGCCCGGCGTCTGACAGCTGGCTTGACTGAACTCTTAGCCCGCCAGCTTTTACCATACAAGCTGGTGGAGTCTGAGGCGTTCAAAAAATTTGTAGCTATTGGGACACCGCAGTGGAAGGTACCCGGCCGAAATTTCTTTGCACAAAAGGCAATCCCCAACCTGTACTCGATTGTGCAAAAGGAAGTAATGGCATGTCTGGCACACAGTGTTGGGGCAAGGGTCCATCTGACCACTGATACCTGGTCTGCAAAGCATGGTCAGGGCAGGTATATCACCTACACTGCGCATTGGGTAAACCTGCTGACGGCTGCCAAGCATGGAATGCATGGCTCTGCAGAGGAGTTGGTGACACCGCCACGACTTGCAGGCAGGCCTGCTGCCACCTCCTCTACTCCTCCTACTCCATCCTCTTCCATAACCTCCTTGGCTGAGTCCTCTTCTGCTGCTGCGTCTTGCTTCACATCAACGGCACCCCCCCAGCTCCCCAGGTACTATTCCACATCCCGGATACGGCAGTGTCACGCCGTCTTGGGGTTGACTTGCCTGAAAGCAGAGAGTCACACCGGACCAGCACTCCTGTCCGCCCTGAACGCACAGGTGGATCAGTGGCTGACTCCGCACCAACTGGAGATCGGCAAAGTGGTTTGTGACAACGGAAGAAATTTGTTGGCAGCATTGCATTTGGGCAAGTTGACACATGTGACGTGCATGGCACATGTGTGTAATCTGATCGTACAACGCTTTGTGCATAAGTACCTAGGCTTACAGGACGTCCTGAAGCAGGCCAGGAAGGTGTGTGGCCATTTCAGGCGTTCCTACACGGCTATGGCGTACTTTTCAGATATCCAGCGGCAAAAAAACATGCCAGTGAGGCGCTTGATTTGCTACAGCCCGACACGTTGGAATTCAACACTCCTAATGTTCGACCGCCTGCTCCAACAAGAAAAAGCCGTTAACGAGTATTTGTATGACCGGGGTGCTAGGACAGCCTCTGCAGAGCTGGGTATTTTTTTGCCACGTTACTGGACACTCATGCGCAATGCCTGTAGGCTCATGCGTCCTTTTGAGGAGGTGACAAACCTAGTCAGTCGCACCGAAGGCACCATCAGCGACATCATACCATTTGTTTTCTTCCTGGAGCGTGCCCTGCGAAGAGTGCTGGATCAGGCCATAGATGAGCGTGAAGAGGAAGAGGAAGAGTTGTGGTCACCATCACCACCAGAAACAGCCTTATCAGCATCGCTTGCTGGACCTGCGGCAACACTGGAAGAGGATTGTGAGGAAGAGGAGTCAGAGGAGGAATGTGGCTTTGAGGAGGAGGAGGAAGACCAACCACAACAGGCATCCCAGGGTGCTCGTTGTCACCTATCTGGTACCCCTGGTGTTGTACGTGGCTGCGGGGAAGAACATACCTTTAGTGAGATAACTGAGGACGAGGAACAGGACATGAGTAGCTCGGCATCCAACTTTGTGCAAATGGGGTCTTTCATGCTGCCGTGCCTGTTGAGGGACCCTCGTATAAAAAGGCTGAAGGAGAACGACCTGTACTGGGTGTCCACGCTACTAGACCCCCGGTATAAGCAGAAAGTGCCTGAAATGTTACAGAATTACGGCAAGTCGGTAAGGATGCAGCAGTTCCAAAATCAATTAAAAAGTATGCTTTACACAGTGTATAAGGGTGATGTCACAGCACAACGGGAATCTAACAGGGGAAGAGGTGAAAGTAATCCTCCTCCTCCCACGACCACGCCGGCAAGGACAGGACGCTTTACAGACGTGTTGTTGATGGAGGACATGCGGAGCTTTTTAAGTCCTACGCATCGCCACAGCCCTTCGAGGTCCATCCTCAGAGAACGACTCGACCAAAAGGTAGCAGACTACCTCGCCTTAACTGCAGATATCGACACTCTGAGGAGCGATGAACCCCTTGACTACTGGGTGTGCAGACTTGACCTGTGGCCTGAGCTATCCCAATTTGCGATAGAACTTCTGGCCTGCCCCGCTTCAAGTGTCCTGTCAGAAAGGACCTTCAGTGCAGCAGGAGGTATTGTCACTGAGAAGAGAAGTCGCCTAGGTCAAAAAAGTCTAGATTACCTCACCTTTATTAAGATGAATGAGGGATGGATCCCGAAGGGACTGACAGTGGGCGATACATTAGACTAAAAAAGGCCTGATGAGGGGGACGTAACAGGGTGTCGCGGCTGCCGGCCCGCCGCGTGATATTTAAATCCCTAGCTCACCCCAGTACCTTGCCCTGTAGTGGTTTCCTGTTCCTGGTTTCCTGAGAGTGCTTTATCATTGTGAATATAATTTCCTGGTATCCTGATCTTGGCTTTTCCCTGGTTATTCTGAATTCTGGTTTCCCTGACTTGGCTTGTGTAAACGATATTGTGTATTTTCTGGCTTCCTTGACCTCGGCTTTCCCTTTGACCATTCTCTGTCTCTAGCGTATTAGTCCGGCCATTCTAAGATCCGGTTTACGCTCTGTCCTTTTATTTTCCTTTTCTTGCCTATGTATATGTTTACATAGTTTCTGCATGCTAGACCACACTAGTAGTCGTGACATTGGGATTAAACTGATAAGAATAGTACTACTTAACACACCACTCCTATCTGGTGGCACATTAGATTGCAGTGCCCCAAATTTGAAGAAGGAGGACCGACCAAGCATCTTTTTCCATCTCCCGGTTCCTAAAATCGATGCCATATACACGTCCCTTGATAGGGAACGTAACAGGTATTAAACTGATAGGAATAGTACTACTTAACACACCTTATAATAAATAACGCAGAGAGAGGCAACGCAGAGAGAGGAGTCTGAAGAAGAGGAGTCAGAGGAGGAAGGTGGCTTTGAGGAGGTGGAAGACCAAACACAGCAGGCGTCCCAGGGGGCTTGTTGTCACCTTTTGGGGACCCTTTGTGTTGTACATGGCTGGGTGGAGGAAGAGACCTTCAATAAAATCAGTGAGGACAAGGAACGGGAAATGTCTAGCTTGGTATCCAACCTTGTGCAAATGGGGAGTTTGCGGTTGTGCAAATGGACTGTTTGCGGTTGTTTGCGGTGCGTTAACGGAGAGCTTGGTCCGTCACTGTGAAGTGGGCGTAACCCTTACACTACCTGATCGATACAACATCATACAAGATGTTTTAAAGCACGTTAATCCAAACAATTTAGGAATATTAGGTGATTTATGCCCTTTATGGATTAAAACCAGACTCTGCATCAACTATGTAATTTTCCATGGGAGTTTTGCCATGGATCCCCCTCCGGCATGCCACAGTCCAGGTGTTAGTCCCCGTGAAACAACTTTTCCATCACTATTGTGGCCAGAAAGAGTCCTTGTGGGTTTTAAAATTCACCTGCCTATTGAAGTCTTTGGCGGTTCGCTCGGTTCACCCGTTCGCGAAAATTTGCGGAAGTTCGCGTTTGCCGTTCGCAAACCGAAGATTTTATGTTCGCGACATCACTAGACTAGTCTGCAATAAAGTAAATATTGCTTGATATATTTGCAAAAAAATTACAATAGTATAAGTATTAATTGGTAAAATAACCTGCACTGGATACAAATTGTGTCAATGTAATCTTTCTCAGAGAAGAAACAATGTCAGCTTAAGGAATCTGCTGAGGTAAAGTAGGAGCTAATGGGCGGGTAAAAAGAGGCGGGAAAGAGCTAGCTGATAACCAACAAGCTGTGAAAAAAGCCCTGGAAATGACGTCAGATTAAATCTGAGGTAAATTGAATGTATGAAACAACCGAACAGTTAAACCCGTTCGCACTGCAAATGAGAGGGAAAAAAAGCCGAATTGAAGTAAACTCAATATCTTTGAATCGCGAAAGGGGTGTTCGCGAAAAGTAATAGAAGCGCGAATAGCCTTTGGCTAGAAATTCATGAAAGGCCAACCCCCGGACCGAAAAGGGAGGGGGGAGCATGACTGCTGCCCTGAGGGGTTGGCATAGCAACCAAAAGGATAAAGTTAGTTTTACAGTTGAAAGCATGGAACCCTTCTCTTCCGGTGGCTGTGGAAGTGACGTTGGCGCGTGCGGCCGCACGCAGGAAGAGGCGGAGTGCCTCTCGCTGGAACTCAGGTGGGGCGTACGTGACATCCGCAAATTTCACAACGCAGATGTCACAGGCCCCCACTGAATCCAGAATTCACAGAGCTCTTTGGACTGGGGAATCGGAGGAGAAGCACAGCTGGCTCCTGGCAAGTGGGGCAGGCCAGTGGGTGGTAACGGGCTGGTGGAGGATTTCACCAGCTTCTGGACCGGAGGCCAAAGAGCACCAGGGAGGGACGCAGGATTCCCCTCCACATGCACGGCATGGATGGACTGTAACTCCCTGGGATGTGAGCCTCCGCTCCCCTGGCGGAACAGCAGGCAGGCGGACTGCAGAACCTCACAGCAAGAAGAACCGAAATTGGAGCCTGGGATAGAGAGACCCCTCCTCCCGAACCGTGAGTTGGAGTGCGCTCGCGCTTGGCAGGAGTTAGGGGAGGACTCGGGGATAGTGGGGGAGAGTCAGGTAGAATTGGTGCAATGGCGGTTTTTGGGGTTCCAACTAGTATGATTTTTCTTCCTGGGGATTTAGATTCAGTTGGCTAATAAAGTGTTTCACTTGCCGGAAACTAAGCTTCAGGTTGTCATATCTGGTGTCATATCTAGGGGGCTTCCTATTAGGCTATTTGAATTCTGCAATCCCTACAAGGACATTTAAATTTTGGCTGTAAGTCATGCCCATGGGGCGTGCTTTCAGTCACTGACTTTCCTTGGCTGTGGTTGGTATTCATCTACCTTTTAACTTTACTCACCTTTTGGGAGTTTGGAGTTTTGTTCCTCGTGGGTTACAATGATCAGACATTTTGGCGCAGTAAAACAGTGTCTAACTTTGCCTTTGAGCTGTTCATGGAGGCTGCAGCTCAGTTGGTTTTGGTGCTTTTTTCTGAGGGCTATGATGTGCGGGCCGAAGGAGATCGAAGGTGAACGAAGGAGTCAGCAGTCAAGGCCAACCCCCGGAGTGAATAGGGAGGGGGGAGCATGACTGCTGCCCTGAGGGGTTGGCATAGCAACCAAAAGGATAAAGTTGCTTTTACAGTTGAAAGCATGGAATTCTGGGAAAAATTACCAGACTACTGGTGAACAATGCTGAGGGAGCCTGGCAGTGTCCTTCCCCACCCACCCACCCCAACTGTTCGGTTCTGGAATTGTTGTTTTGTGTTGTGTTTTCTTCATTCTCATTTTGTCACAGCTGCGGGTTTCCTGCGCCAGCAAGTTTGGTAAATGAATAATGCCCGGACAGGCTTGGGGAGTCGCAGACTGAATTTGGTTGATGACCAAGGACAGGCTGAAGAGGCTCTGGAATAAGTTTAAAGTGAACCTGTCTGCTGGGTAAAACCAGCAGCTGACAGTACTTGGTTATGCTGGTTTAAATAAAGCTGTGGCCGTTACCCTTACCCACTTAACATGGTGTTGCGTTACTTATTGGGAATGGAAGGGTAACGGGATTTGGTGTTAGAAGGAGTCAGCAGTCAAGATACACAAAATGACCAAACTGTTCGCAAACGAAAATCATAAGAGTATAATAATAATATTGTTTGCGGGTTTTGCCGCCAACGGCTTCAAGAAATATCTTTGGCCAGAAGCAATAACTGAAAAATATATATATACCTCAGAAAATTATTAAATATCATTAGAAAAATATCTGAAAAAAAATATTTGTGTTTAAAATAATGGTGTGAATAAAACCAATTCTAATTATAATCTAAATATGCCAAAAATAAAGATTAAAATAGAATATAGAATAACTGTAATGTATGTATTTAGTTACTTATCTCCACTGGAGCAACACAGAAAGAGGAAGAGGATCTATATATAGACTACGCCAGATGCTGATTGGCTATTGGATATTCCATTGCAGTTACTTGACTGTTTTTTCTTATATTGTTTCACTAAACTTTTGAAATATTCTTTGCTGCTGGAGTTTAGTAAATAAAGTTAACGCATAATATGAGCCTCCTGTCTTGTTATAAAATTGTAATTTGTTGTTAAATCCCCGTTCCCTCTTTATATTATTATAATGCGCTGCAGACTAAGTTGGCGCTATATAAATGCCAATAATAGTAATAATGGTGCATTTGAGGGACACAGAGTAAAATGAATATACCAAGTGTAGTATCATCTCTCACAGCTCATCTACAGCTAAAACTAAATGTATAGTCATTTGCAGTGACAGGTAGCTGAGCAGACAGACTATTACCCTCCAATGTGTTGATGTGTCAGAGTGCATTTGTCAACGCATTTTGTGTCCCGCCATGCAGTTTTTAAAGTGAACATCTACAGTTAACAGCAATTTGCATTCAATGGTTTAAAACAAATTTAACTGAAACAAAACATTAATATCATGACAACCCCTATTGGTTTTTTGTTTGTTTGTTTTTTTACAAACAGCAGTATATTTACACTAAAAATAATCCTTCATCTTAATGCTGGCATATAAATGATTCTAAATATATCACAAGTGTCATAAATAATTTAGCAGCAAGTTATTAATATGTATATCACATAAAGTTATAATAACATCTTTGTCCTCTTTTTCATTAAAGGTCCTGCATTTTCTGATTATCTGTAGTATCATCATGATTTAAATACACAATAGACCCTTTAGATCAGGGGTCCTCAAACTACGGCCCCCCAGATGTTGCTGAACTACAACTCCCATGATTCTCTGGCTTTCTATGTAATTCAAAGAATCATGGGAGTTGTAGTTCAGTAACATCTGGGGGGCCGGAGTTTGAGGACCCCTGCTCTAGATATACCAACCTTTTTTTCTGAAGTGAGAATTGTGAGGAATCCAAAGATAATTTTGATTTTAGAACAAAAAGCATAGCGGACAGAGAATTTTTCAAAATCAGCTGTTTTGACCATAAAGGGATACTATAAGGTCCTAGACTTCTTCATCTCAGTGAAGGGGTTTTGCTGCAGTGCACCTGTCATTTTGCTCCCACAATGTAAAACATGCTGATTATGTGGCAAGGGTAAACACACTTTCAGTGGTTGTAACTCTGACAGTCCCTAGATGCTGCTTCTACATCCAGAACAGAGTTTGACTCAGTTCCTGACATTTGACGCCCCCAGATGTTGAATGTTCAATTGAATCTTCTGTATTCAATGCTTCTCTTTGAGAAGCATTTAGTTGGAGGAAAATGTCAAATGCCGTGCAAGAGCCATAGGCCCAATAACACATCTCAAAGAGAAGCGTTTAATTGGATGAAGAGAAGACGTTATTGTGATGCAAGAATAAGCGCTTCAGGCTGTGGATCTTGATGCTGAATTCAAAGTAAGTTTTAATATAAAATTGTGATGTAATTGACCCAAAAAGAGAGGCTCATTAATCTAACTGAAAACACCAATACACATTGAATGTTAAAAATATTTTTTATTACTAGTTTCCATTTAAATTTGAAATTGACTTTGAATTCCCAGCAATTCTCACTTTAGTAATGTTAATTAAATTAATGTTAATTAAAACACAATAATATGATGATAGAAATATATATATTTTTTTTATTTACTTGCCCTGTGTTTTAAGTAGCATTGTGTTTTAAGGAGAAGATCCTTATAATTAATGTAAGGAGTTATCATCAAACAATCAACATTTAAATAAGTTGAGTTTTATAATTTACTGATAATAATACTCATGGTTAGCTTGAATTATTCCTTTAAACTGCTAAATCATTAAAAAATAGTAATATTAAAGGAACACTACAGCCATTTGATATGTGCATTCACTGCAATTGCTATGTATGCAGCAATTTTATCTGGACATGACTTGGAGACTATTATGACTGATAATCTCTCAGAAGCGGAGTGAAGCACCAGCAAGACAGGACGTATCACTGGAGAAAATGTGAATAAAATTTATTTTTAAAGGTATACTATAGTGCCAGGAATACAAAGCTGTATTTCTGGCACTATCGCTCCCCCTTGCTCCCCTCTCCCTCTTGCCCCCTCCCAGTATTTACTTACCTTATCCCAGCGCCAATGTCCCTCAGCCCTGGGCCGACGCTCTGTCCCCTCCGACGTCCCACGACTGAGGGCAGACTTAAAAACACTGAGGGCAGACTTAGAGCTACAATGTAAATATTGCAGTTTCTCTAGAACTGTAATGTTTAACATTGCAGCACTAAGTGCAAAAGGGACAGTGCACACCGACCACTTCAATTAGCTGTAGTGACCTGGGTGCCTACATTGTCTCTAAGTTTTGTTGGGACTTGTCTGGCATTGATTTAGGAACACTCCAAATGGTAAAACCAAACTTTTAAATTTTTTTTTTTCTAGTCAAATGCTTTTTAATTGAACGTTTTTCAGAATATTAACAAACAAATATTTTAAATGTAAAAGTGTGTGTGGGGGGCAAGGAGGGAGGGATAAAATAAAAAGGGGTTATCAGCACATCCATCAAAATATACATAATAAAACAGTACACTTCTTGTATGCAATAACAATCTTATTGGTGATTTTATATGAACGTCATTATTTTGTATTCTGCCATAGATGATTTGATTAAAGGATATATACTATGTTGTAGATAAATAATATGACTGAAAACATCAAATGCCATTATATATAAACTATTTAAATTTCTGGAAAATACTTTTGATAACTGATATACCAGATTTCTTTATTTTTTCTTATATAACTTAAGGGAAACTTTTATATCATTCCTTTCCAAGGAAAATAGCAATCGAACAGAAATATATTGTTCTCAAGAAATGCTTAGATCATATGGTTTCCAAGGAATCAAAACAATCTTAATCTTGAGAAATTATTACCTTTCAAAATATAGAAATCCCTTCTCTAATGTCTATTTAACATAATCAACAGCTGTGCAATAATATAGATAATTCTTAGGAATAGTCCCTAGGACACCTAGGCCCCTTTTAGCCCAGATCATAATGTTTCTAATGAATCAAATAAGATCTTTGAATTAAAATATTCATTCATGAACTGATTTATTTTCCCTGAATTTCTTACAGCCTTAGTGACTGGTTAGTTGAAAACCGTGGGTCATTTGATCACTGTTCTTGTTTATACAGGTTGCCCTCAAATAATTACCGTTACTGCAATGCATCTGACCACATTACGACCACAATTATAAAAGCACATTTGCTTTCAAAAACTTCAAAACCCTTTTATTTGCCCATTTGACATAATCACCATCTGTGCAATAAATACAGATATTTCTTAGGAATAGTTCCTAGGAACATCAGGCTTTGTTGACCTATATTTTATCCTCCATGTATACACAAATTGCAAATACGTTGTTTCCCTTCTTTACTTAATATTGCATACATTTCAGTTTATCAATTGTTTTAATTTTCTCAAAACAACTTGTACAAACAAATCAAGGTCAAGTTTATTATTTAAAAAAAGAAACAAATAATGATTGCCTTATAATGATTAATTAGAGGTGATACACAAGATAAACAGATTGATAGATAGCTAGAAAGATAGATATGTAGATAGACAGATACAATCTTGTTGTTCCTGTCAAAAATTTTAACAGTTTTTCTTAATTGTTAGATTGTTAGCTTCTCAACAATCTTTTGTTCCTGTCAAAAATTGTAATAGTTTTTCTCAATTGTTTTTAAATCCCCCATATTTATATTATTGTTAGGCGCTGCAGCATAAGTAGGCGCTATATAAATGCTTATAATAGTAATAAAGGTGCATTTGAGTAACACCAAGAGTAAAGTGGATACCGTGTGCAGTATCATCTCTCACAGCTCCCCTACTGCTGAAACTAACCTAAGAGTCCTTTGCAGTGACAGGAAGCTGAGCAGTAGGGATGTGCATGGGCACAAAAATTTGGTTTGGTTTGGAAATTCGGGTAAGTAAAAAAATGTGTCTTCTTTCAGCAATTCGGACCAATGGCATTTGGTTCGGCACTTCAAAAATTCGGGAGTTCAGCAATTCGGTAGTTCGGCAATTTGGCACTTTGGTAATTTGGAACTTCGACACTTGGGCAATTCGTAACTTCGGAATTTCGGGCAATTCGGACATTCGGGTACTTCTGAAGTGTCGAATTGCCGAGGTCCCGAAGTTCCGAAATTACCAAATTTCCAAAGTGTCAAAGTGCCGAAGTTCCGAAGTGCAGAAGTTGCCGAAATTCCAAAGTGTCAAAGTGTCGAAGTGCCAAAGTGTCGAAGTGCCGAAGTGCCGAACTTCCGAAGCACAGTATTGCCTAAGTACTGATATACTTACCCAGTGAAAGAAGAAGAATGTTACATTGTATATAATTTTAAATAAAAAGTATACAAAAATAGCCAGGATTCAGCTGTAAGCGTTTGCAACATTTACAACAATCAAGTAACACACATTCATGTAATGAAGGTAATGACAGGAATGAATAAGTAGATAACTCCCTAATTCCCATGGTATTAGGGAGCTATCTACTAAAAGGCTGAAAGATTACTTAGTATTAGGAAATTATGCCCCTACTTGCTATACCGTGAGTGGGGGCATGTCTATTAACAGCAAGCAGCCTGTGGCTGCTCACTGTTAAAAAAAGAAAAAAAAAAGAACCCCCCACCCGAGCCCCCACCCGTGACGCGCGAGTGGGGGCTTTTAAACTAATTTTCCCACGCTGTGTAATTTGACTCATAACTCTCTGATTGGTTACTTAATCCACCAATCAGAGTGTTATGAGTTAAATTACACAGTGTGGGAAAAGTCCACCAATTCCACCAATCAGAGTGCTTTATAAGCCTTCCCCCGCTCTGCAGAGCTCAGTCTGCGCAAAGCCCTCCATGGGTGAAGATCCACCCCCCCCCTTATTAGTATTTAGGGCCCCAAACCCACCGCTCAGGGGTGGGGGTTAGGGTGGAAAGACCTTAGGTCCCCCCCTTATTAGTATTTAGGGCCCCCACCCCTGAGTGGTGGGGTGGGGGTCATGGGGGAGGATAACTTAGGGAGTTATCTACCAAAAGGCTGAAAGATCTAAATTGGTATTTCAGCCAAATTTACTAATACTAAGTAAAAATTATCTATTAAACAGTGAGCAGCCTGAGGCCAGGGGGCCAGGGGCCAGGGGGGAGGACCTTAGGTCCCCCCCTTATTAGGTCCTCCCCCCTGGCCCCTGGCCCCCTGGCCATCATATTAAGGCCCCAGGCTCATTAAGTTGCGCGCTGGGGTGCAGAGAGGAGACAGTAGAGCTCCCCCATGGCCGCAAGCACAGCTCCCCATGCGGCTGCCTGCACACCCAGCTGTCTGCCCTGCACAACCCCCTGACCGGTCGCCCACAGGTAGCAATAATGTGTGTCAGTCTGTCAGTGTGAGTGTATGTGTGTGTGTGTCTGTCTGTCATGGTGGGTGTGTCTGTCTGTGTCATGGTGTGTGTGTCTAACATGGTGTGTGTCTGTCTGTCATAGTGTGTGTGTGGGTGTATGTGTCATGGTGTGTGTCTGTCTGTCATGGTGTGTGTGGATGTCTGTGTCATGGTGTGTGTCTGTCTGTCATGGTGTGTGTGTGTGTGTGTCATGGTGTGTGTGTCATGCAGGGCCGGACTGGCCCACCGGGATACCGGGAAATTTCCCGGTGGGCCGCGGCACCTGGGGGCCGGCCGCGTTCCTGGGCCGGCCCTTTAAATACTGCAGCTGCCGCTCAGGCGGCTGCAGCTGCTCCTGTCCTCCCTTGCCCTCCCCTCCCCTGTAGCGTGGCCGAGCTGCAATCCGGTCCGCGGTGGCCGGCCGGAGTGATAGGAAGGTGCACACTGAGTGTGCACTTCCTGTCAGTCCGGCCGGTTACAGGAAACAGAAACTCCGCG
>OW240918.1:64679499-64700049 GCA_933207985.1 Pelobates cultripes | reverse complement strand
AAACACACAATGCATCCATTACACACACACACACACACAATGCAACCCTTACACACAAAGACAATGCATCCTTTGCACACATACACAGAAACAGACAATGCAAACCCGTACACACGCATGCAAACACACACTTCTTTTCTTACATACACACAGAAACACAATGCATCTCATGCACACACATACAGACACACACCTTGCATCCCTTATGCATACAAACACAGATTCACACAATGCATCCCTTACACACAACCAGAAACACATAATACATCCCTTATACACAAATACACACTGCTTCCACTACACACAAACACACTGCATCACCTGCACAAACTGGCAACCCTAAACACTACATACCATAAGCACACATATTAGATCCTCTACAATAACACATCCCCTACACACTCCACTCCCTGTGAGCGAACTCATGGGTAGGTGGAACATAGTGAGCCTTATGGGCATACTCTGCGTCAGGCCCTGGGGCCCAGACCTTGAGCATGTAGACACAAAAAATTGACTGCTAATTCTCCCAGAACATTGAATTTTGTGACCACAGTTTGCAAAACAGCCTCCAGAAGATCCTGAATACACACCAGACCAGTGGAGCCAAACTGCAGCCCATCATCATCCTCATCACCTTTATAAGTAAGCGTAGCCTGTAAATGAGCACTAACACAAATTTTACCATTAAGGGACACTATAAGCTGTAAGTGGTTCTGGTGTCTATAGCTGGTCCCTGCAGGCTTTTTAATGTAAACACACACTGTGTGCAGCACTGGCGTTAGTTCATATGGCAGGTCATATGGGTGGGGCATTGTGATGTGACATGTGGGGGCAGCAAATTTTTATTTTGTCTAGGGTGGCAAAATCCTTGAACCGGCTCTGATTCTGGGCAGGTGCACCAGTCTACTTGACTGGTTTTGCCACCCAGGCCTAAGGCTGCCAGCCCTCCCCTGGCCGCTGGGGAGGTCTTTTGGCGGCCGCTGGCGGACTTGTCCTGGCGGCCGCTGAGGGAGCTGCGCGAGCTGCGCTGCCTCTGCTCCCCAGCACGCAGCTGAATGAGACTGGCGCCGGAATATGACGTCATATTCCGGCGCCATTCTCATTCAGCAGCGCGCGAGGGCGGGAGGGCACTAACACAGGAAGCACCTCTAGTGACCGTCTGAGTGACTGTCACTAGCAATGTCACTTTGAAGCAATGTAAACACTGCCTTTTCTCTGAAAAGTCAGTGTTTACGTTGAAAAGCCTGTAGGGACATGCTATAGACACCAGTACCACCACATTAAGCTGTGTGTGTGTGTGTGTGTATCAATGAGCTTGTGTGTGTCACTGAAATGTCAGTGAAATTGCCTGTGTCTGCATGTGCGTATGCTTACTGTATAATTAAACGTTTTACCCTGAAAGGACCAATATTTTATATTAGAAAAAGCAATATATATATATATATAAATATATATATATATATATATATATATATATATATATATATATATATTACTCCATCATCTGTCCTGGCAAGACATAGCCTTGCATATTACACGCGACAATATATGGCGCAGTGACTTATGGGGCTGGCACAAATTTTTTTTCCAGGGCTGCTTTGTATCCCCAGTCCGGCCTTGGTGTCATGGTGTGTGTGTGTGGGTCTGTGTCATGGTGTGTGTGTCATGGTGTGTGTGTTTCATGGTGTGTGTCTGTCATGGTATATGTGTGTGTCATGGTGTTTGTGTGTGTGTGTGTGTGTGTATCTGTCATGGTATATGTGTGTGTCTGTGTCTGTCATGGTGTATGCGTTTGTCTGTGTGTGTTTAAAAATAGTGTTTTTACTCACTTTTTTTTCCCAACACCATGCTGGTCTCCTCTCGACTGGCCCTGCCTCTATGGCTGAGATCATCAAGTTTTATGAGCTCAGTCAATGCTTTGCCATAGGATTGGCTGCAAAATGCTACACCAATCAGCATCTCCTCATAGAGGTGCATTGAATCAATGTATCTCTATGGGGAACATTCAGCACCTCCAGAGCGTGGAGGCTCTGAATGTAGGTGCTGAACACTGTGCAGCACTGACACAGGAAGCACCTCTAGTGACCGTCTGAGTGACTGTCACTAGAGGTGTCACTAGGAAGCAATCTAAACACTGCCTTTTCTTTGAAAAGTCAGTGTTTTCATTGAAAAGCCTGCAGGGACAGGCTATAGACACCAGAACCACTACATTAAGCTGTGTGTTTGTGTGTGTGTGTGTGTGTGTGTGTGTGTGTGTGCCTGCTAGTGAGTGAGCTTGCTTGCATTTGAGTGTGTGTGTGTGTGTGCCTGCCAGTGAGAGAGCTTGTGTTTTTATGTCAATGAGCTTATGTATATCAGTGAGATTTTATCTCTAATTTAAAAAAAATCACAACATATCTAAGTAAATGTAAAATATTGAGCTATAAATGTTTGACTGTGTTAAACATCTCTTAATCCATTTATTTTGTGTGCTCTCTGAACTCTGCAACAAAATGTTTTACTGTTTTGCAAAACCGGCCACAATATTCAAAATCCTAGTGACTATTTCGATATTTCTATTTCCCTGTATATAATCCTTTGAAATATTGCTCCTCCTTCTAAACATATATCTTGTTTCGTGAAAAACCTCCCTCTATCTAAGTAAATATTAAACTTTAAATTGTCAATATCTTTGAACCTCTCTCAAACTTTTCATCTTAAATCTCCTCTAAAGCCCATAAAGAGTCGTGATTAGTGATTAATCTATATAAAAAAAAACAACTTTCCCCTCTTTTCCCTTTTTTCTATTTGTTTTCCTCTTTCTTAGTAAATATTGATTATGATACATGTTAGTCCCAATTTTTTTTGTTGATAACATTTTCTCAGGTTTTCTACTGTATCAAAAATTTACCATACACCGTTCCAACAAACTCTTACAGAGGCAGGAAATCCCCAGTGAAACTTGACATTGTGTAACTTTAAAAATAATTATTGTTTTTGGGTAGAACATTGGCTGAAAGATAGACTACAGAGAGTTGTCATTAATGGTAAGTTTTCAAGCTGGACAAAAGTGGTAAATGGTGTCCCTCAGGGATCTGTTCTGGGTCCACTTCTATTTAATATATTTATAAGTGATCTTGAAATAGGCATTGAAAGCCATGTTTAAGTGCTTGCAGATGACACAAAATTCTGTAAAGTAATACAATGTGAGCAGGATATTGCGTTGCTGCAGAGGGATTTAGATTGGGGACTGGGCACTAAAATGGCAGATGAAATTTAATGTAGAAAAAGTTATGCACTTCGGGGTAAAGAATGCACAAGTAACTTACCCCTACATGGTAGTGAATTAGGGATAATAACACACAAGAAGGATTTTGGAATTGTTATAGACAACAAACAAGGCAACAATATCCAATGCCAATCTGCAGTTGCTAAGTCCAGTAAAGTATTGTCATGTATAAATAGGGGCATTAATTCCCAAGATGAGAATGTATGTAAATCACCGGTAAAACCTCAAATTGAATATGCTGTGTAATTTGGGGCACCTGTTCTAATGAAGGGTAGAAAGACATTTAGTAAGAGAGGTGAGAACGGAAAACAGCTCAATTATCCTGCCCTTCGGTGGGTCCCCACTCAGATCTCAAGCTGGTTTTAACTCCTTTTTGTCCCATTACAAAGAGAACATATCTGAAGCATATCAAACTGGTCCCAAGATGAGAATGTATATAAATCACTGGTAAGACCACAAATTGCTGTGTAATTTGGGGCACCTGTTCTAAAGAAGGGTAGAAAGACATGTAGCAAGAGAGGTGAGAACGGGCAACAGCTCAATTAACCTGCCCTTCGGTGGGTCCCCACTCAGATCTCAAGCTGGTTTTAGCTCATTTTGTGCCCTTACAAAGAGAACATATCTGCAGCATATCAAACTGGTCCCACCCGCACGGGCAGTCCAGATCCGAAATGCCTCTGCACGAGAGATACAGCAACCCAAGACGATCGTTTCAACTTTGTAAGGTATCATCAGTGAGTTATAGCCAATATCCCTCTAGGCACCGTGAGCAAGGGGTCACGTCTGGATTGCCATTTAAACTTCAGGAAGTATTCTGGCACTGGACAGAGTGCAGAGGGGGGCTACAAAATTAATAAAAGGAATGGAGCATTTTAGTTATGAAGAAAGGTTAATAAATCTAAATCTGTTTAGTTTGGAGAAACGGTGCCTCAGAGGGTATATGATAGCATTATACAAATATATTTGGGGCCAATACAAACCATTGTCTGGAAATCTATTCATAAGCAGGACTATACATGGGAGGTCATGCATTTAGACAGTAAGAAAGGAGATTTAGTCTAAGGCAGTGTTGATTTTGAAAATTTAGTTTTAGTCATAGTCTTTTGACTAAAAAGCCATTTTAGTTTTAGTCATATTTTAGTGATCTGATTTGTTTTAGTTTTAGTGTAGTTTTAGTTTACTAAATCTCAAGTAAAATTTAGCCGACACAACTAAAATGTAATGTGTTTAGTTAAAGCCTCTATTTGTCTCTTTTGTCCCTCCCCCTTTCTGCTCTTTGTGTCATCTCAGCTCCTCTGGTTATCACTCTCCCAAGCCCCGGTCTTTCTCTTTTGCCCCTTCCCCAGCCCCTCTGTGTCTCTTTGTGTCCCCCAGCCCATCTGGGTGTTTCCCCCTAATTCCCTGTCTGTATCTTTTGCCCCTTATCCTGTCTGTCTCATTTGCCCTATCCCAAGCCCCGCTGAGGCTCTTTTTCCTCCCCCCAGCCCCTCTGTTGTGTCTCTTCTCTTCACAGCCCAATTTGTATGTCTTTTCTCCCAGCACCTTGGCTCTTTCTCCCCACGGCCACTCTGTGTCTCTTTGTGTGTCCCCAGCCCATCTGGATGTCTCCCCCCTGTCTGTCTCTTTGGCCCCTTCCCCTGTCTGTCTCTTTTGCCCCCTCTCCAGCCCCTGTATGTTGCTGTGCGCCCCTACATGCATCTCATTGCCACCACGTGTCTCATTCCCGCAGCCCCTCATGTGTCTCAACTCCTCCCATCATCCTCTCCAGGTATCTTATTCTCCCAGCCTCATCATGTGTCTCAGTCCCCCAGCCCCCTCATGTGTCTCATCCTCCTAGCCCCCTCATGTATCTAATTTTCCCAACCCCACTATGTGTCTCATTCCCCCATGCCCACAAAGAGCCTCAATCCCCAGCCCCCCATGTGTCTCAGTCCCCCAGCCCCCATGTGTCTCATTCCCTCAGCCCCACATGTGTCTCATTTCCTCTTCTCCCTCCCCCATGTGTCTTACCGCCAGTGTTAGCTTTGGCAGCAAATTTCAATTCAGTTTTAGTCATGGTTTTTTGGCTAGAAAGCCATTTTAGTTTTAGTCACATTTTAGTCATTTGAATTGTTTTAGTCTAGTTTTAATCCAGTAAATCTCCAAAATTTTAGTCGACTAAATCTGACGAAAATTGTTAGTTGACAAAATTAACATTGGTCTAAGGCAAAGGAATATAATTTCTAATTAGTGGGGTAATAGCATCTTGATTCAAGGAGATATCTGACTGCTATTTTGGGGTAAGAAGGATTTTTTTCCTAGTTTGTTGCAAAATTGGAAGTGCTTCAGACTTGTTTTATGGCTTCTTTTGGGTCAACAGCAAAAACATATGTGAGAAAGGCTGACTTTGATGGACGCATGTCTCTTTTCAGCTATGCAACTATGTATGTAACCATGTATGTATAAAAGAGTTTTTTTTTATAGTAAGAACAACAAGGATATGGAATTCTATGCCTGAAGAGGTGGTTTTATCAGAGTCTATACAGATGTTTAAACATCAATTGGATAAATACTTGCAAAAACATAATATACAAGGATATAATTTTTAATTAGTTACATAGTTACATAGCTGAAAAGAGACTTGCGTCCATCAAGTTCAGCCTTCCTCACATATGTTTTTGCTGTTGATCCAAAAGAAGGCAAAAAACCAAGTCTGAAGCGCTTCCAATTTTGCCACAAACAAGGAAAAAAATCCTTCTTGACCCCAAAATAGCAGTCAGATGTCTCCTTGGATCAAGCAGCTATTACCCCACTAATTAGAAATTATATCCCTGTATGTTATGTTTTTGTAAATATTTATCCAATTGCAGTTTAACCATATGTAGTGACTCTGACAAAACCACCTCTTCAGGCAGAGAATTCCATATCCTTATTACTCTTACTGTAAAAAAACCTTTTCTTTGCCTTAGATGAAATCTAATTTCTTCCAGCCTAAATGTGTGACCTCGTGTCCTATGTATAGCCCTGTTTATGAATAGATTTACAGATAAAGGTTTGTACTGGCCCCTAATATATTTGTATAAAGTTATCTTATCCCCTCTCAGGCTCCGTTTTTTCCAAACTAAACAGATTTTATTTGTTTAACCTTTCTTCATAACTAAAATGCTCCATTCCTTTTATCAATTTTGTAGCTCGTCTCTGGACTTTTTCTAGTGCCATGATATTTTTCTTTAGAACAGGCGCCCAAAATTGCACAGCATATTCAAGGTGTGGTCTTACCAGCGATTTATAAAGAGGCAAAATTATATTTTCATCACGGGAAATTATGCCCCTGTTTATACATGACAAAACCTTACTGGCCTTAGTAACTGCAGATTGACATTGCATATTGCTGCCTAATTTGTTGTCTATAACAATTCCCAAATCCTTCTCGTGTGTGGTTATCCCTAATTCACTACCATTTAGTGTGTAAGTTGCTTGTGCATTCTTAACCCCGAAGTACATAACTTTGCATTTCTCTACGTTAAATTTCATCTGCCATTTTAATGTCCAGTCCCCCAATCTATCCAAACCCATCTGCAGGAAAGCAATATCCTGCTCGCATTTTATTACTTTACAAAGTTTTGTGTCATCTGCAAACACTGATACATGGCTTTCAATGCCTATTTCAAGATCATTTATAAATATGTTAAATAGAAGTGGTCCCAAAACAGAACCCTGAGGGACACCACTTACCACTTTTGTCCAGCCTGAAAATGTACCATTAATTACAAATCGTTGTACTCTATCCTTAAGCCAATGTTCTACCCAAGAACAAGAACTTTCATCTAGACCAATTTCTTTTAGTTTGAAGACTAACCTATTGTGAGGAACTGTATCAAATGCCTTGGCAAAATCCAAGTAGATCACATCCACTGCAACACCCTGATCTATACTTCTACTTACTTCTTCGTAGAATGCAATTAGCTGAGTTTGACATGACCTATGTCTCATAAAACCATGCTGATTATTGCTAATAACAAAGTTCTTCCCAATGAATTCCTGAATATTATCCCTTAATAGCCCTTCAAATATTTTCCCAGTTACAGAAGTTAAGCTCACAGGTCTGTAATTTCCAGGCAAGGATTTTGAACCCTTTTTAAATATAGGAACAACATCTGCCTTCCTCCAATCCTCTGGTATAACACCTGAAACAAAATCTTTAAAAATTAAATACAGAGGTTCACTTATTTCCCCACTTAGCTCCTTAAGTACTCGTGGGTGAATACCGTCAGGCCCCGGAGCTTTACTTACAGTAATTTTCTTCAATAGCTGTAGCACCTTGTCTCGAGTTATCCAATCACAAGTTATCTGCAAGTTTTTTGCAATAATCATTTGCATATCTCTTGCCATAGGATCCTCATTAATATATACTGAAGAAAAATAGTTATTTAAAATGTCTTTTTCCTGGTCTTCATTAGCTAATAAACCCAACCCTGTTTCCAGTGTACCTACACTTTCATTTTTTGTTTTTTTAGAATTGATGTACTTTAAAAATTTTTGGGGTTGGTTTTGCATTCTTTAGCTATCAATTTCTCATTTTCTAGTTTAGCCATTTTAATTGCCTTTTTGCAAGTGTTATTGGCTTCCTTATATCTTAAATAGGATGCCTCTGATTTGTCTGATTTAAATGCTTTATATGCCCTTTTCTTATTTTTAATCTCTTGTTTTACTTCTCTACTAAGCCATATTGGTTTTAATTTGTTTCTTTTATATTTATTACCCAATGGTACATACTGAGAAATGTACCTTTCTAATATTTGTTTGAATAGTTTCCATTTATCCTCAGTGTTTTTATCACTAAGGAGTTTATGCCAGTCGATATGTTGTAGAGCTGCCCTAATCTTATTGAAATTGGCTTTTTTTAAATTATATGTTTTAGTATACCCCACTTGCTTTTGCTTTTTTGAGTTTATTTAAAAATTTACCATATTGTGATCACTATTCCCAAAATACTCCCCTACTTGAATGTTGGTTAAACGATCAACATTGTTTGTTATAACGAGATCCAGACAAGCATCCTTTATAGTTGGTGCTTGTACCAGTTGTGACATAGAGGTGTCATTTAACACATTCAAAAACCTGATTCCCCTTGCTGAAGTACTAGTCCCTCTATCCCAGTTCATGTCTGGGTAATTAAAATCTCCAATAATTAACGTGTTACCTCGATTTGCATCTTTCTCAATTTGCTCTAACAGCTGTTCTTCCTCAATAATATTTACATTAGGTGGTTTATAACATATCTCAATCAATAATTGATTTCCCTTTGTTTGCCCCAAGCAGATATCTACCCATAAGGCCTCCACATTTTCCTCGTCACACTCCACATGCCTAAGATTTGACTTTAACTCATGGTTGACATATAAACATACCCCATCACCCTTCTTGTTTTTCCTATCCTTCCTAAATAACGTGTACCCATTTAAATTAACTGCCCAGTCATGTGTCTCAACCCACCATGTTTCTGTTATGACTATTATATCATATTGTTTAGTGTATGCTATTGCCTCTTGTTCCCCCATTTTGTTATATCGGCTTCTTGCATTAGTAAGCATACATTTAATATTATCATGAGTCTTTTGTACTTTTTGTGAATTATTAATATTACATACCTCCTCTATTCTGAGCTTTCCCCTCCCCCATTTCCTCCCCCTTTGTTCTGAGCTAACGCCCATCTCCTTTCCATCCTATCTCCATTTTCTAGATTGCTTTGACCCTCCCCCCACCACTAGTTTAAAATCTCCTCCAACCTTCTAGCCATCCTATCCCCCAGCACAGCAGACTCTCTTCCGTTTAGGGGAAATCCATCATGACTATACAGGTTGTACCCAAGCGTAAAATCGGCCCAGTGCTCTAAAAACCCAAAACCCTCTTTCCTGCACCAAGACTTTAGCCACGCATTGACCTCTCTAATCTTCCGCTGCCTTTCTGCTGTAGCGCGCGGCACAGGTAATATTTCTGAAAAAAATTACCTTGGAGGTCCTTTTCTTTAGCTTACTTCCTAGTTCCCTGAACTCATTCTTTAGGACCTTCCATTTTCCTCTTACTTTGTCATTGGTACCAATATGGACCATGACAGCTGGGTCATCTCCAGCCCCTCCCAATAATCCTTCGACTCTGTCGGCAACATGCCAGACCCGAGCACCCGGGAGACAGCAAACTGTCCGGTTGAGTCGATCAGAGTGGCAGATTACCCTACCTACTCTCTTAATAATAGAGTCCCCTGCCACCACAACCTGTCTAGACTTCCTTACCCTCTCAACCACACCCGTACTAGAGGGGCTGTTCCCACGGCTGTTAGAAGGAACAGCTTCCTGCAGTACAGCTGCTCCTGAGCTGATGCGCCTGCTACTTGTGCACTGCTGAAGCTGGTCTGAGATTTGTTAGGGAGGGAGGGAGGGGGAGGCAGGCATGCTCAAGTCAAGTAGAGCATGCCTGCCACTTCCGTTAGCTCAGGGGAGCTAACGGAAGTAGGAAGGAATCCTCCCTGGCTGTTTGACTGACAGCCGGGGCTCCCCAGTTAATTTATAAAAGCGCTGATTTCTCATAGAAATCAGCGCTTTTATAAACTGGGGTTAAATGAGGATACTCCTCACCCATAAAGCACTTCAGCAAGCTGAATTGCTTTTGGGGTATGGAGTGGTCCTTTAAACTAGATTGGGGAAGCCCAATATTCAGAATCAACTTGTAGATCGTGGCAAGTATTTGAAACTTTATCGGAAATTGCCCCCGCAATTTTTTCTCTTTGATATTTCGGAGCAATTGGAGAGAAGAAGCCAGCTAACCTCTTTGCTGTCTTTTTTCCTTTCTAGACACATGATTTTTAGTCGCTATTATAGGGCAATTTGTACTTGCATAAAAATTCAGAAATTGGCAAATATATGATAGGTTTACAAGAACACTCCAAATGGTTATTTTAACCCGACAACGCCGTTATGGTGTTCTATGCCGACCTGCATTTACTAGGCTTTAAAGCAGCGTTGGCATAGGATGCCATAGCAGCTTTCAGCCCTGGGAGCCAGCAGGTACTCACCTCCTCAAAAACAAACAGTATTATGACATTCACAGTTAAAATGCCAAAACGAAAAGAATAACACATTGTTATAATTTCTCACTCTTTTTTTAGATTTTATTAATATAAATTTATGTTTCATATACAAATATTTGCTGTAAAATGAAAGCCTTTTTTCTCCTACACAAAATGATATATAATAAGTGTGGGTGCACTTAATATGAAAGAGGTAAATTATGGTTGAACAGACATATAGTCAAATTCCAGGTTTTGTTTACATTTTGTGTTGCTCAAAACGTATACAATTGCCTCTGCCTTTAAGGGGTTAAAATAATCAGTTTGATGATTTGTTTTAGAGATTGATACTTTATTGTAGATAAATAACAATATAACTGAAAAACTTAAAATGCCATTATATATTATATATTATATACTCGAGTATAAGCCGAGTTTAAGTTTTGTGACACCCGCGGCCTTCAGACCGCGAGACTTACCCTGTGAGCTGAACGAGGGAGCTGCACGGAGCTGACAGGGAGCTGACCGGAGCTGCTACAAAGGTAAATAACAGCTTGCTCTGGCCCCCCCACTGCACAGCCCATGCCACTGGACCACTAGGGAATAAAATAGCCCACCCCCCTCCCTGGTCAGGCAACAGGCAGGGAGGAGGGACAAATAAATAATAATATTAAATTATTAAAATAATAAAAATATTAAAATAAAATAAAAAATATGAAAATAACAATATTAAAATAAAATTTAAAAATTTAAATAATAAACATGCCCTCCCCCAACCAGTTTACACACACACACACACACTACATTCACACAAACACAGACTGCATTATATACACATACACACTCTGCATTATATACACACAGAGTGTGTGTATATAATGCAGAGTGTGTGTTTGTATGAGTGTGTGCATATAATGCAGAGTGTGTGTGTGTATATAATGCAAAGTGCGTGTTTGTATGAGTGTGTGTGTATGTAATGCAGAGTGTGTGTGTATATAATGCAGAGTGTGTGTATATAATGCACACACTCTGCATTATATACACACACACTCTTACAAACACACACTCTGCATTATATACATACACTGCTTTATTATATACACACACACTGCATTCATTATATACACACACTACACACACACACTGCATTAATTATATACACACACTACACAAACACACACACACACACTGCATTCATTATATACACACACTACACAAACACACACACACTGCATTCATTAAATACACACACTGTAAATAAATATTCGATTAATGTAATTTTATTGGGATCTAATTTTATTTAGAAATTTACCAGTAGCTGCTTCATTTCCCACCCTAGGCTTATACTCGAGTCAATAATTTTTCCTGTTTTTTGTGCTAAAATTAAGGGCCTCGGCTTATATTAGGGTCAACTTATACTCGAGTATATGCGGTATTTACATTTCTAGATAATACTTTTACTAACTGATATACTAGAGTTCCTAAGTTTTATTACATAACTTAGGGAAAACTATTCAATATCATTCCTTTCCATGGAAAAACCCCAAAGAGAAATATATACGGTAGTTCTCAAGATACCATATGGTTTCCAAGGAATCAAACAAGATTTTGAAGAAATTATTACCTTTCAACACATATAAATTAATTCTTTAATATATATTTAACGGAATTAACAAGTATGCAATGAAAATAGATGATTCTTAGGAATAAATAAAGGTAGGGAAAGAGATATATAAGGGCTGCGCCTAAAGTCCCGTAACGTATATATAGAATACTAGTAGATCGTCAGGGATACTGGATAAGGTTTCTTGGTGGAGGTAAGTGCGTCTGGTGTTGACCTTCAGTATATGAAAATACAAAAGAGATAGAGGCAACCAATGGTGCAGTATGTAAAATTCAAGGTGCGGTAGGTAACAAAAGTAGAGAACTCACATTCAGGAGAGCTATGGCCAGCTCTGGTGTGAATCACGAACAGCGGTATAATCCCCCCTTATGGGATATGTAGGAGAGGGCTCTCCGTCAGCACCGTCTGGTAATCCAAAGCTCGGGAGAAGAGATAGAAGCAACAATAGTGCTCTCAATTGTGATATAGTTGAATGTTCAATAGATAGAAAAAGGAACTCACATTTGAGGGAGCTATGGCCAGCTCCGTTGTGGATAGCGTACAGCGGTATAATCCCCGCTTATGGGATATGTGGTGGTAGCACGTCCGTCAGCACCGTCTGGTGGTCCAAAGCTCCAAGAGAGAAGGATAAAAAGCCGCAATAGTGCTCTCAATTGTGATGGGATACAGGAGTAAAAAACAAAAAGAATAATACTCACAAAGATAGAGCAGAGGTACTGCTCTATGAATGGGCGTTGGTGGTATGATCCCCACCTGGGATTTCTTGGAGTACTGGAACAGTAAAATTGCCAGTGGAAGTAGAAGTAGCAGGAACGTTAAAATGCCAGGAATAAGTACAAAAGTATAAAGTGCATAGAGAGTGCAATAAAAAGAGGATTGGTACAGTAAGGTAACCAAAAAACTTTTATTGTTCTAAAATACACAATAAAATATAAAAGTAATAAACCATAAACGCGTTTCACCATAAGTGGCTTCTTCAGAATGGGATTCATTTTATCCCATTCTGAAGAAGCCACTTATGGTGAAACGCGTTTGGAGGAGTTGAAACAGAAACATTGTTGCTTGTCGTACAGCTCATTGTAGTGGTTATGGTATGAATAATCTTTAGACATTTTCCCTTTCTGTTTTTTTCAAGCTGATTTGTGAAGAAGCAGGACTCTCTTAACACATACAGTTGTGGCCTGGTAAATGCAGAAATGTAAAATTGCACAAGTTTGTATTCTGCGTACACTGATCAGCCACAAACAGGTGAAGTGAATAAAATTGATTATATTGTTACAATGATACCTGTCAGGGGGTGCGATATATTAGACAGCAAGTGAACAGTCAGGATTTGATGTGTCTGGAGCAGAAAAAATGAGCAAGCAAAAATAGCTTAGTGATTTTGACAAGGAACAAATAATGACTGTGTCAAAAGATCTCCGAAACAACAAGACTTGTGGGGTGATTCTGCTCTGTAGTGATTTGTACCTACCAAATGTGGTGCAAGGAAGGACATCCGGTGAACAGTTGTCAGACACGTGGTAGCTCAAGGCTTATTGATGCACATGGGGAGCAAAGGCTTGCCTGTCTGGCCCAATCACACAGAAGAGCTACCGTAGCTCAAATTGCAGAAAAACTTGGAAAGCACTGTAGCCACAGACTGGTCAGATTGCCCTTGGCCTCTAAATCCGATTGAGCATCTGTGGGATGTGCTGGAACAACAAATCCAATCCATGGAGGCCTCATCTCGCACATTATAGGACTTAAAGGATTTGCTGTAGTAGTTATGGTATCAAGAGTGCCCTGATGCAAGTTGAGACTATGGCACTGTATAATGGAATGCATACTGAGAAGGTGAGAGTATGTTGAAATACATTACTGGTTGCCAGAACTTTGAAGTTGAAACACATATCAAGGACAGGTTAGCATCACTAGGGATAGGGCTCCCTTAACAATGGTTGTTTTGAGTGCTAGCAATGCCACATACATGGACTAATGCAGGGGTTCTCAACGTTAGTCCTCAGGACCCCCTACCAGTCCAGGGTTTAGGGATTACCTGGGTGTGTCTAAGGTGTTTAGAAACAAAAACCACCTTAGAGTCTAAGGTGTTTTTTCCCCTTTTTCTAAACACCTGAGACACACCCAGGTAATCCGCAAATCCTGGACTGGTAGGGGGTGCTGAGGACTGGGTTGAGAACCCCTGGACCAATGACAGGTGGGAACCAGGTACACCAGGTGAATAGCAGCCTTGACACTAATATTTGGAAATATTGTAACGGTATGGTTGAGAAATAATCAGGTCTAAATTACATTAGAACCATGACTGCCTCGATATACTGTATCTTTTTCTGACCAAAATTATGTGTAATATGTGAGCATGCTATGTGTGAACAATAGTGTTATGTTATCAGTCCTAGGGGGTGGTTAGCAAACCAACTGTTACTTCTTCGACATTCTTTGTCAAGGGAAATGGAATCCAGGGGACATATATATGATAAAATGTATCCAGAGAAGTTACAATCATGTAGATAAGCGAGAACTGTGTAGAACTGTGTAGATTACACAGACCTTTATTCAGTCCTCTAATTCTCTCATTTTGCATACATTTGTTTCCATTTATTGTTCTTTACTGTAGTTATCTCCATGTTTTTGTTTTTCTTAAGAGAATTTAGAGAATGTGCTGTCCACATCTGACCTTTATTATTTTGATACTGGATTTTCACATATTTGTCAGTGGCCCACAAACACAAATTCCTCCTTTTCAAGAAAAATGTTTGTTGAAAAAGGTCAGTTTAAACGCCAAGGTTTTAAAGGGCCTTAACAAATAAAATGTGGTTGGCCCATTTGTAACACAAGGAATGATGTTACTATGTTCTAAACACTAATAATAAATCATGTATATTTTACATGTACAGATTTTTTTTTGGATTTTTTTTTACCAAAATGAGAATTGTTGGCAATTTATAGTGAATTGAAAGTGAAATTCAAATTTCAAGCTAAAGTAGCGGAACTGGAAGCACAGCTGATTTGGAGAATCTTTCCAGTTCAGATACTTTTTCCTTAAATTTAAAATTCACTTTGAATTTCCAAAGATTCGCATTTTAGTCAAGAACCCTGTACAAAAACCATTCTCTCTCTCTCTCTCTCTCTTTCTATATATATATATATATATATATATATATATATAGAGAGAGAGAGAGAGATAAAGGTAGATAGCACTCCACAGACTTAATCTTCAAATAAAAATTAACTTTTAATGCTCCAAGTTAAAAATCAACGTTTCAGTCTGGACAATCAGACTTTCATCAGGACAAGGTTAGCCAGTAATACAAGTATACATATATACTGCACCAATAAACACTAATCAAACAGTGTACTCACCCCACCTGGTTAAAGGCACATCTCCACAAGCCGTCCGGTCAATTGCCCCGCCAAAACTGCCGGTCGCATTTGGATGACGTCATCGCGCATGCGTCAATCACGCATGCGTCAACTCCGTACCCGGCGATACAGATGGCGTCTCCATGGCAACCAGGCGCTACCATGGCTTAGCGGGCACGGACCGAAGCCATCAGAGTCTGCCTCCAACATGTACATAGTGTGGTTCTATGCACCCACTGTGAAAAACAGAATAACAAGAAATACAATAAACATAGATAATTATAAATTGAAAATTAAAAGCAGATACCTATGCTAGGGAACAACCATACTGCCTAGTCTTATAAGTCCTAGGAGGTGCTACTCACTCTGGGAACCCCACCGTACCTTAAATAATGCAAATAGTGATGCTTGCTAGAGAATGGATTGCCACACTGCATTACCATAAGTATATATATTCACAAATCCATTTAAGATTAGGTAATAAGAGGATCTAAAACCCTATATTATACTATCAAGCTGGTCACATTGCTGAAAAGCTGAATATCCTTATTTACATATGTACATAACCATATTGTCTCAAACTAGATCCCAATGATCTACTAAGTCTCTTATGCACCTAGTGCCATCTGATATCTACTGTTCCTTTACCTGAACCAGTTATAGTATATAGAGACAATAAATTGTACCAATAGTGTACAATGTTCCCAGGTTATTCTGAAGTCCCCACCTTATACCTAAACTCAAGTCACTCCGTCCCAACCATCGCAAGTCTAGAGAGGTTCATATCCTCTAAATCGGTCCTCAATCAACCTGCTCCCATAAAAGGAAATACTATACTCCAACACAATTAAATAGCCATAAAAAAAGGCCAGTCCTCTTAATTTCCAACTCACTGGGTGAAGAGTGGGACACTCCTTACATTATTGAAAAAAGCATAAGAGTAAAAAAGTAAAAAAGTAAATCCCAGACTAGACTGGCTTCAATTACTCCTCCGTCCTCTTAGTACTGGACACTCATAGCATATCCCGCAGGGTGAGCTCATGAGTTTATTCAGGACTGTTCTGGAGTCATTGTACTGAAGCCTGAAACACCGGGTATCTTGTTATAAAAATACTGCAAGAGAATATTTCTCATTCAGTCCCTTTGGTGCTATCGTTTCCAGAGTTCTGATCCAATGGATTTCTCTTTGAAGGAGCATTTTCTTCCGATCATATGGTCCCAGGGCGGACGTTTTCACATCCCCACACTGGTAAACAATACACCATTAAACATCGATTGACCTGCACTAGTGACTTTGTCATATATAAATTGACATGTCCCTGTGGCCTTGTGTACATAGGAAAAACTGACCTGCCTCTAAGAGAACGGATTCGAAATCACCGCTCGAATATCCGAGTTGCATACCGTGATGGTGTCTCGGAGTTACCGGTGGCTAGACATTTTCTGGAAATAGGACATACCCTCCCATCACTTAAACTAATGGCGATTGATCATATTCCACCACCAAGGAGAGGGGGAGATTGGAAGAATATGCTCCTTCAAAGAGAAATCCATTGGATCAGAACTCTGGAAACGATAGCACCAAAGGGACTGAATGAGAAATATTCTCTTGCAGTATTTTTATAACAAGATACCCGGTGTTTCAGGCTTCAGTACAATGACTCCAGAACAGTCCTGAATAAACTCATGAGCTCACCCTGCGGGATATGCTTTGAGTGCTTTTTTCAATAATGTAACGAGTGTCCCACTCTTCACCCAGTGAGTTGGAAATTAAGAGGACTGGCCTTTTTTTATGGCTATTTAATTGTGTTGGAGTATAGTATTTCCTTTTATGGGAGCAGGTTGATTGAGGACCGATTTAGAGTATATGAACCTCTCTAGACTTGCGATGGTTGGGACGGAGTGACTTGAGTTTAGGTATAAGGTGGGGACTTCAGAATAACCTGGGAACATTGTACACTATTGGTACAATTTATTGTCTCTATATACTATAACTGGTTCAGGTAAAGGAACAGTAGATATCAGATGGCACTAGGTGCATAAGAGACTTAGTAGATCATTGGGATCTAGTTTGAGACAATATGGTTATGTACATATGTAAATAAGGATATTCAGCTTTTCAGCAATGTGACCAGCTTGATAGTATAATATAGGGTTTTAGATCCTCTTATTACCTAATCTTAAATGGATTTGTGAATATATATACTTATGGTAACGCAGTGTGGCAATTTTCTCTAGCAAGCATCACTATTTGCATTATTTAAGGTACAGTGGGGTTCCCAGAGTGAGTAGCACCTCCTAGGACTTATAAGACTAGGCAGTATGGTTGTTCCCTAGCATCCTAGTATCTGCTTTTAATTTTCAATTTATATTTATCTATGTTTATTGTATTTCTTGTTATTCTGTTTTTCACGGTGGGTGCATAGAACTACACTATGTACATGTTGGAGGCAGACTCCGATGGCTTCGGTCCGTGCCCGCTAAGCCATGGTAGCTTCTGGTTGCCATGGAGATGCCATCTGTATCGCCGGGTACGGAGTCGACGCATGCGTGATTGACGCATGCGCGATGACGTCATCCAAATGCGACCGGCAGTTTTGGCGGGGCAATTGACCGGACGGCTTGTGGAGATGTGCCTTTAACCAGGTGGGGTGAGTACACTGTTTGATTAGTGTTTATTGGTGCAGTATATATGTATACTTGTATTACTGGCTAACCTTGTCCTGATGAAAGTCTGATTGTCCAGACTGAAACGTTGATTTTTAACTTGGAGCATTAAAAGTTAATTTTTATTTGAAGATTAAGTCCGTGGAGTGCTATCTACCTTTATTTCTATATTTTTGCCAGATAAGCACCAGGCAGTGATTCTATTTTACAGTGAGTGCAACACTGCTTGTGTGTGTGTGTGTGTGTGTGTGTGTGTGTGTGTGTGTGTGTATGTGTATATATATATATATATATATATATATATATATATATATATATATATATATATATATATATTTACATGACTTCTTTATTGTAATCTAAACTACTGTATACTATACAGAAATGTTATCACAAGTTTGCCACGTTTTCTTTTTTCAACAATCTTCTTCCTAAGGGGCATGCATCTAAGGCAGTGGTTTCCATATCAGTCCTCAAGGCACACTGACCAGCAGGGCCGCCACCAGCTCAGCTAAAGGTCTGGGCCCCCTGGGGCCGCCTCCAATCACGCCCACAGGGTCCGCCTCCAAATCTCACCCACAGGAATACACACACACACACAAACACACACAATGATACAAAAGGACACAGATACACACACACAGATACATACTAACAGACACACATACCGAAACAGACATTATATTTATATTATATGACCACAATTTAGCTAAATGTGAGGAGGGACTAGTTACTAGCTATTTTCTCTTAGCCAGGATCAGACTATGTTTACTCTTAAATAAAATGGAGAGCGTGTATTAAAAAAAAAAAAGGTTACAAAATTGAAATCTCTTTAGTTTGGATATCGGCAATTCAGAGGGGATATGATAACATTATACAAATATATTCAGGGCCAGTACAAACCATTATCTAGAAATCTATTCATAAACAGGCCTATACATAGGACACAAGGTCACACATTTAGGTTGGAAGAAAGGAGATTTCATCTAAGGCAAAGAAAAGGTTTTTTTTACAGTAAGAGTAATAAGGATATGGAATTCTCTGCCTGAAGAGGTAGCTTTATCAGAATCCATACAGATGTTTAAACTGATTTAGGATAAATACATGCAAAAACATAACATACAGGGATATAGTTTCTAATTAGTGGGGTAATAGCTGCTTGATCCAGGGAAACCATCTGACTGCTATTTTGGTGTCAAGAAGGAATTTTTTCCTTGTTTGTTGCAAAATCGGAAGCGCTACAGACTAGGTTTTTTGCCTTCTTTTGGATCAGCAGCAAAAACATATGAGAGGAAGGCTGAACTTGATGGACGCAAGTCTCTTTTCAGCTATGTAATTACGTAACTATGTAACTATGTAACGATATGTATAGAGGCTTAAATAAGCAGTCCGAGCCTGATTAAAGGTAATAAGACACTTCTCTGGAAATGACGCACATCTAAAAGTTCATACTCTGCCTTCTTTTAATTCTTTTTAAAGATTTAGCAATTGACTTTAGGATTTAGTTCATTCCAGCATAGGATATCTGACAAGGGCCACAGGGGACAAACAGATAGCGTTGAAGGACTCCCTATATTCCAGACACAACCTGGGTACACATTGCATTGGAGGAGTTGAAACAGAAGCATTGTTGCTTGTCGTACAGCTAATTGTAGTGGTTATGGTATGAATAATCTTTAGATATTTTCCCTTTCTGTTTTTTTCAAGCTAATTTGTGAAGAAGCAGGACTCTCCTAACACATACAGTTTTGGCTTGGTAAATGCAGAAATGTAAAATTGCACAAGTTTGTATTCTGCGTACACTGATCAGCCACAAATAGGTGAAGTGAGTAAAATTGATTATATTGTTACAATGACACCTGTCAGGGGGTGCGATATATTAGACAGCAAGTGAACAGTCAGGATTTGATGTGTCTGAAGCAGGAAAAATGAGCAAGCAAAAATATCTTAGTGATTTTGACAAGGAACAAATAATGACAGCTTAATGACTGTGTCAGAAGATCTCCAAAACAGCAAGACTTGTGCGGTGATTCTGCTCTGTAGTGATTTGTACCTACCAAATGTGGTGCAAGGAAGGACAACCAGTGAATAGTGGTGCACCGAACGGTTCGCCGGCGAACAGTTCCTGGCGAACATAGCGTGTTCGCGTCTGCCGCGGATGGCGAACACATACACGGTACGATCAGCCCCCTATTCGTCATCATTGAGTAAACTTTGACCCTGTACCTCACAGTCAGCAGACACATTCCAGCCAATTAGCAGCACACCCTCCCTAGCAGACCCTCCCACCTACTGGACAGCATCCATTTTACATTCATTCTCAAGCTGCATGCTTAGTGAGAGGAGGGAAAGTGTAGCTGCTGTTGATTAGATAGGGAAATGCATAGCTAGGTTAGGGTATGCAGTGTCCACTACAGTCCTGAAGGACTCATCTGATCTCTGCTGTAAGGACAGCACCCCAAAAAGCCCTTTTTAGGGCTAGAACATCAGTCTGCTTTTTTTTTCTGTGTAATGTAATTGCAGTTGCCTGCCTGCCAGCCTGTGTGTCAGGCTCACAGCATATACTGTGCCCACTTGCCCAGT
>OW240918.1:64595044-64671670 GCA_933207985.1 Pelobates cultripes | reverse complement strand
ACACACAATGCATTACACACACACACGCAATGCAACCCTTACACACAATGCATCCCTTGCACACACAGAAACACACAATGCATTTCTTACACACACTCAATGCACCCCTTACAGACTCACACACTTCATCCCTTACATACACAGAAACACACCTTGCAGCCCTTACACATACAAACACAGATTCACAAAATGCATTCCTTACACACAAATCAGGACATTCCCTACACACTCCATCCCCTGTGAACAAACTCATTGGTGGAAAATGAAGGTGGACCCTGGGACCCAGACCTTGAGCTGTGTAAAGGGCCCCCAAAAAATGGAGCTGCTTCTCGTTCTCCCAGAACATTGATTTGTGTGACCACAGTTACAAACAGCCTCCAGAGATCCTGTTATACACCAGACCAGTGGAGCCAGACTGCAGCTAGAGCCCATCATCATCCTCATCTGCTTGTAAGTAGGTAATCTAGTATATTATTCGTGGCACTAATCTCTAATTTACCTCACATTAAAGAAACACTATAGTCCCCAGAACCACTGCACCTTAATGTAGTGGTCCTGGTGTCTATAGCCTGTCCCTGCAGGCCTTTTAATGTAAACACAGCGGCACTGCAGCACTAGCGTTAGTTAACATGGCAGGTCATATGGGTGGGGCATTGCGATGTCACGGGGGGGAGGAGGAGGGCGTCAAACTTTACTTTTGCCTAGGGCGGCAAAAATCCTTGCACCGGCCCTGACTTTATCGTTCCCCATTCTCCAGACTCAGTGCAGATGTGACTGTATAGTAGTGAGATTAATTTTGCTGGCATGGATTCTTTTAAGCAAATGTGTTCAAAAAAGGTTAATCTTTTGGCTGTCGCTGTCTTAACCGCAGCGGTTTGTGCAAAGTCCCTGAGCTGTATGTAGCGTAAAAAGTCTCTGGTTTTCAGTGGGGCGAGGGATTATAGCTGCTCATATGTTACTAACTGATTGTTAATGTAGACGTGTACGTAGCATAGTAGCCCTGTGGCCTCCAGGCCTTTGAAGTCTCTAGCCCTAAGTACCGTTGGGAAAGCTCTGTTCCGTAGTACAGGAGTCATTGGGGATGGGGTGTCCGTGAGTTTGTAGTTCTGTGCTACTTGGTCCCATAAGCTTATGGAGATGAGGACGGCCAGTCATGTGGTCCTGAGGAACATCCTGTGCTCCCTGGGAGTCCATATAAAGAATTGTGGCAGGTCGGCTCCAGTCATTAGGAATTCTATGTCAACCCATCTACGCTAGTCGATGAAGCAACGCCAGTGAGCTATTTGGGCTATTTGAGCTGCAAGATAATAGTGATAGAGGTGGGGTAGTCCAAGCCCCCCCCCCCCCTCCATTTGGGGTTGTATAGTATAGCTTGGGCTATTATGGGTTGTTTTCTCTGCCAGATGAACGCATCTATGGCCTTCTGTATGTCAGTTAGGCCTCCTCTGGTGACACTTATCGGTAGGGCTTGGAATAGGAATAATAGTCTGGGCATGATATTCATTTTTACTGAAGGTAAACGGCCCAGACACATGATGGGTTTGTCTATCCATTTTTCTAGGTCGTTCTTGAGCGTATTTAGCAGGGGTGTGTAGTTGTATCTGAACAGTGTGTTGGGGGTCCGCTGTTAGTCGCGCCCCCTCAAGATATGTGAGTATCTCAGTGTTCTAATTTGGTGAGTCCGTCTAATGTGTGCTATGTCTTGCTCCCCTAGGTGAAAAGGAATGGCTGTTGACTTGGTGAGGTTGACTCTGTACCTGGAGACATCTCCATATTTCTGTAGAATCGTTTCTAATCGGGCCATGGACCGGATCGGGTCTGTGAGCGTCAGTAGTATATCATTGATGTATGCTGCTACTTTGAATTGTTTAGTCCCTATTTGTATCCCATGTATGTGTGGGTCAGTTTTGATGGAATGTAGAAGTGGTTCTAGAACCAGTCTGAAGAGGAGTGGTGATAGGAGACCTGGAGGCTCAAGTTAGTTTGGTTTTTGCTTGTAGGTCCATATATAGGGCCTTGATCGTGGTAATGAATGGGTCTGGGAAACCTTGTGTTTCCAGCAATTGGAGCAAAAGCGTCCACTGGACTCGGTCGAAGGCCTTCTCTGTGTCTAAGGAGTGGGTAAGGGATGGCGTTTTGGAGTTCGACATTTACCAGATCAGGTCCGCCCCACGGCGGGTGTTTTCATATAGCTGACAACCCAGCATGAAACCGGCCTGACCCAGATGTATTAGTTTGAGCAGTAGAGGCGTCAGTCTGACAGATTTTCAAGTCAGAATTGATGAGGGAGATAGGTCTATAATTTTCGGCTAGGGTTAGCTCTTTATTTGGTTTACGGAGCAGTACTATGTTGCCAGTAGTCATGTCACGCTCTGGGGTTCCTCCCTGGAGGAAATGGTTGTATAATTTGGTGAGGGGGGCCAATAGTTCGTCTCTGAGTTTTTTTTATAATAGCGCATGTCGTAGCCATCAGGTCCGGTGGCCTTGTTGCCCTTTAGAGCGGAGAGGGTTGTGTTTGTGTTGTTGTTCTGTTTTCTGCAGAGCTGTTTGAAGCTCCAGTAGGCACTTCGTTTTCGTTCTCTTTTTGTGTGTAGCTGCCTGAATGAGGTGGCCCCTCAGCACTGATTTGTGAGCTGTCCAGAGGGTCATTGGGTTTATATCCCCTATGTCATTGTTACTAAAATAATCTGTAATTGTCGCCTGAGTTGTGAGAACTATGTCCTCATCACTGAGCAGATTGGTGTTGAGCCTCCATGTCCAATTGGAGTGATAGTGTAGTTTCCCTAGGGTGACCGCTACATCGGCGTTGTCAGACCACGTGATGCTATTGATCTCTGAGTGAATGAGTTTAGCCATGCCTGCCCCATTGAGAAGAATATTATTATTATCGATTCTGGAGTATGTGTTGTGTGGTGCAGAGTAGTATGAGTAATCCTTCGTGTCTGGGTGTTGGAGTCTCCATGTGTCAAGCAATCCTGTGTGCTGAAGAAATGAATTCATTAATTTGTTTTGCCCCCCCTGCCCTGTGATCTTTGTGACCCTGGTTTAGAGCTTCGATCTAGTGTTGGGCAGGGAACGGCATTAAAATCCCCTCCCACTATGAGTATGCCTCTTTGTAGGGTGGATAGTAGCATTTCCACGGAGTCCCAGAAATCGTGATCTGGGTCATTAGATGCATAAATGTTCACTATGTGTATCTTTATACCGTATAAAGTGTCAGTGATGGCGATGTATCTGCCCTCTGGGTCTGTCTGTTGGTGTGTCAATGTGAACGGGCAGCTCTTGTATAGCAGGATGGCTATGCCTGCTCTTTTCCGTAGTGCTCTAGCTTCGTATGTTATGTTTTACATATGGTCCCTCAACCTGACCGGTGCTGCTCTAGGTAAGTGCGTTTCCTGAATGAGGACTACGTCTGCCTTTTTCAATTTTAGGTCTCTTAGTAGTAGCCTGCGCTTATTGGGTGTGTTCATTCCTCTGGCGTTTATGGATAGGTCATGGTGGCGGTGTTGTAGCAGCCGTCTATGGGGGTGGGGCGGTTTGTCCGGGTGATTTCTCAGGTGTGCTCCTGTACGGTCATTTTGAATCAGATTTTTTTATCCCTTTGTATTTCCAGTTGCTGCGGGGTGTGCGTGAGTGCTTAGAGCGGTAACAGGTGTTAGGGGGTGTTCCCGGTACCTTCCAGGGGTGAGGTCCATGTCAGTGAGGAGACCCCAGGTTGCCCATTACATAATTATGTGGGTTGTGTCTTGGTGCGAGCCAGATTGGGGCCTTAGGGGTATAAGCCGCGGTTGGGGAACCACGGTCGGTAGCGTAGAAAGGTGCATAGGGGCTTCTCAGTTATGTGTTAGGGTGTTGATGTGGGGATTGGTGCGGACGCTATCCATTGAGTGTGATAGTGGTCTCCCAGACTTTGCCGGGGGGGTTTCCCCTACTCTCTTAACCAACTACTACGGTGAGGGCGTGGGGAGCCTCCCTTTACACGAATTCGGTCGCACTCCTGTGTGTAAAGGGAGGCTCCCCACGCCCTCACCGTAGTAGTTGGTTAAGAGAGTAGGGGAAACCCCCCCGGCAGGTGGTCTGGTGGGGAGAGTGGGTGCCTGTGCCTCCCATTCCTCTCCTAGTTTACCCTTCTATAGATTCCTTCTATAGCCCAGCACCTAGGACCTTCCTTGCATGAGATGGATGGATTTCAAGCTAACCAATCAGAGTGCTCTGTGTCATTTTACAAGGCTTGGGAAAATTCCAAAGAAATTTCCCACGCTGTGTAAATTGACACAGAACACTCTGATTGGATGGATTTCAAGCTAACCAATCAGAGTGCTCTGTGTCATTTTACACAGCGTGGGAAAATTCCAAAGAACTTTCCCACGCTGTGCAAAATGACACAGATCCCTCTGATTGGCTGGATTTCAAGCTAACCAATCAGAGTGCTCTGTTTCATTTTACACAGCGTGGGAAAGTTCTTTGGAATTTTCCCACGCTGTGTAATTTGACTCATAACACTCTGATTGGTGGATTAAGTAACCAATCAGAGTGTTATGAGTCAAATTACACAGCATGGGAAAATTCCAAAGAACTTTCCCACGCTGTGTAAAATGACACAGAGCACTGTGATTGGTGGATTTCAAGCCAACCAATCAGAGTGCTGTGACAGGTAAATGTAGAGACTTACCTGTCAGTCTCTTCATTTACCTGTCAGAGCACTCTGATTGGATGGCTTAAACCCACCAATCAGAGTGCTCTGAGCCTAATTGTAGAGCGGGGCAAGGGTTTATAAGCCTTCCCCCGCCCTGCAGAGCTCAGTCTGTGCGGAACCACCCATGGGTGAAAATTGATTTATTTATTTTTTGCGCTCTTTCTTTTTTTTTTTTTTTTTAAGTGTGTCGGTTATTATGGATTTTTATTTGGCCTTTTTATGGGCTGAAAAAAAGAAGAGTTTAGAAGAAAGAAGACATCAAATGGTAAGTCTATTTTTGTATTGTTTTTTAACATGTATTTAGATAAGGGTCCTCCCTCATTATTTTTATGATGAGGGGGGTAGGTAGGTGTTATTTATTTGGGGGAGGGGATGACTAGGGGTTTGGGAATCTGGGGGGTTAAATTTTTATTAAGGGCCCCCACCAGCCACTCAGGGGTGAGGGCAGAGGGGAGGACATTAGGTTCCCCCCAATTTCTATTTATGGCCCCCACCCACCGCTCAGGGGTGGTGGCCAAGGGGGAGGACATTAGGTCCCCCCCCATAATTTTTATTTATGGCCCCCATCCACCACTCAGGGGTGGGGGCCAGAGGAGGGGGTCATTAGCCCCCCCCCAATTTTTATTTATGGCCCCCACCCGCCGCGCAGGAGGGGGGAATTTTTTTATTTTTTTTTAACATTGAGCAGCCACAGGCTGCTCACTGTTTAATAGACATGCCCCTACTCGCAGTATAGCACTTTTTGCACTGGCCAATCATAGCCATGCCATTAGTAGGAATGGCTGTGATGGCTTCTAAGGGCACACGAGTCAAACGCTTGTTGATTGGCTGCCCTGCAGCATTTCAAAACGCGTCATTAAATCACCGAACACCGAACTCCAACCGAACATACAGTGATATGTCCGTGTTCAGGTCCGGCGTCCAAAAAACGTAATGTTCGGTACAAACTCGAACTTTACAGTCCGGGTTCGCTCAACTCTATCCATAAGGTGGTAAAATAAATTTTAAGTATTTATAGATTACATGAGGAACTGTCACTTTGAGGTAATATTGCATGTATTAGCAAACTAAATTAGAACTCTTAGTTCTTTTTTTATAACTGCTGTGTTTTTGTAATTTATATTTTGAATCTGCATTACCTATAAGGCTATGTTGGCATAACCTGGCCTACTAAAGTCTTTCAAAATTTCCCAGTATTCCCTCCATTTTGCCTAGGATGGTGCATTGGAATCATTAAAAAGTGATGCTTGAAAGAGGCGGTGATGAAATATGCCAGGCAAAATGAATTTACCTACAGAGACACCCCCATCTCCCTATACCAGGACCTATCACCTACCACACTGCAATGACGTCGAGCCTGGAAGCCGTTAACAACAGTGATTCAAGATGAAGAGATCTGATACACATGAGGGCACCTGTTCAAGCTCATGGCTTTCAGGTCAGGTGTAACGCACACCCTCCTGCCTGGGACTGATCCTCTGAAGTTTCTCCGCAGCATCCACCTGAACCCTTCGCCAAATTTCTCCTTACCACAGGAGGTTATGCCCGAGCTCCGCACACTCTGCCGGGAGTGGATAGCCGCTAGAGACACGGCAGGTCGCCACACCTGAATGCCCTGGTTTGGAACTCACCTGCTCACACGTAGCCCGGGATCTGCCACGACAGACTCACATATAGGTACCCCTCACACGAAATTGGGGAACGGCAGCATTGCCAGGCCTTGGGGGTTTTGCAGGGGGAGGGAAGACCAGACAACACACTGGCTCCCCCACTCTGGGTCCCATGGGGAATCATACCCGTGCACCATGTCCACTTTCCCACCCTACATGACAGCTACTATGCCATCAAGATTACTTCTATAGCCCAGCACCTAGGACCTTCCTTGCATGAGATGGATGGATTTCAAGTTCTTTGGCATTTTCCCACGCTGTATAATTTGACTCATAACACTCTGATTGGTTACTTAATCCTCTAATCAAAGTGCTCTATGTCATTTTACACAGCGTGGGAAAATTCCAAAGAAAGTTCTTTGGAATTTTCCCACGCTGTGTAAAACGACACAGAGCACTCTGATTGGTAAGCTTGAAATCCATCCAGAGTGCTCTGTGTCATTTTACACAGTGTGGGAAAGTTCTTTGGAATTTTCCCACGCTGTGTAAAATGACACAGAGCACTCTGATTGGTTACTTTCAATCCACCAATCAGAGTCCACGGCGAACCGTTCGTGGCTAACCGTGGCGAACCGTTTGCGAACCGTTCGGTGAACCGTTCGGGACATCACTAATCGTTACCTCTTTTACTATAAAAATATATGCAAACTCAATTTGCCATAATACTGTTATGTTATGTTCATAAAAATTGAGCCTGCCAATGCTGTTGTGGCGATACAGGCACTGTTGTAACTACCTGTATATCAAAAAAAAAGAATTAAAAAAAAAAAAGGAGTAACATGAGTTATAGGTCATTTTCAATGTTTCAATCAATGTTGTAAATTAAAATGATGAAACCGTTCGGGACATCACTAGTAACGAGTCAAGATCTAAACATCTAGATATCAATTAACATGCTTAGTTTGTGCACCACCAGACAAAGCTCAACAGTTAAACTTATAGTAGGCTGGGATCATAGGTGCCCTTGAATGTTAGGCTATAGGGTAGTATGCAGCGGGCTTAGCAGTGTATAGGATGCCTTTTTTGTTCGGTATATATCGTGAGTTTCATAAAAACAAGGAGAAGCATTAGCATTATCTGGGTTCCCTGGTTGGCGTCTCATTGGTATTCAATGTAGGGGTATAGGTCAGGCCAGGACATAGCATCATGGTACTGAGCTGAGCACCCTGGTCTTAATGTCTGACTGCGCTTGCTTCTGCTGCTAGTATTGTATGTCTGTCCTATGCTTTTAGTGTGATACATGCTACGCCAGAGAATACTGACAAGAACTGGCTACATCCTGAGTAAACCGAAAGACAAGTAATTATATGATGCATGTTGGGTACTGCAGAAGGGAACATAGAGATGTAATAAATTGCGGGGTGTCACACTAATCAGACAGTACTGAGTAAAATCTTTTGTTTCCATAACCTCTATTTTGTCCTTATCGCACATTTAAATTAGGACAGAACTTAATGAGGATAACAAAAGCTAGCAACTAGCATCACGTTAGAGCACCTACGCTGGTAGGTGGCAGTTGGGGCTTGAGAGATAGAGCCAGAGCCAACATTAAGTAGACATCTAACAAATAAGAAATACTAGAGTAGGCGTCAGCTTGGATCCCGGTTGTTAGCCAAAAGGGACTTTAGCTTTGTGCCCCATTTCAGTGTAAGGAAGAAATCTCGTTTGAGATCATGGCTACACTACGCTACGGCCCATATTTAAGTTCAGTGTTACAGCGTTCATATGAACAGTACCCTCGTGTGTCCGTCACTGTGTTCGTATCGTCTGGTAGGCTTCAAATTAAAGAATAGAAAAATATATTAAAATATAAACGAAAAACATAAAGATTTAAAAAATGTGGACGGTTCAGAACTATTAGGAGAGTGTTGGTGTGGCCGTGGTGTTTGATTCTGGGTAAACCATGTGTAGGGGGGTAGTAATAGTTCCAGCTTACCGCCCATTTCCCCATGATGGGTTCAGCACTCTTGGTTTTTTCTGCGTTTGTCCAGCCTCAGTGGTCTGCCTTTGCGCCTGGTTTGGTCCTTCGGGCATGGGGTTTGTGCTTTCCCTCCCTGCAGGGGAGGTTTGTTTCAGCAAGTGTAGTGCTCTCAGGAATCCCACGGGTCTTCCTGTGCCAACAGGGTAAGTATCGACTCTTCCGGCTGCACCACGAGGGTGCCCGATGCTCCCCATCGGTTTCTTATCCGGTTGTTGCGGAGTTCTTTTGTCACGGGCATAAACCTCCGTTTCTCCAGGAGCACATTGAAGGGTAGGTCATCATAGATCCAGACGCGGTTTTCTTCCACCGTGATGGTGGGGGTGTTTCTGGAGCGGACCAGGATTGCACTTTTAATGGATACATCCCGCGTCATCGCTATGACGTCCCTTGGGGCGTCCGCTGGGGCCGTAGGGGCCTTTCTGATTCAGAATGCTGCTGTAATGGGTGAGACTCCTATCGTGGGTCTCACTCCCAGCTTTTCTGCAACTGTGTTGGCATCGCCTAGTATAATCTCTGCGCTCACACTTTCTTGGACCCCATGGTTCCATATATTTTTCTTTCAGTGCCTCGCTTCCAGCGATGTGTCCATGCATGTGAGCCTGCTGAGTTGCTGGGACATGGCCACCATTTGGGCCCACGCCTCCATCAGCTCCTGGTCTCTCTTCCCTTCCCTTGTTTCCACCCCGCCGACCCGCGCGGCGATGCCATCAACCTCGGTCTGCACGCCAGCCAGATCGGTCTTCCAGACTTCCCGCAGGTCGACCAATAGTCTTTTAATGTCCCCCTTGGTGGAGGGTGAGGTGTCGGAGTCTGAGTCTGCACTCCCATACATGCGGCTCAGGGTCCTCGAGGGCATGTTGTCATCCTCCTCTGGGCATTCATCAGAGTAGCTGGAGTCGCGGGCTCTCACGGGCGCCATCTTGGGCTGCGCAGGTTGTTGCGGCCTATCAAAGGACGTGAGGATGTCGGGCTGTTTATAGCTCCCCGAGTGGGTCAGCTTGCGTTTTTTTCGTCCCATCTCTCACTGTGGGGGTTCTGCTATACACTGGTATGTGTTTTGGGGTCTTTTCAATGGCTTTCCATGTCTATTTATTGCTTTTATCGATGAGGCCTGCAGGAGCTCCACATCAGCACGTCTGGTTCCTTGCTTGACTAGCCGAGCTCCCATGTTACTCCTTTTTGATGTGATGTTTCTTTTTCTTTAAATTAATATTAAAAATTTAACAAACTATGTCATAATCCAGTTCTGACAAAGCAGAACCACCCATATATTTCAAATGAAGTAAGAGAAGTAATAGAACCATTATTTCTGGTTGCTTTCTCTGTGCTGACTGCCAGGTGCAACGTACAGGGCTTATTGCAATGATTGAAAGGGAGCTTAGGTGGAGGCACTCAATAGTAAGACAAAAGTGAGCAGCTTTCAATATATGATTACACAAATGACAGTTTCCCTAAGCTATGCAGGTTTTAAAAAAAAAAACATTTTGTGTTTTTCCAAACTAAATTTAATTATTTATACTTTAGTGCACTGGCACATATTATATATTGTTTTAAGAACAAATTAAATTAAATAAAATAAAAATATTTTTGGGGAGGTCAGCTTTGCCAGTGTTGTACACACTATAGCTATGATTTTGGCTCAATTCTTGGCAGATTTTCTTCATACTATCTAAGATAGTTGGTTGAGGGTCACATGTTTCAAATATAGATTTGCAAATGGATTAAAATCAAAATGAGGACTGTGCCATTTAACGATGGCTGTGTGCAAAAGCTGATATTCTAAATAATTATACCACAAAACATAACAAATGTTTTTTGGTAAAACTGTAAAGATTTCTGTAACAGGAATTAAAAATCAAATTGGAGGTAGTCACAATACAACAATATATAGTAGACAACATTACTTAAGACAAAGATCCAGCATTTTCTATTGAGGATAAGAAACTCAAAGAAAATCGGTATGAAACCATGGAAGATTGATCCTTTGTATTCATCAATGTGATAATAGAATATAGAAATAAACAAATGTAAACCTGCGATAAAGAGATAAATAAAAAATAGAGAGCATAGAAGCACTTGCAGGGAGTACCAACTATCAAGTTAAATGCAACACTAAAAGAACACTAACCGTAAGTAATTTGGAAAGTGAATTTAAGAAGTAAAAAAAAACAACAAATTTCTCAGAGACTTGGATGATTATAAGAACAATAAAGTAAGAAGTTTCCACAAAAAGTTTACATCCAGCAGAAAGCCACATTCCAACTCAGAATATCAAAAAGACATCAATCTGAATTTAACACCAATGAAGAATAATACGAGATCCCTTACACAAGATGATGAACCACAAAGAAGAAAGCAATGGGATAGGAGGGAACCATGACATCATACTAGAGATGACACTACCAAGAACATACTAGCATAAAAAATCCATCTTTTATGCTAGAGAGAATGGAATTACATCCTAAACCTGCGAGAAATACCTCAATAAAAACAAGTTACAACAAAGAATTGAACCTGAACAGACAGAATTATAATGTTCATGTTTCTGAAATACATCAAGTACGGAGATAAGAAGTTTTCTTAGGGAGAAATCTCGGACACATCACCAACTGGTTCCATCCAGTAGCTCTAAGGAAGCAAAAATGAAGAAACCTCAGCATAGAAGAAATAAAGGAGGTAGAAAAGGAAGATCAGAAACCCAAGATAAAAAAGAGGTCCAGCCCGTAAGCATATTTAATTTAGTAAAATTTCTTCTTTCATCATATCACATTTCAGCATTAAATAAAGGACTAAAATATGCTCCAACTATACTCAAAGATAAATTCAGTAGTAGCATTGATGGGTAAAAAATGTATCCAAAAACTTAGTATCACTAAAGATTGTTTACAAACCCCAATATTTAAAGGAGCAGAAGTGGTAGACAAATATCAACACAGTAATCAAAGACCAACTTCAACTTTTTTTCCTACTAATCAAATGTCTTGAAGATATGATGATAGAAGATCTCAAAAGAATGAAAATGGCTAAGTACCCAAGAGATAACCTTGATAAGAATGAAATAAAAGCCTTGAAAGATCTAGCAAACAACCAAAATATAATAATAAAGCCAGCAAATAAAGAAGGAGGGATTTCTATCCTTTACAGAGATGATTATTGTGAAGAAAATAGACTTTGGTTCGGTATTTTCTCCTAGGTTCAGGCTTTTTGTACATTATTTGCTGCATATTGACTCTATTGGTTCGGTAGTTTGAAACTACCGAACACCGACCACCCTCCTGGCTCATTAGCTTCCAAAGATCCATCTATTAAGCGCTCTCTCTGGGTGGCCGCTGTTCGTATAGCCGAATGCCACGTGGAACAGAAAACGGCGACCATCTTGTTTGCACGAAAGGAGGCAGCGGGACTTGGTCGTCGAGTGTCTGGAACTAAAATCGGACACTCGACCGCACGAACCACCGCTGAAACTACCGAACGCCTGCTTCCTTTAGTTGCCGAACCGCCAGGAGAGTGCCATTCGGTAGTTTTATGTGAACGGACAAGGGGAGCAATCGCTTCTATGAGCCAGGAGGATCCATTCGGTACTTTGTTCGTTTTTTACCTTTTTCTGAATTGACCGACCGCACACGCTGAATTCGTGGAACTATTTTGGGCAGGAGCCTCGTGTGTGGTCGGTAAAATATAACTTCCACACTTTTTAAGAACCCCTGAACCGATCTGGGTGAAATTTGGATATGTTGGTCTCCCAGATCGGGGCTATCAGGGGATATCTAATTTGTGGGGATACCTTGTGGGGAAAGGGGTGTTCTAAGTTTTGGGGAAATTGTGTGCTCTCTGCCCGGAGATAATTGGTTTATTCCTTAACTTATCTCAATATCTCCCAGGCAGAGAGAGGGTGGGGATTACTGTAAATCTGTATGTTGATTGGCTGTTGTCTTTGTTTGCTGTGGGACGTCCTCTTGCAGGAGGATTTCTCATAAAAGCCAGTGTGTTCTCAATAAACTTCAGTTCTGTTACACCCTTCATAAAGTCTAGGCTCATGTTTGGGGAATATTTCATCTGCTGGGGAGATTCATCTTGGAAGCTGCATTCATCTACGCTATTCCTCTACGTCTTGCTGCAGCTATAATCACTTATGCTCAGCCCTTGGGAAAGAAATAGAAGACCGCAGTTCCATAACCACTGCAGGTCTTAACAACTGGTGGCAAGCGACGGGATTGAATTGGACGCATAAAGACAACTGGTGAATGGCCCAGCAATACGAGAGGCTAAAAAGGAAGAAAAGGAGAGGCTAGTGGGAATCGTCCTTTGGTAAGGTTCAGCTCTAGTCCTGTGACCAACCCCAGACCGAACGCGGTACCACCCACGACACAGCCTAATTTCAACTGGAGACCACTATTGGTCTGTTACCAGTGCAATCATCCAGGGCACTACAAAATACATTGCCTTCAGCGGAGCAGAGGCAATTGGGAATGACCACCACCACCGAGGGCAGCCGCTCATCACTATCAGCATGAGCCGCTGGAAGACCACAGCCCTGATGCTGAACAATGGGCCGTACTGCATGAGGTGAACCTAGCCCAAGCCGAAGGGGATAACTGGGTGCACCACAGACTGGGTCACCGTGGATGGAAAGGAGGCTGAGGCCCTATGAGACTCTGGGGCCACCCTTACTTTGGTACAGCCGCACACTGTATCGGCACACCAACAGGACTGTTGCTGTACAAGTGGCAGGAGGCGCCATCCACAAACTACCCACAGCCCGAGTGCAGTTGAATTGGGGCACCAGAGCCTAGCAGATGGAAGTTGGCATTATGTCTGGCCTACTGGCAGAAGTATTGTTGGGGAACGATCTGGGGTGCCTAACTTCGCAGCTGGTTAACCAAGATCCCACTGGAACTTGCCCCGTGACTACCAGGGCGCAAACCTGCCAAGCTGGACAGACACACTCCGAGGAACCACAGGTAAGAACCAAAATTCCCGTAGTATGCCCTAACCCTATCCCCTTTGGCTTGGGCCCCAAGACTTTGGCCAAGCCCAGCAGTCAGATCCCACCTTAGTGGGTTACAGGAAGGCAGTAGGTAGTCCTAAAGAAGGTAATGCCCAAGAGAGCTTCCGCTGGGACAAGGGACTGCTATATAGGGTCACAGGGGGAGTGGCAAGTGGGGCAGCCCAAGTTATAAAAAGGCAGCTAGTCGTACCCCGCAAATACAGAGCAGAGCTTCTAAAGCTCAACCATGATATTCTGCTAGCCGGACATCTGGGTATCAAGAAAACTAAGGACCGCCTTACCCAGAAGTTCTTATGGCCAGGGATATCAAAAGATCTGCAGACGTACTGCAGGACATGTGACACATGTCAAAGTATAGGGAAAAGGAGGGATCACCCTAAGGCCAAGTAACAGTCCCTATCTATAATAGGGCCCCTCAGCAAACCCAGCTCCTCCGGTAAGCGCTACATCCTCATGGTGGTGGACTACGCCACCAGATACCCTGAGGCTGTGGCGCTCTCCAACATTGAGGCAGAAACGGTAGCAGAGGATCTAGTCAGGATCTTTTCCAGAGTAGGGTTGCCCAGGGAAATATTGTCCGATCAGGAAACCCAGGTGGTTTTAGTACCTAAGCAAGATGGTACGACTCGCTTCTGTATTGATTACCGGAAACTGAACGACCGGACTATCACGGACGCATACCCCATGCCACGGATCGACAAATTGCTCGATCACATGGCCAGCGGGCATTTCCTAACTACCCTGGACCTGTGCAAAGGATATTGTCAAATTCCGCTAAACCCAGCCGCCATACCTAAGTAGGCATTCGTCACCCCATTCGGGCTATACCAATTTCGGGTTATGCCGTTTGGGATGAAGAATGCCACAGCAACGTTTCAATGGATGGCGGACCGACTTCTGGAGGGAATGCAGGACTTCGCATGTGCCTACCTAGATGATATTGCCATCTATAGCGGCACATGGGAGGCACACCTGACGCACTTGGCTACGGTATTTGAGAAGCTACAAAAAGCCGGCCTCACCCTGAAACCCGAGAAATGCCATGTGGGTATGGCAGAAGTTCAATACCTAGGGCATAGAGTAGGGTCTGAGAAACAGTGCCCCGAACCGGCCAAGGTAGAGGCCATAACCAATTGGCCCCAGCCCGGCACCAAGACGCAAGTATTGTTTTTTCTCGGCACCGCAGGGTATTATAGAAAGTTTGTCCCTGAGTATAGCACCCTGGCCAAACCCCTCACGACCTGACCAAAAAGTTTCTACCCAAGCAGGTAGCCTGGTCCCTGGACTGTGCAACAGCGTTCCAGAGACTTAAAACCGCTTTGAGCAAAGCTCCAGTATTGGCGGCCCCAGACCCTAACAAAAAATTTCTCGTCTATACAGATGCCTCCATGTTTGGGCTGGGAGCCGTGCTGAGCCAAGTGGGGGAAGATGACATGGAACACCCAGTGGCATATCTCAGTCGTAAGCTATTACCCCGGGATGTCAGCTATGCCACCGTGGAGAAGGAATGCCTGGCTCTGGTATGGGCCTTAAAGAAACTACAACCGTACCTTTAAGGTCGTGCTTTTACCCTAGCTCGCTCCATGCACGTGGTTCTGTAGAGCAGCTTGTGAGAGGGAGCTGTATCTTCCCTCAGGCGGCAGGTAAGGGACTCCAACGCCATACACATGGGGTTCTCCTCCCCAAGATACTTCCCTGCTACGGAAGACGCCATGCTGCTTGCACGCTCACGTCATCCTCCCCTTGCCACAATTAGGCCTTCACATGAAGTCATGGCTCACTGCTGCAAGTTCAACTTCACATCCACCAAGGAAGAAAATGAAGCAGCAGACTGATTTCCTGCCTGGTAGTATCTTATGTACACGTAGTTGAGATGATGTGTTTTACATCACATCCTGGTTTTCAATGTATTCATGCATTAGTTCCTTTATGCAATTGTGGCAGGGAAGGAAAGATTCTCAGCCCTTCTACCTAGGCCTGTTTCTTTGTTTAGGGAGATCTTGAAAGGAAGACAAATTACCATGAAAGAAAGACATGTTACCACATCTTCCTTTAGCAAATCGCTTTACAAGTTATCAGTGGGGAAAAAAAACATTACTTCACCACCTATCGTTTCTGTATGTTTGAATGCAATAATCTCCACATTAATACTTAGTGGCTTCCATAACAAAGCCAGGAACTTCTAAAGTAAAAGCTAGGTACAGTGCCACATATTTCTTTCTCATCTTACCTTTTCTTAATATCTTATTGAATGGCCATTGAACACAGTAAGTGGAAAAGAAACAATGCTTATGTTATCCTCTTCATGTGCATTGTGTGCCCTGACTATGCCTAGACTGAATCAGATTGTGTTGTCACTTCATCCAAAACCATAATATACATTTAAAAGAAAAGTTAGAAAAATTAGGTTGCTTCATTTATTTATCATGTATTAAAATTAAATCATATTAAATGACTTTGCAGTGAAATAAATTTAAAAAAAAAAAACATAAAGTTAGGAAGTTGGGTTATCTTGCTCATCTTAAATCTGCAGCTCTGCACAAGATGGCTCCAATCTTTTAAGTTTTCTTTTCTCCCTTCTTTCTTCTCTTCCTTTTCTGTTTTTCCAATGTTATGCAAATTTTTGTAAAATAAATGTCACCCATAGTAAGATAGTGTATTCATCTAACTTGCTCGTTTTGCATATTTTGTATAGTGTTTCACTTGTGTTGCATCTGGGTTTAAAATAAATAATATTAAAAAAGATCATTTACTTTGCTATAGCTTTGCTATAGCATATACATCACAAAAGACAATCGGCAAATTATATTATAACAGAATAGCGAGACAGTAAAAGGCTGAAACATTCGAATTTGACAGTCCTTTTCCCGAATTTACAGTCTGCATCAAGCAAGTTTATAATAATTTAACTATATATATATTTACGCGACACACAAGATTTTATGTCTAGAATTCAACAATCACCATATGTGGATTCTACATCTCTGCTTGTCACGATGGATGTTCAGAGCCTGTACACCATTATACCCCATGGGTAGGGTGTACAGGCTTTGAGAGATATCCTAACTGAATCAACAACATATGAAGGACCGCTGATTGAGTACCTGTTGGAATTTTTGACGATTGCACTCACATACAATTATTTTAAATTTGAAAATCAGTTCTATGTGCAACTGTCCGGAACTGCGATGGGGGCAGCGATGGCACCATCGTATGCCAACGCCTTCATGTACACTTTTGAACATACCCATATTTTGGCAAAATTTGGGCATTATATCCAACATTACTATCGTTTTGTGGATGATCTTTTTATGATTTGGACAGGCACCATTATGGATTTGGAGCAAATGATTAATGAGATAAATCAATCACCTATACCAGTTGTTTTGAGTCATCAAACTGATGAGAAGTCAATTCAATTTTTTAAAGTTACTATCTATAAGAAGAGAAACAATTTGGAATTTACTCTGTATCGTAAAAAAACACTGATCTCAATACCCTCCTTTCCGCCTCTAGTTTTCATCCACAACAATTTAAGAAGACACATAAAGGAATTTACACATCCATCAGATAGCAATAAGAATTTTGCTATCAATGAGGTCATTACGTGCCATACAAAACATGTGATATATATGATAACATGTACGTGCAAATTATCATATGTGGGACGTACCACAAGACCACTAAAGGTTCGTATTCAGGAACACGTCTGCAACATTAAAAATGGTTTTACTAAACACAGCCTGTCCTTACATTTTAAATTAAAACATAATAGTGATCCCAATTTTATGCAATTTTTAGGCATTCAAAAGGTTAATTTTAATTGGAGAGGGGATGACATTACTAGAAAAATGGGCCAGTCTGAAATGAAATGGATCTTTAATTTAAATACCCTTCAACCATATGGTCTTAATAGTGACTTTGAGCTCTGTCACTTTTTATAACTATTTTTTATATTTTTTATTATATTTTTTATTATGTTTTATTGGGGATTTTTTATGGATTTTTTATGAGACATTTAAATATGATGTTGTACTATGTATGCCTTATGGATTTGTTTTATATAATTATATTGATTTATATAAGGATGAGTTTATACACCACCTCTGATTTAGGGTTCCTAATACATAATTTCTTTTATTTCTTCTTTGCATCATCTGATATATATGGGACTTGGTGATCTATTAATGAGACTGGCATTTGCCCATAAACATCATGGAAGTGTAAGTAATGACTCATGGAGACAGATGGGACCGGAAGTGACGTCACGCCAGGGTCCGTCGCATCACTTCCGGTTTCGGAACTGAACACTATAGTGGATTCAGCTGAGAATTACACACCTCAATAACCCAGGAAGACGATTGGCATTTGGAATATGGCATCAGCCAATCGGAGGAGGACCTTTGGGTTTATATTTTGGACCTGTACAGGAAACGAGCTGTGACGAAGTGCCCTTCACCACTTGTGCCTGGAGGGGACTACTGGCTAGCCTCCTGCCTTCCGACTATGGCACATGTGCTGATAGCTGTATTTTACCCTGCAGAAAGGTTTATTTGTGTATTTCTGCCGGGGCATTCTGGACTTTCAGTATGTGAGTAGTGCTACCCCAGATAGCTATGCCATGGAGCCAATTCGTGTAACGAACGACTATGGAAAAGACTTTGGCTCCATGGCGATTGAATTGTATGTATGTGATCTGAGCGCCATTTAATAATAATGTGCACTCAGATCTAAGCTATCTGGGGATATGTTGCATGTATATGTTTTATGTAGTAATTGTAACATTGTGTAATTTTATGTCTTTTTGTAACCATGTGGTTAATGGAGTCTTGCCTCTGTCCTGGGAGATAATTTGATTACTTCCCAATTATCTCCAGAATAGAGAGGAGGGATTGTGATGTCACTGTGGGAGTGTTTTGTTTGTATTGTCTTTGATTGGCTAATATCCAATATGTGTCCCATTGTTCCATCAGGTCCCCTAGGGGAGTGTCCACCTGGTGGACACTTGCATAAATACCAGGCAGGTAGCCCTCAATAAACCAGACCTACTAGAACCTTTCTTGAAGACTTGGCTCATGCTTGGGGGATGGGATAACTACACTCTGGGGATTGCTATAATCACATACTCCCCAGAGTCAGCTCTTGCAAGAGCTTGTTTTGTTCCTGGTTCCTGCTCTCTGGATTTAGGAGAGGTTCACCCACTGGAAGCTGGATCCTGGCCTTGGATCCAGGGTGGCTGAGAGACGGCGAGACCCGGCGCAGCTGCATCGCTGGAAGTGGGGTCTGCAGTGCTGATGGTGTCGGTTGGAGTGCTCGGAGTCTTCGGCAAGCGCTAGGAGCATCGATTGACGGAGGTACTCGGTCGGAGTGCCAGTGTTCCATCACACGAGCATCCCCATTGATAAAACCGCACAGGTGAAACGCGTATCGGAAGTGAACTATATAGTGGACTGGTAGTACCGCATATTTTATGATTTTATTATTTTGAATGTTTATTGTTTAATAAAGTGCTTTTATAGTGTACCTAGATCCACTAGTCCTTTGCTGTTTCCTGCATTCAAGTGGGGTTGTGCACCCCTCAACAGCACATCCATCTCAACACTAAGAGCCGAGTATAGCTGGCTCCCTATAAGGTGAGCAAGTATTGCACTGTATTCATACATCTGCAGTAACATTCTTTGATAATACTACACAAAAAGATTATTTTTTTGTCTCTTTCATTTTGGTGAGATTATTGACTGGATACGGCAAGAAGGTTTTGGTTTTTACCTTATATACCTATGCTGGAGTGATTTGAGCCTATCCGTATGTGGCTCTCTACCATATATATATTTTTATAATTTTTTTTAAATAATGGTTATATAATTGTTTTACTTTTTTCCTTTTCAAGTTTAATATGTTTTTTTGATTGTTTTAGTCTTAATATTGTGAGCTTCTGAGACCGATGACCTAATAGATCTTTTGTACACAGAATATCCTCTGTTTAGAGACATTGCCTTTGTGGCATTTATATGATTTGCTGTTTTTGTCTCATGATGCGATCCTCTTTATTTGCATGCCCATGGTCCTTTTCTGCGTTCTGAGCTTTTGCCTTAATAGCGTTGACTCTCCTATTTAAATTGGTTAGGATATTTTAAGTAATGCCCACAATCTAGATATGGTATGTGAATGTTCACGATTTTGTTTATTTTTGGTTTGAATTTATTTGTCACATCTTTCGCTGTTTTATGCACTGTGCACTTTCATGATAGCATATATACACTCTATGAAAAGATTTCATGCATTTCACTTGCATACTTGGTATATACACTGGAGATTATTATACCGATCGTATAATTATGTTTGCTTATCGGTATCCTAGCAACACTACGTCATCGCACGTATGTCACGTGATCGCGGGTTTTCACTTCCGGTTTCACTACCGGGTATGCACGAAGCGATTCAGGGTTTTTTTCACGATTGGTGAGTACATTTTCTTATTTCTTATATATACAACTTTTATAGCTAGGTACATTGACCTTGAGAAAGACCCGAATGGGTCAAAACGTCGGCTATTTTTGATGTTATACCTAATGGAATAAATTATCCCCTTTTTTCATTCATTAAGTCCTGAGAGTGCATCTCTTTATTTCTGTTTATATATATATATATATATTTTACAAAAAGAAACAGAACAATTATAACAATCTATTATATGTGTATGAAATGTATATGTAATAATTCATTTATTCATATTTGTACCTGTTGTGGATTATAGACATATATATGTATATACAAGGAAGCTCATAAACAAATATGGCCACATGCACATTTTGTCTTTATTGTTGTGTGACTTCTTTCTTTGTTATACAGATTATTAATAAAAAAAGGGATTAAATGAGGAAGAGAAATTTAATTATGTAGTAAAGGTTGGAGATGATATCTGGCATTTTCTTTCTTTTAGTAATCAATGTGAGCTGCATCCATGCCTAGGCTGCTGTTGCTAAAGGGGAAAATAAGAGAAATTAGTATTAAGAGAGATTAAATGATTTCCTATACATAGGAACAATTAAATATAATTACATTCAGGACTGTCCAATTCCAGTGCCTCAGGTAAACATCCAACAATTTTAGTTAATTTTGCATATTAATATAACCAATACAATTTTAGCTATTTCTTTTTAATGTACATTTAACCAAACAGTCAGTAGTAGACTACCTTTGTTTAATGTACAATGTATAATAGAGCTAATACTAATAAAATACAATTTAAAAAATACTTACCTGTCAAAGCCCCCTACCCCCAGAATCTAGTAATGGCTACATGATATGACTTTACTTTCTTAATAGATCCTGATACTCCCATTGTCATCAGGATAATTTCTTGGTTTTGCGTGGTCTCTCAGTGAACTCGCTTATATTTTCTGCAATCCTTCTACGTGTTGCAGCTTGTATTGTGAGCCTTTCAAAGACCAGAACAGGGTTCTGCCAGTCTTCATGGTTCTATTATTTTATTGGTAACAGAGCATATACTAAGAGCTAGGATATTACCTTTTAGGTGGCATAGGGCTAAAAGGTCATTGAGAGATCACTGAACTTATTAATGACTCAGAGCACCGCAGCTAGTGGGAATTATAGTCACGATAAACATTCAGACCACAAAGCTCCTCCACTGGACCACAAGAGATAACACCCCCCACCACAAGGTAAGCAAGAGGGGGCCATATAGAAAAATGTAGATTAGTTTGTGAGGGGGACAATTCGTCATATGCACTTAACCTCCTCCCCCAACACACTCATACTCCATTCCACACACAATATTCAGACACCTCACAGGTAACACTCACCTATCACACACATATACACTTAGCCTCTTCCCTCCCCCATATTACTTTTAGTCCGACGCTTCATTCACCATGTAGACTTGAGCATCAGAAATTTAAATATAGAGATAAATATTTAGAAAACTGTAACAGATCATGTTAGAAGAGATACTCCAGGTTGGACAGAGCCTTACTGACAATGTAATAAAAATATACAAAACCATAATGAAAATGTCAAATAAAAAGAAACTCATCTTCAAAGTCCCTATACTCTCTGTAAACTCTGAAGCAAATTCTACATTGAATTTTGCCAAGACCAGCATGATGCTCTGCCAATCCTGATGCCCCTACTATTTTTATTGGTAGCTGAGCAAATCTCATAAAACCATAACCAGCAGGGACTTTATTGTAGTATAGCACATGGTGTGAGTACCGTTCATCACATAGCATAGGGTGAAGTAGGTGAAGAGTAGGTGTAGAGTTGTATGCATATCCAGTGCAAGTTCTTGTACACACAGAGAGGAAGTATAACCATCCCCATTTGGCTCACAAGCATGTTCAAATTCTAGTTGTTAGATTAAACTCTGCAACTTCAAGCATCCATTGCAAGACACTACAAATCACCACACTATCAATGAACATAATAGGAAAACACCAATTTTTGATTATTTTATCCTTACCATAAAATCTTTGTATTCTCAATCTGGGGTGGAGGTACTGGGTCTTGCAGTATGAATAGTTCAACAAGATTCAAGATCACTTACAGTAAAACAGTACTTACAATAACACATTTTGTTCTTTAAAGCCTCTGAAACACTTCTTACATTTTTCTACGAAGAATGGTCGTTCGACCCCAAATAAAATTTTTGAGCCGGAACCGGCCCATGACAATTGGGGAAAGACCTCATCTTACCCGATCAGCCCCACCACCGGGTTGTGCTGGGTCGGGGGAGCATTTGTCCCCCAGGCCACCCAAAATCCTAAAAATTGGGTTCGGCGGGAGGGTAAAGCTGACTGGGGCTACAGTCCTAAGTCCTAGGGTTGGCTGAGGACTCAATATTATGTACATATTTTGCTCTGAAATTACTTGCCAAGCATGGCAGAACTTTATTGGTCTTCATCCTTAGCGCACACATATATACACTGCTTACCGAGCACACAAACAGACACACACTTCATTGCCAGCAAACACACAGACACACTGCATCCCGAGCACACACAGAGACACACACATCAATCCAGCACACATACACACATTTCATCCCAAGCATACAAACAGACACACATTGCATCTCTAGCACACAATCAGATACTCCGCATACCCAGCACACAGACAGACACACTGCATACCTAGCACACGCACAGGTACACACTTCATCCCCAGCATACACACAGACGCACACTGCATCCCCAGCACACAAACATACAAACTTCATCCCCAGCAGACACACATTACACTTCATCCCCAGCACACACACAGACACACTGCATCCCCAGCACACACAGGCACACTGGTTCTCTAGCACGCACATAGACACACTTCACTCAAGCACAAACACCCACATACTGCATATATTGCGCAAACACACATACAAACTACATCCCCAGCATACACACACACTGCATCTAAAAGCACACAAACAGACACTGCATCCCCTAGACAAACTGAATCACCAGCACACACACGCAATAAATTCCCTACACACACTGCATCCCCGTATCTCATTCTACACCCCCAACACAAACTACATCATCAGCACACACAATATATTACTTACACACACTGCATCCCCATCAAAAACATACTCCCTCCCCTACACACAAGCACACACAGTACCTCCCATACCCACACAACATCCCCTATACACATAATAATGGAATCTGCTCCGTACAAGCACTAACACTCTGTACAAGCACTAACACTACAGAAACAGTTCATAAATAAATCTACAAATTCCAAATGGCAGGCATATAAATGGCAGCCATCCAAAAAAAAAGCACATAAAATGCCCACTATTATTCAAAACTAAAAGGTGCAAAAGGGTCAGCGCTAATAATAGATAGATAAGACATGCTACGGCCCAACAAAGTGGAACTCTCTAACCTTTTAGATAAGGAACATACAGTACAAAAGAGAGAAAGGGCTGTGCCAGATATGATAAAACCAATAAAAAATACAATAACCTATACAACAGCAGAGGAGGAGTAAAGCCTGTACACACGTACAGTAAAAAGAGATATAAGACTCTCCAGAGTATAGACAAGGTCCAAAACATTGTCCAACTAAGAGGATATCACTTTAGTAAATGTCTTTATTGGAGCTTGTTGGGATGTTATGTCCTCAATGACTAATAGTCCAAACGTTCCACTCATATGAAAGATAAAAGTGGATGATAATAGTGCGATATGTACAATCTGAAGGAGTCACTAAAAGAAGATACTTAATAAACTCACATTCCAAAGAGCTATAACCAGCTCTAGCATGAAGGGCATACAGCAGTTTAATCCCCACTTATGGCATATGCAATGGGAGGGGCAATGGAGGGCTAAAAACAGTGAGTAAATTTATTGAAAAAAAAATATTCACCTACAAACTTGAATAACACTATAGACATTACAAAAAAAAAAGAAAGAGAAAGACTTTTAACTTATAAAGATAGACACACCTCAAACTCCCTGACTCTTCCTATTATTTTTAATTATAACAATAAATTAGTCACATAAAAAGGATAATGAAAAAACACTGGCACCATTTCAAACAAGATGACCTTCTTAAAGATATTTTACCTACGAAACCTAATATTATTTTTAGAGGAGCCCCTAATTTTAGATATATTTTAACCACCAAATATACTAGAGAATGCAAGTCAAACTTAAAACCTACACTCTCATTCTTAGACGGGGCCTAAGGATTTTACAAGTGCAAACTGTGCAAAGTCCGTAAAAGCACCGACTCCTCTACACAATCTAAAGTTAATCATTTTAAATCTAACAGAACCAATAGAACTTATATTATTAAAGACTTTATTGGTAGCGATACTAAAAATGTGATCTATTTACTGGAATGCCCTTGTGGCCTCCAATATGTAAGTATGACCACAAGATGTCTGAAAACAAGATTAGGGTAGCATTGTAGGAACATCATTAAAGGATATCCAAACCATTCAGTGTCCACACATTTTATCACTCACAATAAAGACCTCAAACTTTTGAAATGCATTGGAATTAAGAAATGCAATACTCCCTGGAGAGGTGGTAATATAAAAATTATTTTAGGTAGATCAAAAATAGAGTTGGTGTTCAATCTGCAAACCCTAGATCCTTGTGGTCTAAATGCAGATTTTGAAAATTTTTATAATGTATTTCTGTTTTTTGTATTTCCCTCTTAGTTCTCCTTTGTTTTGTTTTTTAACTTGTCTATGATGTATTTTTACCTTACTCCAGTTCACCCTAGATCTTTGGTTATACCCATTTTATGTTATAAGTGCCTTTATAATAAGTACTTTTTATCTATTTTATACTGCTAGTGATGCCATGATGCTATTATGTTCTCCTTATATGTATATGTACTTGTGCTCGTTATTATTTCATTATGTATGTCCAATCCCCTTTTTTCCTTTTTTCTCCTATAGCTAATATTTCTGCGTTTTTCCCACTTCCAAGATGGCCACCATGGCTATCATAGTTCCCCCCTCCCCCCTCAGTACTATGGCCGCTCACTGTTTTTAGCCCTCCCTTCCCCCCTTTCCTCATGTTCCCTTCCGTTTCCAGTATAGGGAACCCCAGCTTGACCCCCTCTTCCCCTTTATCTCTATTTCCACCTATATATTTTCTCCTTTAATGCTCATCTTGCTATCCTTTCGATTTCTTATCTCTTTCATTGTATGCGCATTTAGGATTACTTAATAGTTGTACATATAGGGGAAAGTTTGTCTTTGTGCCTCATTACCTGATACTATATTGGGTCACAGCTTTATACACATTTTTCTGGCTCTTTATACTCATTCCTGCAGACCATTGATCTTCCTAATAGACATTTGTTACATTGTCTCTACTTATTATGTCTATGTAACATCTGAGTTTGCTACTCAATTACTCTTTTTGTTACAGATCTATCTAGCAGTGAATGTGAGCTGATATTAGTGTATTATTTTTATTTTTCTTCTTTTTTCTCTATGTTTGGTATTTGTTTTTAGCCACACTTGGTATGTAGGGAATGTGAATTTTTGTAATTAAAGATTTTTTCAGACATTATATCACTGTGTCATTTTCTAGCCTACATAGGTATTTTTTCGGGGTAGCTTGGGTAGGAGGATTGTCTCGTGTATACGGGAGATATTCCCCCTACTATCTTTTTTTTTTTTTTGTATATGTCATATAAGGTTAAGCCCTTTCTGCTACCCCTTTAGCCCTTCTCTTGTACTCCTGATTAGAGTTTGATCTCTGCTCGGTAGTATCATCTAAGGTTACTTGCACTATCCCAAATAACCATTTAACCATTTAACCTTTACATTTTAATGTAAATATCACACAATGTGATATCTGTGGCTAACTCTTGCCCATGGGATAGAAAAGAGACTCCAAATATACTTGGGAAATTGGATTATTTAAATAAGTTAAGCATTGTGTTTATATATTATATTCCTTATATTAAATATTATATTATTACATAGTTACATAGTTACATAGTTACATAGCTGAAAAGAGACTTGCGTCCATCAAGTTCAGCCTACCTCACATTTGGTTTTTGCTGTTGATCCAAAAGAAGGCAAAAAAACCCAGTTTGAAGCACAATATTGCAACAAACTAGGAAAAAAATTCCTTCTTGACCCCAGAATGGCAGTCAGATTTATCCTTGGATCAAGCAGTTATTACCCTACATTGAAAGATTATATCCTTGAATATTCTGTTCTTGCAAGTATGCATCTAGTAGCCGTTTGAACATCTGTATGGACTCTGATAAAACCACTTCCTCAGGCAGAGAATTCCACATTCTGATTGTTCTTACAGTAAAAAAACCTTTCCTTTGCCTTAGACGAAATCTTCTTTCTTCCAGTCTAAACTCATGGCCTCGTGTCCTATGTAAAGTCCGGTTTGTGAATAGATTTCCACACAATGGTTTGTATTGGCCCCGAATATATTTGTATAATGTTATCATATCCCCTCTCAGGCGACGTTTTTCTAAACTAAATAGGTTTAAATTTGTTAACCTTTCTTCATAGCCGATATGTTCCATTCCTTTTATTAATTTTGTAGCCCGCCTCTGCACTTTTTCTAGTGCCATAATATCCTTCTTTAGAACAGGTGCCCAAAATTGCACAGCATATTCAATATGGGGTCTTACCAGTGATTTATAAAGAGGCAAAATTATATTCTTGTCCCGAGAATGAATGCCCTTTTTCATGCATGACAATACCTTACTGGCCTTGGCCACTGCTGATTGACATTGCACATTGTTGCATAGTTTGTAATATTCTAGTGTATGTTAGTTATAGAAAAGGAGTCATACTTACCTTTTCTCAAGGTTATTAAAGATGATGCCCATGGTGGCCGTGGTGACCATGAGGATGATGGTGGCCATGATGATGATGGTGGCCATGATGATGATGGTGGCCATGAGGATGAAGGTGGCCATGAGGATGAAGGTGGCCATGTGGATGAAGGTGACCATGATGATGATGGTGGCCATGTGGATGAAGGTGACCATGAGGATGATGGTGGCCATGAGAATGGTGGTGTCCAAGTGGACCATGGTGCACAGGTGGGCAATGAGGAACATGTCCACTCATTGGATAACCTGGCTGTACATGTGGGTGTGGTCCATGAGGAGGGTCTGAAAAAAAATCATAAGAAAAAGGATGTGTACCATTTATGTGGCTTATTAATGAGGCATTCTAAGAACCAAAACAACTTTGACTTCATGAAGTGTTTTTGGCTTATAGATCATGCCCCTGTGGTGTCATGTCTCTGCGATGTAGAAGATAAGTCACTTTCTGCAGCCCAATTCCTGGAAAACTGTCTATAGGTATTTAAAATGTTACTTACTGTGGCGTTGATTCCACATGATGATGACGAGTCTTGGGGGAAAAAAAGAAAGAATTAAAAACAATCAATGACATATATATTATATATGTAAAAAGACTGAATCAGATTTAGAAACACAGGAAAGGAGAGAGAGACTGTATCAAATAAAAACTCTATTAACCTCTAAATCACATAATACATTTAATATTCATGTTTAAAAACAGCCAGGGCTATTCATTTAAGACTGAATTGTCCAGAAAGAACCACACTTACCATGCACAGGGCCCTGGGAGAGAAAACTTTGCAGCCCCCTCACCATCACATACACAATTACACACATATACCTAACGAGACACTTTTAACTGAACATATACATACAAAGAGTAATCCATTCACTATGATAAAATTAGCCGCATGCACATACACATAAACATAACTGCCCTCTTGCACACACCCCCCCAAATATAATAAGCAACATCTTTACACACACAAGCCTGCATATACAGACACAGTCTAACATGAATACATATAGTGACATACATATATAGATACACACTAATACATACACACAGTCACACATACACAGATATACACTGACACTTGCTAGCACACATACATAAACACACACTGACATGCATAGATAGACACAAACTAAGATGCAATCATACATATAAATCACAGTGGAAAAAACGGAAACCGGAAGTGAACCGACGAAGACATTTTTAGCGCGCCTTTTTTTGAAGATATTTAAATGTCTAGTTGTTTATGACATTCAGCACTCTGATAAAGACCATAGCGGTTGAAACGCGTTAGTGCAATTGTATTTGGGAGATTCCGTTGTTATGCTGTTATTTATGCAAATAAAGATTCTGTTCCTGTATTTATTTTCCACCTGGTGTTAATCCAATTTATACAAGGGGAAATTTTCCAGTGAACATCCTGATTTGTGTTCCAGCATTGTGGTCTCCAGATTATTGAAAAGGCGCTTGTAATCTGAGCCACTCCTTACGGCTCAGCACCATGTGAGTGGGAGATTTTATATCTACCGTATATACTCGAGTATAAGACGACCCGAGTATAAGTCGAGACCCCTAATTTTACCCCAAAAAACTGGGAAAACTTATTGACTCGAGTATAGGACTAGGGTGGGAAATGCAGCAGCTACTGGTAAATTTCTAAATAAAATTATATCCCCAAAAATTATATTAATTGAATATTTATTTACAGTGTGTGTATATAATGAATGCAGTGTGTGTGTGTGAGTATATAATGAATGCAGTGTGTGTGTGTGTGTGTGTATGAATGCAGTGTGTGTGTGTGTGTGTATGAATGCAGTGTGTGTATGAGTGCAGTGTGTGTATGAGTGCAGCGTGTGTGTATGAATGCAGTCTGTGTGTGTATGAGTGCAGTGTATGAGTGCAGTGTGTGTGGGTATGAGTGCAGTGTGTGTGTATGAATGCAGTGTGTGTGTGTATGAGTGCAGTGTGTGTGTGATGCAGAGCCTTGGTGGGGGGTGGGCATTTTTATTATTTTTTTAATATTATTATTTTAATATAAAAAATTTTGTTATATTATTAATATATATTTTTTATATTATTATTTTATTTTTGTATTATTTACATTTTTATTTATTTTTTCGTCCCCCCTCCCTGCTTGTTAGCTGGCCAGGGAGGGGGCTCTCATTTCCTGGTGGTCTAGTGGCATGTGCTGTGTAGGAGGGGGGCTAGCAGAGAGCTGTTACTTACCTTCACAGCAGCTCCTGTCAGCTCCCTTCTCTCTCCTCGGTCAGCTCCCATCTCCTCCAGTGTATGTCTCGCGGACGCGCGGAGCGCTGCCATGGTAACCCGTGGCAACGCTCTGGGCCTGCGGCTCTCACGAGACTTACACTGGAGGAGACGGGAGCTGACCGAGGAGAGAGAAGGGAGCTGACAGGAGCTGCTGTGAAGGTAAGTAAAAGCTCTCTGCCAGCCCCCAACAGGACCGCCGGGCTTGTAATGAGCCCGGTGGTCCTGGTCTGTATTATGGCAATGTAAGTTGCCATAATATAGACATTGACTCGAGTATAAGTCGAGTTGGGGTTTTTCAGCTGTTATTTACGGTACTTCTGTTCATTTATTACATACAGGCTATGCTATGTTCTGTATTTTATATATTTTTAGGACATATGTTTAGCAAGTCCACAGATATATGGTAAAACTGCATGTTTCATATATCTTTCACTGTTTACACTTGGTGTATGTATCTTGCTCTCACCATACTATTTGTTTTATTTTGTTTTAAGATACAATCATAGACTCACATTAATCCAGACCTACAGTAACACGCATACACACACACTCTAACATGCAATCAAAGAGACTTAAATACACATACGCAGACAAACTAATACGCATACAATCATACAGTAACATACATACACAGACAAACACATACCACAGGCACATCACATCTCCTGTTCCTGTTTCACCAGTTCCTGTTTCAATGTGACTATGCAGGAGTTGATAAAATAAAAAAAAAGTCCTCTTTGGCATAACTGCACTTTGGGTTATCCCGCAGGTATAGGAGTAATGACTGGGCCGTGGCACAGAAGATGTCTTAGTGAGAGCCAACCATTCTCAGTTCTCACACCTGTAGGTACCGAAAGTGTGAGGATTAGGGCAAGTGGACTTCTTTAAGGATGACACTGTAGTCTTAAATTCAAAGTAAATTCTAAATGAATTATAAATTGTAGACCCCCACTGAAAGCATCAATGGAAACTAAATATACATATAATTTTAGTATTTCCCCAGTGTGGGTATTGTGGCCTAAAATTAGAAAAATGCTTGGTAGCTGGTTTGAATTACAGACCACTCACACTTTGTTGAACAGCTCAGCTAGTTTTGTCGGCACACCGTAGTAAATTACAAAATCTGAATCTACAAACGTGTTAAATACCCCTATATAACATGTCAATCAATTTTTTAGGATTATGTATATTAAGACGTGCAGTGTATCGATCCTCAATTAAGTTAAGCTATCTCCCCCGAAAGTTAAATATTAAACTTGTGCACAACAAATGAATTGTATAGAACAAATCAATAGCCTTTTCACCTGCGTCCAGATGAATTGATCTGTTCAATATTTATCTGTGATTATATTGTTGCATTTCCTTGCTAAAATATAGTTGTTTTAAAAGCTAATTTGGGACGATTACCAACCCTTTAAACTATGTTTTCTTTCTTTCATCTTTGTTAAACAGTAAAACATGTGATTTCAAAAGTTACACCATTATGACAAGGGGGGGCCTTACACCTTTCATTCCCAAACTAGATTTTTTGGGGGATTGGTTCATCTCTCTCCCCACCAACTTTGCTACCTACACCCATGCTAACATAGCCTTCTGAACAGGTTGAATGGTTAGTGCAAAAATCAGTCTTATCCACACGCAAATACTCAGCAACTCTGCCAATCACCGCACACCGTCCGAGTTCACTAGCAGAAGCACTTAACAGCAACATAAGTTACTCAATATTGAAAATACACTGTTTGCCTAATGCTAAGCATGCTCTTGCTGCAAATGTTCAATATGCAACAAAAAAACGCCAGCAAATTAGCACTTTGAAAAATTAATATCCCACTCCCATTTCCTGACAATACATTCATTTGGAAGGTATAATAAAATTGTGATATCAAGTTTTTATTGTTTGTTATCATAATATTAAGAGTTCTATGTAGTTGCTGATCAATTTTATATTTTCATTCTTTGCGTCAACTACACAGTTTTATGTTTTGGTAACGAATTGTGCATTGTATATTAATGGCACTTAATGAAAGATTTTGCCTTCCCCAAAATAATACTTCTTCAACTTAAAGTGATCATACCACACTTCAAGATATGGATGTTATTGTTAAATAAGAGATATATCTTTACAAGCTGCATTCTAGGAATAATTTTAATGCAACCCATTTATGTATATTATTTACCATTGGCATGCAATGTAAAATAGCATTATCTTGTAACTCACCAAATCTGTACTTCAAAATTAGTTTCACTAATTTCTAATCCTGTCTCTTATATTTGCATTCAGCTTCCAAACGTATTATATGTACAATGTTTTTTTCCACGCCTTTTGAAAAAACTGTCATGGGATGTCCCTACATCATGTGGTAAGTCTGTTTTGTGTACAGAGAGATGACGCACACTTAACTGACTCATAGGTCACTGGTGTTGTATTAACTGTATTTTGATAAGAAATCTGTCAGTTATTCATTAAAGTGAATGTCGTGTTTAAATGGACACTATAGTCACCAAAACAGCTTAAAGGAACACCATAGTCACCTAAATTACTTTAGCTGAATAAAGCTGTTTTAGTGTATAGATCATTCCCCTGCAATTTCACTGCTCAATTCACTGTCATTTAGGACTTAAATCACTTTGTTTCTGTTTATGCAGCCCTAGCCACACCTCCCCTGGCTATGATTGACAGAGCCTGCATGAAAAAAAAACCTGGTTTCACTTTCAAACAGATGTAATTTACCTTAAATAATTGTATCTCAATCTCTAAATTGAACTTTAATCACATACAGGAGGCTCTTGCAGGGTCTAGCAAGCTATTAACATAGCAGGGGATAAGAAAATCTTAATTAAACAGAACTTGCAATAAAGAAAGCCTAAATAGGGCTCTCTTTACAGGAAGTGTTTATGGAAGGCTGTGCAAGTCACATGCAGGGAGGTGTGACTAGGGTTCATAAACAAAGGGATTTAACTCCTAAATGGCAGAGGATTGAGCAGTGAGGCTGCAGGGGCATGTTCTATACACCAAAACTGCTTCATTAAGCTAAAGTTGTTCAGGTGACTATAGTGTCCCTTTAATTGAGTAGTTTTGGTGTATATATCATGTCCCTGCAGTCTAACTGCTCAATTCACTGCCATTTAGGAATCAAATCACTTTGTTTATGCAGCCCTAGGCACACCTTTCTACACGTGACTTCCTAAACACTTCCTGTAAAGTGAAACCTAACCTTTATTGTAAATTTAGTTTAATTTTGAATTTATTTTCTTCTGAACTGTTAATAGCTTGCTAGACCTTGCAGGAGTCTCTTGGCTGTGATTAAAGTTCAATTTACAGAGCAGTAGATACAATTATGAACAAGAAAGTTAACATTTGATTAAATATGAAACCATTTTTTTCATGCAGGCTGTGTCAGTCTAGGGCTGGATGAGCAGAAACAAAACTGATTTAATTTTAAAATGACAGAGAATTCAGTAAGCAAGGGACTGGCTGCACTTACCTAAACATGCATAAATAGGATGCTGCTGGGAGCAAATAAGTACAATAAAAATGAAAATCAATCACACTCCCTTATCTACTAAACAGTGAGACTTCAGATGCATGATCTGTACACAAAAACTGCTTTATTGCACTAGATAGCACTGTTAAATTCCTGTACATGCCCAATTAAACACGTTCGCTATTGTCTGAAATTCTGACAGGAATTTTGGCTATTCATTCATTTGTCAGAATTTCAAACGAACGAAGAAAAACTGAATTGCAATCTTGGTTCATTAGTTTAGTACATTACAAGGAGGAAGCTGCCTCCTTGTTATATGAGAAAATAGAAACGGTGAGGAGCACTGCTTCATCCCACTTCCTAACTCCCCACATGCAAAAGGGGGGGACAATAAGTGGGAATTATGGAGCTATCTACTAAGCAGCTGCAAGATGCAGCCGTGGCACTGGCCGGATCAGAATTTCATTCATTCAAATTAAATTTCGAACTGAACAAAAAGCACAAATTTTGTCCTAATACGAATAGACAAACTTTCAACATTCTGTTAGGAAGAAATTCTGTGAATTCACTGGTGCCCTGTCTAAATGACAGGACGTTCAAATAGCGAATGAAGCAACGTGAGAACACAGGAGGAGAGGTGAGTATTGTGGAAAGGCCACATTATTTTTTTTATTTATTTGTGTTTTTATTGGGTTGTGGGGACATAAACCACCTTAAGCAGTGTTACCGTGAGCAAGGGCATTTGCTCAAAAAAGTGTGAGCATATACCAACTTTAATATATATTAGTAACAATCGGCAGAATTGAACTACGAGAGTATTTTCTACTTCTTTTTCAGGTATATGCTAGTACTCAGCAAGAAGTCGCACATCAAAGTTTTGGAGAAATAAAGCAACAAGGCAATACATTTAGTTGCTGGAGAGGGTAATGTCCCATAAAAACTCCCAACCAGCTTCAAATTCCATAACAGAAATCTATACCACTGCTGTCTGTACGACAAACATGTCATATCAAATTCAGATCAGATTCAACTTTATTGTCAATGTACCATGTAACAACAAGGGCAATTTAACAGTTTGGACTCTGAACAGATATGCAGCAGTAGATAAACACAAAAAGAATTCAGCGCTAGTAATCACAAAATTAGTCAAGGTAGGCAGCAACCCAAATGAAGGAAAACCCCTCGGGTCCTTCGGTGGATAGATACAAAAAGATATGGAAGGGCTGCGCCAAATAAGGGTAGATAGTCCAGTAAAGTATTGCTAGGGTGCCAATAGATGGTCTAGGATACTTGATAGAGTTCCTCTGTGGATGTGTCTGGTGTAGACCGTTCCGTATATGTAAATACAAGAGAGGTAGAGGCGACTAAAGGTATAGTATGAAAGTTCAGGGTGTGATAGGTAACAAAAAGTAAAGAACTCACATTCAGGAGAGCTATGGCCAGCTCTGGTGTGGATTGCGTACAGCGGTATAATCCCCGCTTATGGGATATGTAGGGAGGGGTCTCCGTCAGCACCGTCTGGTAGTCCAGAGCTCGAAAAAGAAAGACAGAAAGCAACAATAGTGCTCTCAATTTTGATGTGGTTCAATGTGCAGATAAGAAGAGGTAAAAAACTCACATTTGAGGGAGCTATGGCCAGCTCTGGTGTGGATAGCGTACAGCGGTATAATCCCCGCTTATAGGATATGTAGCGGCGATACGTCCGTCAGCACCGTCTGGTGATCCAAGGCTCCAATATAGAAGAATAAAAAGCAGCAATAGTGCTCTCAATTGTGATAGGTTAAGAGAGTAGTAGAGAAAATAAAATAATACTCACAAAGATAGAGCAGAGGTACTGCTCTATGGATAGGCGCCGGTGGTATGATCCCCACCTAGGATTTCTTGGAGTACTGGAACTTTAAAATTGCCAATGGAAGTAAAAGTAACCAGGAAAGGTTAAAATGCCAGGAATAGGTAAAAACAAAAGTTGTTTAAAGTGCATAAAGAGTGCAATAAAAAGAGGATTGGTACAATAAAGTAGCCAAAAAACTTTTATTGATCTAAAATACACAGTAAAATACAGAATTAATAACCATAAACGCGTTTCACCATAAGTGGCTTCTTCAGAATGGGATGTACTTGTCATTTACAATCTATATTATTGTCTATTCCTACTATATGCTGGTATATAGTTTACCACGTTTTCTGTGAAGCACTGCAAAAATAAAGAATTATGAAAAATAAAAAAAAAAGCCTAGAGGTAGGTTGATAAGCTTGTAATGTAAAGGTTGTGAGTACAATCCCTAGATAGTTGTGATTTTTTTTTTATTTCTGCTCAATTATGTGCACATCAGATTCTGGGGGTTGTGACTTGTTCAATTCCTGCATGGTGATGTATTTTTTTTTCTCCTTTTCTCCTTTCTCCTTAAGTGTTTTGCAATGAAAAAATGTACATTCCAATGCCATCTATGTATATTATCTTAATATACACTAATCAATCACAACATTAAAACCACCAGCCTAATGTCGTGTAAGTCCCCCAGCTGTCAAAATATCTCTGATGCATCCAGGCACAAGATATCTGAATGTATCCTGAAGTATCTGGCACCAAGACATTAGCAGCAGATCCATAAAGTTCTGCAAGTTGAGAGGTGAGGCCTATATGGATCGGATTTGTTGTTCCATCACATCCCACAAATGCTCCATAGGACTGAGATCTGGGGAATTTGGAGGCCAAGGCAACATCTTGAACTCTTTATCATGTTCCTCATACCGTTCCTAAACAGTTTTTGTAGTGTGGCAGGGTGCATTATCCTGCTAAAAGAGGCCATTGCCACCAGGGAACACCATTGCCATGAAAGAGTGTACGTGTTCTGTAACAATCTCTAGGTAGGTGATATGTGTCAAAGTGATGTCCACATGAATGCCAGGACAAGTTTTCCCCAGCAGAATATTGTCCAGAGCATAACACTGCCTCCGCCAGCCTGCTTTGTTCCCATCAAACTGCCATCTCTTGTCCAAATAAATGATGCCCACACCGGCCACCCACCAGATGTAAAATAAAATGTGATTAAGCAGACCAGGTAACCTTCTTCCATTGCTCTATATTCAAGTTTTGATGCTCACATTGAAGGTGTTTTGATGGTGGACAGGGTTCATCATGAGCACTCTAAATAGTCTGCGGCTATGCAGCCCCATATGCAGCAAACTGTGTGTTCTGTGTTTTCTGAAGTCTTTCTATCATGGCCAGCATTAGGTTTTTCTGCCATTTAAGCTACAGTAGCTCTTCTGTGGCAGACAGGCTAGTCTTCGCGTCTCACGTGCATCAATAAATCCTGGGCGTCCATGACCCATGACCCTGACGCCAGTTCACAGGTTTTCCATAATTGCACTATGTTTGGTAGCTACTAAAAACTGCATACTGGGAACAGCCCACAAGAATTGCCGTTTTGTAGATTCTCTGCTAGATTCTCTAGTCATCTAGCAAGCACTATTTGGCCTTTTTAAAGTTACTCAGATCTTTTCACCTGCCCGTTTTTCCTGCTTCCAACACATGCAGTTCAAGAACTGACTGTTCACTTGCTGCCTAATATATCCTAGCCCTTGGCATGTGCCATTGTAAAAATATAATCAACAAGTTAACATAACATAAGGTGCAATTTTTGTGTCTGGGCCTTCCTTCATTCTATACTTATTATGATTACTTGTTAATATTCTGTGGTAGTATATAAAGCACAATACATTTAGCAGGTAATCAGAGATCATAAACAGGATGTCAAATCCCTAACGACAGTAAGGGAGTGGCAACGATAACAAAACTGTTTGCTTTATAGAGTTAATGTGTGCTGCATGTGTTTTATAGCTTTAGCAAGGAAGGAGCCAGCACGATAATAAAGTTAAGAAAAGGGATGGGCTAAAACCTGAAAAAAACCATCACCAAAATAAGCTTTATTGTTAACAGTGCAAATGTCCATCTGCTGTTTTGCAAACAGCTATGCAATATACCTATTAATTTATATGGCTTGGATGAGTGCCATTCTATTCTATATCTATTCTATGTCTATTGTAAAAGAAAAAAAAAAGCCAGATGAGATAAAATGCAAAGTCAATTGCTGTTTTTAAGGGTGTTGGTAGGCTCACATAATTTCAGGGGCACTGAGCAAGTTTCCATAAACAAATACGCACACAACTTAAAGGAACACTGTAGCCACTGTAGGTGCCTTCAGTCTGGTACCCCCTGTCCAACTGCCTTAAATCCTTTATTTTACTAAAAGGAAGACTTAGAAACCATGCCTTAAAGCCCTCTGGCTATGAAAGCCAGGAATGTTACTTTCCAGGTCTCCTACTGTAAAATACCATGACTTCATGACCATCACGGTCTGCCATAGAGAATCAATACATTGAAGGAATGTTAGGCGCATAGTGGAGAGTGACATGCATGCGCATAAGGTTCCATATGCTACTGAATGAGGAGCATTAGATTGGACCACCATCCTGGAGGCAGGCCTTGACGATGAGGTTGTGACAGCACCAAGGGAGACTTGCTGCTGGAGAAAAGCTGAGTCATTTGTTTTATTTATTTATTTATTTAATTAATTAATTTTTACTTTATTACACCAGTGGGACTTTAGCGGAACTAGGGATATCCTTTAAGCCTGATCATGAATAACACATGCACTTCACACATAGTTCAAATATTTAAAAAAAAAAAAGACAAATTAAAGAAATACGTAGAAAAATGCACACACCTTGTTACACTTCATGTACTGTCTGTTTGCTGATTTATAACTGATTTGAAGGGTTAATCCATGCTTGCAGAAGCAAAACAGTTTGAAATTTTGTGCTGAAATGGCTTGAAACTTTCAGCTGAAACTAACTGTAACTCACTATCTTTGGTATGTGCTTATAGGACAAACTTGAAATTTTAACATTTCCTATGTGCGTACAGGACAAGCTGTATGCAGTAATGTTAGAAACCAGCCAACGTAATCACTCGCTACTTTTGCAGTATGTAGCGGAGATACAATATTCCCCAGGCTATCTCCGCTTATAATCCAAGTGAGGCTCAGGAACAAGTAAATTGTAAATCCACAGGCAAGGTTTCCAGTAGGCAAAATAATCCAACAGTATCCCCACAGCAATCCCAATAACTGGACGACACACCGCATCAGGAGCAGAACTGACAACCTTTATTCCACAGTGCCTTATATAGCATGCTCCCATGCAAGGGAGGGATTTTCAACAATTAGCACAGTACCCAATCCGGCAATAGTAACCTCCCACACATCTCCTCCCCTCAGCCTGCATCATAATCCCCTTATACTGTACCCAAATTCCCCCAGTTTCTGGATGTACCCCTAAACCTAGGGGTACCCCTTTAAATGGCACATCCCCTGGTAGCCCTGATCTGGGTGAGCAACATATCCAAAAATCACCCAGATCGGACCAGGGGTTCGGGAAATTTATGGAGGTACTAAAAAGACCGACCGCGCTGGATAGAACAGCCGAATTGGGTTCCATGCGATGGGGCCCTGCGGTCGGTCACAGTATAAGGGAATAATTTACACGAACGGCTAAGGTTACAGAGATTAGGTAGGATTCACCTAAATCCCCTCGTTCGGTTGTTTCTGTCTACCGAACGAGGGGCCGTTCGGTAGTTTGGAACCGAACGGACCGGGCTTGTGGAGGTCTCAGCGGTGTTCGCCTAGTCAAGTGTCCGATTTGGGTTCCAGACACTCGACGGCAAAACACCGCTGTTCGGGAGTTTGTAAAATGGCCGCCACCACGTGTTCGTTTCCCGAATGTCGGCCACCCCGAGACAAAGGACCTACTGCATAGCTCGTCAATTACCCGTTCGCAACATTGTTGCAACGGGTAATTGAAGGCACACTTCACACAGGGGAGGTCTCATTGTTCGGTAGTTTCATTCCCTTAGTTTATTCGAATGATTCTACCGAACAATCAGATGAATACACTTTATTTAACCCCTTAAGGACCAAACTTCTGGGATAAAAGGGAATCATGACGTCACATATGTCATGTGTGCTTAAGGGGTTAAACACATATAAAACTAGCAGTTACACGAATGCAGTTATTCACATGAAATTGTCAGGACAGCCCAGTGCCATCCGCTACACAGTAAAAATATTATGATTGTGTCAATAAACTGATGAACTCATTTGGAAACAGCAACCTTGTGTGTGTGTCTCCTTGCCGGTTCCCAAAGCGCGCTTTGAGGGAAGCAGGTTCCTGCTCAGTCAGCCAGAGGTTCTTAGATTGTAAACCCATACAAACTGGTGTCAGAGGTGCGAAGCATTTGGAAATGTGAAGGGTAAGTGAATTGTGTCTTTTAGACGCCTTATCTCTTGCTCTCCCTATCCACACGTTGCATCTCTAGTTAAGAGGATTTTTGGGGCTAGTCTTTGGTAGACTAGCAGCTAGTCTTTGGTAGACTAAATTAAGGGTGGAAGATGAGGCTAGTCTTTGGTAGACTAGGAGCTAGTCTATGGTAAAGAACTCACAAATTAAAGAACTCACTGGGTGGGTGGCACGCCTTTGGTAGGCTAAGTAATATGGGACTTTCTTTGGTAGAAGTCAGGAGTACAGGTACCTAAGTTATATTGAATACATTTACTTGCTTGACGGCCAGGTTTAACCCTAATCCCTGTGCAAGACAGCTTGCTTGCTATAAAAATTGCTGTATGGCTATATTGCATAGAGTATAAGTTATGTATATTACATACCATTGATGTACTTGATTTTAAGCCTCTGAGCTTGTGAACAAGTGACAGACTTGTGGGGCCCTCTGCATTCCAAGCAGCTGCTCTTGTTCACTGATTAATCAAGGATACCAATTGGATTGAATTACTAAATTTTAAGCATAAAAGCTTGTGAGTAAGTGACAGTATTGTCGGAACCTTGCTTCCAAGACAGCTGTTCTTACTCACTGATTAATTGAGAAGTTCAAGAACTGCCTATAAAGGTTGAAAATGGGTACTTCCCAGTCTAAACGTCATCCCTCACCTAACCTAGGTGAAACCTGTAAGCAATATGTTGCACGTTGTTCCCCAGTAGGATGGTTTCTGGTAGACCCCTGGATAGATAACCTTGCAGGGTTAAACCCAAAAACCCACTGTTACCACCCTCCTCCCCCCCCCCCATATCGTCCTCTTCCCAACAACCACCGTTTAAACCTCCTAATTATGCCCCATACCCGCTTTACCCAAGCCTGTCCCCTAATGATGATGAAGACCTGGGACCTATTCTTACTGGTCTCTCAAGGACCCAGGATGAATTTAGAGCTCTAACTATAATTAAACATCTTAACCCCTTCTTAATGACACAACTTCTGAAATAAAAGGGATTCATGACGGAATATTTATGTCATGTGTCCTTAAGGGGTTAAAGGAGCTACTAAGGCAATAAAGAAATTATTTAAGAAAGCTGGCATGCCCTCAGAGAGCACCATTGACCCACAGATATGGAAGGAATTTATGAAGTCTGCCAAGTTCTCCCTATCACTCTTAGTAGGTGAGCAGTCTCTGGTAAAGGAGATGACTCCGGTGGAGGAAGGAGTGATAGTTTTACTGTGCTTTTCCAACATATATCTATATATTTGTTGATAGTTATGTGTGGGTGGTGTTCTATACATGTTTCACCATAAGGGATTTTCTTTTGTATTATTTCACATGGGATCTATATGCCTGGTATGATTGTTATGTCTATACCATAAGCCCACTACACAATTTTTCATGAGAGTGGGATAGTGTGATTGTGTTGCATTGTCTGCATGATGAGCCCTGTATTTTCATACTGGGACAAAAGTCGCTTCATTAGTATTTGAAAGTTAAGTCCCCATACAGGATTAACTGTGTAAAACATAAAACACCACACTCTACTCCGATTAACCGTGAATACTCGCCAAAATCGAGATATCCACTCAACCGGGATTCGCTACCTGAATACAGGAAGACCTGGGGATACGCCTGACACTTTACCTGAGCGTCCTGGCAATCAGGAGTCCATGATGGCTAGCCACGGCCTGCAGTCGACGGAGACTGGGAGAGACGGCCACTCTCCCAGTCCACAAGATGACGATGTAGACCCGCTGGCACCCTGTTCCCCCCCCCTGACTAGTGAGGGTTCTCCCTGACCAACTCTGAGAGGATACACACCGGCAGAGACCCGGACGAGAGAGGCGAGTGAGCTGCGAGACGTGCGCTCAAGCCCCGGAAGTACCTGATCTTGCATACAAGCTAGAGGCTATACTAACAGAGTTCTGGTGGAAAATGGCAACCAAGGCACACCAAGCAAAGGCGCACGGACAGGCTGAGAGCCTGACCAAGGTACCGCCATCACCCCACGCAGAAGTAAACATCCCCCTACAAAGAGAGCCGGAAAATGGCGCCTGACCAGACGGGGCTCCCGGCGGGCCCACACACCCAAGCGACTGATCCTACCAAAGACGGGGCTTCCGCCGGGATCAACGCCCTACACGACACAGCCCACAAATCTGGCAAGCAGAGGGGACCCTCCAAACTCCACACCTAGCCCAACGACAGGAACGGACATTATTGAAGGAACCCAGACAGGACTCTCCAAGTCCCCTGCGCCCTCTCCACACGGACTCCATGCTATCCATGAACATGCCGCTGGACAGGCATCAAGCATAAACACGGGACACTGTAACACCCCAGCAGGGAGTCGGCTGAACCCGACAAGAAGCGGACGATCCCAAAGATGCAAGTCCAGTGATTGGCAACACTCCCTAATGTTCACTCAAATTTCATCTTATAAAGCAAAGTTCAAAATTGGAATGTACTGGGGACAACTAGCACTTGGGGCGAGTACTACCTCATGGGATCCCTAGGGTAAAATGGAAACGCAAAAGCGCCCTAAGCGCGCTCAAACCCCCGAACCAACACACTGTTAACCCTAGCTATTCAGTTGAACCGACTTATGGGCTCATACTAAACTAATAAAGTGACCCACAAGCACCTCGAGTGAGCTTAACCCTGCCTGCCCTCACTAGCCAACTACTCAAACTTGCAACACAATCTACACAGTTAAACGCCCCAGTCATACAACACGATGTCCGTAGTCTCATATATAGCCCATGCGTGGGTCTTCTCGATTTATATCTTTTGTTTAGCCTATGTTTTTAAGCACGCTATTAATGTACAGGCAAAGTTCATATTCTTGTTCTCCTCAATGTCATATCTTACAACTGCCGATGTACACAACCTAGTTGTAACACACAAACGAATGCATCTTGTATTTTCGAAAAATGTTTAAGCATGTTAACACCATAACAACTTGCAACCATTCACGTTTAGATTTACCTTAAGTGAAGACCTAGCCTATGGAAAAGCATACTGTATGTTGAGTGTGTAGTCGATATACAAGCGTGGCCCACTTCACTTGATTTACTTTTACCTTTTTCTTACTTTTATTAGTAATCAGTTTATATATAAATATGTCAGGCATTAATAACCCCCAAAAATTTGCAAAAAAATTTCCACTGCCTATTGCAAATTTTTGTTGGACACTGCATGCCCTAGCTGTTGTGGCAGGATGTGCTATATGTGATTTTCCATGCACAAATAAAATAAAGAATAAAAAAAAAAAAAAAAAAATGAGTTCTGACAAATGCAGGTGATACCATGTCTGTGTAATCTGGTCCATGTTTGCTCAATTTCTATAAGACTATAAAAGAGAAATTCTATTGACAGGGTACATATGTTGCAATTAGTTAATGCATACAAATATCTAAGTTAAGAGCGCGCTATATACAGGGATCCCTTCTTTATAAACAATACTATAGTAGATTAATTAATAAGGTAATTAAGGAAATACATGTATACATAAGAAACCCTTAAATAAATCTGATACAAACTAAAATTGGTATACCTTACAATAATATGTTCTGAATACAGCTGTTAAAAGTTTATTCTGTGTAAATGGTGACTGTGATAATGTGTGTTTTGGATACCCATTTTGAAGTGTGCGGCTCAATTAGCGAATTTTTTTTAATTATATTTGAATCAATTCCTGTTCATTTGCCAAGTACTCTGGTCTATCTTTAATGCTGATTGTCTGCTTCTGTAGACGTCAAATAGTTTGCAGAAATTTCCATTATTTTTAAAAGGCTTCTTTTACATAGGTATGAGAATGGAGTTTTGGTGGTGTTAGTTTAAGACTGCATTTGTAGCATAGGAACCTACATTATGTCTAACTGTTTCTTCTGAGGGACATAGAGTGTGGCATTTATTTACTTATTTTGTTAATTTTGGATTGGTTATGGTTTAGTTGCGTGTCCATGAATATGCTATTTGTATTGGCACGTCTGCTGGGTATCTATTATGTGTATCTGCTACATCTGCAGCAGAGGCGGCTCTCTAATTAGGTGGTTTATTTTTTTTTCTATTTATTTTTTTTATTTTGCTTTTACGTATAAGGTTTCCTACATTGACCTTTTAAACAGTTGAGTACATAAACATTCTGTGATACATACATCGTATAGCAGTATTTACAAGCATCGTGTAGTTGACATGTATTGTTTTGCATTAAATTTATACATTATCACAACTGTAACATTTTTCACCGGAAACTTTTTATTTGTGTTTGTGTGTGGGACGTTGTTCCCGCTTCTCGTCCCCACTTGTTTTCTGTGCTTGTGTGTGTGTGTGTGTGTGTGCATGTTTTACCCCCTTCGAGATTCTTATGTGTTTTTGGTTTTCAGGAAGGAGTTCCAAGGATCCCAAGCGTTTAAATATTGTCTCGTTCTTCCCATTGTCATCATTCTCAATTCTTCCATCCTGTGTATACTATCTATTTTCCCGTACCATTCCCTTCTAGAAGGTCTTTTATTTGTTTTCCATAGACATGCTATCACGGACTTTGCGGCGGTAAGTAAGTAGTATAGAAGTGAGCCTTTAAATTTGCTAAGAGATATGGGTATATTAAAAAATAATAGGGTTTCAGGGTTGAAGGGCAGGGTGACACCACTGAGTTTTTCTGTGACCCTCGCCACTTCCCTCCAGAATCCCTCTATCCGCCTGCATGTCCACCATATGTGTTGGTAGGTGCCTTTAATTAGGTGGTTTAGGCGGCCGCCTAAGGCCTCGCGCTGGTTGGGGCCTCACGGCCACCTAAACTGCCTGCGGGCAGACTGTGTCGGGTCCTTGGTCAGTGACCGAGGACCCAACACCAGGAGGTGACACAGCGGCTTGCTCAGTATGCCGCCAGGTGCGAGGCCCCTCCTTGCTGCCCGGCCAGCCATCAGACATTGGTCTGCAGCTCTGCAGTGTGCAGAGCTGCAGACCATGTGTTTTGCCAAGAACTGGACAATCAGAGCGTTGCCGCGGGTTACCACGGCAACGCTCTGATGGTCTTGTGAGATTACATGGTCTGCAGCTCTGCGGAGCTGCAGACCGGAAGCAATGGCCACCGGACCACCAGGGAGCCCACTGGACCACCAGGCAGCCCACACTGGACCACCAGGGAGTTCACTGGACCACCAGGGAAGAAAGGGTATGTTGTCTCCCCCTCTCCCCATCAAACCCCCCTCTTTCTCATATCACCCCCCTCCCTCAGCATCACCCCCTCTCATCACCCTCAGCATCACCACCCTCTCCATCACCCCCTCTCACCACCCTCAGCATCACCCCCCTCGCCATTACCCCTCTTACCACCCTCAGCATTACCCCCTCCCGCCAGCATCAACCCCCACCATCCTCAGCGTACCCCCCTCACCCATCACCCCTTCTCCCAGCATCACCCCCCACTATCACCCCCCCTCACCCCTCACCACCCTCAGCGTACCCCCTCCCTTAGCGTACCCACCACTATCGCCTCCCCTCACCACCCTCAGCATTGCCCCTCATCACCATCCTCAGCATTACCCCCTCACCATCACCCCTTCTCAGCATCACCCCCCCCCCACTATCACCTCACCTCACCACCCTCCCGGCGTACCTCCTAGCATCACCCCACTCACTATCACCCCCTCACCACCCTCGGCATTAACCTCAGCCGCCCCTCAGCAGTACCCTCATCTCCCCTCAACATCCACCCTCACCATCAATACCCTCCCTCACTATCACCCCCCTACCCTGAGCATCTCCCCTCACCATCACTCCCCTCCCTCCAATCACCCCTCCCTCAACATGCCCACACCTCCTTCAGCGTCCAGCCCCTCGCCAGCATCTGCCCCTCCCACCATCCCCCCTCCTTCCATCCACCCCCCTCACCTCCATCACCCACCCTCCCCAATCAGCCTCCCTCACCATAAACCCCCCCTCCCCTCAACATCAGCTCCTCACCATCACCCCCACCATCACCTCCCTGTCTGCATCACCCCCATCGCCATCACCCCTGTCTACCATCACCCCCTCTCTCACCCCCTTCACCATCACCCCTCCCCACTCACCACATCCCCCTCTCATCACCCGCCTCTCCCACTCAACCACCCGCCTCTCCCTCTCACCATCACTCCCCTCTCCCTCCACACCCCTCACCCCCTCTCACCATCACCCCCTCCCTCTCATCATCACCCCCCCTATACACACAACACACTTCAAGCAGCTACCCAGCTACCACATAGGGTCCCAGACAAAAACGCAAACATGCTCACAGAGACATACATTCACACACACACACACACACACACAAGGATTCTCTCTGTCAGACACACTCTCAGGCACATACACAGATAAACTGTGCATCGATGTGTATATCTGACAGTGTGCATGTATTGCAACTCTATTTTTTTAACTTTTTTGTTAGTGGGGCCTCATGTTTGAGTTTTGCCTAAGGCCTCATAAAGTCTAGAGCCGCCTCTGGTCTGTTGTGTTCTGTTTTGTGAGATGACATGTGTGATATTACAATGATTGCTGAGTATGAGTTCTTTGGTTTGTAATGAATTGGTGTGTTATGTGTTTTATGGTCCATTGTGTAGGAGTTTAAAAAGTAAAGTGAAGATTGTTTGCATGTCATTAACACAAGCCTTTAGTGGGTTTTTTTACAACAGATTAAAATGCTGATCAGCCGGCAAGAATAAAACAATTGCATGCTATTACTCTTGGAGATTAAATAATGTGAAATTTTGCAAGAAAAGCACTTGTTACATCTCACGTGAAAGGGGACCTGTAAAATTCTGCTGTTCAAATCGTGGGTCCACGTCTCCATTTTCACATTGACAGTACTATTAGGGGAGTATTGAGTATTCCAGCTCAGAGTTAACTCTACTTTTAAAGTGCATTGCATTATTTGTGTCAAAGAAATTATGTTATCCATATTGACTTTTATTTTTATTTTTTTTATTTTATATTATGGATGTATAGGATAGGTTTTTTTCCAAAGTAAGATTCATCTAGTATGCCTCATTGATCATAGGGTAATGATGAAATTGTATTTTTAATAGAAATCACTGATCTACTAAACTTTTGTATTATATTTGTATTGGTAAATTGAAAGCATTGAAAACAGACCCAGAAGAGGATAAATAATATAATAATTTCACATGGAGTCAACTTATGGGAAGAGGTCAATCAATTAACTCGCTAACGGGTTAAACTTGTTTTCTTGATAAAACAAAGCAGAAAAGTAGAAGCTAAAGAGAGCACTTGTATATGGGTTAACCCAAGGACTAAAGAAGTAGTGAAAAAAGAGAGAAATGAGTGCCCTAAATATAATTAAAATATAACTTTTAATAATGAGCTTAAGATCTATTAAGAGTGTCCATAGCAGGAGTAATGCTCCAAAAATGATCAAATTAAGTATATACTTAAAGGACCACTCTAGGCACCCAGACCACTTCAGCTTAATGAAGTGGTCTGGGTGCCAGGTCCTTCTAGGGTTAACCCATTTTTTCATAATTATAGCAGTTTCAGAGAAACTGCTATAATTATGAATGGGTTAAGCCTTCCCCCTAATCCTCTAGTGGCTGTCTCATTGACAGCCACTAGAGGCGCTTGCGTGCTTCTCACTGTGAAAATCACAGTGAGAGCACGCCAGCGTCCATAGGAAAGCATTGTAAATGCTTTCCTATGAGACCGGCTGAATGCGCGCGCAGCTCTTGCCGCGCGTGCGCATTCAGCCGGCGGGGCGTAACGGAGGCGGAGAGGAGGAGGAGAGCTCTCCGCCCAGCGCTGGAAAAAGGTAAGTTTTTACCCCTTTCCCCTTCCAGAGCCGGGCGGGAGGGGGACCCTGAGGGTGGGGGCACCCTCAGGGCACTATAGTGCCAGGAAAACGAGTATGTTTTCCTGGCACTATAGTGGTCCTTTAAGTTGATCATTTTTGGAGCATTACTCCTACTATGGACACTCTTAATAGATCTTAAGCTCATTATTAAAAGTTATATTTTAATTATATTTAGGGCACCAATTTCTCTCTTTTTTCACTACTTGTTTTCTTGATAAGCATATAAAATGTAGCTTTTATGGTTAGACTTTTTGATATTCAATTTGAACTATGTCCCAACCACATCCTTGCCAGGTACAGGTAGCAATATGCTTTGTAATATTTGCAGTATTTTAGTGTTTTCAATGTATTCTGACAATGGAAAAGTACCTAACCGCATGTCTGCTTACGTCCATGACCCAGACTGTCAGTATTGCAAACCCTATATGAAGACTTTCACTGTTTATGTATACACTCCTAGGCAACCGTGCCTTAGATACACAATTTAACTATACATTAAACCTTCAAAAGCTTATTAATATTATATCTGCGTGGTACACAAGGAGGGGGTTGTGGGTTAGGTAATCTCGACCTGCATAGGGAAAATGCTTCCTCCTTTTTCACTTTTGGTCAAACTGTTGGTCTCTGACTGGCCCTCTTTGACCTCAACTGGATTTCTTAGGAAGATTCATGAGAAAGACGCAGCTGGTTGTTTTGATGTAAAGAAAGAAGGAAAAGGTATGTTGTATCAGTCACAAGGATTGCAACATTGTGATCCTAACCAGGTGAGACAAAGAGATATGGGAGGTGATAGGAGATTGAATAAGAGAAGTTTTAGAGGCAGAGGTAGAGGACGTGGTCAAGGGTCTAACTTTGGTAGAGGTGGCAACTTCAGCACTGGATGAACGCACTGTTTTAATTGTGGACAGCAGGGTCACTGGAAAAATGAGTGCCCAAACCCACGCTGACAGATTCCTCAGTACCAACCACAGCTTCCAACCATACCCAAACCCAACCCCAGCCTAATACACAGATGGTTCACGTTTTTAATATTTTATATATAGTTTTGAGTATTGAATTATTTGGGATTATTAAAGTAATTAATTGGAATTATCAAATCAAGGTTAAAGTTTAGGAACAAAGTTTTATTGGGAATTATCCCCATATGTGTATGTTAAGATTATATATATATAAATTTAGTCAGTTTGGCACTTGCTCGAGAAAGACAGATTGCATGAAATATAAAAAAAACAGAGAAAAGTAGATGTTACACACGTTAAAAATTTAACTTTAGTCTCTAATTTAATTTTTAGCCTAGGTAATTGATTAATTGATGTCGTATTGATCCTCGTGTTTGTATGATTATAGAGACCGTCCTGGAGTGTTTGTGCTGCCTGATATTTGGTACTACACACCGATCTCTCTGGCTGACCTACCTACCTATTTTGCAATTAAATCTGTTTGGTCAAAATTCATGCAGGCCGAAGAAACTGAGATGCTTACTTATGAGGACATAAACTAACTTGGAAAGTTCTTAAGGTGCAGTGCTGTCTAATGCTGCTGGTTCTGTATTAACCCTTTCAACAATTGGGGTGTTGCACAGAGCTTTGTGGTGAACATCCGCCAAACAAAAGAAGAATTAAGAACTAAGTGGAAGATGACATTGTCTTGTTGTCAGCCAGATGGCTACCCTTAGCTATTTTATGGAACAAAAAGTATGGTGTCCAAATGTATACTCCTTGAAAGACTTGTTCTATTTTTCTGAACTATGCTGAACTATGAAACTATTTTGTTATTTTTATTTTTTGTAGGGTTAGCCGGACAGAGAGGAAGTGTTAGCTGACCCTGGGAAGGATGTAGTATGTGTTGTTGATGTATGTTGAGTATGCCAAAGATGGATTCCCATGTTTTGAGGAACTGAGTGTGGGTATGACCGGTTTTGACTGGACCGTTGGAATAGGGACATGATTAGGAGACATAAGACACAAGGTCCTGGTTGGAATTATTGTCAGAATTGCAAGCTAGAATATAATTTATCTCATGATTTAATATGTAAGTGGGCCTTTTCAACCAATCGAAGAGTTTCCCAATTCTTCCCGATGCCCAAGCTATGTACTCACAGGTGCGAGTATCATAACTCCCAAGTGGTGTCAATGTGAGGGATGACATGTCTATACGGTTGTGCCCCCCCTTCAGGGTTTCCCTAGATGTGCTTTTTTCTCAAATACAAGCTTTTTGTCACTGTTTTTTTTTTTTTTTTACCTGACCCCAGAACACTGGTAATCCTAGACCCTGGTCCACTTTTTCTATAAATAATGTTTAGTGAAAATACCTCTAGACAGAGTTATAAACTTTCCAGTTTCAGAAAGTTGGTCTTATTTTTTGTTTTCTATTTCTGTAATTCTAACTGCGTACTAACATATCTATTTTATGAGTGTGTAGTAACGTTTTATTTCAGCTGCGTAGTTAAACTGAAACTATAATGAGTACTCCCCCATTACACCTGCAAGCTAGCTATAGGATAAGATATGTTGAGATAAGATTGATGAATTATGTTATTATTGGATAATGTTTATAAGACCACCCCTGTTTCCTCTTGAATATAACCTGTTACACAGCCTATTAAATGTTAAGAGTCCCAGGCTTAGCACTGTATAATAACAGAGTAATTAATGCACTAGCCTGTTCCCTCGCAAAAAGGGTTTCAATGCGACATCCCAGGCCCTAGAGGAACTTCCTGCTAGATACCCAGGCCAATAGAAAGGCAATCCTTGAGAATAGGGTGGCCATAGACTATCTTTTACAAAAACATGACTTAGGGTATGAAGCTGTAAGCGAGATGTGCTGTTTTCATTTATCCGACCATGGAACTATGATCCAGGAACACATACAAAATCTACACAGCTTGGTTCAGGACATTAAACAAGACACTGGGGTCTTTGCGACTGGGACTGGATCTTTGGGGTGGGAATCTGGCTAAGCCTACTAGTAAAGAAAATATTGTATTTCCTGTTATTGCTGTGTTGATTATTTTATTGTTTTTCTACTTTTCAGATTGTTTTCTTGCCTGTTCTCATGTCTCAGAAAGAAGGACACTGAGGTATAGTGATTCATGGGTAGTCTCCAGCCAAGGGAATAGTGGTGAAGATTTAATTAAAGGCCCACGGGCATGGCTAGCATCCCCGGAAATTCTTGTACCTGGTAATCCTAATCATGTACAAAATACATACGCACTACACAAAACGCACATGGCCACACATGTCTCTGTATAAATTGCATACTTACTCACATGGTAAATATTCTATGACCAATCTGTCTCCCAACATATGGAATGCAAGAAACACTAACAGGGATTTTCACTAATGTGAGGATTGGCAGGACATCAAAGTGAATTCAAGAAACATTATCAAAGTTAGCTTTACTTCCAGTTTGGCTAAATTGGCCTTAAATGTGTAAATAATTTGAAATTCACTTTGAATTCTCACTTTATTAAATAACCCTGACACTTGAAAAATACAGTTTGAAAAAAAGTACTGTGGCTTCCGGTGTTTGGGCGAGCCAGGATAGCTGAGATGTTTCCCACTACTAAGATTACCATCAACGCTTGGGATACTGTGCTTAAGGTAGTTGGCCCGTTTCTGGGTTGTCGTGAGTAATGCCGCTGTTATATTAAAACTAGATTTTCCGGATTTAAATTTGGATAATAGGCACACTAAATCAGTTCAAAATGTAAATTACTTTTTCTTAGGTAATTCTTTAATGTCTTTTATGACACTTCAAGAATCGGCCTAGAAGATAATATGTAATTAGAACACAAATGAATTATTAATAAAATAAAAGTCATACAGAAAATGCATGATCTAATCTGAAAAAAACAAATAATAAACGTAGTACTATATCTCAATGTTACTGTTATGCCCACATCTAAATTAAAAGATGATTACAATTTAAATTGTAAATATGACATTTGCTTTGAATTCACTTTGATTCCCAATTTAATGAACAGCCCTGTATAATAGGTATTTCAGAGCACCAACACAAATGATCAATAATAGCTGTCTGCTTGACTGTTCTGTCTGTGTGTCTGTCTGTATACCTATGGTATCTGTATATATATCTTTCTGAAAGCTGGTGCAAGGATTTTTGCCGCCCTAGTTAAAAAAAAATTGCCCCCCCCCCCCCCCCCATATGTTCTGCCCACCATCACAATGCCCCACCCATATGATCTGCCATATGGGCCAGTGCTGAACACAGTGTCTTTTATCTGAAAAGTCAGTGTGTTTATCAGGCTATAGACACCAGAACCACTATGTTAAGCTGAAGTAGTTCTAGTGACTATATTGTCCCTTTAATGTGAGGTAAATTTGAAATTAGTGCCACTAATAATATACTGGATTGCCTACTTACCACCAGGTCTGGTCTGGTGTAGAAGAGGCTCTCTGGAAACTGTTTGTAACAGTTCTCACAAAAATCAACGAGCAGGAAGCAGCTCCATTTTTTGGCGCCCCTTACACAGCTCAAGGTCTGGGCCCCCAGAGCCTGACCATGAGTATGCCTACAAGGCCGCTCATAAGTCCACCTACATGACCCACACATGAGTTCGCTCACAAGGAGTGGAGTGTATGTGTGTAGGGGATGTGTTATTGTAGAGGATGTAATGTGAGTGTGTGTTCTTATGGAATGTAGTGTATAGGGATACCAATTTATGTAAGGGATGTAGTATGTGTATAGGGGATGCAGTGTGTGTGTGTGTGTGTATGTAAGGGATGCATGGTGTGTTTCTGTGTATTTAATGTAATGCAGTATATGTCTGTAAGGGGTGCATTGAGTGTGTGTAAGCGATGTATTTTGTTTCTGTGTGTGTGTGTGTGTGTGTGTAAGAGAAGCAGTGTGTGTGTGCGTAAGAGATGCAGTCTGTGTTTCGGTGTGTCTGTGTGTGAGCAGGGATGCATTGTATGTTTCTGTGTGTGTAGGGATGCATTGTGTGTTTCTGCCTCCCTGTCCCTTAGTGATATCCCCTCCCCTCCAGTCCATTAGTGCTCTCCCCACCCGTCCCTTAGAGATCCCCCCTCCTGTCACTTAGTGCTCTCCTCTCCCCTCCTGTCCCTTAGTGATCTCCCCTGTTCCTTAGTAATCTCCCCTACCCCTCTGGCCCTTAGCGCTCTCTCCTCCCCTCCCTTAGAGCTATCCCCTACGTCCTAAGAGCTCTTCCCTGCCCCCTGTCCCTTATTGGTCTCTCCCCTCTCTTCCCTGTCCCTCAGTGTTCCTCTCCCCTCTCTTCGTGGTCTCCCCCTCTTAGTGATCCTTTCCAGTTCCCCCTACCCCCCCCCTTAGTGGTCCTCTCCCTCCCTCCTTAGTGGTCCCCCCCCTTAGTGGTCCTCCCTCTCCCCCACTCTTAGTGGTCCTCCTTTTCCCCAACCCCTTAGTGGTCCTCCATCTCCCCCAACCATCTTAGTGGTCCTCCCTCTACCCCCCTCTTTGTGGTCCTCCCTCCACCCCACTCTTCGTGGTCCTCCCTCCCTCTACCCCACTCTTCGTGGTCATGCCCTCCCTAGTGCCCCCTCCCCTCTTAGTGTTCCTCCCTTCCCTCCCTCTTCCCTACTCCTTAGTATTATCGCCGCTCCCTTTTGTACGTCCTACCTATCTTTGTAGCGTGGCCGGGCAGAGAGTACTGTGGTACAGGAGCTTCTGTTTCCTGTACCCGGCCGGACTGACAGGAAGTGCTCTCTCAGTGAGCACTTCCTGTCAGTCCAGCCAGGTACAGAAAACAGATGCTCCTGTACCCCGGTCCATGCCGCCCGGCCATGCTACATTGAGTGACTGGTAGGAGGGTGCGCTGTGCACTTCCCTCCTGCCTGGTCACGTAAATCTGGCACCAGGCTATAGGACACGACGGCCTTGATCTTTCTATCTGTCTATCTATTATGTATGTCTGTTGATTATGTCTGTTGATTAGTTCTAGGATGAACTTGGCTTAACTGAACATAACAGGTAAATCATTAATAACTACTGAGACGATACCTGCCTCTAACAGGGGTATTTACGAAAGTGAGAGTTCAAAATGAATTTCAAATTTAAGGCCAGAGTAGCCAAAGTCAACATAGTCGAGTTGGAGAATTTTTTCCAGTTCAGTTCTGTTCATCTTTAATTAGAAATTTACTTTGAATTAACTTTGAATTTTTACTTTTGTAAATTAAACTGTAAGGTTTGGCTAATCTCATAAATTTATGTATCTATATAAAACGCTGTAATTGTATCATTGCGTAAAAGGAATTCACAGTTATGTTGTTTAACTTGTTTTCTTTCTATGTTAAGTGGCATCCAATAAAATTTGATTATTTTAAATACATGGGTGTGCCGCACACAATATATTTTTCAATTTTATAGTCAATCATTTGAGTGGCTTTGTTTATTTTCTATGTTTTGGATATGGTGTCACCAGGGAAACATTTACCGGGCAAATAATTTAAGCAAGGTTCCCTGAATTATCCAGTAAGATGGACATGACTCAACTCAGGGTCATAACATACAATTCCGGTCACAATACCGCATTGGCCATTTGCTATATATTGTCTTTAACTGATGATCCAAAGAAGGGTGAAATTCATGTCATCATGCTTGACACATTTCTGTTTTCTGTCCATAGCTACTAGTACTCTTTCATTTCGACTTGCTTTGTCTAGATTATACACATTATCTTCTAGCTGATTTGAAGCCTCGAAACCTTCTGGGATTTCTCTCACATTAGTACTGAGCTATTAGTGTTTTTAGGGGTTTCCCAAACAAAGGTGTTTGGTACAGTTTAAATATGTCTTTATTTTTATCCCCTTGACAGCAAGAATTCTTAACCTCTGACACTTATAACTGTATCCTGATAAAATAGCAGCGATTGACAATGAACATGCCTGATTGTTGTTTATCTACTCAAATGCATGCATTAACTGGGATATCGTTAATGTTTTGTACCAGAAATCCAATGATATTGTGTGTTGAACATTGTATCTCTTCCTTTCACCTTTATACAGTCACTTTACTTTTCTTTATCTTTATGGACTTGACAAAGAAAGTTATCAATGTTTATGATCATTAGTCACAGACGATCATACACTTTGGGTATCTGTCTGGTTTTACACAGGGTGTAATCCTCTTATGTTGTTGTCAACATCTTTTGATCCCACAGGCATATTCACATGTAAGGGGGTCAATTGTTCTAACCTTTAAACTTTTTCAAATCCTATATGTTGCTATAGGCATTCAGTCAACTTCAGCTCATTGAAGTCGTCTGAGTGCATATTCCCAGGTCCCTTAACCATACAAAGGTAATTATTGCAGTCTTTAATTACCTGCAATAATTACATTTATGGGTTAACTCCACTAAAGAGACTTCCGGGTCATTGGGCGACTATTGGTCGCCAAACTGACGCTGGATCTCCTCCCCCCGTGTTCTCCTCATCTCCCCCTTCTCCTCACCTCCCCCATCCCTGTGTTCTCCTCATCTCCCCTTCTCTTTACCCCCCACCCTCCTGTGTTCTTCTCACTCCTCCCTCCCTGTGTTCTTCTCATGTCCCCCCTCCCTGTGTTCTCATCTCCCCTTCTCCATGTCCCCCTCCTGTGTTCTCCTCACCCCCATGTTCTTCTCACCCCTCCTGCGTTCTTCTCACCCCCACCTCCCCTCCTCCCTGTGTTCTTCTCTCCCCCCTGTGTTCTTCTCCCCCCTGTGTTCTTCTCCTCCCCACTTCTCACCCACCTTCTTCCTCCCCCTCCCTGTGTTCTTTCTCACCCCGTCCCCTTCTTCTTCTTACTCCTCCCTGTGTTCTTACTATGTTCTTCTTACTACTCCCCATGTTCTTCTTGTCCTCCCCTGTGTCCTTCTTACCCCCCTCCCCCCTCCCTCCCTGTTCTTCTTACTACCCGTTCTTCTTACTCCTCCCCCTTGTGTCCTTCTTACCCCCCTGTATCCTTCTTACTCCCCTCCCCTCCCCCCCATGTTCTTCTCACCTCCCCTTCCCTGTGTAGCGTGGGTGGCTAAGCTCCTCTTCGGTCCATGGGACAGGAGCTTCTGTACAGGACTGACAGGAAGTGCACACGAAGTGCTACACAGGGAAGGGGAGGTGAGGAGAGAAGCAGTGCTGCTTCAGCATTTAAAGGGCCTGGCGATGGGGGACGCCTTAGGTGGCTGCCTAGTTTGCCTTATAGGAAGCGCTGGCCCTGCATGTGATATTGGTTATAGAAAGGGCATTATTTTACAAAGAATAGTTTTTGATACCCAATGAAATGAAGCACACTTTTGTAGAGCATAAGTCAAAAACAGTATTTATGTTGAAGTAATCTTAGTGTACAAGAGGGTTACAATGTAATTAAAATGTTTTTAGAGTTCCTACAGATTTTTGGGGGGTTATATTGATTATGGTTGTAAATGGAGGCTCTATTCTATAAATGTTTTAAAGGGTAAATGTGATTATTATTATTATTATTAATATTATTTTATTGAAAGGAAGTAAATGTCTAGTTATCACATTGACCGTACTATTGTCTATTATTGCCAATTGCCCAAATGAAGCTCACTAAAATAAATTACTTCCATTGTTTGGACTGACTATCATTATTCTCACATAATTACAGTTTACAGTTTGATACAGTTTGTCTTTTCAATGCTTTCTTTAGAACTCTGCTGCCACATGCTGGCCTTTTAAAGTCTTACATTTTTTCAACGTTATGTTGCAAATTAGTTCTGTCTAGACGTTGACATTGCAGGTAAAGTTATCTGTTATCATACAAGTAGACATGAATATTTTCTTTAACCCCTTCCCGACCGCGGACATATCAGGTACGTCCGGCAAAAACCGGTCCTTAACAACCTCGGACGTACCTGATACGTCCACGGCTATTTTGAGCACTGGAAGCGATCGTGATCGCTTCAAGCCGCTCTGATAGTATTGCAGCGATGCCTCAATGTTGAGGCATCGTGCAATACTGTTCATTTCTTCCGGGCACCCGGAAAGCACTGGGTGATCGTTCCCCCTGGCACGATCCCTTCTGGGTTGCTCCACGATACATCCACGGCTATTTTGAGCGCTGGAAGCAATCGTGATCGCTTCCAGCCGCTCTGATAGTATTGCAGCGATGCCTCAATGTTGAGGCATCGTGCAATACTGTTCATTTCTGCCAGGCACCCGGAGAGCACTGGGTGATTACTCCCCCCAGCACGATCACTTCTGGGTTGCTCCACGTGGCGCCCGGCAGTTAAGCAGAGCGATGGAAGCCATCGGGCAGGCTTCCAATGCTCTGCATGTGCTGAGTGCCTCAAGGGGTCGAGGCACTCAGCGAAGAAATATATAAATATAATTTTTTTTTTTATATAAAAAATGAATAAAATAATAGATATTAACCCCCCTCCCTCCTCCAGCCATCTGGCTCTGCGTCATGCATCATGGGGCTTCTGGGGGTATCCCTAGCCTGCCTCATCATAGGGACAGGCTAGGGTAATCCAATTACAGCTTGCCCCAATAACAATTTGATCCCCATTTGTTTGATCAGGTCAATATTAGTAAATATTGACTCTGATCAGTGTGGATATCCCTCCCTCTATTCACTTGTGTTTTAGTGAGAGAGGGAGAGAGATCTGTGTTTTAGCTAGAGAGATTTAGGTAGTTTTAGGTAGGGATTTGTAAAACTTTGAGACCCAAAGGCTCTTTTCAGAGCCATTAACCCCTATCTTGCCAGTGATCACTATAATCACTGGCTCTTGCACAGCAGCACTTTTTTGCTGTTTGTGCATTTTTGTAGGGGTTCATTTTTTTGTGATTTTTTTTTTTGAGACCCAAAAGCTCTTTTCAGAGCTTTTGACCCCTGTCCTGCCAGTGATCACGGTATAGATCACAGGCTCTTGGGTTATTTTTTTTTAGTGTTTTTTTTTTGTGACAGATCACTAAGTAAAGTGATTGTGATCATGTCACAGGGGTCACAGAGGTTGTATAGCGCTGAGCAGGTGTATGCCATCCTTGCGCTAGAGTCTGATGCATCTATGTCAGACTCCGACCCTGATTTTGACCCTGCCCGGTGCTCAGATAAATCATCATTAGATACAGTCTGCTGCTAGTGATGTATCTAGTTATGTTGTATCTGTGCCTGCTAGTCCCCCTGCCAGAAGGAGACATGCTGCTCCAGCTGGCAGTACTGCTGAGGAGTGGGTAGTGCCTCATCGCCAGAGGCCAGATATCCCACCCTTCACTGCAAATCCTGGCATCAATTTGGATGTCACAGGATTTAGCCCTCAGCACCTTATGGAGGTGTTTCTGGGTGATGATGTACTGGGGAGCATTGTCACCCAAACTAATTTATATGCCGATCAGTTCCGTGCTGCAAAGCCTGACTCGTTTTTGGCAAAGCAGCAATGGGCCCCCATCAATGTGCCAGAATTTAAAAGATTCTGGGCATTGACTATGCTGATGGGCATAATAAAGAAGCCCTCCATCTGCTCCAAATGGAGCAGTAGCCTTATCTGCTCTACCCCCATTTACTCCCAATGTATGTCGAGGAAGAGGTATGAAATTATTCTGCATTTCATGCACTTCAGCCTGTGCCCCCCTCGGAAGCATCCCCAGTTTGACAAGCTGTATAAAATCCACCCCCTGATTACCCACTTCACTGCCCGGTTTGCAGAGGCGTATACACCTGGAAGGGATACATGCGTGGATGAATCCCTGATGAAGTATAAGGGAAGGCTGGGATTCAAGCAGTATAGCGCTTCCAAGCGCTCTAGGTATGGTGTAAAGCTGTATAAGCTCTGTTATAGCGAGACTGGGCATACTCAGGCCCTCCGGGTGTACGAGGGAAAGGATAGCCACCTTGACCCTCCAGGTTGCCCAGAGCAAATGGGAACCAGTAGCAAGATTGTCTGGGACCTGATATTCCCCCTGATGAACAAAGGGTACCACTTGTATACTGACAATTTTTATACAAGTGTCCCTTTGTTCAAGATACTGTACTGTTTTGATACAGTAGCTTGCAGTACAATCAAAAAGAACCGCGCAGGTTTCCCAGGACAACTTGCACGCACCCAGCTACGAAGGGGGAAGACCTCATCTCTGCGCCAAGAGGAGCTGTTGGCAGTTAAGTAGAGACAAAGGACGTGTACCATCGTACCACCATCCACACTAAGAGGACTGTGGAGGTCTCTGTACGTGGCAGAGCTGAGAGCACAAGGAAGCCAGTGTGCATCAAGGCCTATAACCGGCATAGGGGTGGGGTTGATCTGGCAGATCAGCTGCTGCAGCCCTACCTAATTATATGCAAGACAAGGTCCTGGTACAAAAAGGTTGCAATCTACCTAATGCAGATTGCAACCCACAACGCTTTTTTGTTGTTCAAAAAAGCAAACCCCAGGATGCAACTTTAGTTTTTTACAGTTTCAGCTCCAGATCATTTTGGGGATTTAGTACAGTGATGCACCTGCTCCCTGGGCGGTGATGGGAGAGAGCAGAGTTGGGGCTACACATTTTATTTCCCCCTACTGCGGCAAAGCAGAATCCCAAAAAAAGATGCAGAGTCTAGTTTAAGAGTGGGCAGAGAAAAGATACTGTATATCACTGTACTGATTGCCCTGGACAGCCTGGACTCTGCATTGGGGACTGCTTCAAATGATACCATACACTGCCATTCATTTTTTTTGTGTGTTTTTTTTGTTGTTACGTTTACCCTATGCATGGGGGCATGGGTGTACTAAGGAGGCCTTGCAGAAAACAACCTGCAGTGTTTTCTTGCAATAACCAACAACAGGCTCTCCTAAATCACAGTCAAAGAGCAATGTGTGTATAAAAACAAAAATTGAACAATTACCACCACACACTTTCTCCAATTTTTTGGGATAAAACATATACACTTTCATGGCAATAAATAAAACTGGGGTAGGTGATAAACCCCAAGATAAAGGCCTATCAGAAGAAATACTCTCAATTTCAACACAAATTACAAATCATGTTTTCCTGGCACTGGAGAGTCCCTTTAAGCAAAAACATCTTTCTTTAAGTACTAATGTGTGACCTTTTGTTGTATATTCTTACTAATATGTTTTATTTGTATAGTGCTATCATAACCCCTCTGGAGTGCATTTTATTCTAAAGAAAACAATTTTAGTTATTCTAGCATTTCTTAATGACTAATGTTTTCCATCCCCTTATTAATTTTGCACTTTCGTATCCGTCTTTAAAACTGATGCCCAAAACTGATTTATAAAGAGTCAAAATTATATATTGATCACGACTTTAAATTTAGTAGAAAACAAAAAGGAAAATATGTCAAGCCTTTAGAGGAGACACCTTAAGGTAGCATGCTAAAATGGGGGATAACCCCTAAACAGTGAATTTCAAACAAACAAAAACAGAAAAATAAAATGTTTCTACCCATAAGTATGTCATCTCTTTGTGAGAGGGGTATAAAATATAACTTTTATTGGACCATTAAAAATAGAGGGGATAAATAGATAAAAAAATAAAGGTAAAGTTAAAATCAATCCAAGAGGACAGTCCTTGCTGTTTTTCACAATTAAGCAATGTAAAAACGCTGTAATGGTAACAAAAATGCTGTATTTAGATGTGATATTAAGTCTCTGTATCTCAGTGTAGAGATACTGTACTAGTAGCAGTTCACTTAATTTAGCAAAAACTTAGATACTCTGTATCACTGTGTACGTAAGGATACAGATGCAGTGGTAAAAGGGCAAAAAGGCAGGGATATTGCATAGCTGATATTCCCAAGTATAAAGTAAGAATGTGTACTAAGAAACGGTCAAGGGTGAATGTCAGAAAAGTTAACTAGATCCTATAAGATAAATGCTCCTACTCCTCTTCTACTAAGTGGTAAAGAGAGATAAGTATTAAACTTATGAAGGACTGCTAGCTCATTGACTTGCGGATGCTGTTTGATTATAGTGTCGGCTAGCCGTTACAGATCGCGGTGAATGAAAAGCCGGTACTAATAATGTCTCAAGTTAGCGTCCTGAGCCCCTGACGTGCACGTTTTGCCAGCTTAGCTCATCAGAGGGGAACCAGACATAGGTAAATATTGGAGTTTGCTGCTCTCACAAATCTTTGCAAATATAGTTGTTATCATTACTAGAACGGATAAGCTAAAATTATATTATATTAAGGTGTTTTCGCTGATGTCCCAATTGATGAAATATATCAAATTAAATTTTATGGTATTATACAGATTTTAAATTCAAAATCTATTTTCTTTCTTTTTTCACTTCAGACATGTAAGTAATGAAAGGGTTAACCCAAATAAACATCTTCCTCAGATTAGTCTCTGTAAAGCTACCATTGGTGAATACACAAACTCACAACCAATAATTAACGACCTTAACATGTAAATACTCCAATACTTATCTATGTCTGTTTTTCCAGTCAGCTCTGATGAGCTAAGCTGGCAAAACGTGCACGTCAGGGGCTCAAGACGCTCACTTGAGACATTATTAGTACCGACTTTTTATTCACCGCGATCTGTAACGGCTAGCCGACACTAAAATCAAATCCGCAAGTCAATGAGCTAACAGTCCTTCATAAGTTTAATACTTCTCTCTCTTTACCACTTAGTAGAAGAAAATATTATTTACTTCTCGATCAGTAGCAATAGCAAAAGTGGGGTATAGAAACAGAGCAGGTTTTTGTTAAAGGGTGCCCTTGAAGGCACTAGTGATCCATACTGCAGACTTAGGAGCATTTATCTCATAGGATCTAGTTAACTTTTCTGACGTTCATCCTTGACAGTTTCTTGACAGTACCCATTCTTACTTTATACTTGGGAATATCAGCCTTTTGGCCCTCTTACCGCTGCATCTGTATCCTTACGTACACAGTGATACAGAGTATCTAAGTTTTTGCTAAATTAAGTGAACTGCTACTAGTACAGTATCTCTACACTGAGATACAGAGAATGAATATCACATCTAAATACAGCATTTTTGTTACCATTACAGCTTTTTCACATTGCTATAATTGTGAAAAACAGCAAGGACTGTCCTTTTGGATTGATTTTAACTTTACCTTTATTTTTTCATCTATTTATCCCCTCTATTTTTAATGGTCCAATAAAAGTTATATTTTATACCCCTCTCACGAAGAGATGACATACGTATAGGTAGAAATGTTTTGTTTTACTGTTTTTTGTTTGCATGACATTAAATGACTTTCAAACTTTTCGGGTTGGCTTAGCTCTCTTGTCTACGAGCTTTTCATTTTCTAGTTTAGCCCATTTAATCACCCTTTTGCAAACCCTATTGTCCTGCTTATATTTGTCATAGGATGCTCTTGACACATCTGATTTAAATGTTTTATATGCCCTTTTTTATTGTTGGTTACTTGACTGATTCTTTTTTCTATGGTCACATTGGTTTTCTATTTGTTTCCCAATGGTATGTTTTGAGAAATGTACTTTTCTATAATTTGTTTAACCCTTAAGGACCAAACTTCTGGAATAAAAGGGAATCATGACATGTCACACATGTCATATGTCCTTAAGGGGTTAAAGACCTCCCATGTATGCTTTTGCCAGTTAAGAGTTCCTTAAGAGTTCAGTTAAAATTAACTGAAATAAAAAAATAAAAATTAGATGAGTTACAAAAAAGCTAACTTGAAGAGGATAAGGGCATCCCCTTATCCTCTTCAAGTTAGCTTTTTGTAACTCATAATTTTTCTTCAGTTAATGTTAATTGATACCACTATATTATTATTATTATAGTATTTATATAGCGCCATCAAATTCCACAGTGCTTTACAATGGGTGGACGAACAGACATGTAGTTATAACCAGACAAGTTGGACACACAGGAACAGAAGGGTTGAGGGCCCTGCTCAATGAGCTTACATGCTAGAGGGAGTGGGGTAAAATGACACAAAAAGGTAAGGATAGTATTAGACTAGTGACAGTTGCAGAAGAGGAATCAGTCAGGAGCTATTAACAGTTTAATTGATACGCTTTTATGAAGAAGTGGGTTTTTAACGATTTTTTGAAGGAGTGGAGACTGGGTGAGCATCTAACGGAGGAGGGAAGCGAGTTCCACAGGAATGGTGCAGCCCTAGAGAAATCTTGGAGGTGAGCATAAGAGGTGGGAGTACGGACAGAAGATAGACGTAAGTCTTCAGTAGATCGTAAGGGCCTAGACGGGACATACTTGTGTATAAGGGAGGATAGCTAGGTGGGAGCAGCATTATGTACAGATTTGAAAGCAAGAACCAGAATTTTAAATTGAGCTCTATATTTTATAGGAAGCCAATGTAGGGACTGACAGAAGGGTGAGGCATGGGAGGTGCGGGTGTACAGGAAGATGAGCCTCGCTGCTGCATTCATTACGGACTGTAACGGTGCAAGTTGGGAGCACGTAAGACCACTGAGAAGCGGATTACAGTAGTCAAGGCGAGAAAGGACAGTGGAATGGACTCCTTAGTGGCATCTGGCGTTAAGTAGGGGCGGATGCGCACAATGTTTTTGAGATGGAAATGACAGGATTTGGCGATAGATTGAACACGAGGCTTGAAAGAGAGGTCGGAGTCAAAGAGAACACCTAGGCAGCGAGCCTGCGTGGTGGAGCTGATGGTAGCACCGTTGACTTGGAGGGAGACAGACACAGGAGTAACAACACTTTAAGGAAGTGGGCAGCCATCAAGTTAAAAATAGCAGAGAGGCAGTCAGAGACACTAGTCAAGAGGGACGGGGAGAGATCAGGAGAGGACAGGTAGATTTGCGTGTCATCTGCATAAAAATTATATTGGAAGCCAAAAGAGCTAATAAGTTTACCAAGGGATTCAGTATAGATTGAGAACAGTAGGGGACCAAGGACTGAACCTTGGGGGACACCAATAGAGAGGAGTTGGGGAGAAGAAGCAGAGCCAGAGAAAGAAACACTGAAAGAACACTGGGAGAGGTAGGAGGAGTACCAGGAGAGAGCAATATCTTGTAGACCGATATTGCGGAGGATGAGAAGAAGCTGTTGATGATCAACAGTGTCAAAAGCCGCAGACAGGTCAAGGAGAATTAGGATAGAGTAGTGACCACGAGATTTTGCAGTGAGTAGATCATTGGATACTTTGGTCAGTGCCGTTTCCACAGAGTGCTTAGCACGGAAACCAGACTGAAGTGGGTCTAGCAGAGAGTTGGACTCGAGGAAGTCTGTCAATCTCGCATACACAATTCTTTCAAGGATCTTGGATGCAAAAGGCAGTAGCGAGATAGGACGATAGTTGGATGGGGAGTTAGGGTCAAGATTGGGCTTCTTTAGAATTGGGGTTACACCTGCATGTTTGAAAGGCAATGGAAATATACTAGAGGAGAGAGAGATTGAGAATTTTAGTGAGAGGTGGAGAAAGAGAAGAAGACAGAGTACGGATGAGATGCGAGGGAATTGGATCTAGGGAGAAGGTGGTGGGGCGGGAGGACTGGAGCAGAGCAGAAACCTCTTCCAATGTAGCGGGTGCGAATGAACATAGAACAGCAGAGGGAGTGAAGTTAGGGGAAGTATTGTAAGAGGAAGAAGAAAGATGAGAGATCTCTTCTCTGATTGTAGAGATCTTGTCAGTGAAGTGAGTTGCAAAGTCTGAGGTGGCCAAGTTAGTAGGTGGAGGAGGAACAGCAGAAGAGAGTTAAATGTGCAAAATAGTTGTTTGGGTTTGCGTGAGAGTGTGGTTATGAGGGTATTGAAGTAATTAACTTTTGCAGAGGAAAGAGCCAAGCTGTATGAGCTCAGCATAAATTTATAGTGGAGAAAGTCAGATGTACAGTGAGACTTTCTCCAACAGCGTTCAGCAGTTCTGGAGCATTTTTGGAGATATCGAGTGAGCTTGGTGTGCCAGGGTTGTTGTTGGGGGCGCCTGTGGCATTTTAATGTACAAGGTGCCATGATGTCTGGTTGAGAGGAGAGGGTGGAATTGTAGAAGGAGGTAGCAGAACTAGGACAGGTGAGGTTTGAGATAGGTAAAAGGAGAATTTGGAGATTAGTGGAGAAATGCTCTAGGTCAAGAGATTGGAGGTTTCTGTGAGAGTGATGTTCAGACGGTGGTGTCAATTGGGTCTTAGGTATGCCAATGTCAAAAGTCAGCAGATGGTGGTCAGATAGAGGAAAATAAATATTGGAGAGATTAGAGGCAGTACAGAGGTTGGTGAAGGCAAGATCAAGAGTGTTTCCCGCTGTATGGGTTGCTAAATTGGACCATTGTGTAAGGCCAAAGGAGGAGGTTACAGAGACCAGACGAGAGGCATCAGTGCAATTGGGGTTGTTGATTGGGATATTGAAATCCCCAAGTATAAGGTAAGTAGTGTTAGATGAGAGGAAGTGGGGAAGCCAGGAAGAAAAGTGCTCAATGAATAGTCTAGGATAACCGGGGGGGTGGTAGATGATAGCAATTCTTAAAGGAGTCCTATTTCTGAGCCACAGCCCCCCTGGTCTTAAAGGAGTCTTATTTCTGAGCCACAGACCCCCAGTCAAGAAAGAGTAAAAAAAACATTTTTCACTTACCTGATTCTAGCACTGAGGTCCCTTGGCTTTGACTTGGTCTCCTCCTCCCGCAACATCATGGGGATGGGCTAACCTAATGCGCATGCCACACCATTAGGCCTTCTCCATAGGAAAACATTAAATTAATGCTTTCCTAAGGGGATTTTTAAGATGCTGGACATCCTCATGCAAGTTAGTTTCATAGAGTAAAACTGTGTGTAAATCGAGGAAGGTACTCTAGTGACTGTCCGGAAGAGGCTGAGGCTGTGTCTAAAACTGCAATGTTTTAAATTTCAGTGTTAAGGTGTCATGGGCAAGACACCCAGACCCTTCAATAATATGAAGTGGTCTGGTGCCCATAGTGTCCATTGAAGGTAATGTGCCTTAATATGGCTAGAGTTACAAAATATCTCCAAAGAGATGAAAAACAGAATGCTCTGAACATCAACATTAACTTAGATGCAAGTGAGTATTTCAGGTAGAGCAAGCCTGCTGCAAGTTAGGAGGAATTGATGCTTGAGGGGTGTCACGGTGCGCCTGGAGAAGTAGGCATGCCACGCTCACTCACCAGGTGCCACATGGACCTCAGCATCACTGAAGTCAAGTAGGCACCGATCTCTCTTCTCGGCTAGCTCTTCAGAGGCGCACCATGAGTGGCAGATGCTCCACTCTCTCTCCTCGCCCGCCGTGGGTTGCGGGGTGCAGAGGAAGGGAGACGCACACTGTCTGCCCTTAGGCTTGCCTCCCCTCCAGTGGGCATGCTGGATGGTATGTGTTGTTCCCCCCCACATTGCTCCAGGATCCCCTCAGGGTGTCTGAAATGGGGCGAGGACAAGGAAGGCCATGCACTTATATAGGCCAAGAGACCTCTCCTTGTCGGAGGGCTCCCATTCCTTCTACCCTTTTTTTAATCAAGAGCACCCTGTGCTCAGTTGTCTTGTAAATTCACAGAGGTTGAAAGCCTTCTTCCCATGATTGCCTGCACCTGTCTTGGTTAACCTTTGCCTGTGTGATCATGTTCTGGACCATTTAGTTAACCTTTGCTTTCATGTTTAACAAGACAAATACTTTATATATTTGCTGTGATGATCATGCCCAGACTATCTAACAAAAATACTTTTGTTTTGCTGGTCCTGACCCCACACTATATGGTTTTGTCCTTGGACTTTCCAGTTTATGCTATTTGTTTAAACCATAAAGACTTAAGTTAAGTGACTTGCTTTGTTCTATACATGCTGCGTCCACTAATTCCAAACCCTTGATAAGGGGATTGATGATAAAGGTAAGTAAACTTGACACCATTTCAGTATTCCTATCTACAATTCACAGGATATGAGGTCCCATTAATCACTCATCATTCCATGCCAGTGTGCCTACAGCAGTCCAATTAGCCTACAGCCTTCTCCATTTATCTCCATCCTATCTGCATGCTTCTCTATTCATCCCATATGGATAAATATGTAAACATAGGTTTGACCCCCCAAAAAAGATGTATTTTGTAAAGAAAAATTGCAATTCTTTTTTGTGGATGAAGGAAGCAGCAAAGTAGTAATTACTGGTATAATATGTTGTTATTTTATCCACATACATATATTTGATGTTGCAGGGTAATGAATGATCACATTTCCGCTGGTACTTCTTCCTTAGATTGCTTTCAGGCAGTGGCGTACTAAGGGGGGGGCGGGGGGGGCGGTCCGCCCCGGGTGCCAGCCGGGTGGGGGGTGCCATGGCCAGCCCCCCGCACCCCCCCATGCTGCAGCCGCCCGAGCGCTCTGTATAGAGCCTCAGGCGGCTGCAGCTTTTCCCGGGCGGTGCGTCCATGAGGGCGGACCGCACCGCCCGGGCGCAGCCTGAGGAGAGGGGCTGACAGGAGGGAGCGCTCCTGTCAGCTCCCTCACTGCAGCATTGCACAATTTCACTGAGTGTGCACTTCCTGTTAGTCCGGCCGGGTACAGCAAACAAAAGCTCCCTGTACCCGCGGACCAATAGAGGGCTCGGCCACCAGGTAGGGGGGAGGGGGAGAAAGTAAGGGGAGGGGGGGTGAGAAAGAAGGGGGTGAGAGAGAGAAATGGGGGGGCTGAGAAAGAGAAATAAGGGGTGAGAGAGGGGCAGAAAGAAACAAGGGGGGTGAGAAAGAGAAATAAGGGGGGTGAGAAAGAGAAATAAGGGGGTGAGAGAGGGTGAGAAAGAAACAAGGGGGTGAGAAAGAGAAATAAGGGGGTGAGAGAGGGGAGAAAGAAATAAGAGGGGGTGAGAAAGAGAACAAGGGGTGAGAAAGAGAAAAAGTGAGAAAGAGAAATAAGGGGGTGAGAAAGAGAAATAAGGGGGTGAGAAAGAGAGATAAGGGGGTGAGAAAGAGAGATAAGGGGGGGTGTGAGAGAGAGATAAGGGGGGGTGTGAGAGAGAAATAAGGGGGGGTGAGAGAGAGAAAAGGGGGGGTGGGTGAGAAAGAAAAAGAAGGTGGGTGAGAGAGAAAGGAGGGGGGGTGAGAGAAAATAGGAGCGGGGGTAAGAGAGAAATTAGGAGGGGGGTGAGAAAGAGAAATTGGGAGGAGGAGAAGGAAATTGGAGCGGGAGGAGAGATTGACATTCATCACATACACACAATGCACCCCTTGCACACAGAAAAACACACAGACACACATACACAAGCAATGCAACCGTTACACACAATGCATCCCTTACACACACAGAAACACACAATGCATTCATTACACACACTCAATGCACCCCTTACACACATTCAATGCATCCCATACATACACAGAAACACACCTTGCAGTCCTTACACATACAAACACAATTTCACACAATGCATTCCTTACACACATATCAGGACATCCCCTACACACTCCACCCCCTGTGAACAAACTCATTGGTGGAACATGAAGGTGGACCCTGGGACCCAGACCTTGAGCTGTGTAAAGGACCCCCAAAAATGGAGCTGCTTCCCGTTCTCCCAGAACATTGATTTTTGTGACCACAGTTACAAACCGCCTCCAGAGAGCCTGTTCTGCACCAGACCAGTGGAGCCAGACTGCAGCTAGAGCCCATCATCATCCTCATCTGGTTGTAAGTAGGCAATCTAGTATATTATTCGGGGCACTAAGCTCTAATTTACCTCACATTAAAGAAACACTATAGTCCCCAGAACCACTTCAGCTTAATGTAGTGGTTCTGGTGTCTATAGCCTGTCCCTGCAGGCCTTTAATGTAAACACGGCGGCACTGCAGCACTGGCGTTAGTTAACATGGCAAATCATATGGCTGGGGCATTGTGATGTCACATGGGGGGCGGCAAACTTTACTTTTGCCTTGGGCGGCAAAAATCCTTGTACCGGCCCTGGCTGGAGGGGGCTGTGTGAGCTGTGGCCGCACAGTGTCCCATGGTAGTTAGGGTGCCGTGCGGCCAGTACAGCTCACTCAAGCAAACAGCTGATAAACTGGCCGCACGGAGGAAATGTGTATGTGTGACTGTCTGCCTGTGAATGTGTGTGACTGTCTGCCTGTAACTGAGTGTGTGACTGTCTGTCTGTAACTGAGTGTGTGACTGTGTCTGTAACTGAGTGTGTGACTGTCTGCCTGTAAATGTGTGTGTGGGGCTGCAGGGATTTTGTAGAAGGGGGTGGGGGTTTTGTATTGGGACAGGAGTCTTTATAAGGGGGGATAAGCAGGGGATTTGTGGAAGGGGGTTGCGGGGGTTTTGTAGATGGGGCAGTACAGGATTTGTAGAAGGGGCAGGACAGAGGTTTTATAGGAGGGGCAGGGCAGGACAAGGGTTTTGTAGGAGGGGCTGACAGCGGTTTTGCAAAGTTTACAAATTGTAAAAATAAAAGAAATAAAACCTTTAACATTTTTTACAGGTTTTTTTTTTTTTTTTTTTTGGGGGGGGTGCCAAGCACAGGATCCGCCCCGGGTGCCAAATGCTCTAGGTACGCCCCTGCTTTCAGGCACTGATGCTCGCAGGGCCGGGTTTATGTCATGAGCACCTGTAGGCACAGATTTCTCAAGTGCTCTACTTGCTCAAATCATTCCCTTCGCCTTGTTTGCCACTTAGCTGTTGTATAGGTACATAATATTATAGGCTGAAAAACTAATTAAATCCATAAATTCCAACCTTTTACACATATCATAGTTTTATACTTCATCCAAAAGAAGACAAAAACCCATTTTTAGGTGATTACCAGCAAATTGTCATCATCTAAACCTCAAAAGATATAAACCTGATTCATTAGTATTCCTTTTCCATTGTTATCATTTTACGAGCTGTCAAAAGTTCACAAACAGCGATAAAGAAAAAATGTGTGAATTGTACAGCTATACAATGGCTTGAAAATGAATAGTATTGAAAAAAAGCAATATTAATAAATCTCAAAAATGTTTATTATATATGTTTTGAGAAATTAGTCAATACACATTTCATTTTGCAGTTTATTTCATATGTAAACATACACATAAAAACAATATGGATACCTGTACAGTTATATCCATGCAATACATTTTCCACACATTTAAAAAATAAGTGGTAAGAATTTATCTATCATCTTGCATCATGCCCAAATTCATTATGTACATTATGTAGTATATAAATGTGCAGCAATGAGAGGTGGAAATAGGCCTTTCTGCTGGTTTTCGGTCAGATTGTGATGTGGATTCACCAAAAGGTGACTGTTGTACATAGAAGAAAATGAGAAGATTATTAGAAGAAATTATAACTTCATAATCATTATCTTTATTATTTAGTTTACAAAGTATTAATATATCTGGCACTACTGCAATCAAATGCCCTAATATTTCTGTTCAACAATGTCTCAAGTACTCTTCGTTTTATGCGTGTATATGGTGCTTGACCCTTTCAGTTTTCATTCATGTAAATGTAACTGAATGATTTGCTAGACATTCTTCGCCTTTGGGATACTATTGCAGCCCAGAACATGATGACATACCATTTGTAGAAGTAGACAACTGAGGGTATTTTGAGCTGGTTGTTAAAACCATTTTATCACAAATGCTGGCCACATTTAGTAATGATATTTTCATTTGTGTTTTTTCAAACATACACGATTTCCATTTTTAAGAGCATTTCATAATCCACATATGTTTTAGTTCAATAAAGCCCCGATATTTTTTTAATTAGCATCTCATATATGTAACATTACCATGTACTGGTTTTCAGTTTTTTTTGGAAATTTACAGGGCCAAATATATTACATGCCCTTTCAAACTTGTACATTTTACAAATTTGATTTTCTGGGCCTAAGTTGCCTTTAATTATTGCAGTCTAGCAAAAAAAATATTCACTGTTATGGCATACCATTTTCAAAAGTAGACAACACAGGGGATTGAGAATGTATGGGGTATTTTGAGTTGATTGGTGTAGCCACGTTATCATGACCTTTGATTAGCTTGCCTTAACATAACCAGGCATGGGCCAAGATCAAGGGATTCAGAACAAGCCAAAGTCATGAATTCAGAACAAATAAATCAAGTCACATACACAGTCATTTGATTCAATAGTTTAGGTTAGATAAAAAATGGGTACCCCTACTACCGGTTGAATCGTACTCGGATCAACCAGCTTTGGGGCCCAAAGAAAACACACCTGTATGGACACTCCAGAGATGTCCTGGGGCTTAACCCCTTAGATAAATATCAAAAAAATAGAGCTCTAGATACTGGATCCGCAGAACCAGCACTATGAGCACAAACTGGAGTATAAAGAATATATAGATTGATATGAATAAAAATAATAAATAATAAATAATCCTGTTCCTTATCTATAAAGTAATCCCAGTGCAAAACAGTGTTACTAGCCTAATAGTTTAGGTTAGTATGATAGACTCTAAAACAGCCTGTAATGAATAGGCCAGCTAGAGATGGCCAGAAAGAGCAGTAGTAGCTAGAGACCATCTCAACTTTTTTTTTGTAACAGACTCAACAGTTTCTCCGAGTAGACTTTGTTTCAGACTGAGGGGGAGGATCCTAGAAGGAAATTGCTTACCACAAATTGATTCCCTGTTTCCAATGTGGAGGGCTTGGGGACTGGTTAAATACAATATCTGCTAAAAACTTTATTGTAAATTCTTGTATAGCTTGTATAGGGTTTTGGACTTGCTGTGAACCAACTATAGTTGTATGCATTAATCAGCCAAATATTTTCCAGCCCATTTATTCTGTGTTTAGATTTCCCCGCACATAGTCCTGCTTTCTTGCGCATGCTCGCTAGTGCATCCTAACTTACCGACCAATTTGTTTTTTACGACCAGGTCGGAAGAACAAAACCTGGTCGGTAAGTGAGGAGGGCCTGTATTAAGCAAGATAACTGAATGGCTCTTAAAGTGGCTCTGTCACCTCAAATTGTTCCTTTTGTTTCCTCTTCTCTTTCTCTGTAACTTTGCTGTGCCTGACAAATCTTGACAAGGGGTGGAGTTTAAGGCAAGCTCAACCTCTGTAATATTTGCATATATATGTTCCAACCAATCACAAAGCAGTATTCAAGCTGTGGGATGATTGTTTACTCTACCTGGTTTCAGCGGAGTCAGTTTGAATAATGCAGCCTTTCTGTGAGTCACAGTTACTTTCACCTCTCTGCTGTATTCAACAAACTGACACCTACAATTGGTATCCGAGCTTCATTGGCACATACGCTTCATTAACACGACAACAAAATATTACAACTTCCTTTGTTAAGTTTGTCAAACTAGCAAAGGAATTGGAGCTTGCCTTAAGCTCCACTTTTTGTCAAGATTTGTCAGATGTAGGGAAAATACATGTGACAAAGCAGTCCCTATTTTGTCTTCTGTTTTTTTAAGAGAAGTAGATCAAAAAGGAAGGAGAGAAAAACATATTCTGAGAGACAAAGAGAAGAGGAAACAATAGGAGAAAGCCAGGTTTGAGGTGACAGAGCCACTTTATGGCTATGCAGTATCTCGGCACATATTCAAGCCCCTCTACTGTAGTATTAACTCCTGGCAGTCACAATGTATCCTTCCACACTTTTTGGGGTAATAAAATTAGCAAAATGTTATTATAAAATGGAATCTCCAAGATCCAACACACATTGTATGAGGTTGATAGGTTTTAAAGATTGTGCTGTATTCTGTCTGCCCATTTTGCATAGTTAATGAACCTCTAGCATAAAAGCATAGGTGAAGCCAGAACAGAGAATGAAGATAGTAGCCTATACCAGTATTCTGAGTGACCAGGCTTAATGCAGTGGCAAGTTAAACAGTCTGCCATAGACAGGGCCGGACTGGCCCACCTGGATACCGGGAAATTTCCCGGTGGCCCGCGGCACCTGGGGCCGGTCTGACAGCTCCTGTGATCCCGGCGGCCGTGTGTGAGCTGTGCGGCCGCACAGAGCCCCATGGGAGCAGGGGGAGCCAGGCGGCCGGCTCACACATGGCCGCCCGGGATCATTTAAAAAAAATAATAATTAATTGCGGAGGGGCGGAGCTTATTGTGTGGCGGGCGGGGCTTAGCGTGCGGCGGAGGCGGAGCTTACTGTGCGGCGGGACCCGGCTAATTGCAGCATGGGAAGCAGGAAGGAGTCCCTGCTTCCCCAACAACAAGCCTTGAGGAGCTCCAAGCAGGAGGTCAGTGTGTCTGTGTGAGTGTGTGACTGTGTGTGTGTGACTGTGTGTGACTGTGTGTGTGTGTGTGCACCGTGACTGTGACTCACCGTGAGTGTGTGACTGTGAGTGTGTGACTGTGTGTGTGCGGACTGTGACCGTGTGTGTGACTGTCTGTGTGTGTGTGTGTGTGACTGTGACTGTGTGTGACTGTGACTGTCTGTGTGTGTGGACTGTGTGTGTGTGTGACCGTCCGTGTGTGTGTGACCGTGACTGCGTGTCCGTGTGTGTGTGTGTGCGGGACTGTGACTGTCTGTGTGTGTGTGTGCGGACTGTGTGTGACCGTGTGTGACCGTGTGTGCGTAACGTGTGACTGTCTGTGTGTGCGTGTGACTGCCTTTGTGTGCGACTGCCTGTGTGTGACTGTGACTGTCTGTGTGTGTGACTGTGTGTGTGTGACTGTGACTGTCTGTGAGTGTGTGACACTGTGTGTAACTGTGACTGTGTGTGTGTGACTGTTAGTGTGTGTTTGTGTGTGACTGTCTGTGTGTGCGTGTGACTGCCTTTGTGTGTGACTGCCTGTGTGTGTCTGTCTGCCTGTGTATGTTACTGTCTGTGTGTGACTGTGTGTGTGTGTGACTGTGTGTGTGTAACGGTCTGCCTGTGTGTGTGTGACTGTCTGCCTGTGTGTGTGTGACTGTCTGCCTGTGTGTGTGTGGCTGTCTGCCTGTCTGTATGTGTGGATGTTTGCCTCGGTGTCAGTGACTGTCTGCCTCTGTGTTTGTGTGCGCACCTGCTAGTGAGGGAGCCTCTGTGTGTGTGTGCCTGCTAGTGAGTTTGTGTGTGTGTGTGTGTGCCTGCTAGTGAGTGAGCTTGTATGTGTGTCAGTGAGCTTGTCTGTAGGGATCATGTGTGTGTGTGTTAGTGAGCTCTTGTCTGTAAGGAGCATGGGTGTGATCGTGAGCTTGTCTGTAGTGACCATATGTGTCAGTGAGCTTGTCTGTAGTGAGCGTGTGTGTCATTGAGCTTGTCTGTAGTGACCGTATGTGTCAGTGAGCTTGTCTGTAGTGAGCGTGTGTGTCAGTGAGCTTGTCTGTAGTGAGCACGTGTGTGTCAGTGAGCTTGTCTGTAGTGAATCTGTGTTAGTGAGCTCTTCTGTAGGGAGCATGTGTGTGTCAATGGGCTTGTCAGTAGTAAGCTTGTCTGTGTATCAGAGTTTGTCTGTACTAAATTTGTGTGTCTGCCAGTAACCTTGTCTGTGTGTGTCATTGAGATTGTCTGTCAATGAGCCTATTTGTGTGCATCAGTAAGATTGTCTGTGTCTGTGTGTGAGTATGCTTTACTGTATACTTTAATTACCCTGAAAGGACTAATATTTTGAATTAGAAGAAGAAATGTATCAATAATATATATATATACATACATTAAAGGACCACTCTAGGCACCCAGACCACTTCAGCTTAATGAAGTGGTCTGGGTGTCTGGTCCAGCTAGGGTTAACCCATTTTTTCATAAACATAGCAGTTTCAGAGTGCTATGTTTATGAATGGGTTAAGCCTTCCCCTATTTCCTCTAGTGGCTGTCTCATTGACAGCCGCTAGAGGCGCTTGCATGCTTCTCACTGTGATTTTCACAGTGAGAGCACGCCAGCGTTCATAGGAAAGCATTATGAATGCTTTCCTATGTGACCGGCTGAATGCGCGCGCAGCTCTTGCCGCGCGTGCGCATTCAGCCGACGGGGAGGAGAGAAGGAGGATCGGAGGAGGAGAGCTCCCCGCCCAGCGCTGGAAAAAGGTAAGTTTTACCCCTTTCACCCTTCCAGAGCCGGGCGGGAGGGGGACCCTGAGGGTGGGGGCACCCTCAGGGCACTATAGTGGTCCTTTAATATATAACATCCTACATAGCACAATGACTTATGGGGCTGGCATAGATTTTTTTCCAGGGCTGCTTCGTATCCCCAGTCCGGCCCTGGCCATAGAATAGGCTAAGGTCAAGGGAGAACAGAAAGCATAATAGTGAGGGCCAAGGTCAGGAGATCAGGACAGTCAATCAACAAGTTATTGGAAAACTAGTAAGAAACTATAGATAAATAATAGTGCTCTTTGGTATTCAGGAACCACAACATGGCAAGGAACTGGTATTAATCCATGACATATGTAACGGCTACCCTGGTATGGTGAGGGTATCAGCCGTTGGGGACGTCCTTTTCTTCCCGGCAAGTCGCTGTGTAGTGATGGAGTCGCCTATTCCCTTCTGCTGGATCAGGAGTAGAAGTCAAGTGCAGCTCTGAAAAGAGCTGAGTGATTATGCTGCAGAGATTCCCCTTTCAAGAACGAGACGAGGCTACGTTTTGAAGGGTCAAGAAGAACTAAGGATTTATTGACAGACACTCTCTTTTATGTGATTCTGCCCATGCAAGGGAGACACCCACATAATTAACAGTACAACCAATCAAGACAATATACATTCTGTACATCTCCTCCCCTTAGATAACTAAATAACATAATTAAAAAGGAACATATTTTCCCCAAAGTTCGGATGTACCCCCAAATACTTGTTTCTGGAGGACTAACATATTTAAAAATCAGCCCATTCGGTTCAGCCGTTCGGGAAATATGGGACTTGAAAGTTTTGACCGACCGCACGGGCAGAGTAGCCGAAAACAGTTCCATGAATGCTGGCCCTGCAGTCGGTCTTAGATCGTGTGTAAAAACTCCCGAACGGCTGGCCATCCGTATGCCATCCTGGGTTCACTGAAATCCCCATCCGTTGCCTTGTCGTTCGGTAGTTTTGGCGTGTCTCTTCCGAAGGTATGGAGGTCTCAGCGGTGTTCGCCTATTTGAGTGTCCGATTTTAGTTCCAGACACTCGACGGCAAACACCGCTGTTCGGGAGATAAAATGGCCACGAACACGTGGAAGTCCCAAAATGGCGGCCGTGCATACAGTTCCCATAGCGTTCGTGCGGTTTTTCCACGAAAATGCCCATCAGGCAGGGAGGTAAATTACTCTCAATTTAGAGTCAGGGTGGCCTGTTAGTACTTAGCAAGCATTCGCATGGAGAATGCTTGTAAAGTCCCGAACTGCATTTTAATCCACAAGTCTTTGCTGAAACTGTTCTTTTTGTTACAACATATATATACCATTGAGTGAAAGACTATTGGTCAGCGTCACATATGTGACGCCAAAGCATCTGTTGCTGATGTTGCTTTACTGACGCATAGTGCATAGAATCTAAAAGTGGATGTAGCCTTTTCTGGGAATAATACGCAACCTGGATGGAGTGGCCTACATCAGAAGGAACGTTTGAATAAAGCACAGCATTAATTTACTAAGCAGAGCAGTGTCCTGATAGAGCATGAACTGCAAGATGCTCTCCTAGTAACACAATGGTATATATCATCAGAAAGCACAACAAACGTTGCTTGTTGTAGTTCAGTTAACAGCTTTCATAGATAGAGATCTGATAGCTGAAGGGGATTGACAATAAACTGATAGCAACCACAATATAGCTGCTTTTTCTGATTGTATAAAAGTAACTACAATGGGATGCAGTACTAGATCTACACAAATTTCAGCTCAATGGATATTTGTGAGATAGCTCACTGCTGGTACTTGCCTGGGGAAAACCTTCTCTCTGTTCAATTTATAGTAAACAGGCACTACACTACAGATGTTCTCTGACCAACCACAGCCTGGCTAAGGCAAATATTAAACACTTCCTTCTAGCCATATCAATTCTAATCAGAATGGGAGCTGTGATGGAATAAAAAAGGTCAGCTTACACTCTCAGCCAAACACAGCCACCCATTGCTGCTCAAGTCAATGATTTCTCATTAGCCAAGCAGCACAGAGGGGATAAGAATGCTGGGGACTCTCATTTAGGAATTAAAACATTTAAAAGGGTTTAACACCAAAATGGAAGAATGGTGCCCATGGATCACAAAAGTCTGTAGTTTAACACTTGTCATGTATTTAAAGGTAATTTTACACCTGCCAACCCTGCCATACAGCCTTGATATTGCAGTTAGTTACTAAATGTTTTTACTGCCAAGCTTAGCAAGTATCTGGCAAGAGAAAAAGTAACTTGAACCAAAATGTCTTTTATATACAATGCAATAATACAGACTGCAGTAAACCTGATTTTTAATATTATAACTATTACTATTATTATGATGTACATTAATACGGTATATGTAACTGTTTACAAATTAAATATACTTGCATTTGTATGGCCATTTTAGCAGTGGTGATGGTGGTGATGATGACCATGATGACCATGATGACCATGATGTCCATAATGTCCATGATGACAGGGATAGCCAGGTGCACAGGGAGGATTAGCTACACATACATAGCCAGCTACTGGAGGAGGTGGTACTGGATAGCCTGGGTAAGCATAGGGTGCAGGAGCCACTGGATAGGTCCCTGGTGGAGGAACATAGGCTGGGGGTGGTCCATAATAGGTACCTGATGGAACAAAAGGCTGAATAATAAGAATCCAGTAGATTCCTCACTATCATTAATGTTCTATACAATGCATAACATGTATGCAACATGAATCCCATTTTACAAAACACAATCATATATAGACAAAGCAAAATTAAGCACAATTATTCTATTTGCCCTAGAAAATGGGTACAATATAAATATTTTAATGTTAATGTACAGAACCTTGAAGAAACCAAACTATTCCATTAACAAAAAGTCCACTGGAGTGATTCACTAGGGTGTGAATTAGGCATTGATTTGAAAATAAAAAAAAGAAAAAAGAAAAATGACCTTGAATTTAACCCAAAACTATAGTTCAGTTATTTGCCAAACACAATTTCAGAGATGGTGTTGTAAATCTCAGAGGATGGTAAATTGAGTTAGCTCAATGAATAAGCCTGCGTGTACTTGGCTTTAACTCCTTCACTACCAAAAAAGTGTATAGCTAAATAAAAGTATGTAAGTGTGTA
>OW240918.1:64541378-64582041 GCA_933207985.1 Pelobates cultripes | reverse complement strand
ACTCGAACTAGCTTAACACATTGATATCTAAGGACGTGGATTAGTAGGTAGCACTGTGTTGGGATAAATACAAAGGCGGGGAAAAGGGTTGGGCAAATACCTGAATTTCATGTTCTTCAAACATGATTTGTTATTTTTAACAAATACTCAGAAAATTCACCATTAGAATGACTCAATGTACATGTTTGCAAGTAGCACACATGACAAATCAAGGCTTAGACAACAGGAACTGAAAGTAGAAACATTATTTCATTATGATAATTATTACTATTGCACAATCAGATCATGGTGAAACAGCACATACTGTGCTCAGTTCCTCCTTGGATAAACCAGTAGTATTTAGAGATAGTTATTCAGGGCAGAATTTACAGGGCTAATCTAATGGTATCAAAACATTCTACAATAAACTTTAAGTTTCATAATCCCTAAGTTTGTGTTTGTTTTATGCTATTTCTGATAATTTAACTGTTATCTAAAAGGGACTAGAGTGCATTATCAGAGGAGGTCCCAGCATTAGTCTAGTTAGTCATCTACATAAGACCTCATGCACAGTGGGACTTTACGGCATTAGAGAGAACAACTACATACACGTTTCTCAACAATCCTGCTTTTGAGTCCCAATTTCTGTTCCATCATCCCACTTTAGTTCCCAGGTGTCACACAACTGAGGTACCTGGAAGCTTTCCCCAGGCAGTTAAGCACGGGTGCATCATCAGATTCATTTATGATGTACAATGGGTACGAGAACCATGCAGGGAGCAATTCAGCATCACTCCCTGCATGTTCCTGAAGCCTGGGCAATGGCCACACAGCCTGTCAGCAGGCAGGCATTTTTCAGGTTGGTCCACCTATTATGGGAGTCACTAGTGTCAGACAACAGGAACCCGCCTACCTCATCCTGATTATTAAGCTATTTTAATAACTTTGGGTGTATTCCGTCAGGCCACATTGACTTATTTGTCTTTAGTTTTGACAGTTGAAATAGAACCTTTTCCTCTTTAACCCCTTAAGGACCAAACTTCTGGAATAAAAGGGAATTATGACATGTCACATATGTCATGTGTCCTTAAGGGGTTAAACTCACATGTAACAATGACTCATTTGTCCTTTTTCCTAACTGAGGTCCCTTTCCTTCATTTTCATCTGTAAATACAGAACAAAAATATTAATTGAGACAATCAGCTATACCTTTATCCTCTTCTACCTACCTACCTTCTTTTTTTAATCCAACTAATCCTTGTTTTACTTTCCTTTTCTCAATTATGTATCTAAAAATGTGTTGTCCCCCTTTTTTACTGACTGGGCTATTTTCTGTGTGTGACTTGGAAGCTCTTATAACTTGCTTAGCCTCTTTCTGCCTAATCTTATAGATCTGTCTATTTTCCTTATTTTATTTCATGTTATAATTACTAAATGCTAACTTTTAGTTTTTCACTATTTTGGCCACTTCTGCGGAATACCACAGTGGTTTCTTACATTTTTTGTTTTTACTGACAAGCTTAACGCAATTTTCTGTTGCCTTCAGTAGTGTAAATTTTAAATAATCCAATTTCTCTTGAATTCAATTTAAACTGCTCCAGTCTGATAATGACTCCTTTACACACATTCTAATTTTAGAAAAAAAAACAGTTTTTCTAAAGTCTAAAACTTTTGTTTTTGTGTGGTGTGACTCAGTCACTGTTCTTACATTAAACCACACTGACTGATGATCACTGGATCCTAAACTTTTACTTACAGTAATATCTGATACCAAATCTCCAGTTATTAATACTAAATCTAGTATGGCCTGCTTACGAGTTGGCTCCTCATTGACTTGTTTTAGAGAGTCCCAGTAAGGAGTTTAGAATATATGTGCTCCTGGCACAAGCAGCTATTTTGGTTTTCCAGTTCCTATCCGGAAGATTAAAGTCACCCATGATGATAACTTCCCCCTTTATTGTAATTTGAGCTATTTCCTCAACTAGTAGATTATCTAAGTCATCTATTTGTCCTGGGGGTCTTTAAATCACACCTACATGAGTTACTGTGTGATTACCAAATTCTAACGTTACCCAAACTGACTCTATGTTCGCCTATGTAAACTAACATTTATTAGGCAAGATTATTTTGACTTAACTGTCTTAACTAGACATGTGCAATTTGTTTTGTTCCGAATGTACATTTGGCCAAATTTCGTGAATTTGGAGGCTTCCGAATGTCCTAAGTTCGAATTGCCTAAGTTCCAAAGTGGGTTAGGGGTAGGGTTAGGGATAGGGTAAGGGGTTAGGGATTAGGCTTAAGGTTTAGGGGTTAGGCTTTAGGGTTTAGTGTTAGGGGTTAGGGATAGGGTTAGGGTTCCGAATTACCAAAGTTCTGAATTGCTGAAGTGCCGAATTGCCAAAGTGCCGAATTGCCAAAGTCCCGAATTTCAGAAGTGCCGAAGAGAACCGAATGCCATTGGTCCGAATTGCAGAAGCAGACAAATTTTTTTACTTACCCAAATTACCGAACCGAACCAAGTTTTTTGCCCATGCACATCCCTAGTCTTTTCTATATAAAGAATACCCTGGTATTGCTATGTCCCAGTCATTTTTCTCATTATACTATGTCTCAGTAACAGCGACTAAATCTACATTAGTTGCCATTATTGCCACAAGTTCATGGATCTTATTCCCTAAACTGCGAGCATTTGTAGACATGACTCTAAGCTTATTTTTTTTATTTTTTTTGTCAATCTTTGTTTTTATTGAGGTAAGCAAGTATATATTACTGAACGGTGAGCATAAAGTTAGTGTAATTGATACATAAGAAATGAATAACATAGGTAATGCACTCTCTCCGTTGATTCACCTGTGTCTGATTGCCTCCTATTACAAGCGTTCTTACAAATTAATACTTTGCATTTAAAACAGTTGTATACAATTTTGTTGATGGTTATAGTGTCAGTTAAGCCTCAGGTCTCCGCTAAGGCCGTCTGTGTATTCCCCACCTAGATTATATCATGTGGATTGCTGGAGTGTGTGTGCTGCAACAGTGCCGTGCGGCGTAGGGTGCTAGGAGTCTCTATTTCCTGGGCATTATGTGAGTTATCAGTTATGACATCAAGCATGCTTAAACAAGGTTCAAGTACTAAACCTAATCGCCCCTGCCCTCTATGGACTCCAGTCCGGTGTTAGTCTTAGTCTGATAAGACTTGTCGGTCCATGTGTCGTGTGGGCTATTTAGGATTATGCCTCTGGGGACAGTCCCTCCTGGTCAACCCACTTATTTTCTGCTTGATACCTGCTGCGCATGTGCAAGTTGGAGCAACGTGCATTCTCCTGATGAGTGTACCACTCACGTACACTATTCCCTTTTGGGTTATTTTGGGCAGTCTCCCTCTCCTTCCCAGTCTAACTGGTTGTTAGGTCAGCCAAGTCATCCCCTCCCCCCTCTGTTATGGTGCTTATGGCCGCTCCTCTCCCGTCTCTCCACCTGGGTCACTACTGGGGTAGCGGACCGGGGCAAGAGGTTAGTGGGTAGGCGGAAGGTAGGAAGGGAGGTAGGTGTAAGGGAGAGGTGCTCTCCCCTGCCCCCCACAGGCCCCAGGCCGCCCCCCGCCAGGCCAAGCAGGCCCCCCTCCCCACGCGGTGTGCACAGCATCCCCCTCCCCTTTGTCACTGTGGGGCCCCTATCTGCCGGACAGGTAGAGGATCCATACTGCTGGTATTTATCCATTTTGTCCATCAGTGTCGCCATGAGCCTCTCCACCTCGTGTAGTTCCTCCACTTTATCCATCCACTGCTGGAGGGTGGGCACCCGGGTCATTCGCCATCTGACCGGGATCAGGAGTTTGGCCGCGTTGAGGAGGTGTTTGATAAGGGGTGTTTTATATCGTGAGAGGGGCATTGGGGTATGATGGAGTAGCATCTGGAGTGGCTGCAAAGGGAGGTCGGTTTCCAGCACCTCATGAATTGTCTTGTAAACTCCCTGCCAGAACGGGGCTATTTTATGACAGGACCACCATATATGTAGATCTGTGCCTGGTCGCTCTCCACACCTCCAACATGCATCAGGGACCTCGGGCAGCATGCGGTGCAGCCTCTCCGGGGTACGGTACCATCCGGTGAGCAGTTTATAATTTGTTTCCTGCAGTTTAGAGCACATGGAACTTTGATAAGTTAGTATGTATATTTTCGTCCATTGTGGGTCAGTGAGCTTGATTCCTGTGGCTTCCTCCCACCTGGCCGAGTGTTTCGCTGGTTCCAAAGGGACTGCTGCCTGGAGTAGAACGTCAGATCCCTTTAGTGATGTGTGTCCTGGCCTTGCATAGTTTCTCAAACTCTGTCAGTGGTCTATGGAAGAGATGTCTACCGCTTTGTGAGTTATAATATGATTTGACTTGGAAGTAGCGGAGCCTATGCACTGCAGCCCCAGGAGTGTGGTGAGCGAGAGCCTCGTCCTGATCGCACCCCATATCTGTACGGTCGCCCCAATGAGCGGGTGGTGTTGAGCTAGGGTTCCTCTCGTAGGTTCGTACCTCCATACAAGTGCCGGGAGCGCCCCCTCCATCTGGGCCTGCTCCATGTGTATCCAAATCTTAGATGTTTCGATCGTATGCCAGTCTACTTTGCACTGTAGATGCGTGGCTCTGTGGTAACTTCGGATGGAGGGGAGTCCCACCCCCCCTAGTGCCTTCGGTCGGTGGAGCAGTGTCTTTCTGATCCTGGGCGATTGATTTCCCCAGATGAACCGTGAGATATCCGAGTTCAGCTGTTGGAAGAAGGACGTAGGTAAGCATATCAGAATCAATAAATACTGGAATAAATACAGTAGGCGAAGGAGGAGGTTCATCCTGATGGCATTAATTCTTCCGAACCACGAGACACATAGACCAGACCATCGCAGCATATCCCTCTTGAAAGATTGCAGGAGCGGTGTGAAGTTGTTTTATCGCCCTTTTGCTCCCCTTGTTATTTTAAATAAAACATCCTAGCAAAACCTCTAAACTGCTCACTGAGAACATTTGTTCCCTTTTGAGAAAGATGCAAACCAACTTTTTTGTACAGTTCATTTCCATTCCAAACAGAGCTACCATGAGAAATGAAGCCAAATCCTTGCTCCATTCACCAAGCCACAAATTAAACTCCCTAATCCGCCTATTATTCTGAGTGTTATGCACAGGCAGAACTTCAGAGAATGACAGTGTGGAAGCAACCTGCCATATATCATAAGGCAAAACACTTATTTTACCTCTGAAACCTCATTGCAAGCCAGGTCATTTGTACCTAGATAGACAAGTACATCTAATTTCTCTTCCTGCTTTGCTTGCTTAACCATATTAAAAATACGTCTTCTGTCTCTGCGAGCAGTAGCTCCAGGAAGACATCTCACAAGGCCACTATTGTCTAGCTCCACACCTCTTATGATAGAATCCCCCGATAACAACTGCTTTCAATCAGGCCTCACCTTGTCCTTTTTTGTCACTGGTTGCTTCCACAAACTTGGTGCCTGAGCCTGTCTCCACAACACCACTACACTGGGTGCCTGAGCCTGTCTCCACAACAACACTACAGTGGGTGCCAGAGACTGTCTCCACAACACCTCTACACTTGGTGCCTGAGCCTGTCTCCACAACACCACTACACTCTGGAAGTGCTGAAAATAAATTATGTAGCGTCACACTGTGCAATATGCTTTTTATCCACAACTCTAAGCCTACCAGATCCTACAGTAATCCATATGCCATTCCTAGGCTGTCTCTTTGGCAGTGACTTTGCAAAAGTCTCAGCCTGAGTTTGTTTAACAGATAATTTACAAATCTCAAACTTCAAAAATACAATCTCCTGCTGAAAAATAGAGAACTATCTATAGATGAGACAGCATCCAAATATGCAAAAAGTGGAATGTGAAACAAATGCATAACAACTATTACACTGAACTAAGTCTGCCATTTTAATGAGGTTAGTAATTTAGTATGTGCATGGGCTCTTGGTCATAGACTGGGGACCTGAGTCTCTAATCAGAACACCCTCTATACCTGCCTCTAAAATAACTCTCAATGCCTTTTTAATTTGCATCCAAAAACAAGAAGGCATTCCCAATGATACCCAAAAAAACAGAAAGGGCCTAGCTCCCTCTCCTTAAGAACAAGAAAATAAGGATACCATTTAAGCAGGGGGCTTAATGAAAAGCCCTTTTTTCTTTTTTCCAAGTTCTGTGAGGTACAGGGTAATACAAAGTAGGTAGCAACCTGAAAATTGGCAACTAAGCCTACCTCAATAACAGACTATGGAACAGTAGGTTCCCTAGCAAAATAGTCTGCTTATGAATACTCAATCTTTTGCTCCAAATAACAAGAGTTCCAAAGGTTCTACAACTCCTCAGACACTAATATTAAATACAAAAACCCCACCCTCCCAATAGTGGACCAAGGATGCCCTGTTGTTTAGTCAAAATGTAAAGGGTTACTCCAAGCATAATGACCACGTTAATGGCTCGGACTGGACATGGTGCTTGGCGTCTGTATGTGCAGCATTTCACTATGAAACACTACACATATAGAAATATAGCTAACTGATGCCAATTCTGTCATCAGCTGATGATATCTGTCTTCAGCATGTTGGCGGCAACGGCCTGCCTCAGGCATTTAGGCACACTGTGCAAAAAATCATTAGAGCACCCCTGACCATACATCATTGGCCCCACACCCTTCCCTGGCCACAACTTCCCAGTGTGTATATCTACACCCACAAGGGAAGAGAGTTTCCATGTATGGGGAGACATTGCCGTTTAGTCATTAAAGGAGTAGACTTGCACAGAAGATACAAAATGAAGATGGATACTAGAACGTTTGAGACTACATGCATTAGTCTTTGTGTGATATCACCAAATACATCTTTTGCTGGGGAGGAAGATACTTTTTTTATTTTTTATTTTTTATTTTATATTTTTGCTGTGCATTAGAATAGTACATACATGCCTGAGGTACCCCAAGGGCAATCCTCAGGCTTAGCATAGTATTTGATAAGGCATGCACAATTGTTATATATAAACAAGAGGTAAACAGGGTAGTAAGATTTCTAGTTAGGTCTATATAACTGATAGTCATAATACAGGCTAAGTATAAACGTATAAAGGTGAGTTGTTTGGCTAGGAGACTGCCAGGGTGGCCGGAGTCAGTCGTCTAAGTGCAGCATGAGTTTACGGGGCTAGTGAGAGGGGACCGGGATAACACCTGCCGGTCCATTGGGGGGGTGGGTAGCTCTAGTCATGTTTCTCACCTCCATGCAAAGCAGTAGGAGAGTGGCCTCTCCCTTGCTGGTAGGCTGCAAAGTCTCGAGTCAGGGTTTGCAGTGGGCAGGGAAGCCCACAAGAGGTATCCCCAGCACCACTGGTGTTTCCGGAACAGGCGTAGTCGTGATCTGCGTCCAGGCAAGATTGTGGTTCAATATTATTGTCGTTTGTAGGGTGCTAGGCGCGGGAGCTCAAGCCACACACGTCTGGCCTGCTCCCTAGCCAGGCTCCACTCCAGAAGATGAGTTTTTACTAAGACAAAAGTATTACAATACTATCCAAAAGGAAGGAGAGACTTCATCTGCTTTTGCCTTCTGAGTAGAGATGGCTGTGGGGACAGATCATTAGAAAAGACGCCATGTCTAAATACAGACACAGGCAGCTTCTCCATGGACTGTTAGGTTGAGATCCTGCTTCTATGACCTTTCAACATTTCCTTTGGGTTCAGAAACTCAGAACATTTTCTGAGGTGATGGATGAGGCATGGATGATCATAAGGTGGTGGTAAGAGCTCAATTGCTTTTGGGCCCCCTTTAAGAGAAACAGGGAAAATCTCCTGCACAAACATCAAGAGGGAAGTCCAAAGGGCTCGCAAGCAGACAGGACATTACAGCAAAAATTGCCCAAATGAAAGTGACACCAAGGATGTAGAGATGCTGATGATGGAGTTGCCTGACAGCACCTTAAAGACTGAGGAAGAGGAGCGGTAACACAGGTTCCAGAAGCTATCTATCTATATATCTATCTATTTATTTATCTACCCTTCTATATATAGAAAAAAAAGGAAATTGGAGGCACACCAGCACATACCTAAACCTGAGGGGCCATCCTTGTTCTCTATTAATCCACGGATAGGCCCACAATCTATATTGACTGTTATTGTTGAATGGGTCCCTGACACAACTTTACTAGACACAGAATCCCAAGTGACTATTATATATTGCTCCTTCTATGAGGCAAAACTCAAACATATCCCGATACTACCAGCTGATGAGGTTAAGCTTTGGGGCATTAGCACTAGTGAATACCTTGTGGAAAGAGTGTTCCTAATGCAAATCATAATTTTTCAAATTAAAACTGGAAAAATGTATTCTATGGAAGTTGAAACACTGGTCTTACCTGACCATGGTAGACCATCTTCCCCTATTATTTTAGGCACTAACACAGACATGGTGCGGGAAGTGCTCCAGATTTATCTGAAGGAAGTTGGGGAGGCTTCATTGGTGGTAGGCTGGTGTTTCCTCCTATCTTGCAGAAAAAAATTCATAGATTGACCCTTCAACCAGGCTTCTTTTCTATGCCCCCATGACTTTTAGTCAATGCCTATCTGCCTATTTATCTATTAAAGGGGGAATGTCAGGTCTCTGTGTAGTCTCTTTCTGAGCAGGACCATGCTTTTAACCAAACCGATAGTAGTAGAGAAGAATCAGATTGGTGAGATTGGGATCACTTCAACATTGTTAGTGGCTAATCAGCAACTGTTAACTTATCAGCAATTATCAAATGATAAATTGCAATGTATTTATTTTATAAACCTTCAAGATTTTTTTGAATTTAACAGAGTTAGATATTTGGTACTGGTGAAATTACATAATTACTCCTTCAATTACCAGATTTCACTGTGATTATTTTACTTTACTTTTCTTTAATGTTAAATATAAAAATACCATAATAAAATGCCACATTCCAAAATAAATACCATGAAGTACAATGGTGTGAAATTAAAAAAAAAATCTGCTTGTCCAAGGGACTTGCGTGGTAGCCCAATCTACTTGTCCTGAAACAAAATAATTTAAATTAAAAAGATTAGGCCCCTTGCCAAGAGCCCTGAATGTTGATCAGGCTATTTACTGAACTCTGAATAAATCTGAAAGGAGAAATGGTGGCAAAAATAACTAATCTGGAAAAAAAATCTCTAAATCTAGTCACAACATGGCTATTTATGTCTCAGTTTTTCCATTTGCATTTATTTTGCATAAATTCAGTCTTGCCCTCCCACAGTCTCCCCCTTTTTTCATAGTGTGTGTGCAGTGTAAGCTTGCTATTCCTCATCTGTGTACAGTGTGCTCTTCCTGTTTGCCATGTATGTGTTATGAGTGCTGGCATGTATGCATATGGTGTGTACTTGCTGTTTGTGCAGTGAGTGCAGGCTATGTGTCATGTGTGTGCAGAGAGTACTGACTGTGCTTGGTGCAAATATGGTGTATTTTAGCTGTACGTCATGTGTGTGATGTGTGTGCTAGCTGTATGTCTGTCATGATACACACATACACTGACCCATACACACCAACATCCACACACACACACAAGAACTACACTTGCTCTGATACGCACACACATCAGATTACCTGTAGCTAGCATGCAAATTGTCCCATGCTTTCTTTGCCATTAACAGCATTGCAGGATGTCATATTGAATCCCGATGGACATGGGTCCTGAGCCATTCTGCCATTCTACACACCTCCTTGTGAGCTTCTACAGCTTTCTAATACAGCGTTCCCAGGTGGACCAGCTCGGACCTTGCCAGATATACACTCCCTGTCCAACACCAATGCTCCCAAAGGCAGCCCTGACTCTTGCCCACAGCCGGCTAGAATATAAAATCTTCCTGCCCATTGACTGTAACTGCATGTCCTAGATGTTGGGCAATATTAAATTCCACGTCCCTGAAGTAGAAATTAAGGAATATAAAAGTAGCTTCCATTGTGGCAAGAGTTAGAAAACATCTACAAAGAGAAAAAACAGAATGCCTTGAATGTCAACATTTGTGACAGTTTCACAAATGCGAGTAAGAATTTCAGGAAGGGCAATCAGTAAGGGATCTAATGTCTCTGCAAAATAGGAAGAATTGATGCTGGAGGAGATTGAGTACAGAGGTAAATAAACTTGATGCAATTCCAGTTAATCACCCATCTATACCAGTATGCATAAAACAGTCCAATTTTATGGCAAGACAAAAGACCTCATGTTTTGCTTAATCCTTCTTTACCATCTGTGAAGCTTCCAGAGCTGATTTCTAACAATTGATAACAAAACCTAGGTTTTGAAACAATACTGAGGTCATGTCTGTATTATGATGAAGGGTGTGTGGGTCTTGATCCATGATCAGAGAAAATCCCTTGAGAGTGAAGTAATGCCATGACCTGCTTCATTAACTCCTTGCCATCGAAATTTAACGATGACTTTGCATGACCTGTACAGTGAAGTACGCATCTTTGAGATTGAAATGGGAGAATTAGTCTCCCACTCAGAGGAGATCTCGTAGAAGATGGATGCCTTCCATCTTGAAGTGCTGATACATGACATGTTGGTTTAGGTCTCTCAAATGGATGACCAAACGGAGGTCTCTTTTTGTGGACTAGAAACATGTTGCTGAAAAATGTACGTGGGAAAGGCGATCGTTCGATCACTCGTTTGTCATGGACGCCCTCAAAAGTGTCAGGGAGACATTTTGTATGGGAAAGGTGACAAAGTGTATACCACACAGACAATTGTCAAGAAATTAATACAAATATAAAAATGCCACACATGCAATTGTCCAGAATAAGAGACTATAATTTGAATAGACTTACCCAAGAGGCAAGCAGCAAAGAAAGAGGAGTTGGGTGGAGTCTAATTGCAATATATGTTCTTGATAATGCATTTTGATTTGGTTGATTTGTTACCCACATTTCTTTTTATCCACAACTGTTTCTTTGCTGCCGGGAAGTTCAGAAAAGAAGGATTAAGCAAAATTTTCACCTCCTGTCTAATCCCTAACCTCCACCTTTTCCCATTTCTACTTGTCTGCTTCTCTCCCACTCTTATTTGAATAAATCTGGAAATATAAGTGTGACCCAAAAAATACATACATGGACTGCTTTTAGACACTGATGCTGGCAGGGACAGATTTACATTATGAGCACCTATAGAGATAGATTTCTCAATTTTGATAAAGACCTGGGAACAGGTCGAAACGTTGCCGTGTCCATTAAATATGCTGAAAATTATCACGGTGAGTGCCTGAGACCTTTTTTCCTTTTGATACAGATTTCTCAAGCGTCATGTCATGTACTTGCTGAAATTACTAAATCCACCTTTTTGACAGTTTAGCTGTTGCAGAGTTACATGATATAATGGGCTAAAATATCCTTTTACACATCTCATCGTTTTACACATGATCCCCCCAAAAAAGACCAAAAAAACCCCAAAACAAATTAAGGTGATAACCAGCAAACCAAATGTCATCATCTAGAGCTCCAAAGATATAAACATGATTAATTCGTATTCATTTTCCATAGGTATTGTCAGAGTATTTATATCGGCAGACATTTTGTGCTATGATAGAAACTAAAAGTGTATATTCTGAGTCACTCTGAACAGATCAGACTCCATTTTGTTATTCCAAGTTAACAAAAACAAAGAGACACAGGATTTCTTTCTGTAAGACTGGCCTCTTTGCCAGAGCTAAGGAATGCATAGCATAGTATAAACAAGTGATAAGAGGAATATAATCAAATCTAAACCCAGACGATTGTGACAGAGAAGATTAAATAATTTAATTTTACTGTCTATATATATATAAGGTACCATTGTATGGAAAAGGGTAAACTTAGTTCATGATCTGTCATATCAGAAATTATGGCAGGAATTGTAGACGCATAGTCTGGACAAAACTTAAAGAACCCTTTGATCTGTGAAGGATACGTAAGTTATAGTGGTCATTTGAGATAAGCAAAATGACGTCAAAATAGCCACCAGGAAAAGTTAACTCTTTCCTGGATAGGTATGTTTAGTGGGACAAGACTGCCCTCTATAGACCAAATAACTAATTTGCGATCTGGAAGATAACCACACCTCTAGTGCTTCTATTGGGTTATCAACTGATGACGTACAGAGAGTCTGGCCCTTTAAAAGTTAAGACAAAGGGAAGACAGGGAGGCAGATCCAAGAGATATGCAAAGAAAAAGAGGAGAGAGGAATTGGAACTTTGGGCACTCCAACCTCCATGCAGAGAGAGACATCCAAATATGTTCCTGAGACTACCAATCGGATGAAATATCTACTCAACTGGTAATTATACTGGTTTCATTTAATTAAATTAAATTAATTAAAATGTATTAATAGCATTATATATGACTGGATAAAGCACGGTCAGATTTCCATATTAAGAAATCTTAGTTAACTAAAATATATATAGTTATAAACATTCCATTCTGCAGGTGGAATTAAGAATAATTATATATTGATGTGATATTATCACGTGTTAGCATACCGCTGTTTTTATCCAGGTGTATTGATTTGCTCTAAATTAAGATAGATATCTTTTAGACAAATTAAAAATCTGCTTATATAATGTGGTAGATTCTCTTATTGGATGGTTTCAGGAAATGACTAATGAACTGGGTTAAATGTTATTTTATTTAAAAATTACATAAGAATAGATCTTAACTACCTAGGAGATCTAGCCAGCATTGAAAGGGTTATTCTAACTGTCAGCTAAACTTTACGACCTTACGCTGCACTCTGAGGAATTCTGTTCTTCTGTGAAAAGTTTCACTTTCAGCCTGTGTTAAGGATAGTTATAAATAATTCTTGACAGGAAATGCTATTTAGCCATTGTAACGTAATACCCATTTCTTTGTATTGCATATAATTTTGTACTGGATATTCATTGATTATTGTTATGCATGTTACATATATTATTATTAATTAACTTGTCATTATAAATAAAAATCTATTTTTATACATTGTGATTATTTATATGAAATACTTTCCACTTAACACGATAACGATATTTGGGATCTGAGAATTGAATTAGTGGGCAATTCTCACTGTTACTATTATTATCCCATAAATATCCCCACAGTATCATTTTATGATATGGATGTACTGTTGTTGTTATTTTATGAATTAATTCACACCTAAAAATAAAAGTCAAATATATTGATGAGTAATAATTAGTGAATTGTGCAGCTCTACAAGGGCTTTAAAATTAATTGTATCGAAGAAAGCAATAACAAGCAAATCTCGTAAATGTTTATTATTATTTTTGTTTTACTGAGTCAATACACATTACATTCTGCAATTTATTTAATATGCAAACATACACATTAACACAATATGGCTACATATACATTTTGTGTCTATATTTTCATTTGAGCTCTATCCATGCAATCAATTTTCCCCACATTAATAAAAAGTGGTACAGGGTAATCCATTATCTTGTATCATGTCCACATTCATTATGTAAAAAGCAGTAACAGGTACGGGTACATTATGTAACTGTGCAGCAGTTAAGAGGTTGGAAGTGGTATTTCTGCTGGTTTTCGAGCAGAATGTGATCTGGATTCGCCAATAGGTTGTACATAGAAGAAAAAGAGAAGGATATTAGTAGAAATTCTAACTTCTTAATCATTACTAAAATTATTTATTTTATAAAGTATCAGTATATTTTGCAATACAACACCAATATTTATTTTTAACAATGTCTCAAGAGTACAGCAATACCCTTCATGTACAGACTTTATGGGGTTTACAGGGTCAAGTATGCTGCCTGACCATTTCAATTTTCATTAATTGAAATGTGACTAAATGATTTGCTAGACCTACCTCAACTATGAGACAGTATGGCATCCCAGCAATAAAAATTACCCCAGCAGTTATTCATATTTATTCCAGTAGAAATGTCTCATAAGGATGAGGTGCTTGTCCCTGTAGAACCGTATGCATTTATTTATTTATTTACTACACCCATTATCCACTACTAGGGTCAGTGCCCAAAACATTATCTATGTCAGGTCAATGGGGTCCCAGTTGTTTCTTTTAAATTGTTGTTAACCTGTATGCTGACAAGTACTGGCTGGCAAACAAATTGAATAGCTGTATGCTGTCATGAAAAGTTTAAAATAATTATTATTTGTTCACAATCTTCAAAACTTATTGTGATGCCAAGAGTTGCCATAAATGGGGGTATTTTAGGTGTGGCTACGTTTGGTGGCACCCAAATTTTATCAGACAAAGTGGGTATTATGGGCATCTGAAGCATCACTTGGGACATCTATATCATAGACTGTAAGAGTGTCACTATCAGCTATCTCAAATGTCTCACTCTCTGATTCACGCAGAATAGTAACGTGCCATGATTCAAAAGACATTTTTTAATTTTATTTTTATATTTCTACCTAACACCAACTCCCTAAGTCCAACTCCCACCCAAATTCCCACTTCCACCCAATGTCAATCCTACACCCCACAAAACAAAGAAAATTTACATTCCAACACAGTCTTTATGAGCATTTTATAAAACTTTTATGTTTATTAAATACTCTTTTTATTTGGGGGAAGGGAAGGTGAAAGAGCCGCTTGAAACAGCAAAGAGTTGGTAGATTGAACGCATTGCAAAAGTGACAAAAGGGCCTTGGTTACAAACACATCACATCTCAAAAGAGCCTTGACCCTTAAAGGGTTAAAGGAAACATCTATTCCTGACACTACACTGTAAACACGTTTGAGGTGGGCAACCCCACCTTGCCCCGTTATAAAGGGTTAAACCGCAACTTTATTCCAGTGATACACGGGTCCGCCGCGGCTGGGCCCACCCCCGCTCCGCCTCCTTGGCTGATATTATCAAAACTGACTATCTCAACCAATCCAATATTACTCCTGCCAACCATGTAATACTGCCCTGAGAATGTTGCTAGTTACTAAAAGTTCGTATTGCCAAACCTAGCAAGTATCTGGCAAGAGTAAAATTAACAAATGCCAAAATGTCTTTTATATAAAATACAATAATTAAGATTTTGTGAACATGATTTATTATTATTATTATTAGTATTAATATATTCATTCATGTGGAAAATGTAACTGTTGACAAATTAAATAAACTTGCCTTTGTATGGACATTTTATCAGTGGTGGTGATGGTGACCATGGTGGCCATGGTGGTGATGGTGGCCAAAAAGTTTACCAAGAAGTCCATGATGACCATGATGTCCATGATGACAGGGGTGGCCAGTTGAGCAGGGAGGATTACCAATACACACATAGCCAGCTACTGGAGGAGGCGGTGCTGGATATCCTGGTTGAGCATAGGGTGGTGGAGGCACTGGATAGGTCCCGGGAGGAGGAGCATAGGCTGGAGGTGGTCCATAATAGGTACCTGATGGAAAAAAAGTCCAAGTAGTAAGAAAAAAGAAGGCGATCTCTCACTATCCATAGTGTTCTATACAGTGCAGAACATATATGCGACATGCATCCTATTTCACAAAACACAATTATATATAGACAAAACAAAAATATGCACAAATATTCTATATGCAGCAGAAAATGGGTAAAATTTAATATTTTTCTTAATGTAAATTTAAGAACCTTGAAGATATTAAAAAAAAAGTCAGCTGGAGTGATTCACTAGGGTGTGAATCTGGCATTGAATTGAAAATTTTAGGAAAAAAAGATCTTGAATTTGACCCAAAACTACAGTTCAGTTATTTGCCAAACACAATTTCAGATTTGGTTTTGTAAATCTCAGAGGGTGGTAAATTAAGTTAGCTCAATGAAGAAGCCTACATGTACGTGGGTTGTACTCCTTCACAACCAAAACAAAAAATGTTGATGCAAAATATGCCCTTTGCATAATCTGGGCAGCTATGATTGCAGCATTTTGATTCATGATTACACAACAAACGTCTGCCCAAGCGCTGATCACAGGTTCTCACAACATGAACAAGCATACATAATGTGAGGTACTTATGCAGAATCTATTTAAAATACTGCTTTAAATATTTAACTTAATTGTTTTGTCCATACATGAGAATCAGCAGAAATGTACGTTTATGCCATTAAACATTAACCCAACCACCATGACCATTTTGGCATTTTGAAGTGGTCATGGTGGTAGGAGTCTGTATTTGCAGCAGTTTAGCTTCAAATGCTGCACATGCAAAGGTATTGGCACTTGTGACTTAGGCTGCATAGAACCCTCTTGTCAATTCTGTACATATTTTACGTCTGTATATTTTTTTCAAACTTTTTCCCTCCCCTGTTTTTACCCCCAACTTCCTCTTTTCCCTCATCGCCCCAGAGTGTGCACATGTGCTCTGAAATCACAGGCTTCTCTATGACCTAGTAGCAATGCACAATAGGGCATGTAAGCTTAAAAGAAGACATTGGTTAAGGGTTCCAATACCTTTTTAAGCAGTGTGCTATCTACTAAAACAAACAAAAAATAAAACAATGTCCCTGTTCCTTTCCAGAGTACAAACAATCCAGTTTCTGTTGATAATTGTTTCGCATTTGCTTGGCTGTGAAGGGGTTACCATAGAGATTTGTCTATTTACAGTAACTTGTGGTAAGTGGCCAATTGACTTGGAAAATGTGTGGCAAAAGAATTTTGTTGAAAAAAAAAATCTGGTACGTGGCTCAAAGTTACAAAGTCGTTTATCACATTTTAATATAGTTCAGCATCCAAAGTTATTCTCTATATAGTAAATTGACTTTAATTAAACAGAGACATTTTACTCCAAAACTGGTGAACTGAAAAAATTATGTCAGCTATTTTTTTCTGCTCAGCTAATTTAGCTTATAATCTTCAATTTCATGGTCAATTCCAGACTATTAGTGAATTACACTGAGTATTTTTAAATTAGAAAATCCTTAAAATGATTGGGATTCATTTGCTAAACAGTGAATTGTAAGAATTGAAAATTGAATTACAAAAAGTACGTAAAAGCTGAATTGTACACTTTTTTCAATTCACCTAATGTAGCCTGAATTTTGCAGTTTGGTTCATAATTCCTGATAATTCACTATTTACTGGATAAACCCATGTATGTAGTAGGTGGGACTCTGAATGAGCACTGAATAATTCTTTAGATAATTTTCTAAAGATAAAGTGTAACTTTAATGTAAAAGAATCAACTCAGCAATAAAATTATAAAAACAAATGTAATAAATGAGGAAGGGAATGTGTTTATGTCTTGTATATATCACATTGTTCCATTTTTTATTAAAGGGACACTATAGTCACCAGAACAACGACAGCTTATTAAATTTGTTCTGGTGAGTAGAATCATTACCTTCAGGCTTTTTGCTGTAAACACTGTCTTTTCAGAGAAAAAGCAGTGTTTACACTACAGCCTAGTGATAACTTCACTGGCCACTCCTCAGATGGCTGTTACAGATCCTTCCTGGGGCATGGCTGCCTAAAATGCATCCACACATTCAGGGCCGTCTTTAATAACGAATGGACCCTGGGCAAGTGTTTGCTTGGGCCCCCCGTGCCCTGCCGCTCTCGCCCCTCACTCCCTGGTATGCAATCACGGCATCCATCCCAACGCAGTGGCGGTACTAAAGTAGAATGAATTTTATTGGGACCCCCAATTGCAAGGTTGGACTAAAGGTAGAACCCCATCTGTCGTGCAACTCCAACAATGCTTTGACAGCTGGGACTCTACCAATTTCCCATGCTTGCAGGGTTGTATTTAGCACTGAGCCATGTTAGTATGTTTGAATGTAAGCATGTGTTTGTATGGAGTATGTTTGTGTGAATGTGTTTGTATGTGGTACTGGAGTTTGAATGCAAGTGTGCATTTATGTGTAGTGTTTGTTTTTGAATGTAGGAGTGTGCTTGTATGTAGTGTTGACGTTTCAATGCAGGAGTGTGTTTTATATGTAGTGTTGAAGTTTGAATGGAGGGGTGTATTTGTATTTAAAGTTGCGGCTCAGATGCACAGGTACACACTCTGACGCACAAGCAGATACACAGATACATACACTGACTACATACAGATAAACAGGCACATACACTGACAGACACACTGACACAGGTACATATATTGACACACACACAGACACATACACTGGTAGACGTACTGACAGACATACTGACACAGGCACATATACAGACATACTGACACACAGACACATATACCGACATACTGACACACACACACAGACACATACACTGATCAACATACTGACACACATACACTGACAGAAATACTGACACCCACACACTGACAGATATACTGACACCCACATACACTGAGAAATACTGACACACACACACAGGCACATACACTGACACACACAGACTGATATACTGACACACACACACACAGACATACTGGCACACAGACAGATATACTGACACATGCATACACATGCACTAACAGACATACTGACGCACTGACAGACATACTGACACATACACATACTGACACACACAGATATACACACACATATATACTGACACACAGACAGACATACTGACACACACACAGACATGCTGACACACACACACATACACCTAACACACACACACTAACACACAAACACACACACTAACATACACTACACACACATACACTAACACACATACACACAAACACACACACACTAACATACACTAACACACACATACACTAACACACACATACACTAACACACACATACACTAACACACACATACACACACACACACATACATACACACAAACACTAACACACAAACACACACACTAACACACATAAACACACACATACATACACTAACACATACATACACTAACACACACATACACTAACACACACAAACACACACACACATACACTAACACACACAAACACACACATACATACACTAACACACACACACAAACACACACATACACACACACACACACATTTTTTTTTAAAAATGTAATCCCCCCAGCCTCCTTACCTTGTGGAGTGCTGGGGGGATTCCCTGGGGTCCAGTGGTGCTGCTGGGCTCCTGGGCGGGTGGCCGGTCGGGCAGGCAGGCGCGCGCGCGAGGGAGCACTCACTGCTTCCTCTTCAGCTCCCTCGCGCGCCGCGTAGGGATGCCGGCGCCGGAAGATGACGTCATCTTCGGCTCCGGCACCATCAGTGCGGGGCGAAAGCAGTAATCTTTGCCTGGCCCGCCGGCCACTCCCTCAGCGGGGAGGGCCTCGGCGGGCAGTGCGAGGCCGGGGCCCCAGCTGCCTGGGCGGGGCGTGCCCGTTGAGCGTTAAAGCACACACATTCAGTGTCTCCTCCCTCTGCATGCAGACACTGAACTTTCCTCATAGAGATTCATTGATTCAATTCATCTCTATGAGGAGATGCTGATTGGCCAGGGCTGTGTTTGAATCATGCTGGCTCTGCCCCTGATCTGCCTCTTTGTCAGTCTCTGCCAATCCTATGGGGAAGCATTGTGATTGGATCAGGCTACCACTTCTGATGATGTCAGCAGACAGGTTTTGACTATTGACTACAGGCATACCCCGCTTTACATACACTCACTTTACATACACTCGCGAGTACAGACATACCATCGAGTGTACTTAAAAGGGGCCCAGGGGGGCTAGATGGTGTTTTTAACACTATAGGGTCAGGAATACATGTTTTTGTTCCTGACCCTATAGTGATCCTTTAAACATTTTGACCTCTAACTTTAACGAATGTGAATGCTACCTTGACATTGAAAAATTATTATTATAACATTTACTGGTGGCTTGTCCATATGATCCCCACCAGTTTTTATGTGGAAACAAGATTATTGACAGCAGATTTTTTGGGGGGTAGGGAGTTAAGCTAAGGAAAAAAGTAGATTAATCTACTCGAGTCATAGTCCATGTGTCTGCCAAAATAAAATTAAAATAAACTGTGTCTCTTTAATAGGTTTCAGTTCTAGTAATGCATACTGAGGTTCTAATACCACAGCATGCAGATTAACATCTGTTGATTATAGTATCATTTATCAACATCCCGATAGTTTAGCCTTATACCTACCTACCTAAAATGGAGTGAATATGTATCGGGAAAACAAAAAGTCCCACATACTTTAACCCCTTAAGGACACATGACATGACATGACTTGCCATGATTCCCTTTTATTCCAGAAGTTTGGTCCTTAAGGGGTTAAGACCATAAACTGGGTGTTAACTTAGTAAGTTAATTCCCATCACAAGAACTCTATTGTAACAATTAATGTGAAATTGTTGCATAGTGTTTCAGGTCGCTATGTTGTTTTACGAATGAACCACAAGAGGTGCTAGAGAATTATATAGAAATACAGTAAGTCTACCATTTTTATCAGCTAGTTGGAGTAGAATTTCCCGTTTGTTGTTCACTTTTTTTTGTTTGTTGTGTTACCATTATTAAACAATAAAGATTTACTGAATTTTCAAATTATAATTTTCCTTTTGTGTCTGAACTGGCTTTTTGATGGGTGAGACTTTGGTAACACTAAGTTTAGGTTCTGCAGGGTCCCACAGCCATCACTGTGACAGCTGTGGAGAAAAAAGCATTGTCTATGGAGGCTCCCATAGGATTCTCCACAGATTTCTGTGTTGTACTCTCAAGTATGCTCGAGAATACAGAACTGATGCGGGTTCCTGGCAGACGAAGCCCCGGAAGCTGAAGAAGATCCACCATATGAAGATGGCGGCAGCCACAAGGGACATCTTCAGGTTGGTAAAACTTGCCTTCCTATGCACCTCAGGCAGTGATGTCACCATCTGGGGGTCTATGCAAAACATGTAAAGACACCAGATGGTGACAGAGCCACTTTAAGAAGAAATTTCAGGGTCCTCCCATTTTCATTTGGACACCTGAGCCAGCTGCCAATTAGTAAATGCATGGTACTTGCCTATTTATTAATGGGCCATCATTGGCTCATAGCACCAGGGGTGGGGAACAGTCCCCACAGGATAGGGAGACAAGAAGCCATCTTGGAAGGAGCATAGAGAGAGCACAGCAGCAGCTCCTGTTCCCTGTCCAAAGCAAGTGTATAATATTATTATGATATTATCTTTTTATCTCCACCAACAGCCACAGTGACTCAAGTCTGATTAAGCAAGGGAAAATGGCAGACATTTGTGACAGACAGGTCTGGTAATTAACTCCTACTGCACATTGCATAGTATAAGCCCAGCTGTCCAGTGCCCGCCATCTTATTTAAACAGTTCAGTGCTCTGTAGCTGAGACCCGAGACACTCGCAATGTGGTTAGTTGGAAAGTTGTGAATATCCACATTGTTAAAACAGCAGGATAATAATATTTTCCTTATACCCTTGTAGTTGTCAAATGATCAATCCACAATGATTATATTGAGTCAGGAGTAGCTGACATGTTTCATAGCAACAGCAACATGTGCTAGAAAGATAACATTTTAAACTTACTCATTTATAGCACTATTATGTATTATGGTATTTTGGTATTGTACTCATCTCTGTGTATCATTATTATTAGTATCAGCATTTATATTGTGTCAACATATTCCTTTACAATTATAGAATAGGGATATTTGACAACAAGTAATTTGCATACTGATTATAACCGAGACAAGGGGTGAAGGCCCTGTTTAAACAAGCATATAATCTATGATATAGGTATTTCTGTATTGTACCAAGATCTAAGTATGATATGAATATCTCTGTATTCTTCTTAGTTCTGTGTATTGTAAAGGTGTCTCTGTCTTGTACATAGCTTTGAGTATTGGCTATCTCTTTATGATGTCTAGCTCTGAGTAATATATGCTTCTCGGTATTCTATGCAGCTCTGTATATTCTTGACAAACAAAAGTCGTAAAAAGTGGATATTGAGAATTTCTATAGGAATGGTTTTGTTCTTTATTATATGTTGTGCAAAACTTCAAAAACAATATGATTTTATGAAAAGCCAACATCTCACTAATAGTGTGAAGTCTACATGGTCAAAGCAGGTCAGAGCCAATAAATGAGATGTGAGCTAGCACTTACCTTGATTTGGATTCCACATGATGAAGAGTCCTGGAGAAAAAAAAGAGAGAAACATGTCAAAATATAGATTTATATTTGTAAATAAATAGACAGATAGAAGGATAAAGAAAAGTGTTATTAAATGGATAGTCCAGGACCCATCTGAAAAGTCTGTAGTCCACTCTACCACATCACAAGTTCTTTCTGTAGTGGTTACGGCATTAGGAGGGTCCTGCACCTCCGCAATGTAAGTAGTCAGATTATTTTTAGAATGGTTTGACTCCTTACTTGCATCACTTATTGCCTCACTGCATCCTATGGAAAATTGGAAGCTGTCTATCTGAGTTAAGCTCACCAGTGCTTAGCTCAACTGACAACGATAAGCTGCAGTTCTCAGCCAGTGAGCTAGCTCTGCATTGCAAGGCTTAGCTTAGGAGAGCTAACAGAAGTTCCTGTTTAGGAGTTTCCTGCCTTCCATAAAAAGTAATGGAAGTGGGGAGTGCCATCCAGGGAACCGCAAGTAAGAAGTAAAACTGTGAGCAAATGGTTTGACTACTTACAATTGGGAGCAACAGGGCACTCCTGGCACCATAACTACTGCAGCAAACTATAGCAGTTATGGTGCATAGAATGTTCCATTGCATGTTATTTATTTTAATGCGTTTTTTGCCCTACAAGAACAAATGTTTCACGTTTTTTATATTTTCATTATAACAAAAATAAAATTTAAAAAGTACATTATAGACCTCTCTTGCTGCAGAATTAATTCTGCACATTATTAACACAATTTTACAATCTTGCACTCAAAAGCCTTCACAAATCAAAACTTCATCTGAATGTCTTCTCAATCTAGGCCAGGCATAGGCAACCTTCGGCACTCCAGATGTTTTGGACTACACCGCCCATGATACTTTGCCAGCATTACGGGTGTAAGAGAATTATGGGGGATGTAACCCAAAACATCTGGAATGCCGAAGGTTGCCTATCCCTGATCTAGGCCATAGGTGTCCAACCTTTTGTCTTCCCTGGCCGCATTGAGCATAGAGGAATTGTCTTGGGCCACACATAAAATCTATAATATAATTAATTAATATAATAATACTTGAAAACCCCTTTTTATTAATTTTGTTTAGTACATAGCTCCCTTATTTGTTATCCTTATGTGGAATTGCCATATTTAAGGATACCAAATTAGAGAGCTATCTACTAAATATATACACATGTATATGCACACATAACCACATATACACACACACAATCACATAAACACACACACACATACACTCACAGACACACACATGCACTCACAGACCCATGTGCACAAAAACAAATATATATACACACAATCACAGATCCACACACACACACACAATCACTGACCTATACACAATCACATATGCACACATGATCACGTCTATATACACACAGACACACACACAATCACAGACCTATACACTCAATCACATACATACACACAATCACAGACCTACACACATATCCAATCACGTACCAATACACACAATTACAATTACACACAAAATCACAGACCTATACACACAGTCACATACATACACACACACACAATCACAGACTCACACACACAATCACAGAACTATTCGCGCAATCACATACATGCACACACAATCAGACCCACACACACAATCAGAGATGTACACACAAAATCACAAACCCACACACATAATCACTGACTTACACAAACACAATCACAGACATACACACAGACCCCCCACCACACACACACACAATCACTGACAAATCATACACAAAAATGTAATTCATCACTGTGCCATGTAGTGTGCGGATATATATATATATATATATATATATATACACACACACAAGCTCACTACATACCAGCTCACTGACACACACATACTCACTATAGACAAGCTCACTTATACACACATGCTCATTACATATAAGCTCACTTACACACATACTCTCTACAGACAAGCTGAGACACAAACATAAATTGTACAGCGCTACGGAATCTGATGGCGCTATATAAATAATAAAATAATAATAATAATAAAAGCTCACTCACTAGCAAGCACATACATACAAGGTCACTGACAAATTAGCTGAAGCTTACCTGGCACTGAAGACTGTGGGAGCTTTTTTTTTACCTCTTCCTGCTCATGTGTGGGCGTGGCTTATAATCAGGAGGCGGAGCTTGCATGCGGGGGTGGAGCATGGACACGGAATTGCCAAAAATGGTGAAAGGGAGCCTCACAGTGCTCCCTCTAGCCGCCAGCACACCATTCATTAATCCCCTCGGCCTGACACAGGCCGTCACAGTCCGAGGGAAAAATTATTTCAATGGCATTTTTTTTATTTTTAGAGCTGTCAGCCTGGGTGGGCCAATCCAGTCCCTTTCCACCCACAGTGCAACCGGCCGCATGTGGCCCGCAGGCCGGGGGTTGGACATCAGTGATCTAGGCCCTCAATTACACCTCCATTGTCTTGTACCTAATAGACTTGTGCACAAATGTGCTTCAGCTGGTACAAATTAGTTAAATTACTTTAAGTCTATGCCCGAACAAATTGATCCATTCAGGATTTACCTGTGGAGTCTTCTTCAATCAATAAGACTCCTTTGGTAAATTGCAGACGGATCAATTCTTTCAGGCAGAGGATAAATGGCATTTCATAGTTCCTCATTTTTATATAGTTCAGCTGGTCGGTTTGTTTACAATATTTGGAAAAATGGTTTATTCCAAAGTTGTTGTTTTTATTTTTTGTTTTATAACCTTGAAAAAAAAATCATATTCCAATGAAAACCGAAACTGAATTACCATATGGCAGTAATTTATTTATTCTTCAATTTTCTGAGGAACCCCTAATAAGCCACCAAGGAAATCCATCTGCCAAGCACTACACAGTTTATATATTAACACCACCTGTATGACGCTTCCCAGGAAACTCTCAGCCCTTGATTTGATACAGTATATTCTGCTTACACAGAACAAGTTTTTAACATTTAAGCCGAAATGTTAGCAGTTTGTAATAAGTCATGCACACTTGAAATGTAGACGGCAGCATAAGTCCTAAAACAAAATAGATCTCCAATTCAATAAAGCTTACTTAGTAAATATTTTATCTAGTAACCTCTACACAGGCATAAAGGAGCTACCTCCAACTGCACAAACATCAGTTTCGAAGAAACACGTTTTACAAGTTAAGCAACCACACACAGTTTGTTTGTTAGTACATTTCATTATGTAAGATCCAACATTATTTTTAATGACCGCAATTAATTATACAATGGATCATATTATAATACTAGCTAATTATACACAATGCAAATATATAATTATTCTGATAAACTGCAATGTTTGCACTATTATACTCTCCTATACTACCATTATTTAACCTGTCCGTGCTGGAAAAGGTACATTCAGCAGATTGGCTGTGATAAAGCTGCCGAGTGTCCTGGTATAGTGTGCAATGACCAACATACATAAATAACTTTTTGAATAGTCTTAAAATTATTACGTATTATTTATTATGGATTATTTATTTAGTAATCTGAAAATTGGGAAAATGACCTAATTTTACCTTCGCTATATATGTTTTTGTTGTGAGTTGGGTTGGATGCTGTTAGGTGCGGCTGTTTTGTGTTAGTGTGACTTGTGATTTATGGGAGGATATTTGTGAACACAGTAGCATGAGTAGAAATCACAGGACTTCATGATTGGGGCTGCATGACTAAATATGAAGCATACTTGATTTATAAAGTGTTGATAGAACAACATACAAAACAAAAGACAGAACGCCAGATACATACATATAAGCATACTTAAAGAGTGTTTATATATAGACCTGTTGTACAGCGTTACAGAATTTTTGCCACTTTATAAATTAATAATAATAATTAAGGCTAAAATAGGCGAATTGGAAAACAAATCAACAACTTTTCCAACTTGGCTGTATTGCATTGCATGTTGAAACTTAGTTGCCAAGTTATCACAATAATACATATTAAGCAGTTTGTGTATATATACTGTATGCATATCTACAAATCATATAAGATAATAAAAAACACATTTAGCAAATTTGTATTATAACTTTTTAACTAGCTAATTAGGCTACAAATGTTTAGGGTTATGAGTTTAACCTAGGTGATCGGTAACGAAATTGCTAAAACATTAAAACACCTGCTGTCTCTTACTATCTAATTGTATGTATGGATAATTAGAGACAGAAATATATTTTATCTTCCCATTCACACAATGTCTATATTACATTTGGTTGGAGATGTAGAACATAAAATTGGAAAATATAGCAATATAAATGGCATTCTTGGCACAAATATAATAATCCAGTGACAGTAGCAGTCTGAAATAAAGTGACACAAATAATGTATATGAATGGAGTAATTCTATATACATACCGCACACTGGAGCCTTGCAGAAGAAATGTTATGTGCTCGAAGTAGCTTAACACATTGATATCTAAGGACGTGGATAAGTACGTAGTTCTGTGTTGGGATAAATACAAAGGCGGGGAAAAGGGCTGGACAAATTCATGAATTACCTAGACTTCAAACATGATCTTGTTATTTTTAGTCAACAAAAACTCACCTTTAGAATGACTCAACGTACACCTCTTCAAGTAGCACAATGACAAAGTAATACAACCAAAAAAATTGGAAACAGAAACATTTTATAATTATAATTATTGCTATTGCACATACTGTGCACAGTTCCTCCTTGGACATACCAGTAGTATTTAGAGGTTGTTATTTCAGGCAGGATTTACAGGGTTACTCTAATGATAAAAAAAAATTCTACAATAAGCTTTAAGCTTTAAGTTTCAAAATCCTTAAGCATGTTTTATTCAAATTTGTAACTGTTATCTAAAAGGGACTAGAGTGCATTATCAGAGGAGGCCCAAGATTAGTCTAGTTAGGCATCTACCTAAGGCTTTGTTCACATTGGGGTTTCCCTCCATTGGGAAGAACGACTACACACAGGCTTCTTAACAGTCCTGCTTTTGATGGGACAGTCCCGATTTTAATGTTCTGTTCAGCCATCATGCTTTAGTTCCTGGGTGTCCCGCAACTGGAGACACCCGGAAGCTGTCCACTGGCAGCTCAGAGCGAGCTCATCCTCAAACTTGCTCATGGTGCAGGTACTAGAACAATACAGAGAGCACTACCGCAGCATTTCCTGCATGTTCCCGAAGCTTGGGCGATGGTCTGGCAACCTGTCAGTAGGCGGGCATTTTCTAGGTGGGTCTTCCCATCATAGGTGTCACTAGCGTTGCCCCCCGGGGACTTGCCTACCTCATCCTGATTGTTGGGGATAATTACATGGACTCTTGACCACGGATTCCCAGTGTGCCCTAGTCTCCCAGTGTCCCCATGTCTCCCAGCCAGTGTCCCTAGTGTTTCCGTGTCCCCATGTCTCCCAGTGTCCCCAAGTGTCTCAGTGTCCCATGGTCTCCCAGTGTCCCTAGTGTCTCACTGTCCCCATGTCTCTCAGTGTCCCCATGTCTCAGTGTTTCCAAGTGCCCCCATGTCTCCCAATTGTGACAAACGCTCTTTCCCACGAACATTTGCCACGGACTCCTGGAGGAGTGTGGAAGCCAGCCTCCTGCCCACCGAGGTCTGGGACACAGTTTGGGAGTTACCCTTCCCAGCCACCATTGGTAGCTTTCCCTGGGTGCCCCTGGATTATGTGAATGGAACCGAACGCTAGCTCCCTGGCAGCTGTTCATATGAACCAAACCCATGAATAGTCCTCAGCAGTACTTAGTCATGACCGCTATGGAACTCATTTCGGCATGAGAACTTTGTGGGTTTCCGATCACCTCAGTAGTACTTAGCCGTGAATGTTATGGAACTGTTTTCGGGATGAGGTGACCGTGCGGTTCCCAGACAACTTGGTCCGGCGTTTTGAACCATTTTGAAATCAGCCAAGAGAGTGCATTTTGGATGGAAGGTGCCTGAAAATAGGTGGAAAAAATGCTACGTGAGGGCCAGATGGAGCACCCCATATTTCAGATAAAGGGGCTTCCGAAAGTTGACTGGCAAAAGCACCAAACCCCCTGGAACTATTTTGGGGATACAGTGAGGGAAAAAAGTACTTGATCCCCTGCTGATTTTGAATGTTTGCCCACTGGCAAAGAAATGATCAGTCTATAATTTTAATGGTAGGTATATTTTAACAGTGAAAGACAGAATAAAAAAAAAATCCAGAAAAATGCATGTCAAAAAAGCTATAAATTGATTTGCATGTCAATGAGTGAAATAAGTATTTGACCCCTTCAACTTAGTACTTGGTGGCAAAAACCTTGTTGGCAATCACAGAGGTCAGATGTTTCTTGTACCCGGCCACCAGGTTTGCACACATCTCAGGAGGGATTTTGTCCCACTCCTGTTTGCAGATCCTATCCAAGTCATTAATGTTTCGAGGCTGACGTTTGGCAACTCAAACCCTTAGCACCCTCCACAGATTTTCTATGGGATTAAGGTCTGGAGACTGGCTAGGCCACTCCAGGACCTTAATGTGCTTCTTCTTCTTGAGCCACTCATTTGTTGCCTTGGCTGGGTGTTTTGGGTCATTGCCATGCTGGAATTCCCATCCACAGCCCTGGCTGAGAGTAGGCTGTTCTCACCAAAGATTTGACAGTACATGGCCCCATCCATCGTCCCTTTGATGCAGTGTAGTTGTCCTGTCCCCTTAGCAGAAAAACACCCCCAAAGCATAATGTTTCCACCTCCATGTTTGACGGTGGGGATGGTGTTCTTGGGGTTATAGGCAGCATTCCTCCTCCTCCAAACACGGTGAGTTGAGTTGATGCCAAAGAGCTTGATTTTGGTCTCATCTGGCCACAACACTTTAACACAGTTCTCCTCTGAGTCATTCAGATGTTCATTGGCAAACTTCAGATGGACCTGTATATGTGCTTTCTTAAGCAAGGGGACCTTGCGGGCATTGCAGGATTCCAGTCCTTCACAGTGTAGTGTTTTACCAATTGTTTTCTTGGTGACTATGGTCCCAGCTTCCTTGAGATAATTAACAAGATCCTCCCATGTAGTTCTGGGCTGATTCCTCACCGTTCTCATTATCATTAAAACTCCATGAGGTGAGATCTTGCATGAAGCACCAGACTGAAGGAGACTGACAGTTATTTTGTGTTTCTTCCATTTGCGAATAATTGCACCAACTGTTGTCACCTTCTCACCAAGCTGCTTGGCAATGGTCTTGTAGCCCATTCCAGCCTTGTGTAGGTCTACAATCTTGTTCCTGACATCCTTGGACAGCTCCTTGGTCTTGGCCATTGTAGAGAGTTTTCTTGTTCCCATGTGTCTTTTATACAGGTAACGACCTGAGATTAGGAGCACTCCTTTTAAGAGAGTGCTCCTAATCTCAGCTCGTTCCCTGTGTAAAAGACACATGGGAGCCAGAAATCTTGCTGATTGATAGGGGATCAAATACTTATTTCACTCATTGACATGCAAATCAATTTATAACTTTTTTGGTATGCGTTTTTCTAGATTTTTATTTTTGTTATTCTGTCTCTCACTGTTAAAATGCACCTACCATTAAAATTATGGACTGTTCATTTCTTTGTCAGTGGACAAACATTCAAAATCAGCAGGGGGTCAAATATTTTTTTCCCTCACTGTAGGGTGCCCACGTGTGCGGCCGGTCAGAACTTTAACACAGTGGCGTTTCCCCTACACTGCATGGATCTGATCGCTATTTGGAGAACCTGGGCTCTCAGATTAGGGCTGTTTGGAGATGTATTATTTGTGAGGTTATTGTTTATAGTTTTATGATGTTTTAGGGGTATTTTATGTTTTTGTGTCTCTTTGTTCCTGGGAGAAAATTAGCTCACCTGTCTTTAATGCAATTATCTCCCAGGCCCAGAGATTCCTTGGAGGGGCTTGTGTTGAATACAATGGAGACCACCTGCTGGGCTCACTGCATAAAAGGCTGAGTTTGGCTCATTAAAATCAGTTGTACTCCCAGAACTAGTTACTGGGTGAGGAAAGGGCTCAGCACCTTGTTCCAGCTCGTGGAGGATTCAACAAAGAAAGTCCTTTATAAGGACTACAACTCACTGTGTGTTGTCCAGTCCCTGGGAGGGAAAAGAGCTAGTCCCCTATCCTGTTCCAGGATGGAAAGGCTCCAGGAGGGCCCCAGTGAAGCTACGGCGACTGGGGCAGAAGCACTGAGGTTTTTCCCCGGTTCCAGCTGGGAAGCAATCCTGGGCGGAGGTACCCAGCTGGGGTACAGGGAACTCAGCTACACCAGTGTTCCCAAGTGTCTCAGTGCCCCCATGTCTTCCAGTGTCCCCAGGTCTCCCAGTGTCCCCTGGTGTCTCAGAATACCCATGTCTCTCAGTGTCCCCTAGTGTCCTAGTGACATGGGGACTCTGGGAGACATGGGGACACAGAAACTAGGGGACACTGGGAGACATGGGGACACTGAAACACTAGGGGACACTGAGAGACATTGGGAGACATGGAGACACGAGGAGACATTGGGGTACATGGGGAACTGAGACAATGTGATACATATGAACACTGTGATACATAGGGGACACTGGGAGACCTGGGGACACTGAAAGACTAGGGGACACTGTGAGACTAGGGTACAAGGAAACTAAGAGATACAGACACTGGGCGACATGGGGACGCTAGGGGACACTGGGAGACATGGGGACACTTAGACACTGTGATACATAGGGACTATGGGAGACCTGGGAGACTGAGACACAGGGAGACTGGGAGATACTGGGAGCAATCCATCTATACACCAGATTTAAACTGAAACCAGTTTTTGGGTGATTTTACTGAATTTTCTCTTATGTCACTCTTTGTGATTTACATCATGTGATGTCATACATACATAATTAATTATGCAAATTAGCAAGGCCGGTATTTTTTCCAAGAAAGGTGGCAACCCTAACTACTCTTCACATACTCTTGCTTAAGTATGGAAGCTTAAGAAGGATGTATGGGAACAAAACTTGTGTGGACTGGCTGACAATGAAATTAGTTAAGGTAATGCTGACTTTGGTCTCTCTAACACCGTGGCATTTCCCCTTTCTTCTACACTCAGTACATACACCTTTTCTCTGTCACAGACTATATGCCAGGAGCTTCTGCCTGCTAGTAAGGAGGTAAGTAGACAAGTGGACGTACGAGTGCTAGGGGACGCTCCTTGGAAAGCATGGAGCGAGCGCATCATTGAACGCAATTATACGAAGCTCAGGCTGCTGTCTGCATAGTATGCTCTTAGTTGGCCAACATGATTGGCAGGCAGCCTGAAATGCATTCACACATGGCTGGCCTTCCTTTTTGGACATGTTCTCCCCTTTTGGTGGATCTGGTTACGTGATTCGCGTCAGTGGCACATCCATTTACCCTGCCCATGGACTTCCTGCTTCACTGGACACTGCTGTCAGGGGGTATGAATTTACTTATAAGATGAAATTGAGAGATAAGCATAGGGTATATGTGTTTTTATAGCTGCATCCTCTGAGTTTCCCTCCAGCACCATCTCAATCAGATACATGATGCTTGGGAGGTATGACTGTTTTATTGTTTTTGGTCGATAAGATTCTGTAATTAGGCCCATCATAATTGTCAGCACCAGGCCCACTGGGCTCTTAATCTGGCCCTGCTCTCCAGATCCGACAAGGTATATAGTCTTACTTTAGTAGGCATCATACCAGGTAACATGTGTTGCTGTTTGATTGAAAGGATGTGTTTGTATGCAGTGTTGATGTTTGAATGTGTATGCGGAGATCTACACAGATGCACACACACATACTCACACTGTCAAACACACATTTACCTTTACTGACACACACACACAGATACACATACACACTGACATACACATACCCACACACAGCTACACATAAACCCCATACCCATTGACACACACACAAGTCTCAATTTACATATTTTTAGCCACCCCCCTGCTTCCATACCTTTTGGATGAAGGAGGGTAACTTCCTAGGCTTGCTGAGGCTGATGACCTGTCCAGGCTCTCTGTCTGCAGTGCACTCCGGCCTCCCTCTTTGTGTCGGCCATCTTGGGAAAGCATGACTGGCAGGCAAACCTGATCACATATTTTAGATACATCGACGACCTGTTTTTTATTTGGGAGGGCTCTGAAAATTCCCTTAACCATTTTTTACAACACTTAAATCGTAATAATAACAGTATTGATTTAACGTGGGAATACAGTCAATCTTTTATTCATTTTTTAGATTTGGAAATTTTCTATCCAAAATAATCAGGTGAATACAAAAACCTTTTTTTAAAAAGTGTGTACCAACAATGTAATTGATATGTCCAGTTGTCACTACAATCCCTGGCTTAATGGAATATTGAAAAGTCAGTTCCTCCGTCTCCGGAGAAATTGTTTTCATACCCAGGACTTTGAAAACAGTCACAAACTCTTTTAAAGAAATTTTTTTTTAATTAAATTCTTTATTTTTGGTATGCGGTAAAGTACAACAGTGCCTGTATCGCCACAACAGCTGTAGCAGGCTCAATGATCATAGGTATAACAGGTGTGTGGCTAGTTAGGTTTGCATGCATTTTTAAGGTAATAGAAGAAAACAGTTAGGTATACGTCAAGCTGGTTCACCATGGCTAGCTATGCAATAACCAGAAGACAAAGCAAGAGCATGTAATGTGTTGGGGCAATAAAATGAGCAGTATTGCTGACAATTTTAAAAGCTAGACATGTTGGGTGCTAGTGAAGCGTAAACAAGGCATGGTATAGATGAGACATAATAGTTTGTGACCCCTAGGGTCTATTTCACGCTGCAGCTCTCAAAATGGTAGTGGAGAGACATTTTATATGCTCATATATGAAGAAAAGATTGTGTTTTATATGACAATATGGACCTTTCTGTGCAGTTTTATAACATGTTAGACATATCAAGCTAGGTACACCTCCCAAGTACACATTAGCAGTAAATACATTCGGCTAGGGTTGCTGGCTATTCTGGCATACCTCGCTATAAGATACAGAGCAAGCCTGTCCTAACGATCTCAGGTACATTAGTTAAGTGTGCACTAGAACTGCAGTTGGGTTTATATATTAAGGCCTGTAGGCATAGGACTAGGTAAACTAGGGTCTGTAGTAGACCTTGCTATTCAGAAGTAAGTGTAAGAATCAAAACCGAAGAAACAAAGTAAATGTTATATGTCATCAGACATTCGTGAGAGTTCCAGTGGGGCAAAGAGAGTTATGTGTCTGATGATACCATGCCTGGTCCTAGTCCATTCGGGTCAGCCGATGCCTTGGCGGGGCTGGGTAACTACCTGCGGTAGGTGGTGCCGCTGGTGTGATCCCCTCGGCGTGTGGATGCTGGTATCCCCTGGGTTATTCTGAGTTGCTGTGTGTGCTGGGTGTAGTTCCAACCATGCTGTGTGTCGGGTCATCTGCCGTTGGGGTTGTGTTGCTGTTTTTCCCTGTCTAACATCCCGTGGGGTACCCTGTGGCAAAGTCTGGAGCACTGAGCCAGCACATAGCATGCTGCACTTCGTGGCGCTATGTGAGTGAGGCAAATGACTCCTCCGTCCCCAGTATTTTGTGGTATGTAGCTGCAGCGAGCCATGAGCTCTGGCGCTCTCTGGGGAGACCTTGTGGTGTCTTGGATGCAGGTTTACTCTTCTGCCCCGGAACTGTAGTAGAACTGGTGCCCATTTGCCACGAGCCTGGGTTCCTTTGTGGCCCAGGGTCGTCCCTGTCGGGATGGTGCGGCGGGCCTTAATCGTGGGTCGTTGTGGCTTTTGTTTGACCGTCCTCCGCCGGTGTGGTAGGCACTTGTGGGGTGCTCCCTCTGTTGCTCTCTGCCCGGGAGGGCCAGTAATGCTTGAATCCATAGATCGGGTCAGTAGTGTGCCCTGAAGAGATTTCTCCAGCCTCCTCTTGCCACGGGCTTTGTCCCGTGCTGGTGGCGCATGTGTCGTCGCTGGTTGTGAGCGCGCTAGCAGCCTTGCCCAGAAGCGGTCGAATATATCGCCAATGGTGTCTTTGGCTGCGTTGTTCGTGCTGGACAGGGCTGGCTGTTGCTGCTGCATGGCCCCTTGAGCAGGGTCCAGTGCGTCCGCCATCTTGGAAGTTCCTGTGCCCATGTTTCTTGTGAGATTCGCTGGCCCCGTCGTGGGGCGTGGGGCATGAAGAACTTCGCCTGGCGGGGACCGGGATATCCCCCACCGGTCCAAAGGGGGGAGGGGAGGTGTTTTATGAGGTTGTCAGCGTTGAGCGGGAAAGCGGCCGTCTTTCCTCCTCACCTCCTGCACCAGACCTCAACACGCTGCTACGGTTTGCGGTCATTCCGGGCTTCATGTTTGGTATTGCTGGGTTCGTGCAGGCTTCCCTTCATGCAGGGCACGTCTTGTCTGCTCGCTAGTTAGACTCCGCCCCTTAAAGAAATTTAACCAAAAAAATTATCCTATTAATAATTTAAACCAGACATTAAAAAGCATCAGATAAAAAAAAAACAGACCAGATCTCTTAGAGTACAAAGACAATAAAAACACAAAAAGTGCATTACCATTGCCAATTATTTTTGATTTTAATAACAAAAGCAATGTTATGGAAAAGATCATTAATAAACACTGGCATATATTAAAACAGGATAATATTTTAGCTGGAATCATTCCCGACAAACCACATGTTATGTTCAGAGGAGCACCCAGCTTCAAATCTATCCTCACAAAAAACTACACTAAACAAAACTGCACCACCTCCCCCTTACATTCCCTCTCCTTCTGACTAAACCAAAAGTTTTTTTTAAATGTAACAAATGTGTAGTCTGTAAACGCACAGATGATACTATTAAATAAAAAAACTACCTCTTTTAAATCATCGATTACGACAAAAACATATTCTACAAAAACAAATTATTAATTGCAAAAAATGTAATTTATTTATTAGAATGTTCGTGTGGACTCCAATACGTTGGCATGACTACAAGAAATCTTAAGACCAGACTGGCGGAACATTGCCGTAACATTGCTGTAACATTACGAGAACCACTCGGTGTCTAAACATTTTTTTTTAAAATGGAAAAAACCCTAAACACCTTAAATTTATAGGCATAGACATTTGCAATGTATCATGGAGACAAGGATACATAAAGAAGATTTTAGGGAGCAAAGAAATGAAATGGGTATATAACTTAAAGACCCTTGCTCCCCAGGGTCTTAACATAGATTTTGATCTTTTTAATTTTTTATATATAAAAGTTTAACTTTTTATATATATTTTATTTAAATTTTTACTCTTTACCATATTTTTATTAACATATACCCCTATATATATATATATATATATATATATATATATATATATATATATATATTTACCCATCTGTATGCTCCTTTCAACTCGCAAGTTGTCATTATCTATATAAGTCTGTTATTATATGTCTCTTTTAACCTATATGTATTACCATCCACTCAAGTCTGTTATTACAATGTTGTTCTGTATTACACACATTTTGTATTATCATCTACAATATTGTTCTGTATTACACACATTTCTTATACTGTTATTGTACATTATGTGCTTATACTTTTCCTAACTTAAATATGCCACTATTTATATAAACCTAAAATTATGTTATTTTATGTGATTACATAACTTTTATAATTCATACAGTTTTGTCTAATATGCACCTTACATTAATATATATATATATAAGCTATTATTATGCCTGTTACATTTCCAAGCTTCATCTTTATTTAATAATATTCGCTACAACTCCCTAATACATACCCAAACAAGCCACATGTCTCCAAACTTTATTGTATTCTTATGTATTTTTTAACATGTTTTGTGATGACGTCATTTTGGCTGAATTTTTCAAAATTGCATTTCAATTATTGTTTCCTATATAAACCCATGTCTGTCAGGTCTATGCCCTTATTGTATATCAGTTTCTACTTGAAGAAGCCTGTATAGGCGAAACGCGTCTAGGAACGTTTTTACTCTGTTTAAATAAAGGATTTTTTTGGGCTTCATACCATAGCTGCCATATTCCTTTTTCTTTTATTATTCTATTTTAAATACCTGACCTGACATCATCGCTTTTTACTGTTCCCAAGAAGCACAAAGAATCCTTAGGTGGGGATTATACCACCCATACACTATATACCGAGCCTGCTCGGTATACTGTAAGTACATTTCATACTTTTATTCCTTCACTTAAAGATACAGTGAGCACTATATTCTATTATCCCTTTTCTTTTGGGTGTACTACTCTTCCATATTTGGTAACCTGAGGAACCCTGTATATCCTTCAGTGGGGATTATTCCACTTCACGTGTTCCATACCAGAGCTGGATTTAAGCTCTGGATATTGTGAGTAGTTCCATATTATATTTTAGATACCCAGTGTTTTTTTTTATATACTATACGACTGGAGTCCTTTTTCTTCTGTTTCCTCTCCACATATTCCATTGGAGTATAAGCCTATACTCATGATTACCCATCCCCTTTGTTGGCCTAAAAATAACTTTTCCTATTGTTGGTGGATTACCCTGTCTGGACTAGTGCTAAATTACCTGGACTATTATTTATTATTTTATTTATATTTTTACAAATATATTATTATAATTATTTTACATATTTGAAACAATTATTTTACAATAATACTATCCTTTGAAGGCGAACCCTTTTTCCTTATTTTTTCTTATTACATTTATTTTGGGGGGAATAAGAAGGGACCTCTTCCTACAGGTGTGGTGCCTACACTCTCTTCATATTATATTTCCTGTAGCATGTTAGCGCTGACCCTCATCCTGACTTTTCTTTATCAACATTAATGGGGCCTGGTCTCACTGCAAAAGGGGCACAGCAGATGACTTGGCCCCTTATCACATCTGACTGCCTATTTGGTTTGTCTTAGTGAATAGGCTCCCCAATAGGACCCCGACGCCCATGGTATTATTGCCACTGCAGGAGTGACAAAATGCAGTCCCTGTACCTGGAGCCTTGACAGTGAAATGTGGACTTGCATTGGGTGAATAGTAGTGGACATGTCCTGCAAGATATAGTAGGGGTGTTCATACGGCCAAGTCCTATTTGAGATCTTGGCTGGTGGCAGTCATGTTCTTCATGGGAATCGGGTTATAGAGGTATATCCTATATCCTGGGGTTACATACCTTTTGTTTAGGGAGTACTTGTTGGGGAGGTGTCAAGACCCCCAGAGACACCTGTGTTTTCCCACTAAATTAAACTGAAAGAAAAGGTGATTGCGCAATTTTGGTATAACTCCAGGGTTATGTAGGTAATCCCTAGGCTCTGTAAATACAGAAAACCAACATAGGGTAATACATTTAGACACCAAATGTTGAAAATGAAAGACTTGGGAAAACTCACAATCTTTAGAGCATTTGTGAGTTTGCTCTAAACTATGAAGGCAGAATACATCAATCAGATGTGGATATGTCTGTGCTCGGTCCCTGCAGGAGGTGTTTGCAGTCCTCTGTAGGATGGATCAGGAACCAGGTAGCCAGATGAATATATACTAAATACTTTTATTAATACAAAATAAAAAGCAATAAAAAGCACAATGTGTTTCGACCCAATGCAATGGGTCTTCCTCAGGTGCATGTGTAGTTGCAACTGCATCAATTATATATAACAATTAAAAAACGAATATAGGTGTATTAACAATAATCCCTCCCTCTTTTCCATATATGGAATACTTCCGGCTCCTTTCTTGTATTTCCGCCTCCTCCAATATGTCCGCTCGCTTCTTCTGGTCTCTATGTATTGCTCTTGTCCTTCTCAACATGGCCGCGCATTGCGGCTCATTCCGATTCGTCATTTCCGGTTTTCGTCATTTCCGGAAATCGTCACTTCGTCACCATTTACGGCGGCTGTGCAGGGACATATTCTCTCATGTTGATAATTCATCAGGGGAGGAGGAGCACCCCCCACACAGAGTACCCCAACCCCCCACACCGCACCTAGCTTCCCTTCCCACCTTTACCCCCACACACACACACACACACAGCAGCCCTACCCCCACACACAGCAACCCTACCCCCCACACACAGCACCCCTACCCCCACACAGCACACTACCCCACACAGCACCCCACAACACACACAGTACCCCCTACCCCCCACACAGCACAACACCCCTCTCTCACACACACACGCACCCCTCATACACACACACAGCACCCATCACACATACACCCCTCATACACACACACACCCCCCTCATACACACACACACACACACACACAGCACCCCTCATACACACACACACACACACAGCACCCCTCATACACACACACACAGCAACCATCACACACACACACAGCAACCATCACACACACACAGCACCCCTCACACACACACAGCACCCCACACTCAAACACATACACTACACCCCTCAATGCAGTATGTGTGTGTATTCAGCAGTCTGTGTATGTGCGTGTATTCAGCAGTTTGCGTGTGTGCGTGTATTCAGGTGTGTGTGTACTCAGCAGTGTGTGTATTCAGCGGACTGTGTGTGTGTGTGTGTGTGTGTATATTCAGCGGACTGTGTGTGTATGTATTCAGCAGTCTGTGTGTGTGTACTCAGCAGTCTGTGTGTGTGTACTCAGCAGTCTGTCTGTATGTGTATTCAGCAGACTGTGTGTGTGTGTGTGTATTCATCAGGCTCTGTATTCAGCAGTCTTGTGTGTGTGTATTCAGCAGACTGTGTGTATGTATTCAGCAGTCTGTGTGTGTATGTATTGCATTCATAGGCGTGCACAGCCTATTGTATAAGGGTGTGCACCCTAAAGCAGAAACACACACGCCGCGTATATATATATATATATATATATATATATATATATTTATACACACACACACACACACACACACTGCTGTGTGTGTGAGGGTGCTGTGTGTAGGTGCTGTGTGTGTGTGTAGGTGATGTGTGTGAAGGCACTGTGTGTGTGCGGGCGCTGTGTGTGTGAAGGTGCTATGTGTGTAAGGGTGCTGTGTGTGTAAGGGTGCTGTTAGTGTGTGTGTGTGTGTGGGTGCTGTGTGTGTAAGGGTGCTGTTAGTGTGTGCTTTGTGTGTGTGGGTGAGGGTGCTGTGTGTGTAAGGGTGCTGTTAGTGTGTGCTTTGTGTGTGTGGGGTGCTGTTGGGTGTGTGCTGTGTGTGTGTATGTGTGGGGTGCTGTGTGTGTAGGGGTCAGTTGCTAGTGTAAGGGTGCTGTTAGTGTGTGTATGTGTAAGGGTGATGTTAGTGTGTGCTGTGTGTGTGTAAGGGTGCTGTGTGTGTGAGGGTGCTGTGTGTAAGGGTGCTGTTAGTGTGTGTATGTGTAAGGGTGCTGTGTATGTAAGGGTGCTGTGTGTGTAAGTGTGCTGTTTGTTGTGTGCGTGTATGTGTGAGGGTGCTGTGTGTGTGAGGGTGTTGTTAGTGTGAGGGTGCTGTTAGTGTGTGTGTGTGTGTGTGCTGTGTGTGTAAGGGTGATGTATGTGTGTGTGCTGTATGTTTGTGTGTAATGTGTGGGGGCCGTTTAGTTAATATCCCCCATTCCTTCTTACCTTATGTAACTGCTGGCAAGAGCTCCCCGGGTCCTCTCCTGCCTCCCTCCCTGCCTGTGGGTCGGTGAGGGAGATCTTGACCGGTACACAGAGGGAGGCACATAGCGCGTGCCGCGGGGATTAGGGTGTGCTTAGGCACACCCGGCACACCCCGTGTGCACGCCTATGATTGCATTTGTTGGAGATACTGATAAATATAAGCTTAATTTTATCTATTTATATCATTATTTAAAATTTGTATCATTGAACTCTCTGTTGTTGTGTTCTTTTAAAACAAACGTTGTTTATTAGTTCGGACAACAGAGTTGTTTTTTTCTAAACTTAAACCTCAGTATTGAGGTTTAATTGCCGTGTTGGCACTTTAAGGAAAAAAAAGTTGGCATGTATTGCAGGTTGGGCACTCGGGCTCAAAAAGATTTGCCATCACTGGAGAGGGGGTAATACTGCTTTTAATTTAAGTAAAAAAGAATCTAGTTGGATTTTTGAACTTCAGACATTATGCCCTAAAGGGTTAAATATTGACTTTGAGATAGGTCCCATTTTATAAAAAGTTCTTATTTTATTTTCCCATCAAACCATATTTTATGTTTTTACTTAATATTCTGTATCTTATATGTATAATCAATTGAATATATTTCTTAACTTTTTTAATGTTATTGATGATTATTGTATTTTTACTTATTTTGTGCGGACTAATACCAAACTATCCTATTTTCCATTGCCCTTATGTTTTCCCTTCTCCAATACGGCTTCTGTATGGACTTGGCCTCATTATGGAACTTCCTTGGCTTACTCCTCCTCCCCGATGAATTATCAACATGAAAGAATATGTCCCTGCACAGCCGCCATAAATGGCGCCGTAGTGACGATTTCCGGAAATGACGAAAACCGGAAATGACGAATCGGAATGAGCCGCACTGCGCGGCCATGTTGAGAAGGACAAGAGCAATACATAGAGACCAGAAGATGCAAGCAGACATATTGGAGGAGGCGGAAATACAATGAAGAAGCCGGAAGCATTCCATATATGGAAAAGAGGGAGGGATTATTGTTAATACACCTGTATTCGTTTTTTAATTGTTTGTTATATATAAATGATAATTTATATGTATATAACAAA
>OW240918.1:64520019-64540867 GCA_933207985.1 Pelobates cultripes | reverse complement strand
TGCATGCTGCACTAATAGCACTTTTGTTAATTAGCGCCACCTTTTTCCCTTTTTTGTTTTGTAAATTAAACTAATGCTTTCCCCTCTCACCTTGTAACTAGAAGGGTGGTGTGTTTGTTGTTTCATTTTCATCTTAGGATCTAGTCTTCCTACAACCTTTATGCTCCCAACTTTTCTCTTTTTATCCCTGCACTCCCCCTTTCACCTTTCCCCTTTACCTTCTGCCTCCTGTGGTCTCCTGAGGCCTCCGCCAGCTGTACAACACTGTGCACCCAAAGCCTATGCTCCTGCTGTAATGATAATTTGCACACATAATGTGCGGAGATTAATTTCCCCAGAGCATAGATCCAGGTTCTGAAGGAACTTTGGGGTTGTGAAATCTCAATAGCAATTCTCCAACAGACATATTTTCGAGCAGATAAATCCCGACACAACAGAATACTACCCTCTGGGTTACCAGGCCCACAACCTATTAGCAAAGTCAAGTGGGGTAGTCATTATACTTTCTAAACATACACCTTTTTAACTTGCAAGCAAATTGGTAGATGACACTGGTAGATTACTCTTTTTAAGGGTTCTATTGTCTCCCAAACATACATGTGTGCATGTCTCTACTCCTGTAAATTTTGTGGGGGAAACCAATTTCCGAAAAATTTACTTGATATGATAGACCAGTCAGACCACATGCCCGTCATTGCCAACATAGCATTCCCCTTAGCTAGGTCCATAGACATTGGCAGCTCAATGAGTAGATCCTATAGGATGTAGAAGTTATGACAGCAGCAAGATATACTCGGCTGCTATTTTTTCAGAAAATGTCATGGCAGACACATTCCACCTAACAGTTTGGGAAGCACATAATTGTATTATTAGAGTCCATTTTGTGACAGGCACACATCTGAAACAACAGAGGAACAGACAGATTCTTGAATAGAAGTCATGAATAGCAACACTTCAAACAACACATATGATGACTCTAGCAGGCAAAGACTATAAAGAATTAGTGACCGCAAGGTGCCAAAAAACACCCTTTTAAGCCTGAAACATCCACCTGCTTCTTTTATGAGCATTACAATAAGTATTGGCCAACTCTCAGCGAGAATTCTCCAAAGGAAGCAGAGACTGTCTAATTTACACCAAAGAAACAAGGTAACAAAGCATGACACTCTGCCCTGAGGTGATTGCCTCAAAGTTCCAGGCATAGTATGCATCTCTATACAATTTGCAGGGTACACTCACAGACACATAAGTAGAAACTCAGCAGGGGAAAATACAGATATGCATCTTGAGCCCTAGACGAAGACCAAATGGCTGGCCTAGATGGGGGCATAATTGAGGAGGAGATGAAAGCAGAAGTTAAGACTTCTGAAACTAACAAGACCCTGGGCCTGTATGGAATGCCCCTTTGTTATTACAAGACATTCATATAAATCCTGTACCCTTATATGTCAAAGGGACTCTCCAGGCAGCCCTTTTTACTCACCTGGTTCCAGCGCCGGGAGCCTTGATGAAATAGGCAGGCACGAGCAGGGAGCAATCAGACGCTTCCATTTGGAAGCGTCATTGCTCCCTTGTACTCATGCGCGGCTTCGCCGCACATGCGCACATACTTCATAGGGCGGCATTCAGGCCGCCCTATGAAGTCCTGAGCGCACTACCGCGCATGCTCGTGGCCGCGAGCTGAGCTGACTGACAGCTCAGCTCACGGTCTTTGGCCGCCCCCTCTCCTCTGTTGACAGGCAGGAGAGAGAAGGCGCGCACACAGGGCCTTCTCTTTCCTGCACACGTCAGACGTATTTTTATACGTCTGACGTGTACATGGCCTTTTTAGGCCCATACATGCTAAGAAGTCCCTCTGGTGGCCGTCTGAGTGATGGCCCCTGGAGGTATTCCTATCAATCAATGTAAACACTGTATTTTCTTTGAAAATACAGTGTTTACATTAGAGTGCCTGCAGGGAGCTATAGATCTCACCTGAACAACTACATTAAGCTGTAGTTGTTCAGGTGTCTATAGTGTCCCTTTAAAGAGATAACAATTATCCATGTAACGGACCGTTTCTCTCAAACAGGGATAAAATCCGTTTAGGCGATAATCCCCTTTCCCATAGACCAGCAGCTATTGCAATCACCAACCTCCCGAACTCCAAACTGTACGAATCCCCAACTCACGAACAAGAAATACACGAACTCTGGAAGCAGCCGAACAGGAAAAGCAATACGAACGGCTTACACTCCTGGCAGTCAGCACACAATCCAATTCCCCCAATAACGAGACGACACTTCGTTTTGAGGGTTAAGCAGAATCTGAGGATTTATTCACACAGCCTCCTTTTAAGACATTCTCCCATGCAAGGGAGGGATCCACAACAATTAGTACCCCAGCCAATAATGTACCAGTTACCTCCCACACATCTCCTCCCCTTAGTGTGACACATAATCCCATTAGTACAGACACAAATTCCCTGGGATACTGGATGTACCCCTAAACATAGGAATACCCCTTTAAATGTTACATCCCCTGGTAACCCTGATCTGGGTGAGACACATATCCAAAAATCACCCAGATCGGACCAGGGGTTCAGGAATTAGAAAGGGTTAAAGTTTTGACCGACTGCATGGCAAAAGTATCCGAAAATAGTTCCATGTATTTTGGCCCTGCAGTCGGTCACAGAAAAGGGAATCAAACACACGAATGGCCTGTGTTACAGAGCTTGGGGAGGATTCGTATGAATCCCCCTGTTCGTGGGATCCTTTCTACCGAACGGCGGGCCGTTCGGTAGTTTCTGCACGAATTGCTGGAAGTCTGGAGGTCTCAGCGGTGTTTGCTTAGTCAAGTGTCCGATTTTAGTTCCAGACACTCGACGGCAAAACACCGCTGTTCGGGAGTTTAAGATGGCCGCCGCCACGTGTTCGTTTCCCGAATGGCGGCCACCCAGAGGACACAACACACATTACACATATTGCCAATTACCCGTTTGCAACATTGTTGCAAACGGTAATTGGAGGCACACTTACTCCCGGGTGGTCTGGTTGTTCGGTAGTTTCACCCAATATAATGAATGAAGTGATTCTACCGAACAATCAGGGGAATGCTGCATTCACATCACACTTTATACTGAACACATAATATTAAATACAGCCTGAATGCAATTTGCTACATAGTCTTAAAAAGGCATTATTCCTAACAGGCAGAATATGTTCACGGATGGCCCTTAAAGGGCCAGTAGCAGCAATATAAGAATGTCACATGCCCAAATATTGCATACAAAAGTACGAATTCACAAGGGGGCCATAGTCAGATGGCAGGAGGCTGGCAACCAGGCTTCTCCAGTGCATAGTGGCGAGGTTGGTTTCGCCACACTTCTCCCCTTTACCAATCAGACTAACAGGGTATCTGACCTCCTGCCGGTCAGTGCCCTTGTTAGTCCAGCAGCCCACCCACAAAACACAATCAGTAATACAGCCCACCCACAATAACTGGCTACTACACCTGGGTAGAGTAGAACTTTGTCCGTGTCCAGGTGCCTCACCCTGGCTGCGTGGGTGACTGGTCAGCGTACTGGGTGGGTTGCTGAGTGTACAGAGACCAGCGGTACTCTGTCCTGGTGCCAGCACTACCATGGGAGCAGTCTGGTTGGAGCCTGGTTGCTGGAGAAGAAGGCAGACTGTCTCCCCTTTGCCTAAACAGTCCTGCTGCTGGGTGACAGGACCGACTGTCCCTACCCCCGGTGGTGCATGTGCAGCGACTACTGTCCCATCTGCACTGTTGTGGAGATTACTGTCTCCCCTTGGTGGGCTAAGCTGCCGCTGGGGAGAGTGTGTAACAAGCTCCTCTCCCATACATACTTTCAGCCGCTGGGGAGAGGGGATAACAAGCTCCTCTCCCTGACACACTCTCTGCTGTTGAAGGGGGAGACCGACTGTCTCCCCTTTCAATAATTTGTCCTGTTGCTGGGGAGAGGTGATAACTGGTTCCTCTCCCTGGAACACTCTCTGCTGTTGGAGAGGGGGACCAACTGTCTCCCCTTTTAATATATTGTCCTGCTGCTGGGGAGCGAGACCGACTGTCTCCGCTTCCTGCAGGACACACTGCCGCTGGGGAGGAAGGACGGCACCTTCAGCTCCCTGGGGTACACACTGCCGCTGGGGAGGAAGGACGACACCTTCAGCTCCCTGGGATACACACTGCCGCTGGGGAGGAAGGACTGCACCTTCTGCTCCCTGGGACACACACTGCCGCTGGGGAGGAAGGACGGCACCTTCTGCTCCCTGGGGTACACACTGCCGCTGGGGAGGAAGGACGACACCTTCTGCTCCCTGGGGTACACACTGCCGCTGGGGAGGAAGGACGGCACCTTCTGCTCCCTGGGACACACACTGCCGCTGGGGAGGAAGGACGGCACCTTCTGCTCCCTGGGGTACACACTGCCGCTGGGGAGGAAGGACGACACCTTCTGCTCCCTGGGACACACCTATGAGTCCCCGTAACGCACTCTGCCTCCGGATAGGGCGGCTGATACCTTTGGCTGGATCTGCCATGAACTCCAGGTACTCGACTACCTGGCTCCTTACAAACTGCACGTATTTCTCTGGGGGGTTGGGTCCAAAGAAAGCCAGCCGCATAGCAAACTCTCTGTCATACTGCTCCTGAGTGTAGCTAGGTGCCATGCTTGCGCTGCTGAATTTGGTTCTTTCGTCGATAGGGTCGCTGTACGTGTACTGGCGTTGCCCTCACTTTGTAATCCAAGGAATGGTGTTGCCCTGTAGCTGTCTTTCTGGTTGTAGGAACGATCCCACCGCTGCCACCAATTGTAACGGACCGTTTCTCTCACAAGGGGATAAAATCGGTTTAGGCGATAATCCCCTTTCCCATAGACCAGCAGCTATTGCAATCACCAACTTCCCGAACTCCAAACTGTACGAATCCCCAACTCACGAACAAGAAATACACGAACTCTGGAAGCAGCCGAACAGGAAAAGCAATACGAACGGCTTACACTCCTGGCAGTCAGCACACAATCCAATTCCCCCAATAACGAGACGACACTTCGTTTTGAGGGTTAAGCAGAATCTGAGGATTTATTCACACAGCCTCCTTTTAAGACATTCTCCCATGCAAGGGAGGGATCCACAACAATTAGTACCCCAGCCAATAATGTACCAGTTACCTCCCACACATCTCCTCCCCTTAGTGTGACACATAATCCCATTAGTACAGACACAAATTCCCTGGGATACTGGATGTACCCCTAAACATAGGAATACCCCTTTAAATGTTACATCCCCTGGTAACCCTGATCTGGGTGAGACACATATCCAAAAATCACCCAGATCCGACCAGGGGTTCAGGAATTAGAAAGGGTTAAAGTTTTGACCGACTGCATGGCAAAAGTATCCGAAAATAGTTCCATGTATTTTGGCCCTGCAGTCGGTCACAGAAAAGGGAATCAAACACACGAATGGCCTGTGTTACAGAGCTTGGGGAGGATTCGTATGAATCCCCCTGTTCGTGGGATCCTTTCTACCGAACGGCGGGCCGTTCGGTAGTTTCTGCACGAATTGCTGGAAGTCTGGAGGTCTCAGCGGTGTTTGCTTAGTCAAGTGTCCGATTTTAGTTCCAGACACTCGACGGCAAAACACCGCTGTTCGAGAGTTTAAGATGGCCGCCGCCACGTGTTCGTTTCCCGAATGGCGGCCACCCAGAGGACACAACACACATTACACATATTGCCAATTACCCGTTTGCAACATTGTTGCAAACGGTAATTGGAGGCACACTTACTCCCGGGTGGTCTGGTTGTTCGGTAGTTTCACCCAATATAATGAATGAAGTGATTCTACCGAACAATCAGGGGAATGCTGCATTCACATCACACTTTATACTGAACACATAATATTAAATACAGCCTGAATGCAATTTGCTACATAGTCTTAAAAAGGCATTATTCCTAACAGGCAGAATATGTTCACGGATGGCCCTTAAAGGGCCAGTAGCAGCAATATAAGAATGTCACATGCCCAAATATTGCATACAAAAGTACGAATTCACAAGGGGGCCATAGTCAGATGGCAGGAGGCTGGCAACCAGGCTTCTCCAGTGCATAGTGGCGAGGTTGGTTTCGCCACAATCCACAAAGATAGAAAACCCAAGTTTGTCCAGGAGTTATAGACCCATCTCTCTGCTCAAAGCAGATTTGAAATTGTTTGCCAAGATTTTAGCCATGAGGCTGCGACAAGTAGTCCCTTGCCTAGTTGTTATAGAACAATTAGGTTTTGTTCCTGGTAGGGAAGCAATGGATAACATGACCAGGGTCATCAAGAATGAACGCCAAGAAGGCATTTTATTAGGGGGATTGGGAATATATAATGGCAACATTAGAAAATATGAGGATCGGTATGCAATTGAGAACTCTTCCAGAATTTCCCTAAACACCACCACCACAGTCTGAATCAGGGTAAATGGGGCCCTGGCTCAGCCAGTCACCATCCAAAATAATACAAGGCAGGGGTGCCCATTATCCCCACTGCTATTTGTGCTCTTCTGTCTTTCCTTGAAGCTGCCAACATGGGGAATTACAGGATTCGAAGGGAGATGGAGATCACACAAGTATGTCTCAGACTGTATAACAGGAGTTTATGCCTGTTAGTAAGAAGATTAGGAGGGGAGTGGACCAGTAAGTGCTAGGGGAGAGTCCTTAGAAAGCGTAGAGCTAGTGCATCATTAGATGCATTTATGCAAAGCTCAGGATGCTGTCTGCACAGTATGCCCTTGGTTGGTCATGCTGCATGATTGGCAGACAGCCTGACATGCATTCACACCAGGCTGTCAATCTAATACCCTGTGCAGACACGCCCCCTTTTTGGGCATGTTTGTCCCTTTGGCCAGTTCTGGTTACATGATTCATATCAGCGGCCAACCCTTTTGCCCCGCCCACTGAAATCCTGCTTCACTGGACACTGCTGTTAGGGGGTATAGAGGTTTTCTGGATACATAAACTCAGAACACTTCAGCCCCTTGGACTGAATGTGGATTTTGATTTAGTTTGTTTTTTAGTAGACTTTTTCATTTTTTTATTTTTTTTATTTTTATTTTTTTTTCTATGTATTATTACCATTTATATTTTTTCCTTATTCTAATTATTAACATTTTTCTTATTACAGTTTATTTTTTTTACTCCTTTTCATGTTCAGACTTGTCATTTAAAAAAAAAAAGTAAATTTTTTAATATTTCTTTTTTATTTCTTATTTTTATTTTTATGGTTTTTCCACATTTTTTATTTCTTAAATTTTTTGAAGTTATTGTTACTTCACATATGGTGTATCCAGATGCCCTCCCAGACGTCCGACTGAGTTATGCATGGTGTCTAAATGTGGTATCATTGAACACATTTGGTGGGGTAATGTAATAGGTGATTTATTGTACATACATTCTTTATGTTTCTTTTATTCTTATATTGCACTAAGTGCATTGATCAATATGTACAAATATACTGTCACTATAGCAAAATGATTTTGAACCGATATTGGGAGGTTCTCTGATTGTCATTTCTTTGTTCGTACACATATTTTCCCCTAATAACCTCTTCCAGGATATCGGGGAATGCTGGAACGCATTCATGCATTCCAGACTTGATGATGTTATGGACTATGCCGGAGAGAGACATTGAACTTCCGGGTGAGTGGAACACAACAGCGTTCCAATGAAGAAAATTTCCGGATCTCCATACATGGTATATGACCATCAGGAGGATTACGAACAGATGAAGATCGCGGAAATGATTGACCGGTGTTCTATCAGTCTGGTATACTCCGTCAGATTGCTATACCCACGTCACTTCCGGGGAGGGGAATCAGCTGTCTCCTGTGCTGCACATGCGTGCTAGCACTCCTGCTACTCCTCCACAGCAAGGTCCTGGAAGGTAAGTAAAACTAGTTTTACCCTTTCATTATAGTTAGTGCATTCACTAAGCTTAGGCACACGGGACATTTAGGGTTAAGTGAGGGTACAAATTAGGGTTAGGTAAGTGATTCTAACCTCTCTCACACTCTATTCTTACCCTAACCCTTGGGGTAAGGGTTAAAATAAAGTGTGAGAAATCACTATTTAGTGATATTCCCCTAATGTGAAATATCACTAAATAGGAACAAGTCCCTAATCCTAACCCTAATTTGAACCCTAACATTAACCCTAAATGTCCCATGTCCTAAGCTTAGTGAATGCACTAACTATAATGAAAGTGTAAAACTAGTTTTACTTACCTTCCAGGACCTTGCTGTGGAGGAGTAGCAGGAGTGCTAGCACGCATGTGCAGCACAGGAGACAGCTGATTCCCCTCCCCGGAAGTGACGTGGGTATAGCAATCTGACGGGGTATACCAAACTGATAGAACACCGGCTGGAGGAGGTGGGCAATTTAAAAGAAGTTTGCTGACATGTACAGACTATAGCACTTTATTCACGCACACACAAGCACTTTATCAATATTCCTGAGGAAGTCTAGTGGATCTAGACGAAACGCGTCAAGTTGAGCTTGTTATTTTATTATTTGCTTGTTTTATTTTATTTTATTTTAGTTAATTTGTTTTTATGTTTTGTTCCTGGTTCCTGTTACTCCTCCACATATCTGCAGAGCTGTAACCTGGACTGGGCACCATGTGTATTCATTGATGGGCATTTATTTGCTTTGTATCCTGTAAGTGTGACCATTCAAGTGTATTTTCTATTTTTATACATAATGCACTATGGTTTCTTCACTTTTTCTCTCCACATGAATGACTGAATTGCTGAATTACATACTGGATCTGGTGGAAGCAACAGTTGTTTCTGATGAGCCTGAATTTCCAGTAACACTGTGAGTGCAATCTTTAGCTCTAGGAGTTACTTATATGTATATTATTACCCTATGAGTGTTTACTCCATTGTATACTTTTAGGTATATTTTGTTTTCCAATTTTATACAAGGATTGGGAGGAATCCTTTAATAATACCAAGAGAAAAGGGGTAAATCCTTTTTTATTCACTTTATATTCCTGCACCTGGGTGGTCAATACAATTACGTGTTTATATCTAACATACAGCAATTTATAATAACACAATGACATATTTATAAGGGGGTGGGGAAGACAATATCTCTCTCCTCCTCTGCAAATATATAAGAATATGCAAGCCTTGCTATTCAGGTACTGCATATATTTATTGCTACCAAGAGGCTCCATAGCCAAATCCACCTAGTTAGTAACAAGCATCCGCAGGACAGGAGAGCACACAAAACAATTACCAATAAACATACACATTATACACACCCTTCACCTATAATGGGAACAGGGTGACTTAGACTTAGGAGTAGTCCACGGTCCTACATAAAGTTTCCATATGCAACTTAAGGTGATGGTGACTACCATCACATAACTCCCACACACACAGAAAAAACTAACCAAGTACCAGACCTCTAATAAGTCTGTGCTTGCGTTAGTGTGGCACCCCACCCAAAATGTCTAGCTAACCTGGTAGAATCCTAAAGCTATTGTCTCACTGGGGAGGGAGTCTGATAATCTCAGCTCCTGGTAAAACAAATCTGCAGCTGGGGAGGGAGACCGACACGCAACGCTCCTGATAAAACCAGCTACCGCTCCTGGTAGCTCAAACTGCAGCTGAGGATGGGTAATGACCGTCTCCGCCCCCGGTATCTCCGACCGCCGCTGGAGAGGGGAACTGACCTTCTCCACTCTTCGTAACTCTGGGTACCCTGACTGTCTCTGCTTCTGGTAGCTCGGACAGTCGCTGGGAAGGGGAACTGACCATCATCGTTCTTGGTATCTCTGGCTGCCACTTGGGGTCATCTACTTGATAACAGTGTGATAAGGATCAAAGCTTTCAGTTGCATTTTACAACCCCAATCTAAAACAAAAGCTTACATCCCTCCAGCAGTTCTCCTGCCAACCAATTTTCCATACATGTTATCAGAAGATCAGAGATCAGGAGAACTGGAGTAATTAACATCTAAGTGTAAACATGGAAGTATGTGTTTTCCCAAGCCATCCTGTCTCTAAAAGAAGTCAAGGCCTGCTCCCAACCTACCCAAAAGAAACAACCCTAAATGGTCAATTCTTACACAACATTATAGTATAGCTGGGGGTAAGAGATCAAAAAAGAGGACATGTGTAAAGATGGAACTCTCTGGGAAAAGAGGGCGAGATGAACCACGTTTTGAGAGGTGAAAGGCATTCTGGGACTTGTAGTTAATGACTGCAATAATCAGTCTTTGAAAAAACAACAGTCAAAGAGGTTGGGCTCCTCTCTTTCTCTTTTGTCTCTTTTAGGGAGGACAGCGCAGCAAGCAGTGGTGCCATGGTGAACTGAGAGAGACTGTCCCAGACTACCAAAGATGAAGGCGCAAGAGGAAATCTTAATTTAAATGTCTAAGTATTGCCCTTTTACTATGTATCTTTTGATTATGTACTGGATATGGTTATAATGTGTAATGTGTATATCCTTCTAAAATCTGTAACAGTATCCTAAATCAATATTAACAATACATTTTATAATACACTTGTGTTTGTGTCTTATTTGTCACTCATTCCATGAGGGTCATAATTTATTACATCGGTAACTAACGCTGCCACTGGGGAGGGAGACTGATGTTTCTGCTCCCTGTAAGTCACTCTGCTGCTGGGAGGGAGACCGCCTTTCTCTGATCTCTGTGACTTGCCCTACTACTGGGAAGAAAGGTTGATAACTCGCCCTGATGCTCGTGAGGGAGAACGATGATCTCCTCTCCAATGGTTGTAAAGTCCAGGAAATCACCCGTTTTTGAGGCACAAGGCTGCTTACAGTGGAACAGACATATGTAGTCCTTCTCGAGCTCCCACTCCAAGGTGGCCAGAAAGGTCAGATCTGGCTCCAGCTCCGTGATCTCTGAGAGGTTCAATGGATCTTACCACTTATCCCAGATGCTCCAGAAGCGAGAGCCCAGAGGGCTCCCAAATTCTATGTCCTCAAAAGACTCCATCAGAAGACCAGGGTAGTCCTCCCCTTTAATCCAAACACCATCGACCAGGTGCGGGCATAACTAAGACTTGTCCAGTCACACTTTCATCATGACAAGCACCTAGAGTTCCCCTACCCTTTCATCCAGGGGCTGCACTCCCAGGAACGTTATCCACAAGTTTTTATCAACTGCGCTGTTCTGTAGTCTGGAGGAGCTCCAGAAGGGTTGAATCTCCTCGAGGATCTCCTTCAATAGGTCAGTTCAGATCACCACCCTCCATTCCAGTTCTTTCCCTGCTGGGAGAGGGTCATTCTTCCAGCACAGAACCTCCTGTCGCTGCTGCTGGAGTTTTAAATCGAAGCAGGATCTGCATGAGGACAGGCTCCATTCATATCAATGACTTCCAGAAGGCAGGCATCCCCGTAGATGTCTGTGGAGGTTTACCCAGTCACTAGGAAGCTATCCCACTGCTGCCACCAAATGTGATGGAGCTCCTGTACTCTGACTGAGTACCTGCGCCCAGTTTGCTTCCTATTTGCTTGCCAGGAGCCTGGAGTGCTTCAACCCCAGTCGCCAAGGTTTGACTGGGTTCTCTCTGGAGGATCGTCCTGCTGGAAAAAGCTTGGTCTCTATGATGTAGTGCAGGTTAGTTTAATCTTTAAAAAAAAAAAAGGAGGAGGCAGACCAGCACAGTAAGGATTACTCTGAACATAAAGATTGTTTTATAAAAATAAAAAAAATCAGAAAAACATTTTTTTTTTGTTGTAGTAACCCTTTAACAATATTTCCCAGGAGGGACAGGACATCTTCTTGTCTTCAGGGGTTCAACCGTACTGAAGCAGGCTAACCTCAAAGTTGGATATCTGGCACCTCTGCTTACCAGCTTCATTACTCCTTGTGCTGCAGTTATTAGGAAGGCATAGCCAAGCAGCCTCTGATAGGTTGAGAAATTCAGGTGACACTGTCATACTATTACTGAGCACCCATTGAGTGAAGTTGTTGGGTTACTTGGATTAAACAAATAAAGACAATTCTATTGCAATGTGGCTGTTGATGACAGACTGCCAGAATGCTGTCTGTATTGACCCTATATATATTTGTACAGACTACATGATATCCTATCTTAAATGCATATTTTCTAAAGTAAACAATTTTAGTTTTTCTAGTGTTGCTTTATAACTAGCATTTTCCACTCCCCCTATTAACTTTGCACTTTTTTAAATAAGACTGGTGCCAAAAATTGCATTACATATTTAATATTGGGTCTTAACGTGGATTTATAAAGAGGCATAAAACTAGTTTTGACATATAAATTTATTCCCTTTTTTATATTTATTCTCATTAACAGTTATGTAACGTTGTTTGTGGGTTCCTCATCACCAAAATCCATAACTTTGCACTATTCTACATCGCATCTCACCTTACACTTGGCTGCTTTTCACCTCAACCCCCTTTGAGTGTCTCTCCTTCTTCCCCTTTCCTTCTGTGTTTATTTTTCACATCCCCCTCTGTGTATCTCTTCCCCCAGCCCTTCTGTGTGCCGGTTTGATCCCCCAGCCCTTCTGTGTACTTCTTTGTCCCCCCAGCACCTTTTTGTGTCTTTTTCTTCCCCCAAACCCTTTGTGCATCTGTTTCTCTCCAACCCCTTTGTGTGTTGGTTTCTCCCCCAACCCCTCTGTGTCTCTCTTTCCTCTACCCCAGCCCATTGGTGTGTCTCTTTGTCCCCCCCTCCTGTGCCCTTCTTTTTCCACCTCCCCTTTTGTGCCCTTCCTTGCCCCTTCCTATGCCCTTCTTTGTCGCTCCTCCTGTGCCCTCTTTAGCCCCTTCTCCTGTCCCTTTTTTGTCCCCCCTCCTGTGCCCATGTTAGATTCCTTCCCCGTGCCTGCTCAGGCTCACCTAAGGCAGAAGCTCTGTGGCGAAGGACCCTCTGTAGCAAGTGCGACAGGCAAAAGTTCTGTGCTCTCTTCAAAAGAGGCTCCTCTACCACGGTCTGCTAGCTCAGTCACGCTACACTCTGTGCAGCAAGATCCTCTCTTTCCGGTCACAAGGAGTTCAGCACCCTGGGCAGCCCCCTGATGACTGGCACCAGGCGGACCGCCCCCCACGTAGTACGCCACTGGATGTATCTAAGTAATTTTAAAGAGAAGTAATGTCCTGCTTAGAGTGGATTACGTATTTTTTTTGTCATCTGCAAACACTGAAACATGGATTTGAATTTTCCAGATCATTACTAAATGGATTTAAGCTTATTTATTATAAGATTAATAATTATGTAGTGTATATAAGAGGGTAAAAGACAATTATATTATTTTTCATAATATTTCACCTTTGTATATTCTCACTGTTTCTGCCTCTCTCTGCTTCCATCTCATTCTTTATATGCACACACAAATATACAGAAAATAAGTGTGTTTCCCCAAAATATCACTAGAGGGTAGTACAAGAAAGCAAGTTACTTTTACACAAGCTGAGAAAAGCACAACTACAGCACTAAATGGATTTATTGTAGGGAGGACAATATTTGCCTTATATTAAAACATAAAAAAGGTATGATAAATTAGTATGTCTTCATCTTTTTAGCAAGATATGCATGGCAGTTAAGATTGGTTCAACCAAATAATTTTTGTAAAAATGAAATTTTGTTGGGGATGTCCGACACTCGTTCACGTGACTTTATGGTTTAGTCGGAAGTAGTCAATGGGGGCATTCAAACAAAAAAGGTCAATAAAAATGAACTGCAAAATATATACATAATATTAATTTTTTTATATATATATTTTAGTGCCATTTTCCCAAACAATTGGTTCAAAGATCAAGTGAGAAAAAAGTAGCCAATAGAGGGGAAAAGAGTAGGAACAGTAACAAAAATTCTATGTTAAAAGAACACTATATGCACCTCATTGAAGTGGTCTGGGTTTACTGTGCCTGTCCCTGTCAGGTTCCTATCATGACTAGCAAGACTTTTTCCGTTTGATACTGTTGCTTTAAATCCAGTTCCTGTTTCTCGCCTCTAGTGGCCTCCCTAGCCACTAGTCATATCAGACTCTCACCTGTATAACATGAAATCAAGTTCTGCTATAAAAGGCCACACCTGACGAAGCAAGTGACCTTGACATTGAAGTTGATGATTGCCTGAAAAGACTTCATATCCTGGTTCCTGAGTTTACCTGTGGAATTTCCTTATTGGCTTCATAACCTGCTATACTGTACAACTCTTCATTCCTGCCTTTTCTACAAACCCTATTTTCCTGCTAGACATCCAACTTGCTTAAATCAATACTGGAGTTTAATTTACTTTGTGGCTATCTATGTTACTTCTTCTTCTACTATTGGATTTACTGATATTCCAAACTATATTTGCATCTATCAAAAAAAGACCTGCTACTACAATATAACCTCTTATCCAAAGAGGCTGAACAACTACAACCCTAATTAAGTATTCCTTATATTTGTCTAGTTGTTTCTTTATATCCTGTTTTGGGGCATATTTCCTAAACCATGCTTCCTATTACCCCTCTATATTGTACCTGTAATCTCTTATAGGGTTATCTTCAATTATCCTTCTTATAACTTCTTTAATAGGTGTACCTTATTTCTACCTTGGGCTTGTAGTCTAAATCTTTTATTTCATAGGCTACCTACTTCAGACATTCTGTTCTGTTCACTCTTTCTTTCCTATAACTTCAATTATAGGCTATCATGTTCTTACTAGAATATCTAAGAAAACAAATAAAGACCCCGCAATTAACACCAGTTTCAGTCTCATCCCTGACCTGCACAGGATCATGAATGTCCCCTTAACCTTGCATTCTAAAACATTGCAGTTCCAGAAAAAAAATGCAATGTTTATATTGCAAGTTTAAGACTGCCATAAGAGGCGCTTCATGCTGTTTTACATGAAAAGATGCTGGATGTCTTTACGCTGTGCATGAGGATCCAATTTCAAAGCTAGTGTTGCACTCAGGGAACCCAACAGAGTCAGCTACCACACGTGGAGCACCATTGAAGGGATCCGCTGTTCCTTAAAAGTGTTCAAAAAAAATTCCAAAGGATTCACAGAGTAGTGCAAATAGGAAGGAGTTTTATTCAAGCTGAGGAGAAAAATGTTTAAACAATTTATGAGCAAAAAATTTCACTGCATGCCACTTGCAGGAGAAGCATACACAATTGGGGAATCACTAATAAAACCATTTTGTAAACAAAATAGTGTCATGTATTTTAAGTGAGAAGTTGAGTAAAAAAAAATTTCCCCTGGGAATGTGGGATCTGTGACTAAAGTCACCCTCCTTTCCCTTGGGAGTCCCTCTCCTGCCTCCCTCTCGGCATCCAAAACTTTGCCATCCAAGGGAAGACATTAAGCCGGCCCCAGCTATGTTTGTTCTCTTCGCCCGCGGGGTACCATCGTCAGTGATTAGCCAACGTTTTTTACCACGAGGCTAATGCTGTTATGAATGCTGCTCTCACGCATTTTCCCACAGGCGTCCCGCCCACTATTACCACCGTGCCTGCGCTATGCGCTCGCAGCTGCCATTTTCTTGGTTTCCACATAGCCGCCAATGTCGGGGGCCATTTTAGCGCGGCCCAAGAGCGGTGATCTTAGCACGGCCCCACAGAATAGCGGAGCACGGCTCCTATCACTCTGGTACACTCCCTGTTTTGCATTGGTATTGTTAATATTGCTGTTTTTTGCCTTAGGTTTTTTCCTCCTAATTACTTTCGCTGGGTGGCTGGATTAAGCAATGCTTACTACCTAGATCTACCTATATCCTCCCTACCTTAGGTTTTTCATACATTCTGGTGCCCTGTACTTGCCCTCATAACCCCACAGGGCTGATTGGTATAGGGCTATATATTATTTGAATTGTTGATCATCTCTCACCCTCTGTGGAGATTCTGTAGTTGCAACATGCAAGCCTCTGGTAATGGGCCTATCGACCAACCTCCGAACGTCATGGGGACTACTGTCCCTGACCCCTTAGACGATGCCAATATGATGGCCTCAGAGGAATTTCAAACCCTACTGGACATAACTACGACAAACTCCATCAAAAAGGCCTTAACATCGGCCATGGGGGTCATGTCCTCCACAATTACACGGTCCATAACTCAGGCATTGATGAAAGGGCACCCTAGAACCCAGGCCCCTCCACAAACATCTGATATGCCCAGCATACATTTGCCAGGCCACAAGACCTCGAGCAAGCGTAAACACCCTGATCCCCCTCCACATATCCAGGATAACCCTGGTTTGAAGGACATGCCTCAGGCTGTCCAAGATGGCGTGCAACAACCGCGCAATAGAGCCACTGGCCGAGCAAAAGTGGCCAGACATTGGAAACAGATGAGGGCCTATGAGATCATGTCTGACTTGGACTATAGTGATGAGGAGGGCTCAGATGAGGTATTTTCAGACCCTTATGAGGACAAGGTTTCCGAGGATGAGAACGTCATGGGGATGCAATTGGCCACCACTCTGTCCAAAAAGGCCCGAGATAACCCAGATGAGCCTACGCTGGCTTTCGACCTGGATGACTTGCGCCATCTGTGCTCAGCTGAATGGGAGCCACCAGAGCATATTGCACAATACTTGGCACTTGCACAAACCCCTCTCCCAGGAGGGCCATAATAAACTGAGAGCTGAATGCCCCCGACCCATTATCCTAGACATGGCGGTCACAGATCGTACAATTTCTATCAAAAACCATCTGGAAGGGCCTAGACCACTCCTTACGGAATTGCAATGATAAGTTCCTGGACACACTAGGCCCTATTATTAAACTATTTGAAAGTTTGGATGGTTACAACACCTGGTGTGCATGGTTGGCAATGCCAACTTGGCCATGTCCACAGAATGCAGGAAAGCTATCCTGCTCAAAATAGAACCTAAGCTGGCTAGCACGGCCACCACTGAACCTGGAACGGCCACTAAAGGCCTATTGTTTGGCAAGTCCTTTGTCAATGACCTCGGATCCTACGTCAAAAGCTTCACAGCGCTAGATAAGGGGCAGAGTTCCATTAAACGAGTGTTCCACCAGAAAGTTTTCGGTGGGGCCTGTAGAGGTAGGAACCGTCAGTCCAGCCGCAATCTCCTGGGCTTTAACAGACCGGGCAGAGGCTCCTTCCATTAATCTAGACAGGGGTGGGAATGCACCTACACCCCCTTCTTCCCGACTAGAGGACGTCCTTGGACGGCTCGAGGCGGTCGAGGAATGACCCCAGGAAAACGCCCTTATGGTGATTACTGTGTATCCCCATTTTTCCCATGTAAAGGTGGAGGAAGGCTGTCTCTATTTCACCGAGCCTGGCCTATGATTATGTCTGATACATGGGTACTACACACTATCCAGGGGTGCCATTTAGAATTAACCGGCTTACCCATACAGCACACTCCACCTCTTATGGTCATGATGTCCACAGAACATCACGACCTGATCTCCACGGATGTCAGGCAATTGCAAGCAAAAAATGCTATAGAAGAAATCCCTTGGTGTACACCAGGGTTTGTGAGCAACCTTGTTCTGGTCCCAAAAAAGGGCGGAGGCGTCTGCCTGTCATAAATTTACGACCATTGAATGTCTTTGTCTGCATTTCAAAATGGAGGGCATTCACTGCCTCAGATACCTGCTACTACCGGCGGATTGGATGGTTAAACTCGACCTGAAAGATGCGTATCTGACGATTCCCAAGGCAGAAGTACACAGGGACCTGCTACAATTCCGATGGGAAGCAAGGAAATGGAGGTTCATATGCCTGCTCTTTGGCCTGTCATCTGCCCCCTGGTGCTTCATGAAAGTCCTGAAACCAGTGTTGACCTTCCTGAGAATACACGGGATACGACTAATCATCTACTTAGACGATACCATTCTACTGTCAGAAACACAGGAACAACTGACCGTCCATCTTACTTGGACCATACACCTCCTTCAGAACCTAGGTTCCTTGGTGAACTGGGAAAAGTCAATTCTACAACCATTTCAACGTATGGAGTTCCTAGGATTTCGGGTCGACTCCATCCAACAAGTTCTATGCCTCCTGGCAGAGAATATTTCGAACATTACAAAGGAGATTAAACAATTAATGAACTGTCCAGACATATCCCTGCAGCAACTAGCGATGGTCATCGACCTGGTAGCCGCCTCCATCCAGGCAATTTTCCCGTGCCCATAACACTACAGGGCTTTACAGAGACTGAAGGCATCCTACCTGAGAAGTGGCCATTCATCCGTAACATGCATTTCGCTAAACGAGGAATCCAGGGAAGAATTAACCTGGTGGCTGGCCCACATGGAAGCATGGAATGGGCGAGCAATTTTCGGATCCACTCCAGATCTTGTGATAGAATCAGACGCGTGCTTACATGGCTGGGGTGCGCTTTGCGGTCTCATATCCACCGGAGGCAGATTGTTCACAAAATAATCCTTTCTGCATATCAACTGCCTGGAACTGCTGGCAATCTCGTTTGCCATTCACAGTCTCTCTCTCAAGTACATTTCTTGCTCGATTCTCCTCACACTAGACAATGTTTCCGCCGTCTGCTACATCAACCACCTGGGTGGAACCAAGTCACGAATGTTAGCGGTACTGACCAGAGACTTATGACATTATTGTCTGCAACAAAATATATCAGCAATGGCAGAACACTTCCCAGGTCTGGAGAACTACACAGCAGACTGGAACTCCCATTACCTGAAGGACATGGGGGATTGAAAACTTCGGCCGTCTATATTCAGGGAGATTGCCCGCCTCTGGGGGCCGTTACAATTGGAACTCTTTGCATCCAGACTGAACACTCAATTTCCGCGGTTCTTCAGTTGGAGACCGGACCCAGAAGCTATGTCAACGGATGCATTATCATATCCACGGCCTACTGGCATGGCTCATTTTGGGGGAACCTTGGCAATCGAAGATGTTTCACACACAACTACCCAACTCCTGGCAAGCGCTTGGGCTCCAGGAACATGACGCTTCTAGCACGCAGCCTGGAAAACGTGGGCCGATTGGTGCCTGGAGTGGTCGGTGGATCCTACATCAGCTCCTGTAAAGATGGTATATAATTTTTTTACTCACCTCTTCGAATCGGGCAAGGCTTTTCGTACTGTCTATCTCTACCGGTCAGCAATCTAAGCAGGTCGTGAAAGTTTAGATGGTTTCCCAATCTGACAAAATCCATTGATTTTCCATCTACTCAAGGGCATTTGGTTTACACGTCCCCCAAAACCTAAGTATGGATCATTTTGGGATGTGAATGTGATCTTAAACCTCCTAGACACCTGGCCTCAGAACTCCATATTATCTCTGAAACAGTTATCGGCCAAATTACTCATGCTGTTTTGTTTACTCTCATGCAAACGTGTATCTGACGTCAGAGTTTTAGATTGGCAAGTCCAGGTATTCACACCGGAAGGAGTATCCTTCGACATCTCCCGGAGGAGATAAGAACTTCTTCTATCCTAGGTTCATGGGTCATCCGAACCTAAGCCCAATCGCATGTCTTAAGGAATATGTAGCATATCTTGCAGACATATTCACAAAATTAAATGATTTATGTTTATCACTCCAAGGAAAAAACACTAATATTTTTAATGCAAGAGATAAAATATTTTCACTGTCTCATAAGCTGCAGTTTTGGACCTCATCTGTTGAGCAAAATAATTTGAACTCTTTGACAACACTTAAGGATTTTCTTGAAGAATCATAAATTGAACTTGAAGATTAAATTTGCAATCAAATTGTGGATCATCTTCGCCATTTAATCACATACCGTATATACTCGAGTATAAGCCGAGTTTTTCGGCACATTTTTTGTGCTGAAAAACCCCAACTCGGCTTATACTCGAGTCAATGTCTGTATCGTGGCAATTTACATTGCCACAATACAGACCAGGACCGCCGGGCTCATTACAAACCCGGCGGTCCTGTTGGGGGCTTGTTGAGCGGTTACTTACCTTCCTGCAGCTCCTGTCAGCTCCCTCCTCCTCCGTGCAGCTCCCCGGTCAGCTCCGTTCTGTTTACAGTGTAAGTCTCGCGAGACCAGTAGCTGCTGCATTTCCCACTTATATTCGAGTCAATAAGTTTTCCCAGTTTTTTGTGGTAAAATTAGGGGCCTCGGCTTATATTCGGGTCGGCTTATACTCGAGTATATACGGTATATTAATCAGGATTTTCCATTTTTGAATGAAAACAATAATGAGTGGGTTCGAAATCCATTCATAAAAGACAAGCTAGCCAATTTTTCTGATGTAAATTTTGAGAATCTGATCGATATAACTTCTGACAGTCAACTAAGCCAAAAATTTTAATAAGTTTCTCTTATTGCTTTTTGGGGGTGATTTACGCAAAGAATACCCAGAATTGTCCAAGCAGGCAATCAAAGTTCTGTTGCCATTCGCCAGCACATACTCACTTTACTCTGCAACAAAAACAAAATATCAAAATCGACTTGGCGCAACTGCGGACATGCGAATACAATTGTCAACAATTAAACCAGATATAAAAAGAATTTGCCAAAAGAGAACATTTACACTCATTTACTCATTGAAAGGTTTGCGCTGCGCTAGTCTATGGCATACATTTTTTTGTTGGGGATCCAAAGTTTTGCTATACCATGTCAAAGGATTCCAAGGGAAAAATTAATTGGAAAACCCTACTTTACACGATGCATTAGCCCACTCTCTAGTTCACATAATCTTAGCTATTATATATTGTTTGTCACATTTCCCTTGTCATGCTTGTCTTAAGAAATAGTATCAACAGAGCCAAACCCTTTCTTGAGAAATTTACTATTTATTAAATGGATTAATAATTTGCCACTGGCAGGAGTTGAATTGACTCTTACTCATAAGTCATGCCAGTTGCCCT
>OW240918.1:64386157-64519919 GCA_933207985.1 Pelobates cultripes | reverse complement strand
CAATTCCTCTCTTTTCTCTCCTTTGCATATCTTGCATCTGCCTCCTTCGTATCGTATCTCTTGTATCTCTTTGTCTTAACTTTTAAAGGGCCAGACTCTCTGTACGTCATCAGTTGATAACCCAATAGAAGCACTAGAGGTGTGGTTATCTTCCAGATCGCAAATTAGTTATTTGGTCTGTAGAGGGCAGTCTTGTCCCACTAAACATACCTATCCAGGAAAGAGTTAACTTTTCCTGGTGGCTATTTTGACGTCATTTTGCGTTATCTTTATAGCGCCATAATTTAAAATTTCAAAGGGTTTCTTAAATTTTGTCCAGACTTAGCGTCTGCAATTCCTGCCATAATTTCTGATATGACAGATCATGAACTAAGTTTACCCTTTTCCATACAATGGTACCTTATATATATATAGACAGTTAAATATTAAATTATTTAATCTTCTCTGTCACAATTGTCTGGGTTTAGATTTGATTATATTCCATTAGCATTTTAGACAGTCTATCCAACCCCCTTCCTTATCACTTGTTTGTATATACTATGCATTCCTCAGATCTGGGAAAGTGGTTAGCTTACAGATAGAAATATAGTGTCTTTTTGTTAACTTGAAATAACAAAATGGAGTCTGGTCTGTTCAGAGTGACTCAGAATATACACTTTTAGTTTCTATCATAGCACAAAATGTCTGCCGATATAAATACTCTGACATAACCCCCCTTTAGTGCATTTCATAGCCAAAATTAATTTAGCTTATGAATAAGCACTATAGAAGTTATCAGACATATTGTGCAATCACATCATTTCTAACATAGGCCCGTGCGTGGAATGAACATTTTTGTATATATTTGTACCTGTAAGAGTTTTGAACTTTACACTTAGTACAATCAACCATAATATCATTATTATCATAGCACACCCAATAACAATCTTAACATGGATGAACCAGTCAACACGAGCAATAAGGTCAGTATCTAGCTCAGAGTATTTAAATGTATCCACAGAAATGTTATCTTTTCTGATTGACATTTGGATAGTGTGGTTGGGCTTGTGGTCCAGCAAGAATTTTAGATTAGGATCTAGAGGGATATCTAGATTCTGGAAGGGATCCACCATCTCAATAGCACTTTCGATGACGTCAGTGTACACTGGGTATAGCGTAACGTCACCGATGGTGATACGAGAGTCGTGGGGTACCTTGATCAGTGAGACAGGTGCTGGTAAGGCAATTACTTTATTAGTCACCTGGTCCCTGCGAAAAACACTTATGTTTTTAAGACACGTGCTTACCAACCATTTATCTTTTACTAAGATAGCATGTACTAACGCATTACTGTCGGTTTTTGACATAGTTACTTGACATGTTTCAGAGCCATGTTTAAGGTACTCGATCCCACACAAGGCATTGGTAGAATCGTACACAAAAGGTTTTCCATCACATTGGAAATTATTGTCTTTGAATTTCTCACAGTCATTCAAAATGGGTATAGAATACCAATCTGGTACCCATGGTTGAAAAGCCAAAACATCTGGGGTTTGGACTTTTACGTGGATATTTTCCTTCCATGTACCGACATTGTAGATTGTTTTCATTTGAAAAATGTTTTTGGGAGTTACATATGGTATGGCCAATAAAAAGCAAATCTCCATACGTTCCGGATCAATTAAGAGAGGTATAGCGCTCCCCATCTCAAAGGCCAGATTTAATTGCATAGGCTCAATTGTCTCTCCATCCACATTGGCAAGCATCGCATGAACAATATCCTTGGATACAAAATACAGAGGTATGCGTCCCCCTGCCAATTCGATCATTCCAGTTTGCACTTCGTCAAGAAAAGCAAGTGTGTGGAACAATATTGGGTCATGCAGAAATAGAAGTTCACGCTTAAATAAGTCATGACTTTGGTGCAACTCAGTGGATTTGGCAATTAACTCTGAATGCAAATTTGTTGTAACAACTGTGTCTTCCACAATAGTTAACACGTCTTGGAGAAGTGTTCTTTGCTGTTGTATCACCTGATGAATATCGTTAATGTGTTGCTTTAGCGCATAGATTTCCATATCCAGCTTTTGGACAGTAATAGAGTTGGCTGCAGACATTCCAGTTGCGACAACTGCACCGACAGTGGCACAAACTAATGCAACAATTATAGCGGTGAGGAACCTTTTGGGTCGGTTGCTCATCGGAATAGAACTGGATACAAATGGTTTCCGGGCTTGCTCCAAGATGTTTCGCACACGGTCCTGTGCTCTTTGGAGGTGCATCTGGTACCAAGTCTGTAACTCAGGAAGCTGCATCGATGAAATGTTGTATGCCTTCTCGATGGAAATCTTGGGGTCCAAGCTGACGAACACACGTCGGGTCAGGATCCTCTTCTCTGTTAAGATGAACCCTGGTGTCTCTTGAATCAGGATGCCGGAGGATGGTCCCATCTCTGCGATCGGGTCGGTCCGTAGCTCTTGGCACAGGAGCAGTACGATCCAGAAACACGCCACATCCTTCTTGGACATCCTTCGACAGTCACGGATCAGGAACTCGTTTCAGACTTATCTACTAATGATTCAAGGTTTGTTAAGCATACAAACTTATAACAGTGTGACATCACTTGGCCTAGGACAACACATTATTACGATTCATCAACATATGTATTCTGTCTAATTCTATTTTTATAACTTCATCCCTCACTACATTTATTACTGACTCTTCAGCAATTTGCCTATAGCAGTTAAACAAGCTAGTAACCTGCTTATAAAATGTAGTTATTGGATGGCAAGGAAATGGTTAATGACATGAACGTACATGAGATCATGGCACATCACAACATTTCACATCATACTATACCACGTGAATCAAGCATTCATCCAGGTTAGTCGTTCACCCTTCTGCATCTGAATCCACACCTATAATCCTTAATTGAGATTTAGGATGACAAGCACGCAACTGGTTAATGTGAACCCACTTTTCAATAAAATCACCATCCTTAGGAATTTTTATCTTATACGCTACTGGGGAAATTTTGTCAATGATGACATATGGCCCTTTCCAAGAAGGTAAAAATTTCTTTTCCTTGACTTGATTTCGCGCAAAGTTATACAGATAGACTTGATCTGTTATCTCATATTCCTTTTTCGTGGTTTTTAGATCGTAATAGGTCTTAACCCCTGTCGCTGCTTTTTCTAGATTCTTTTGGGCAAAAGCAAACGCATGCTGTAAATGCTTGCGCAAATCTTCGATATACTGATGCGTAGTGGCAGCATTGATCAAGTTATGATCCGAAGTACGATATAGTAAATGCTGTGGTAAAACCATCTTTCTTCCTGTCATCAATTCAAAAGGTGACAATTTGGTAGCAGTGCTAGGTGTAGCTCTAATCGCCATTAAAACTAGGGGCAATTTAATGTCCCAGTCTTTACCAGACTCCTTAACATATTTCTTTAGAATATTAACGATAGACTGGTTATATCGCTCTACCCCCCCGCTAGACGCAGCGCGGTATGCAATATGTAGCTTTCGTTTAACACCTAGAATGTTCCACATCTTAGCCATTACTTCGCTGGTAAATGACTACCTCTGTCTGACTCAATTCTTTGAGGCAGACCGAACCTGGAAAAGACATGGTTAATCAACAAAGTGGCGCACACGGTACTCGTGTTCTCTTTACAAGGCAAACATTCTATCCACTTTGTGTACATACATGTAACGGTTAACATGTATTTGTTACCTCTTGAAGATCTTGTTACAGGACCTATAAAGTCAATTTGAATATCAGACCAGGGTAATGACACCCCCTCTTCTGAAGTGGTGCACGATGGGTTGGACCATGGGGTTGATATTGCGGACAAATCAAGCATCCCTGACAGTATGTCTTAACATCCCTTAACATGTGTGGCCAATATGCATAATCACGCAATATCTCATATGTGATCTTATCACCACGATGCCCAGATGTAGGTGCATCATGTGCGTGTTGGAGCATTAACCCTCTGTATACAGTTGGGACTACCCATTGTTGTATACCATGTTTAGAAGTTCTGACCAGTAACCCATCCATGATACTAAATTGGACTTTATATCTCATCAAGATTCGTAAATCTTCATTATCTTTGCAATCCTCATCTGTGATGGGATTGGCAGTAGGGTCTTCTATATGTTTATAGAATATACCTATGATGGGATCGTTCTTTTGACTAGTAATCAGGTCCTCACTAGGAGCTTCTTGACTCCATTGCACGACATTTAAGTCGGCATTATTTCTAGCCTGTCGTCTAGTTATGGCTTCAACATGAATTGAACCCATAAGATCATCAATGTTTAGGGTTTCACCATTGATGGCAGCTTGTTTTGCCAGTGAATCAGCTAAGTCATTACCATCCTTGTCAATACCTTCTATTTTAGAATGGCCTTTGGTTTTCTTCCAATATATGGATAAACCATTTTCCTTAACCAACTCATCAATTTTACAAAACAATTTCCCATGTTTAACAGGTTTGTTATTGCTTTTCAGCATTTGGTTACGTTTCCAGCTAGGCAGATATTCGACGAAACTGTTGCGAACATAGTTGGAATCAGTTATGACAACAAATTCTTTGATACCATATTCTATTGCCATTTGAATGGTCTTATACACTGCACAGAGTTCGGCTATCTGACTGCTTTTGGGACCAATATTGTATCCTATAGATACATTAGGATAATCACCTGACCAGGCGATTCCGATACCTGCAACTAACTTCCGTTCAGCACCAACGACGTGGTGATATGAACAACCATCAATGTATACCCACGGTAGTGGTCGACAGTATTCCTCGTCATAAACTTTATAAGGAGATAGCAATTGCTCTTCTAGGAAGTCATCTCCTGTGTCATTATCATCCAGAGATGGAGCAGTACAGTCATGTAATTCTGCTAAACCTTGGGCAACTGGGCTTCTCTTATTATGTTTATAACGGACTTCTAACGGCCATCCCTGTAAGGATAGAGTCCATGCAGTAATCCGACTGTTAGAGAGATTACCGTCTCTAATTCTTTCACTCTGCAGATATTGTAGAGGTTGGTGAGCTGTTTCTACAATTATTTTCTCACCTTGGATATAGCTACGAAAATTTTGTAGTGCCCAGACAGTCGACAATAACGCCTTCTCACACGTGTTGAATTTAACTTCAACAGGTGACAAAGTCTTGCTAGCATTTGCAATAACTTTGTTTAAACTGTCCTGCTTCTGATACAGAACAGCACTTATGCTTAAATCGGTATAACCTGTCTCCAGATAGAAGGGTTTACCCCCCTCTGGGTATGCTAAACAGGGTGCCTGAGTGAGCTTCCTCCTCAGTTCACTTACCGCTTGGTCCTGAGGCTCCCCCCAGTTCCAGGTAGTTTCCTTTTAAGCAGGTGTAAGAGTGGTTTAGTTATTTCTGCATAGTTATCTATAAACTTACGGGAGTAGTTAGTCATACCAAGGAACGATCTTAATTCCCTGATGTTTGAAGGTGTTTTAGCCTTGAGTACGGCTTCAACCTTCTTCCTCTGGGGATTTAATCCTTCAGAAGTTACCTCATGTCCGAGGAAATCGACATGGGTGCGACACCATTGCGCCTTTTGTAAAGACAGTTTAATCCCTGCCTCTCTTAACTGAGTGAGAACATGTCTAATCTCTAAGATATGCTTATCAAAGGAAGTGCTTTTCAGCAAGACATCATCGACATATGATAACGTTCCTCTCTCAAGTGCGTCAGGCATAGCTTTATGCATGAACACAGCAAATTCATGACCAGAGTTTATATAACCGAAAGGCATACGGGTCCAGGTATACTGCTGCTTTCCAAATGTGAAGGCCAATTTGTATTGGTCTTCATTATGGACTGGTACAGTCCAATATCCCTGCGCACAGTCAATGGCAGTGAATATTTTGGACCCCTGCATTTGTACCAAACATTGGTCTATGTATGGCGTTGGCCAACCAGACATATAGACGCGTTTGTTTAGCTGTCGTAAGTCAGCGCATAAACGCCATTGTCCATTAGGTTTCAGAATCCCCAAGATCGGATTATTATACGAACTGTGCACTGGACGTATAATGCTCCTTTCCTTTAAATTCTGAATGATGTCTTGTAGACCATCATATGATGCTAATGGGAGTCTATATTGTTTGATAAATACAGGTGGTAAATTTGGATCAGTTTGTATTCTGGCTACGTGGAGGTTAGTTAACCCACAGTCGTAGGAATCTTTGGCAAAAATATCTTGGAATTCCATTAGGATTTCCTTTAGCTGCTGTCGCTCAGCATCATTGGAGCAACCGTCAGCTAAAGATATCTGCTCTTCTAGCCTTTCCTGAAATCCTGGAAAGATTTCAGGCTGGCCTATCTCATAAGCTTCTTCAAGCCTAGAAGTTAGGTCAGTTCGGTGTTGACTTACCTTTTCTCTTTGGTCGAGATACTCTTGTGATTCCTGCTCATTGAGCGGATGACCGAAGGTGATTGATGCTTTTTCGATTTTACATGAGCCTTCTTCGATTTTACACGAGCCTTCTTCAACGTTGAAGGGATACTCAGATAGGATAGTGAATAATCCTTCTGGGGAGGAATGGAATATTTGATCGACAATTTCGTCCTCAGTTAAGTATTCTTCAGGGATGAGGCCTATAATTTGGTTTTGGAAACCAAATGTATAGTACTCCGCATCCAATGCTAGACCTAACAATGTTCCTTTTGGTAAAGTAACACTATTGGGTGTAACATTGTTGACCATGATATAGGTGGGATTCTTACCAATACTTACCATTGGTGTATATGTTACCACCATCCCTAATTGTTGTATCCTGTTGGATAAACAGATTAGGGCATCAGAGTTTTCTAATCTCTGACCCTCCTTGACCTGTAGGGGTAAAAGAAAATTACTTGTCCCCTGTGGAATGGTTATGTCATCAGGAACTTGGATACTTACCGCATATGGTAGTATTTGTCCTGATTTCAGGGCGTTTTCCTCATGTAGGTATCCACAAGGATTACCTTTTAACCTTGTCCACAAATTGGAATTAATCAGGTCAAGGTGTATGGCAAAACGATGTATGACATCATTGCCAACGTAAACCTGATAGCGAGGTTCGTCTATCACTAGGAATAAATGTTTAACTGTCTTATTTCCGATGGAAATAGATAGTAAACACTTTGCTATCACATTGTGACTCTCTGATTCGCCATCCAGGTTCTGGATCCACCTGTCATGTGGGGAAGCGTACCTGATCATTTTAGGATTAGCGATCTGTTTTAACAGACTTCTGCTAATATAGCTGTTCTCACTCTGTAAGTCCAGCTTTGCATTCCTACTTCTTCCTAAGTCATGTATTTGAATAGGAAAGAATAAGTTGTTATTAACCCTTTCAATTCTGGCAAGGAATTGAGCATGACCTGCCAGATCTACAGATTCAACATAGTCCCTGTGGTGAGAAATGGTTAAAACATCACCTTCCAGAGAGACATTCTGGATCCTCTCTGGAGCAATTCTTACGGAATGCTCATCTACAGGTGCGATTGCATCATTCATCTGCAGGACAGTCACGTCAGGTGACTGACTATTCCGAAAATGAACCTCTATCGAGTCAGGTCTCTCTTCTATCACATGGCAGTTATGATCAGATTGTACATGTGATTTCTCATAGGTTATGGGAACTTTAGCTTGTGACCATACAATTCCATTCACACAGTCAATAATTGTGTTAAGTCTTCTGAGTATGTCTATACCCAGAATCAGTCGGTCATAGGGGAGATCTACCACTATCACCGGGTGTCTAAAGGTTTTGTTACCTATTTTAAACTTTAACCATGTATTGCCAATAACATGAAGGGCATTTCCTCCTACACTCAACAGAGCATTGGGGAAACCTCTTAGCTTCGGCTTATCCATTGCTAAGTCCATTACCTGCTGGAAGTAGGTATTGGATAAGATAGTGGCTTGTGAACCAGTATCTATTAACCCTTTAAAAGGCTGGGGTAGCGAATCTTGTATTTCTACAGACATGTAATACCTTCCTTCATGTTCTTCTAATTCACATAAGAATTTAGAATGTGTCAACATATCACTTGTTTTCCATACATTACCGGTCACAGCAGTAGTTTCTACCTGTACTGAGGAATGCTCAGTCTTACCCACAGGCCCATCCTTCTTAGGAATATCTTGAACTGTCAAGCGGGAACTAGTGGTCGGCATCTCATCAGTTAACCCTTTCAGGTCTGGATCCTGGAAACTTGTGGCTGCTGGGGCTATTTTAGCCTTTGGCTGAAATGAAAAAACAGAGGAACACGTCGCGCCTCCTTCACCCGGAAGTGAAGTGACGGTATAGGCAATAGGTTTTCTAACACAACTATTGTTTGTTTGACTGTTAGTACCTGGAAAGGAAACAGGGTTAGGCATTACATCTACTGATAACCTAGCCTGTTTAGTCACAGTGGCTATTATTGCTGCGCACCTGTTGTTGTTGCTGCGGTTGCACAGGTAGTTCTGCAATTGGAGCTATCCCTAAAAAAGGATTGAGAGCAAAGACTTGGTTGATCTTTGTCATTTCCTCCATTAATTTGCCCATCTGGTCTGTCAATTGACCAACCTGACGACGCAAATTATTTCCCCCATTGCCGTTTTGTCTTTGCCCATTAGAATTTGGCTGGGATGGCTGAGACTGTTGGGAGTTATTGGAAGCAGATTGGTTGTTTCTGTTTCCATATCTCCTATTTCCCTGAGGATTCCTTCTCCATTGGGAATTGCCTTGGTTCTTATTAACCCAGGGGCGTTTATTCCCATTGGTATTGGATTTTTCAGAGTTATTAGAGGAATTTGCAGAATTGCTTCTAGCATTTTCCTGTTTCTGAGGTTTTGGAGATTTCAAAACCTCAGAATAGGTCCTCCTTTTCTGTTGGGGTTCTAAACCTAACTGAATTTTAGTCTCTGACACCATTTTATCACCAGGTTTCTTAACCTTTGGCTGATTTTCGTCATGTGCATGGTGTATAGTGTACAATTTCATGCACTGACTGACTAGCCATTCTAATGGTAACTTACAATCGTAATCTCTTGCGAGATTCATTTGTATGTTTACTGGCATGGCATGAAAATACAGATCTTTGAAGTCTGTGCTTTCATACCTGGGTTTTCTTTGGGCCACGGAGTATGCATTTTTAAGAATTATTAAAAATTCTCTGGGGCTTTGATCTGGACGGCACTTTAAGTTATAAAGCGCCTTCTTTGCAGAGGCAATAGTTTTATACTTACCATATTCCATGATTATTTCATATTTCATCTTGGACCAGGACATTAACTGTATAGCTTGAAGACTTTCTAGATAAACACGGCACATTGAATCAAAGGTCCATGTAATGAACCATTTCTTATGAATGTCATCATACATGCCCAATGAATTCATTGCTCTATCATAATTTTCCAGATGTTCAGATATGTTTCCTGAACCTCTAGAAAATTGTGGGACAGTCTCTCTAAGGAATTTGATGACCTTTGGCGTTTCATAAACAGGCGTCGTTGATTTAGGACCTCTGTTTCTGTGTTTGAGTAAACGTCTATGCGATCTGTCTGCTGAAGAGGAATTAGACCCGTACAACAGTGCAGATGGCATATCAGTTACATGGCCTTCAGAGTGGACAGTGCAATCACTTTCACTCCCATCACTCTGAGCTTCTTGTTCACTGTCACAATTCTGATCAGCATCAGAATCCTGCCAGTGTACAGAACCATGTCTGTTTTCATTCCTATCATCTTGAATTGGACTCTCCCTCTCAAGTTTGGCCAAGACAGCTTTTTCAAACTGTTCTGCCCAAGATTGCCAAGGTGGCTTGGTAATGTCATGAGATGGGGAATCTTTTTCCATAGGTGATTTTTTAGAATTACTCACACCTTTACTTACAGACTGTTTTATGAAAACCTGGTTTGGTGTGGGAAAATCATAATAAGGAGGGGATTTACAGATAGTCTTTTCTTGCATTTTTGTGCAACTTTTTGGCACAGAATGATGACTACCAACCTCACTGTCTAATTTCTGACTCTCCTTTTCATACTCATCCAATTGCATTTTAAGCTGATTTATTTCCTGTGCATATTTATCCATCAAAGCTTTCATTTCTTTTTCATGATCAGCCTGACGAGTTTTATGCTCAGCAAGTAAATCTTGGTATTTCCCATTTTGAATGCCCAAATCGTCACTGTACGTGTCCAATTTGGCATTTAGTGACTTGTTTTCATCACACACCTTAAGAAGTGCTGTCATAAAGAAAGGCCAAGAGTGTATTATGAACGCCATTTTCCTTTCTATGTTCTTTTGTTCAGCAATTTCTTTAAGATATATGATGATGTGTTCATCAGTTAGAATGGTGTGTTTAGCTTCCCATTCTATGCTTTTCAACCAAACCTCATAGGTTGCATCATTTTTCATATGTTTATGAATATGAACTAGAGCATGTTTTCTTAGGTCTTCAATTATTTCAGTATTATCTGTTACAGATTTATCACTGCCACTGGCCATTTTTATTTTTATTTTATTGATTAATCTCAATACAAAACTCTTTTCTATATTAAGATTAAATTGCATGAATTACACCAATATTATTATTATATATGAAATACAATTTCAACTTAAACGATCTCAGCACCGTGCCTCCAATATATGGGGATATTTATGGGATAATAATAGTAACAGTTGAGAATTGCCCACTATTTCAATTCTCAGATCCCAAAGAACGTTTATCGTGTTAAGTGGAATGTATTTCATATAAATAATCACAATGTATAAAAATAGATTTTATTTATATGACAATCAATAATTAACAAATAATGTTATGTAACATGCGTGATAATAATCAATGAATATCCAGTACAAAATTATATGAAATACACAGAAATGGGTATTACGTTTCAATGGCTATTAACTCATTATCTGTCAAGACTTCTACGATTTATGAGGTATCCTTAACACAGGCTGAAAGTGAAACATTTCACAGCGAAGAACAGAATTCCTCAGAGTGCAGCATAAGGTCGTAAAGTTTAGCAGACAGTTAGAATAACCCTTTCAATGCTGGCTAGATCTCCTAGGTAGTTAAGATCTATTCTTATGTATTTTTAAATAAAATAACATTTAAACCAGTTCATTAGCCATTTTCCTAAACCATCCATAAGAGAATTTACCACATTATATAAGCAGATTTTTAATTTGTCTAAAAGATATCTACCGTATATACTCGAGTATAAGCCGAGTTTTTCGGCACATTTTTTGTGCTGAAAAACCCCAACTCGGCTTATACTCGAGTCAGTCTGTATTGTGGCAATTTACATTGCCATAATACAGACTGGGGGCTGGCAGAGCTGTTACTTACCTCTCCTGCAGCTCCTGTCAGCTCCCTCCTCCTCCGCGCCGGTCCGTGCAGCACCTCGGTCAGCTCCCAGTGTAAGTCTCGCGAGAGCCGCGGGGTCATAGTGCGGCTCTCGCGAGACTTACAGTGTGAGCTGACAGAGGTGCTGCACGGACCGGCGCGGAGGAGGAGAGAGCTGACAGGAGCTGCAGGAGAGGTAAGTAACAGCTCTGCCAGCCCCCTTCCTCCCCCCACTGAACTGCCAATGCCACTGGACCACCAGGGACGGAGAGCCCCCCTCCCTGCCATGTATCAAGCAGGGAGGGGGGACGAAAAATAAATAAATTAAAAATATATAAATAATAATAATAATAAAAAAAAATAATATAACAAATTTTTTTAATAATATTAATAATATATAAATAATAATAATAATAATTTAAAAAAATGTAACAAAAAATTTAAATAATAATATATAAATAATAATAAAAAAAATAATATAACAAAAAAAAATTAAAATAATATAAAAAAATTTTTTTATAAAAATGCCCACCCCCCCACCAAGGCTCTGCCACACAAACACACACTGCACTCATACACACACACTGCATTCATACACACACCCTGCATTCATACACACAGCACTCATACACACACTGCACTCATACACACACTGCATTTATGCACACACACTCTGCACTCATATACACACTGCACTTATACACACACTGCATTCATACACACACTGCATTCATACACACACTGCATTCATACACACACCGCACTCATACACACACCGCACTCATACACAAACACCGCACTCATACACACACACTGCATTCATACACACACACTGCATTCATCATATACACACACTGTAAATAAATATTCAATTAATATAATTTTTTAAGGATCTAATTTTATTTAGAAATTTACCAGTAGCTGCTGCATTTCCCACCCTAGTCTTATACTCGAGTCAATACGTTTTCCCAGTTTTTTGGGGTAAAATTAGGGGCCTCGGCTTATATTCGGGTCGGCTTATACTCGAGTATATACGGTATCTTAATTTAGAGCAAATCAATACACCTGGATAAAAACAGCGGTATGCTAACACGTGATAATATCACATCAATATATAATTATTCTTAATTCCACCTGCAGAATGGAATGTTTATAACTATATATTCTTAGTTAACTAAGATTTCTTAATATGGAAATCTGACCGTGCTTTATCCAGTCATATATAATGCTATTAATACATTTTAATTAATTTAATTTAATTAAATGAAACCAGTATAATTACCAGTTGAGTAGATATTTCATCCGATTGGTAGTCTCTCTGCATGGAGGTGTTGGTTAGAAAGTCAGTAAATTCTAAGTGTTAGAGTTTTAGGAGTAGAATGTTAGTCTCAGATGTTGTCCGAGTTGGAATCCCCAAACTTCCAATTCCTCTCTTTTCTCTTTTGCATATCTTGCATCTGCCTCCTCTCCTGTATCTTGTCTCTTGTATCCCCCTTTGTCTTAACTTTTAAAGGGCCAGACTCTCTGTACGTCATCAGTTGATAACCCAATAGAAGCACTAGAGGTGTGGTTATCTTCCAGATCGCAAATTAGTTATTTGGTCTGTAGAGGGCAGTCTTGTCCCACTAAACATACCTATCCAGGAAAGAGTTAACTTTTCCTGGTGGCTATTTTGACGTCATTTTGCGTTATCTTTATAGCGCCATAATTTAAAATTTCAAAGGGTTTCTTAAATTTTGTACAGACTATGTGTCTGGTAAATCTGCTATAATTTCTGATATGGCAGATCATGAACTAAGTTTACCCTTTTCCATACAATGGTACCTTATATGTATAGACAGTAAAATTAAATTATTTAATCTTCTCTGTCACAATTGTCTGGGTTTAGATTTGATTATATTCCATTAGCATTTTAGACAGTCTATCCAACCCCCTTCCTTATCACTTGTTTGTATATACTATGCATTCCTCAGATCTGGGAAAGTGGTAAGCTTACAGATAGAAATATAGTGTCTTTTTGTTAACTTGAAATAACAAAATGGAGTCTGGTCTGTTCAGAGTGACTCAGAATATACACTTTTAGTTTCTATCATAGCACAAAATGTCTGCCGATATAAATACCCTGACACTACATAACCCTGGAGTTATACCAAAATTGCGCAATCACCTTTTCTTTCGTTTTGCTATTTGTATGTGTAAGTGTAAATTAGTGACTGTACACTTAGGTGTTTTTGCTGCATGCTGCACTAATAGCAGTTTTGTTAATTAGCGCCACCTTTTTCCCTTTTTTGTTTTGTAAATTAAACTAATGCTTTCCCCTCTCACCTTGTAAATAGAAGGGTGGTGTGTTTGTTGTTTCATTTTCATCTTAGGATCTAGTCTTCCTACAACCTTTATGTTCCCAACTTTTCTCTTTTTATCCCTGCACTCCCCCTTTCACCTTTCCCCTTTACCTTCTGCCTCCTGTGGTCTCCTGAGGCCTCCGCCAGCTGTACAACACTGTGCACCCAAAGCCTATGCTCCTGCTGTAATGATAATTTGCACACATAATGTGCGGAGATTAATTTCCCCAGAGCGTAGATCCAGGTTCTGAAGGAACTTTGGGGTTGTGAAATCTCAATAGCAATTCTCCAACAGACATATTTTCGAGCAGATAAATCCCGACACAACAGAATACTACCCTCTGGGTTACCAGGCCCACAACCTATTAGCAAAGTCAGGTGGGGTAGTCATTATACTTTCTAAACATACACCTTTTTAACTTGCAAGCAAATTGGTAGATGACACTGGTAGATTACTCTTTTTAAGGGTTCTATTGTCTCCCAAACATACATGTGTGCATGTCTCTACTCCTGTAAATTTTGTGGGGGAAACCAATTTCCGAAAAATTTACTTGATATGATAGACCAGTCAGACCACATGCCCGTCATTGCCAACATAGCATTCCCCTTAGCTAGGTCCATAGACATTGGCAGCTCAATGAGTAGATCCTATAGGATGTAGAAGTTATGACAGCAGCAAGATATACTCGGCTGCTATTTTTTCAGAAAATGTCATGGCAGACACATTCCACCTAACAGTTTGGGAAGCACATAATTGTATTATTAGAGTCCATTTTGTGACAGGCACACATCTGAAACAACAGAGGAACAGACAGATTCTTGAATAGAAGTCATGAATAGCAACACTTCAAACAACACATATGATGACTCTAGCAGGCAAAGACTATAAAGAATTAGTGACCGCAAGGTGCCAAAAAACACCCTTTTAAGCCTGAAACATCCACCTGCTTCTTTTATGAGCATTACAATAAGTATTGGCCAACTCTCAGCGAGAATTCTCCAAAGGAAGCAGAGACTGTCTAATTTACACCAAAGAAACAAGGTAACAAAGCATGACACTCTGCCCTGAGGTGATTGCCTCAAAGTTCCAGGCATAGTATGCATCTCTATACAATTTGCAGGGTACACTCACAGACACATAAGTAGAAACTCAGCAGGGGAAAATACAGATATGCATCTTGAGCCCTAGACGAAGACCAAATGGCTGGCCTAGATGGGGGCATAATTGAGGAGGAGATGAAAGCAGAAGTTAAGACTTCTGAAACTAACAAGACCCTGGGCCTGTATGGAATGCCCCTTTGTTATTACAAGACATTCATATAAATCCTGTACCCTTATATGTCAAAGGGACTCTCCAGGCAGCCCTTTTTACTCACCTGGTTCCAGCGCCGGGAGCCTTGACGAAATAGGCAGGCACGAGCAGGGAGCAATCAGACGCTTCCATTTGGAAGCGTCATTGCTCCCTTGTGCTCATGCGCGGCTTCACCGCACATGCGCACATACTTCATAGGGCGGCATTCAGGCCGCCCTATGAAGTCCTGAGCGCACTACCGCGCATGCTCGTGGCCGCGAGCTGAGCTGACTGACAGCTCAGCTCGCGGTCTTTGGCCGCCCCCTCTCCTCTGTTGACAGGCAGGAGAGAGAAGGCGCGCACACAGTGCCTTCTCTTTCCTGCACACGTCAGACGTATTTTTATACGTCTGACGTGTACATGGCCTTTTTAGGCCCATACATGATAAGAAGTCCCTCTGGTGGCCGTCTGAGTGATGGCCCCTGGAGGTATTCCTATCAATCAATGTAAACACTGTATTTTCTTTGAAAATACAGTGTTTACATTAGAGTGCCTGCAGGGAGCTATAGATCTCACCTGAACAACTACATTAAGCTGTAGTTGTTCAGGTGTCTATAGTGTCCCTTTAAAGAGATAACAATTATCCACAAAGATAGAAAACCCAAGTTTGTCCAGGAGTTATAGACCCATCTCTCTGCTCAAAGCAGATTTGAAATTGTTTGCCAAGATTTTAGCCATGAGGCTGCGACAAGTAGTCCCTTGCCTAGTTGTTATAGAACAATTAGGTTTTGTTCCTGGTAGGGAAGCAATGGATAACATGACCAGGGTCGTCAAGAATGAACGCCAAGAAGGCATTTTATTAGGGGATTGGGAATATATAATGGCAACATTAGAAAATATGAGGATCGGTATGCAATTGAGAACTCTTCCAGAATTTCCCTAAACACCACCACCACAGTCTGAATCAGGGTAAATGGGGCCCTGGCTCAGCCAGTCACCATCCAAAATAATACAAGGCAGGGGTGCCCATTATCCCCACTGCTATTTGTGCTCTTCTGTCTTTCCTTGAAGCTGCCAACATGGGGAATTACAGGATTCGAAGGGAGATGGAGATCACACAAGTATGTCTCAGACTGTATAACAGGAGTTTATGCCTGTTAGTAAGAAGATTAGGAGGGGAGTGGACCAGTAAGTGCTAGGGGAGAGTCCTTAGAAAGCGTAGAGCTAGTGCATCATTAGATGCATTTATGCAAGGCTCAGGATGCTGTCTGCACAGTATGCCCTTGGTTGGTCATGCTGCATGATTGGCAGACAGCCTGACATGCATTCACACCAGGCTGTCAATCTAATACCCTGTGCAGACATGCCCTTTTTGGGCATGTTTGTCCCTTTGGCCAGTTCTGGTTACATGATTCATATCAGCGGCCAACCCTTTTGCCCCGCCCACTGAAATCATGCTTCACTGGACACTGCTGTTAGGGGGTATAGAGGTTTTCTGGATACATAAACTCAGAACACTTCAGCCCCTTGGACTGAATGTGGATTTTGATTTAGTTTGTTTTTTAGTAGACTTTTTCATTTTTTTATTTTTATTTTTTTTCTATGTATTATTACCATTTATATTTTTTCCTTATTCTAATTATTAACATTTTTCTTATTACAGTTTATTTTTTTTTACTCCTTTTCATGTTCAGACTTGTCATTTAAAAAAAAAAGTAAATTTTTTAATATTTCTTTTTTATTTCTTATTTTTATTTTTATGGTTTTTCCACATTTTTTATTTCTTAAATTTTTTGAAGTTATTGTTACTTCACATATGGTGTATCCAGATGCCCTCCCAGACGTCCGACTGAGTTATGCATGGTGTCTAAATGTGGTATCATTGAACACATTTGGTGGGGTAATGTAATAGGTGATTTATTGTACATACATTCTTTATGTTTCTTTTATTCTTATATTGCACTAAGTGCATTGATCAATATGTACAAATATACTGTCACTATAGCAAAATGATTTTGAACCGATATTGGGAGGTTCTCTGATTGTCATTTCTTTGTTCGTACACATATTTTCCCCTGATAACCTCTTCCAGGATATCGGGGAATGCTGGAACGCATTCATGCATTCCAGACTTGATGATGTTATGGACTATGCCGGAGAGAGACATTGAACTTCCGGGTGAGTGGAACACAACAGCGTTCCAACGAAGAAAATTTCCGGATCTCCATACATGGTATATGACCATCAGGAGGATTACGAACAGATGAAGTTCGCGGAAATGATTGGCCGGCTGGAGGAGGTGGGCAATTTAAAAGAAGTTTGCTGACATGTACAGACTATAGCACTTTATTCACGCACACACAAGCACTTTATCAATATTCCTGAGGAAGTCTAGTGGATCTAGACGAAACGTGTCAAGTTGAGCTTGTTATTTTATTATTTGCTTGTTTTATTTTATTTTATTTTAGTTAATTTGTTTTTATGTTTTGTTCCTGGTTCCTGTTACTCATCCACATATCTGCAGAGCTGTAACCTGGACTGGGCACCATGTGTATTCATTGATGGGCATTTATTTGCTTTGTATCCTGTAAGTGTGACCATTCAAGTGTATTTTCTATTTTTATACATAATGCACTATGGTTTCTTCACTTTTTCTCTCCACATGAATGACTGAATTGCTGAATTACATACTGGATCTGGTGGAAGCAACAGTTGTTTCTGATGAGCCTGAATTTCCAGTAACACTGTGAGTGCAATCTTTAGCTCTAGGAGTTACTTATATGTATATTATTACCCTATGAGTGTTTACTCCATTGTATACTTTTAGGTATATTTTGTTTTCCAATTTTATACAAGGATTGGGAGGAATCCTTTAATAATACCAAGAGAAAAGGGGTAAATCCTTTTTTATTCACTTTATATTCCTGCACCTGGGTGGTCAATACAATTACGTGTTTATATCTAACATACAGCAGTTTATAATAACACAATGACATATTTATAAGGGGGTGGGGAAGACAATATCTCTCTCCTCCTCTGCAAATATATAAGAATATGCAAGCCTTGCTATTCAGGTACTGCATATATTTATTGCTACCAAGAGGCTCCATAGCCAAATCCACCTAGTTAGTAACAAGCATCCGCAGGACAGGAGAGCACACAAAACAATTACCAATAAACATACACATTATACACACCCTTCACCTATAATGGGAACAGGGTGACTTAGACTTAGGAGTAGTCCACGGTCCTACATAAAGTTTCCATATGCAACTTAAGGTGATGGTGACTACCATCACATAACTCCCCACAGAAAAAACTAACCAAGTACCAGACCTCTAATAAGTCTGTGCTTGCGTTAGTGTGGCACCCCACCCAAAATGTCTAGCTAACCTGGTAGAATCCTAAAGCTATTGTCTCACTGGGGAGGGAGTCTGATAACCTCAGCTCCTGGTAAAACAAATCTGCAGCTGGGGAGGGAGACCGACACGCAACGCTCCTGATAAAACCAGCTACCGCTCCTGGTAGCTCAAACTGCAGCTGAGGATGGGTAATGACCGTCTCCGCCCCCGGTATCTCCGACCGCCGCTGGGGAGGGGAACTGACCTTCTCCACTCTTCGTAACTCTGGGTACCCTGACTGTCTCTGCTTCTGGTAGCTCGGACAGTCGCTGGGAAGGGGAACTGACCATCATCGTTCTTGGTATCTCTGGCTGCCACTTGGGGTCATCTACTTGATAACAGTGTGATAAGGATCAAAGCTTTCAGTTGCATTTTACAACCCCAATCTAAAACAAAAGCTTACATCCCTCCAGCAGTTCTCCTGCCAACCAATTTTCCATACATGTTATCAGAAGATCAGAGATCAGGAGAACTGGAGTAATTAACATCTAAGTGTAAACATGGAAGTATGTGTTTTCCCAAGCCATCCTGTCTCTAAAAGAAGTCAAGGCCTGCTCCCAACCTACCCAAAAAAAACAACCCTAAATGGTCAATTCTTACACAACATTATAGTATAGCTGGGGGTAAGAGATCAAAAAAGAGGACATGTGTAAAGATGGAACTCTCTGGGAAAAGAGGGCGAGATGAACCACGTTTTGAGAGGTGAAAGGCATTCTGGGACTTGTAGTTAATGACTGCAATAATCAGTCTTTGAAAAAACAACAGTCAAAGAGGTTGGGCTCCTCTCTTTCTCTTTTGTCTCTTTTAGGGAGGACAGCGCAGCAAGCAGTGGTGCCATGGTGAACTGAGAGAGACTGTCCCAGACTACCAAAGATGAAGGCGCAAGAGGAAATCTTAATTTAAATGTCTAAGTATTGCCCTTTTACTATGTATCTTTTGATTATGTACTGGATATGGTTATAATGTGTAATGTGTATATCCTTCTAAAATCTGTAACAGTATCCTAAATCAATATTAACAATACATTTTATAATACACTTGTGTTTGTGTCTTATTTGTCACTCATTCCATGAGGGTCATAATTTATTACATCGGTAACTAACGCTGCCACTGGGGAGGGAGACTGATGTTTCTGCTCCCTGTAAGTCACTCTGCTGCTGGGAGGGAGACCGCCTTTCTCTGATCTCTGTGACTCGCCCTACTACTGGGAAGAAAGGTTGATAACTCGCCCTGATGCTCGTGAGGGAGAACGATGATCTCCTCTCCAATGGTTGTAAAGTCCAGGAAATCACCCGTTTTTGAGGCACAAGGCTGCTTACAGTGGAACAGACATATGTAGTCCTTCTCGAGCTCCCACTCCAAGGTGGCCAGAAAGGTCAGATCTGGCTCCAGCTCCGTGATCTCTGAGAGGTTCAATGGATCTTACCGCTTATCCCAGATGCTCCAGAAGCGAGAGCCCAGAGGGCTCCCAAATTCTATGTCCTCAAAAGACTCCATCAGAAGACCAGGGTAGTCCTCCCCTCTAATCCAAACACCATCGACCAGGTGCGGGCATAACTAAGACTTGTCCAGTCACACTTTCATCATGACAAGCACCTAGAGTTCCCCTACCCTTTCATCCAGGGGCTGCACTCCCAGGAACGTTATCCACAAGTTTTTATCAACTGCGCTGTTCTGTAGTCTGGAGGAGCTCCAGAAGGGTTGAATCTCCTCGAGGATCTCCTTCAATAGGTCAGTTCAGATCACCACCCTCCATTCCAGTTCTTTCCCTGCTGGGAGAGGGTCATTCTTCCAGCACAGAACCTCCTGTCGCTGCTGCTGGAGTTTTAAATCGAAGCAGGATCTGCATGAGGACAGGCTCCATTCATATCAATGACTTCCAGAAGGCAGGCATCCCCGTAGATGTCTGTGGAGGTTTACCCAGTCACTAGGAAGCTATCCCACTTCTGCCACCAAATGTGATGGAGCTCCTGTACTCTGACTGAGTACCTGCGCCCAGTTTGCTTCCTATTTGCTTGCCAGGAGCCTGGAGTGCTTCAACCCCAGTCGCCAAGGTTTGACTGGGTTCTCTCTGGAGGATCGTCCTGCTGGAAAAAGCTTGGTCTCTATGATGTAGTGCAGGTTAGTTTAATCTTTAAAAAAAAAAAAGGAGGAGGCAGACCAGCACAGTAAGGATTACTCTGAACATAAAGATTGTTTTATAAAAATAAAAAAAATCAGAAAAACATTTTTTTTTTGTTGTAGTAACCCTTTAACAATATTTCCCAGGAGGGACAGGACATCTTCTTGTCTTCAGGGGTTCAACCGTACTGAAGCAGGCTAACCTCAAAGTTGGATATCTGGCACCTCTGCTTCCCAGCTTCATTACTCCTTGTGCTGCAGTTATTAGGAAGGCATAGCCAAGCAGCCTCTGATAGGTTGAGAAATTCAGGTGACACTGTCATACTATTACTGAGCACCCTTTGAGAGAAGTTGTTGGATTACTTGGATTAAACAAATAAAGACAATTCTATTGCAATGTGGCTGTTGATGGCAGACTGCCAGAATGCTGTTTGTATTGACCCTATATATATATATATATATATATATATATATATATATATTTGTACAGACTACATGATATCCTATCTTAAATGCATATTTTCTAAAGTAAACAATTTTAGTTTTTCTAGTGTTGCTTTATAACTAGAATTTTCCACTCCCCCTATTGACTTTGCACTTTTTTAAATAAGACTGGTGCCAAAAATTGCATTACATATTTAATATTGGGTCTTAATGTGGATTTATAAAAAGGCATAAAACTAGTTTTGACATAAATTTATTCCCCTTTTTATATTTATCCTCATTAACAGTTATGTAACGTTGGTTGTGGGTTCCTCATCACCAAAATCCATAACTTTGCACTATTCTACATCGCATCTCACCTTACACTTGGCTGCTTTTCACCCCAACCCCCTTTGAGTGTCTCTCCTTCTTCCCCTTTCCTTCTGTGTTTATTTTTCACATCCCCCTCTGTGTATCTCTTCCCCCAGCCCTTCTGTGTGCCGGTTTGATCCCCCAGCCCTTCTGTGTACTTCTGTGTCCCCCCAGCACCTTTTTGTGTCTTTTTCTTCCCCCAAACCCTTTGTGCATCTGTTTCTCTCCAACCCCTTTGTGTGTTGGTTTCTCCCCCAACCCCTCTGTGTCTCTCTTTCCTCTACCCCAGCCCATTGGTGTGTCTCTTTGTCCCCCCCCTCCTGTGCCCTTCTTTTTCCACCTCCCCTTTTGTGCCCTTCCTTGCCCCTTCCTATGCCCTTCTTTGTCGCTCCTCCTGTGCCCTCTTTAGCCCCTTCTCCTGTCCCTCTTTTGTCCCCCCTCCTGTGCCCATGTTAGATTCCTTCCCCGTGCCTGCTCAGGCTCACCTAAGGCAAAAGCTCTGTGGCGAAGGACCCTCTGTAGCAAGTGCGACAGGCAAAAGTTCTGTGCTCTCTTCAAAAGAGGCTCCTCTACCACGGTCTGCTAGCTCAGTCACGCTACACTCTGTGCAGTAAGATCCTCTCTTTCCGGTCACAAGGAGTTCAGCACCCTGGGCAGCCCCCTGATGACTGGCACCAGGCGGACCGCCCCCCACGTAGTACGCCACTGGATGTATCTAAGTAATTTTAAAGAGAAATAATGTCCTGCTTAGAGTGGATTACGTATTTTTTTTGTCATCTGCAAACACTGAAACATGGATTTGAATTTTCCAGATCATTACTAAATGGATTTAAGCTTATTTATTATAAAAGATTAATAATTATGTAGTGTATATAAGAGGGTAAAAGACAATTATATTATTTTTCATAATATTTCACCTTTGTATATTCTCACTGTTTCTGCCTCTCTCTGCTTCCATCTCATTCTTTATATGCACACACAAATATACAGAAAATAAGTGTGTTTCCCCAAAATATCACTAGAGGGTAGTACAAGAAAGCAAGTTACTTTTACACAAGCTGAGAAAAGCACAACTACAGCACTAAATGGATTTATTGGAGGGAGGACAATATTTGCCTTATATTAAAACATAAAAAAGGTATGATAAATTAGTATGTCTTCATCTTTTTAGCAAGATATGCATGGCAGTTAAGATTGGTTCAACCAAATAATTTTTGTAAAATTGAAATTTTGTTGGGGATGTCCGACACTCGTTCACGTGACTTTATGGTTTAGTCGGAAGTAGTCAATGGGGGCATTCAAACAAAAAAGGTCAATAAAAATGAACTGCAAAATATATACATAATATTAATTTTTTTATATATATATTTTAGTGCCATTTTCCCAAACAATTGGTTCAAAGATCAAGTGAGAAAAAAGTAGCCAATAGAGGGGAAAAGAGTAGGAACAGTAACAAAAATTCTATGTTAAAAGAACACTATATGCACCTCATTGAAGTGGTCTGGGTTTACTGTGCCTGTCCCTGTCAGGTTCCTATCATGACTAGCAAGACTTTTTCCGTTTGATACTGTTGCTTTAAATCCAGTTCCTGTTTCTCGCCTCTAGTGGCCTCCCTAGCCACTAGTCATATCAGACTCTCACCTGTATAACATGAAATCAAGTTCTGCTATAAAAGGCCACACCTGACGAAGCAAGTGACCTTGACATTGAAGTTGATGATTGCCTGAAAAGACTTCATATCCTGGCTCCTGAGTTTACCTGTGGAATTTCCTTATTGGCTTCATAACCTGCTATACTGTACAACTCTTCATTCCTGCCTTTTCTACAAACCCTATTTTCCTGCTAGACATCCAACTTGCTTAAATCAATACTGGAGTTTAATTTACTTTGTGGCTATCTATGTTACTTCTTCTTCTACTATTGGATTTACTGATATTCCAAACTATATTTGCATCTATCAAAAAAAGACCTGCTACTACAATATAACCTCTTATCCAAAGAGGCTGAACAACTACAACCCTAATTAAGTATTCCTTATATTTGTCTAGTTCTGTTTAGTTGTTTCTTTATATCCTGTTTTGGGGCATATTTCCTAAACCATGCTTCCTATTACCCCTCTATATTGTACCTGTAATCTCTTATAGGGTTATCTTCAATTATCCTTCTTATAACTTCTTTAATAGGTGTACCTTATTTCTACCTTGGGCTTGTAGTCTAAATCTTATTTCATAGGCTACCTACTTCAGACATTCTGTTCTGTTCACTCTTTCTTTCCTATAACCAGGGGCGTACCTAGAGCATTTGGCACCCGGGGCGGATCCTGTGCTTGGCACCCCCCCCCACCCAAAAAAAAAAAACCTGTAAAAAATGTTAAAGGTTTTATTTCTTTTATTTTTACAATTTGTAAACTTTGCAAAACCGCTGTCAGCCCCTCCTACAAAACCCTTGTCCTGCCCTGCCCCTCCTACAAAACCTCTGTCCTGCCCCTTCTACAAATCCTGTACTGCCCCATCTACAAAACCCCCGCAACCCCCTTCCACAAATCCCCTGCTTATCCCCCCTTATAAAGACTCCTGTCCCAATACAAAACCCCCACCCCCTTCTACAAAATCCCTGCAGCCCCACACACACATTTACAGGCAGACAGTCACACACTCAGTTACAGACAGACAGTCACACACTCAGTTACAGGCAGACAGTCACACACAGTCACAGGCAGACAGTCACACATACACATTTCCTCTGTGCGGCCAGTTTATCAGCTGTTTGCTTGAGTGAGCTGTACTGGCCGCACGGAACCCTAACTACCATGGGACACTGTGCGGCCACAGCTCACACAGCCCCCTCCAGCCAGGGCGGTACAAGGATTTTTGCCGCCCAAGGCAAAAGTAAAGTTTGCCGTCCCCCATGTGACATCACAATGCCCCAGCCATATGATTTGCCATGTTAACTAACGCCAGTGCTGCAGTGCCGCCGTGTTTACATTAAAAGGCCTGCAGGGACAGGCTATAGACACCAGAACCACTACATTAAGCTGAAGTGGTTCTGGGGACTATAGTGTTTCTTTAATGTGAGGTAAATTAGAGCTTAGTGCCACGAATAATATACTAGATTGCCTACTTACAACCAGATGAGGATGATGATGGGCTCTAGCTGCAGTCTGGCTCCACTGGTCTGGTGCAGAACAGGCTCTCTGGAGGCGGTTTGTAACTGTGGTCACAAAAATCAATGTTCTGGGAGAACGGGAAGCAGCTCCATTTTTTGGGGGTCCTTTACACAGCTCAAGGTCTGGGTCCCAGGGTCCACCTTCATGTTCCACCAATGAGTTTGTTCACAGGGGGTGGAGTGTGTAGGGGATGTCCTGATATGTGTGTAAGGAATGCATTGTGTGAAATTGTGTTTGTATGTGTAAGGGCTGCAAGGTGTGTTTCTGTGTATGTATGGGATGCATTGAATGTGTGTAAGGGGTGCATTGAGTGTGTGTAATGAATGCATTGTGTGTTTCTGTGTGTGTAAGGGATGCATTGTGTGTAACGGTTGCATTGCTTGTGTATGTGTGTCTGTCCCCCCCCTTATTTCTCTTTCTCACCCCCCCTTATTTCTCTTTCTCACCCCCCCTTATTTCTCTTTTCTCACCCCTATTTCTTTTCTCACCCCCTTATTCTCTCATTTCTCTCACCCTCGCCTTTATTTCTTTTCACCCTCACCCCCTTTTTCTCACCCCTTATCTCTTTTCTCACCCCCTTATTTCTTTTTCTCACCCCTCTCCCCCTACTTTCCCCCCCCTACCTCAGTTGTAGCGTGGCCGAGCGCAGTATAGTCCGCGGGTACAGGGAGCTTTTGTTTCCTGTACCCGGCCGGACTAACAGGAAGTGCACACACTCTGTGCACTTCCTGTTAGTCCGGCCGGGTACAGGAGACAGCTGCTCCCTGTACCCGTCGGACCATGCTGCAGTGAGGGAGCTGACAGGAGTGCTCCCTCCTGTCAGCCTCTCCTCAGGCTGCGCCCGGGCGGTGCGGTCCGCCCTCATGGACGCACCGCCCGGGCAAAGCTGCAGCCGCCTGAGGCTCTATACAGAGCGCTTGGGCGGCTGCAGCATGGCGGGGGGGCTGGCCATGGCACCCCCCACCCTGCTGGCACCCGGGGCGGACCGCCCCCCCCGCCCCCCCCTTAGTACGCCACTGCCTATAACTTCAATTATAGGCTATCATGTTCTTACTAGAATGTCTAAGATAACAAATAAAGACCCCGCAATTAACACCAGTTTCAGTCTCATCCCTGACCTGCACAGGATCATGAATGTCCCCTTAACCCTGCATTCTAAAACATTGCAGTTCCAGAAAAAAAATGCAATGTTTATATTGCAAGTTTAAGACTGCCATAAGAGGCGCTTCATGCTGTTTTACAGAGTTTAACTCCATGAAAAGATGCTGGATGTCTTTACGCTGTGCATGAGGATCCAATTTCAAAGCTAGTGTTGCACTCAGGGAACCCAACAGAGTCAGCTACCACACGTGGAGCACCATTGAAGGGATCCGCTGTTCCTTAAAAGTGTTCAAAAAAAATTCCAAAGGATTCACAGAGTAGTGCAAATAGGAAGGAGTTTTATTCAAGCTGAGGAGAAAAATGTTTAAACAATTTATGAGCAAAAAATTTCACTGCATGCCACTTGCAGACGATGCCAATATGATGGCCTCAGAGGAATTTCAAACCCTACTGGACATAACTACGACAAACTCCATCAAAAAGGCCTTAACATCGGCCATGGGGGTCATGTCCTCCACAATTACACGGTCCATAACTCAGGCATTGATGAAAGGGCACCCTAGAACCCAGGCCCCTCCACAAACATCTGATATGCCCAGCATACATTTGCCAGGCCACAAGACCTCGAGCAAGCGTAAACACCCTGATCCCCCTCCACATATCCAGGATAACCCTGGTTTGAAGGACATGCCTCAGGCTGTCCAAGATGGCGTGCAACAACTGCGCAATAGAGCCACTAGCCGAGCAAAAGTGGCCAGACATTGGAAACAGATGAGGGCCTATGAGATCATGTCTGACTTGGACTATAGTGATGAGGAGGGCTCAGATGAGGTATTTTCAGACCCTTATGAGGACAAGGTTTCCGAGGATGAGAACGTCATGGGGATGCAATTGGCCACCACTCTGTCCAAAAAGGCCCGAGATAACCCAGATGAGCCTACGCTGGCTTTCGACCTGGATGACTTGCGCCATCTGTGCTCAGTTGAATGGGAGCCACCAGAGCATATTGCACAATACTTGGCACTGAAGGTCCACAAACCCCTCTCCCAGGAGGGCCATAATAAACTGAGAGCTGAATGCCCCCGACCCATTATCCTAGACATGGCGGTCACAGATCGTACAATTTCTATCAAAAACCATCTGGAAGGGCCTAGACCACTCCTTACGGAATTGCAATGATAAGTTCCTGGACACACTAGGCCCTATTATTAAACTATTTGAAAGTTTGGATGGTTACAACACCTGGTGTGCATGGTTGGCAATGCCAACTTGGCCATGTCCACAGAATGCAGGAAAGCTATCCTGCTCAAAATAGAACCTAAGCTGGCTAGCACGGCCACCACTGAACCTGGAACGGCCACTAAAGGCCTATTGTTTGGCAAGTCCTTTGTCAATGACCTCGGATCCTACGTCAAAAGCTTCACAGCGCTAGATAAGGGGCAGAGTTCCATTAAACGAGTGTTCCACCAGAAAGTTTTCGGTGGGGCCTGTAGAGGTAGGAGCCGTCAGTCCAGCCGCAATCTCCTGGGCTTTAACAGACCGGGCAGAGGCTCCTTCCATTAATCTAGACAGGGGTGGGAATGCACCTACACCCCCTTCTTCCCGACTAGAGGACGTCCTTGGACGGCTCGAGGCGGTCGAGGAATGACCCCAGGAAAACGCCCTTATGGTGATTACTGTGTATCCCCATTTTTCCCATGTAAAGGTGGAGGAAGGCTGTCTCTATTTCACCGAGCCTGGGCTATGATTATGTCTGATACATGGGTACTACACACTATCCAGGGGTGCCATTTAGAATTAACCGGCTTACCCATACAGCACACTCCACCTCTTATGGTCATGATGTCCACAGAACATCACGACCTGATCTCCACGGATGTCAGGCAATTGCAAGCAAAAAATGCTATAGAAGAAATCCCTTGGTGTACACCAGGGTTTGTGAGCAACCTTGTTCTGGTCCCAAAAAAGGGCGGAGGCGTCTGCCTGTCATAAATTTACGACCATTGAATGTCTTTGTCTGCATTTCAAAATGGAGGGCATTCACTGCCTCAGATACCTGCTACTACCGGCGGATTGGATGGTTAAACTCGACCTGAAAGATGCGTATCTGACGATTCCCAAGGCAGAAGTACACAGGGACCTGCTACAATTCCGATGGGAAGCAAGGAAATGGAGGTTCATATGCCTGCTCTTTGGCCTGTCATCTGCCCCCTGGTGCTTCATGAAAGTCCTGAAACCAGTGTTGACCTTCCTGAGAATACACGGGATACGACTAATCATCTACTTAGACGATACCATTCTACTGTCAGAAACACAGGAACAACTGACCGTCCATCTTACTTGGACCATACACCTCCTTCAGAACCTAGGTTCCTTGGTGAACTGGGAAAAGTCAATTCTACAACCATTTCAACGTATGGAGTTCCTAGGATTTCGGGTCGACTCCATCCAACAAGTTCTATGCCTCCTGGCAGAGAATATTTCGAACATTACAAAGGAGATTAAACAATTAATGAACTGTCCAGACATATCCCTGCAGCAACTAGCGATGGTCATCGACCTGGTAGCCGCCTCCATCCAGGCAATTTTCCCGTGCCCATAACACTACAGGGCTTTACAGAGACTGAAGGCATCCTACCTGAGAAGTGGCCATTCATCCGTAACATGCATTTCGCTAAACGAGGAATCCAGGGAAGAATTAACCTGGTGGCTGGCCCACATGGAAGCATGGAATGGGCGAGCAATTTTCGGATCCACTCCAGATCTTGTGATAGAATCAGACGCGTGCTTACATGGCTGGGGTGCGCTTTGCGGTCTCATATCCACCGGAGGCAGATTGTTCACAAAATAATCCTTTCTGCATATCAACTGCCTGGAACTGCTGGCAATCTCGTTTGCCATTCACAGTCTCTCTCTCAAGTACATTTCTTGCTCGATTCTCCTCACACTAGACAATGTTTCCGCCGTCTGCTACATCAACCACCTGGGTGGAACCAAGTCACGAATGTTAGCGGTACTGACCAGAGACTTATGACATTATTGTCTGCAACAAAATATATCAGCAATGGCAGAACACTTCCCAGGTCTGGAGAACTACACAGCAGACTGGAACTCCCATTACCTGAAGGACATGGGGGATTGAAAACTTCGGCCGTCTATATTCAGGGAGATTGCCCGCCTCTGGGGGCCGTTACAATTGGAACTCTTTGCATCCAGACTGAACACTCAATTTCCGCGGTTCTTCAGTTGGAGACCGGACCCAGAAGCTATGTCAACGGATGCATTATCATATCCACGGCCTACTGGCATGGCTCATTTTGGGGGAACCTTGGCAATCGAAGATGTTTCACACACAACTACCCAACTCCTGGCAAGCGCTTGGGCTCCAGGAACATGACGCTTCTAGCACGCAGCCTGGAAAACGTGGGCCGATTGGTGCCTGGAGTGGTCGGTGGATCCTACATCAGCTCCTGTAAAGATGGTATATAATTTTTTTACTCACCTCTTCGAATCGGGCAAGGCTTTTCGTACTGTCTATCTCTACCGGTCAGCAATCTAAGCAGGTCGTGAAAGTTTAGATGGTTTCCCAATCTGACAAAATCCATTGATTTTCCATCTACTCAAGGGCATTTGGTTTACACGTCCCCCAAAACCTAAGTATGGATCATTTTGGGATGTGAATGTGATCTTAAACCTCCTAGACACCTGGCCTCAGAACTCCATATTATCTCTGAAACAGTTATCGGCCAAATTACTCATGCTGTTTTGTTTACTCTCATGCAAACGTGTATCTGACGTCAGAGTTTTAGATTGGCAAGTCCAGGTATTCACACCGGAAGGAGTATCCTTCGACATCTCCCGGAGGAGATAAGAACTTCTTCTATCCTAGGTTCATGGGTCATCCGAACCTAAGCCCAATCGCATGTCTTAAGGAATATGTAGCATATCTTGCAGACATATTCACAAAATTAAATGATGTATGTTTATCACTCCAAGGAAAAAACACTAATATTTTTAATGCAAGAGATAAAATATTTTCACTGTCTCATAAGCTGCAGTTTTGGACCTCATCTGTTGAGCAAAATAATTTGAACTCTTTGACAACACTTAAGGATTTTCTTGAAGAATCATAAATTAAACTTGAAGATTAAATTTGCAATCAAATTGTGGATCATCTTCGCCATTTAATCACATACCGTATATACTCGAGTATAAGCCGAGTTTTTCGGCACATTTTTTGTGCTGAAAAACCCCAACTCGGCTTATACTCGAGTCAATGTCTGTATCGTGGCAATTTACATTGCCACAATACAGACCAGGACCGCCGGGCTCATTACAAACCCGGCGGTCCTGTTGGGGGCTTGTTGAGCGGTTACTTACCTTCCTGCAGCTCCTGTCAGCTCCCTCCTCCTCCGTGCAGCTCCCCGGTCAGCTCCGTTCTGTTTACAGTGTAAGTCTCGCGAGACCAGTAGCTGCTGCATTTCCCACTTATATTCGAGTCAATAAGTTTTCCCAGTTTTTTGTGGTAAAATTAGGGGCCTCGGCTTATATTCGGGTCGGCTTATACTCGAGTATATACGGTATATTAATCAGGATTTTCCATTTTTGAATGAAAACAATAATGAGTGGGTTCGAAATCCATTCATAAAAGACAAGCTAGCCAATTTTTCTGATGTAAATTTTGAGAATCTGATCGATATAACTTCTGACAGTCAACTAAGCCAAAAATTTTAATAAGTTTCTCTTATTGCTTTTTGGGGGTGATTTACGCAAAGAATACCCAGAATTGTCCAAGCAGGCAATCAAAGTTCTGTTGCCATTCGCCAGCACATACTCACTTTACTCTGCAACAAAAACAAAATATCAAAATCGACTTGGCGCAACTGCGGACATGCGAATACAATTGTCAACAATTAAACCAGATATAAAAAGAATTTGCCAAAAGAGAACATTTACACTCATTTACTCATTGAAAGGTTTGCGCTGCGCTAGTCTATGGCATACATTTTTTTGTTGGGGATCCAAAGTTTTGCTATACCATGTCAAAGGATTCCAAGGGAAAAATTAATTGGAAAACCCTACTTTACACGATGCATTAGCCCACTCTCTAGTTCACATAATCTTAGCTATTATATATTGTTTGTCACATTTCCCTTGTCATGCTTGTCTTAAGAAATAGTATCAACAGAGCCAAACCCTTTCTTGAGAAATTTACTATTTATTAAATGGATTAATAATTTGCCACTGGCAGGAGTTGAATTGACTCTTACTCATAAGTCATGCCAGTTGCCCTGCTGGCAATTTATCAAGCCTATTTCACAAAATGGTGCTAATTAAAAGTATTTATTGCTTTTTGAAATCTGTTCTGATTGACCAGAATATCAAATATATACAAAAACAATAACAAAGTATTTAACCAAGAAAGGTACATTCAGATATTAGCTGGTTTTGAAGTTTGTCCTGGGGATGTTACTTTTGCCCAATTTAATGGTACCTCTTTTATCTACTTCCAAAGGATGAAGGGCCGCGTTATCCCTGCTGGGAATTAAACAGGTAACCCCCCTCCAAGTATTGAACAGATTCTTCTGATGATGCATTAGCCCACTCTCAAATTCACTTTATTTTAACTGTTATATATTTTTTGTCACATTTCCCTGGTCCTGCTTGTCTTAAGAAATAGTATCAGCAGAGCCAAGCCCTTTCTTGAGAAATTGACTTTTTACTAAACGGATTAATAGTTTTACAGGACGGCCACTCCTAGGGAGAGTAGCAGCAGTGCTGAATTTTCTCCAGTTATAGACAATTTGTCTTACCGTGGACCAGGCCCGGACTGGGAAAAAAATTAGGCCCGGGCAATTTTCAATTAGAGTGGCCCCCCAAGAAGGGGGCGGGCCAGAGAGGGTGTGTTTTGTCATCACTAATGACAAGTACGCCCCCTCTGAAAGTGAGCATGTTGGTTCAATGCGCAGAGCCCGCTGAAGAGCTCTAGCATTAGAAAAAGGCCCTGTATTTGTTCTGCGCAGCGCAAGCAAATGTAATAACATGCTTGCGCTGTGTTTGCTTTTAAATGGTCTCTGGTGTCTCCACAAGTGGGATACTAGAGGACAAATGGGCCAGGAAAGTGTATGGTGCATGTGTTTGGCGCCAGCTTGTGAGATTGCCTGTGTGTAGAGTGTGGTGTGGTATTGTGTAAATAGGTCAATTTTGTGGTGTAATATGTGTGGCTAGGGGCTGTAGAGAGTGCGTGTATAGGGGCATAGTGTTATAGGGCATGTAGCGAGTGTGTGCATACGGGCAGTAGTGTGTGTATAGGTGACGTAGTGTGTGTAGGGGTTGTAGAGAGGGTGTGTTTAGAAAATGTTGTATGTGTTTGCTTACAAGGAATGTAGTGTGTGTAGGTGGTGCAGTGTGTGTGTGTGTAAGAGATCTAGTGTGTAAGGGACCCAGAGTGTGTATAGAAGATTGTGTGTAGAGGATTAAGAGTGCATATAGGGTAAGGGATCTAGCGTGTATCTGGAGCGTAATGTGTGTAGTGGTGCAGTGTGAGAGGTGATGTAGTGTGTGTATATTATATATGTGCTGTATATGTGTGGGAGTGAGGGTGCTGTCTGTCTGAGGGTGCTGTGTGCATCTGGGGGGGTGCTGTGTGCATCTGGGGGGGTGCTGTGTGTGTGTGTGAGGGGGCTGTTAGGTAATTTATTTTACTTTTTTTTATTTTTTATTAATAATTTTAAAAAAGTTATGTCCCCCCCCCTTCTTATCTTTAGCCTGGGAGGGGGGGGAGCCGTTCTGCCTGGGAGGAGGAGCTGTTCTGCCATGAGGGCGGCAGTGCTGCCATCCTTCCCTGGTGGTCCAGCGGTGAGAGTGAACTGTAACCCGCAGGCTAGAGTTCACTCTCGCGAGATCTGAACGTTGCCGTGGTAAACGCGGCAACGCTCAGAATCCCGCGAGAGGACCCGGCGGAGCTGCTTGTTAGAGCTCTGCCGGGTCCTCTCTCTTCCCCCCCTCCCTCACTCCCCAGCTGGCTGCCTGTAACTGCCCATGGAGGCGCACAGCAGGGCCGGCGCTCGGATAGCAGGGGAGATTCTGTGGTCTCCCCTGCCGGCCTCGGCCCCACGGCCATCGCGGCCCACAGGGCATTTGCCCGGTGTGCCCGATGGCCAGTCCAGGCCTGCCGTGGACTGATGAACAGCAAGGCTTTTGGAGATACTTTTATAACCCTTTCCAGCTTTATGCAAGTCAACAATTCTTAATCGTAGGTCTTCTGAGAGCTCTTTTGTGCAAGGCATCATTCACATCAGGCAATGCTTCTTGTGAAAAGCAAACCCAGAACTGGTGTGTTTTTTATAGGGCACGGCAGCTGTAACCAAACACCTCCAATCTCATCTCATTGATTGGACTCCAGTTGGCTGACATCTCACTCCAATTAGCTCTTGGAGATGTCATTAGTCTAGGGGTTCACATACTTTTTCCACCTGCACTGTGAATGTTTACATGGTGTGTTCAATAAAAACATGGCAACATTTCATTCTTTGTGTGTTATTAGTTTAAGCAGACTGTGATTGTCTATTGTTGTGACTTAGATGATGATCAGATCACATTTTATGACCAATTTGTGCAGAAATCCATATCATTCCAAAGGGTTCACATACTTTTTCTTGCAACTGTATCATTTATAAATATCAGTTTATGTACCTCTCTGTGAACCAGTCTTCCTGTCTAATCTGATTATAAATTAGGTGTGATGTGGGTGCTAAGTATATAGTGTTGCTGTTTTATCACGCCTACCTAATCACTGATATGTGGAAGTCTTATGATTAAAAGCATAAGATTGCACAAAACGCATTAAGAATCCTTTATGGTCCACTTCAGGCTGTCTCTTTGATGTATGTTTTTAACATGCTGTTTTGAATAAAGGTAATTGAAATTTGAACTTTTTTTTTTACTATTGTTGCACGCTTGAATACGTTGTGATGCCTTGCTTGAAATCACTGCAGGAACAGGTGATGCCCATACACTATAATCTATGCATGGAGCACAGGTTGCTTTGATGGTTGCAGTGTATCTTGTTTAGAAAGCATTATATATCAAAGAGATTTTACTTGTTTTCAAGTTTGTGTTGTATGATTTAACTTGTACCCAATTCTTAAAGGGCCACTATAGTCACCAGGACAACTACAGCTTATTGTATTTGTTCTGGTGAGTATAATTATTCCCTTCAGGCTTTTTGTAGTAAACACTGTCTTTTCAGACAAAATGTGTTCACATTACAGTCTAGGGATATCTCCACTGGCCACTCCTCAGATGGATGGTAGGAGTGCTTCCTGGGGCAGTACAGCACACTGTGCAGCACTGCCATTCAGTGTCTCCACCCTCTGCATGCAGACACTGAACTTTCTTCATAGAGATGCATTTATTTAATTATGAAGAGATGCTGATTGGCCAGAGCTGTGTTTAACTTGTGCTGGCTCTGCCCCTGATCTACCTCCTTGACAGTCTCAACAAATCATATGGGGAAGCATTATGATTGGCTCAGACTGCCACTTCTGATGATGTTAGCAGACAACAGGCAGGTCTGAGGCAGACAGGGCAGAGCCAGCAGCTGCAGACTTCAATACAACTAAGATTTTACTATATTTAGGGAGACAAGAGGAGGCCAGGGGGGCTAGATGGTGGTTTTAACACTAAAGGGTCAGGAATACATGTTTGTGTTTCTGACTCTATAGTGTCCCTTTAATGAAGTGGCCTTGGTGCAATGCACCTGTAGTTTTAACCTTTCACAGTAAAACATTGCCGTTTTGCAGAATTAGCCAAATTACCCAAAAATCAAAAAATTAACACTTCCATAAATCACATAGTCCAATGTCTGTATGTATGATGCAGAGTTTACAAAGTCACAAAGGTCACAGAGTTGACAAAGTCCACAAAGGATGTAAACACAAGTGGTCCACACTGCGACTATATTTAAGGGGTAACTTCTCAGGAATTTACACCATCAAATAAAACATTCAAATAACCTATAGCTCATGTTAGTATTTTTTTTTTGTGAGATTCTATTTTTTATTTTATTTTTTAAAATAGCAAGTTATATCTTAAAGGACCACTATAGGCACCCAGACCACTTCAGCTTAATGAAGTGGTCTGGGTGCCAGGTCCAGCTAGGGTTAACCCTTTTTTTCTATTCAGAGAAACTGCTATGTTTATATTAGGTTTAATTCAGCCTCCAGTGGCTGTCTCATTGACAGCCGCTAGAGGCACTTGCGTGCTTCTCACTGTGATTTTCACAGTGAAGATGCCAGCGTCCATAGGAAGGCATTGTGAATGCTTTCCTATAAGACTGGCTGAATGCGTGCTCGGCTCTTGCCACGCATGCGCATTCAGCCGAGGAGGAGGGGAGGAGGCGGCGAGGAGGAGGAGAGTTCCCCGCCCAGTGCTGGAGAAAGAGGTAAGTTTAACCCCTTCCTCACCCTAGAGCCCGGCAGGAGGGGCACCCTGATGGTGGGGGCACCCTCAGGGTACTATAGTGCCAGGAAAATGAGTATGTTTTCCTGGTACAATAGTGGTCCTTTAATCCAGGCAACGCCAGTGCAAATCGTGAAAGAAAAAGTTGTGGTAAACCGCCAGTTACTCCTCTTTGTGTGATTTATAAATATTGACTGTCAGATGCATAGGACATAAACTTATAATGATGACTATCAGGTGCATAGGACAGAGCCAACAACAACGACTGACAGAGGGCTAAATGGAGGCACCCAGTCGTAGGATAAAGAGGTGTTCACTTTTATGTTTTGAGGGACACTTTAGTCACCACAACAACTACAGCTTAATGTTATTGTTCTGGCGAGTATAATCATTTCCTTCAGGCACTTTTATGCAAACACTGCCTTTTCATGGAAAAGGCAGTATTCACATTGCCTTCTTGGGACACCTCCAGTAATCACTCCTGAGATGACCACTGGAGATGCTTCCTGGGGCAGTGCTGCACAGTAGGCATCGCTGCTATTCAGTGTCTCCATGCTCTGCATGGAGACGCTGAAGTTTCCTCATGGGGATGCATTGATTCAATGTATCTCTATGATAGGTACTGATTGGCCAAATGGTGTTTAGCCCTGCCCCCATGCCGTCTCCTTGCCAATTTCAGCCAATCAAATGCTGACACGTATTCATCCGCTTATAAAAATGTGGTTAATGGCATTTACTGTCCACACAGGAAAAGTTGTCCCGAGCAGCAACCAAATTCACAGAAGGGTTAATGCTGAGCAGCAATTATGCAAATGGAACTTGGTAACTGCTTTTGGGGTCAAAGGCCGGTTACAACCTATCAGATCTAGAGGAGGGGTATTTAGGCCCAGTTCTCATCCTGCTCAGTGCCCTGTCGTGGTTTCCCTTGTAGTTGTCCAAGAGCGCGTTATTGATTCTACTTATTCTGGTTATTTGACTTTGGCATTGTTTTTGTCTTCCCTGTTTTCTGGCATCCCTGACTCCTGGCTTTTCCTTATTGTTCTGTCTCTTTCTGTATCCCTTGACCTCGGCTATTCCTGACTATTCTTTGGTACGTTAGTCCGGCCATTCTAAGGTCCGGTATACGTTACCTATCAGTCCTCTGTGTTACACAATTCTACGTGCTGGATCATTCTGTAATCCTGACATTACGACATGGCCATAGATCCTGTAGAATTTTGTAAGCACATAGCTGCTTGTGAAAGGAAACTGGAGGATAATGATCACTGCATGGATCAATTTGCCCAGGCCTTCAGTACGCTTCTTACCTGAACAGCGCATCTGCATCCTCACCTCCACCTTGTGTACCTCCAGCTATAGTACACAAGGCACCTACTATCTCCCTATCTCCTCACCTGCATTTTGATGGTAATATTCAAGAATGCCGGGGATTTATTAACCAAATTGAGTATAATTTTGAGGCCTCACCAGGATCTTTTCCCACAGACAGAGCTAAAATTGGTTACCTAATGAATCAATTAAAAGGTAAAGCTTTAGCTTGGGCCAATCCATTATGGGAGAGTAATATTAGTGTGGCACACAATTATCAGGAGTTCCTTACAGAATTCAAATTTATGTTTGAACCTTTAGGCAGAGAGGATGATGCCTCTACTACCCTGATGCACATCAGACAAGGGAACCGGTCTATCTCGGAATATGCCATAGAACTTCGTACCCTAGCTTCCGAGGTAGACTGGACTTATAGTGGGTTAATCTCTGCATTTAAAAAGGGATTATCTGAAACTATGTTAGATGAGAATGCTGCAAAAGACTTACCCAAAAAGCTTAATGAATTTATCACTTTTGTCATGCAGATTGATAATAGATTAAGAACCAGAGAAGCTACTAGAAACAAGACCAGACGCATGAGTATGCATTTAGCATCCAGTTTCTCCAGACCTATTGTCCCTGAAATTCCTGTACAGTCCGAACCTGAACCCATGCAGTTGGGTGTCACTAGACTGTCGGAAGCAGAAAGACAATATAGGAGAAAAGAAGGCCTATAGCTATACTGTGGTATGAAGGGACATATGAGAAACAATTGTCCCATACATCCGGAAAACTACCGCACCTAAGCACCTTAAGGGGACAGGTCTTAGGTGTAATGGAAACATCCTCTGAAAAGAATAAAAGTAGGTTTCTCCTTGACATTTCTATCGCCTTTGACAAAAATAACTTTTCATGCAAAGCCCTGATGGATTTAGGTGCTGCTGGAAACTTCGTTAACGTTCAATTGGTCAAAGGTAATACTATACCTATCAAAGAGAGACTATCACCCCTAGATGTTGAAGCTATTGAGGAGAGACCACTCTCACACCCATTAATATTTCCATTGGTGCATTACATAAGGGAGAGATTACATTTCAGGTAATTGCATCTCCTTCTTGTCCTATTATATTAGGATTCCCATGGCTTAGCAAGCATAACCCTCATATTGACTGGGCTAATGGGGAAATATTAGAATGGGGTAAGGATGGTAATGAAAGGTGCATATTGCATGTCACCAAAAGAGTGGGCACTATGGAATTACCCACTAGTACACCTCAAAATCCCAAGATCCCTATACAATACCAAGACATTAAAGAAGTATATTTAGCAAGACTCAGTCTAATACTCAACCTCCTCACAGACCATATGACTGTTCCATTAACTTACTACCTGGCGCTATGCCAACCAAGGGAGCAGTCTATGCTCTGTCACCTCAGGAGAGTAGTGTAATGGAGGAATATATTAAAGATTCATTGAATAAAGGCCATATATGAAAATCATCCTCGCCTGCTGGGGCAGGATTCTTTTTTGTATCTAAAAAGGAGGGTGAGTTGCACCCATGTATCGATTACAGGGCATTAAACAAAATCACCATTAAGAACGCCTACCCCATTCCTCTTATTGCTAAATTATTTGACAGACTCCAGGGAGCTAAAGTGTTTACTAAGCTTGACCTTAGAAGAGCTTACAATTTAGTGAGAATCAAGGAAAACCACATGTGGAAGACTGCATTTAATGGACACTATAAATATCTAGTGATGGCATTCAGGTTGTGCAATGCTCCAGCGGTTTTCCAAGATTTCATTAACGATGTACTCAGGGATTACATTTACTCGTTTGTCTTGGTCTATCTGGATGATATTCTTATTTATTCTCCTGACCTCCAGTCTCACCATGATCACGTTAAACAAGTTCTGCAAACCTTGTTAAAATACAAACTTTATTGTAAATTGGAAAAATGTATCTTTGACCAGTCTGAAGTACAGATTTTACAATATATTTCTGCCTCGGGGTTTCAGATGGATCCTAAAAAACTAGAGTATGTTCTACAGTGGCCTTTACCCACTCGGTTGAAAGCCAAAGGTTTGTTGGTTTCGCCAATTATCACAGAAGATTTATAAAGGGATTTTCTTTAGTAACAGACCCCATCACCAATATGGCACGCAAGGCAAGTAGTACGATATGGTCTAAGGAGGCAATTGAAGCCTTTGAAACTCTCAAACAGCGGTTTGCCTCTGCCAACATATTGATACATCCTGACACCAGTAAGCCTTTCATACTGGAGGTTGATGCTTCAGAAACAGCTGTAGGGGCAGTTCTCTCCCAGAGGGAGAGCCAGGATCCTTGTGGTTACTTTTCTAGAAAGTTTTCTCCAGCTGAGCGCAATTACAATATTGGCAATAGAGAATTCTTGGCCATTATTCTAGCTCTCAAGAAGTGGCGACATCTTCTAGAGGGTTCCAAGGACTCCTTTTGATTATTACTGATCACAAAAACCTGGCTTACATAGAAGATGCTAAGCGATTATCTTCTAGACAAGCTAGGTGGTCTCTATTTCTTTCTCGCTTTGATTTTCTTATCACCTACAGACTTGGTTCTAAAAATGTCAAGGCCAACGCCTTGTCCAGGCAGTTTGATACTGAGGCTATACTAGAGCAAGAAACGTCCCATATCATTCCCCCAGAATGTATCATTGCGTCCACTGTCCTTTTATTGCGCTCTCCACTGCTTGGCTCCATCATGGAGGCTCAGTCTCAGGCGCCCTGCAATAAACCTCAGGACAAACTGTTCGTTCCATTGGGGGAAAGAGTTAATATCATGAAGGTGTTTCATGACAATGTGTCTGCTGGTCACCCAGGTATTAATAAATCCACTTCTGCTATCATGAGGTCATTCTGGTGAGATTCCCTCAGGAAGGATGTTAAGGAATATGTGCAGGCTTGTTCTGTTTGTGCGGTTTCTAAAGTGCCTCATAAACTCCCTTGTGGCTTGTTACAACCTCTTCCTATTCCTGAGGTCCCATGGTCCCACTTGTCCATGGACTTCATTGTTGAACTTCCTAGTTCTAACGGTTATACCACCAGTCTCATGGTTGTGGACCGTTTTTCTAAAATGGCTCATTTTATTTCTCTCAAGAAATTGCCATCATCTCAAGACCTGGTACTAATCATTATACGAGAAATTGTCCATCTGTATGGCATTCCTCACAATATAGAATCGGACAGAGGTTCTCAGTTTGTGTCTCGGTTTTGGAGGGCCTTCAATAAACAATTAGGAATTGAATTGTCTTTTTCATCCTCTTACCACCCCCAGACCAATGGTACAACTGAAAGGGCTAACCAGTCCTTGGAATTATATTTGCGTTGTTTCATTAATAGCTGTTAGGGTCTTACCTGGGTTGGGAGTCTGTAGCGCAGATATGTTGCTCACCCTTGCAGATAGCCACAGGCCAAGGTGGTCAGGTAAGAATTCACCCGGCCTGTGGGTCTGTGCACGGGGGCTGTGCAGGATGAAGTACCAAGTCGCAGGACAGGCAAGGGCTCAAACAACAGGATCGTCAAGGGATAGCCGAGGTCAAAGGATGCCAGAGGACAGGAACAACGAGGAGTAGCTGAAGTCAAGGGATGCCAGAGGTCAGAGTAAACTTAGTCAGAAGCCGGGGTCAATAACAAGTTGCAGATCAAACAACTGGTACAAAGACTTGATCCTGATCATAGGGCGAGGCTGAGTTTAAATACCCTGCTAATGTCTGATCAGGGTCAGGTGAAGTACAGCCCCCAGAGTAATAGACATGCCAGGATGAACAGGACTGGAATGACTTGTAGAATATAAAAGATGCTGTGGTTCAGAGGTAGGAAGCAGGACTGCAAAGTTCCCTGGTTCAAATCCCTTGGGTGACCGTGTCTAGCTGTCTGTCTGTTGCGGTGACAACCGTGACAATAGCACTCAAGACAATTGGTCCGAATTAGACATGTGCAATTCGTTTCGGTCTGAATGTGATTTTGGGCAATTCAGACGTTCGGTTACTTCCAAAGTTCAGAAGCACAGTATTGCCTAAGTACTAATATACTTACCCAGTGAAAGAGGAAGAATGTTACACTGTATACAATTTTAAATAAAAAATATACAAACATAGCCAGGATTCAGCTGTAAGCATTTGCAACACTTACAAAAATCAAGTAACATACATTCATATAAAATGTAAGTTATGTAGCCAGTCAATGTAATGACAGGAATGAATAAGTAGATAACTCCCTAATTCCCACGGTATTAGGGAGCTCTCTACTAAAAGGCTGAAAGACCTAAATTGGTCTTTCAACCAAATTTACTAATACTAAGTAAAAATTACTTAGTATTAGTAAATTATGCCCCTACTCACTATACCGCTAGTAGGGGCATGTCTATTAAACAGTGAGCAGCCTGTCCCCCCCCTCCCGAGCTTTTAAACTAAAGGGGGGACCTATTGCCCCCCGCCACCTCCCCTGAGCGGCAGGTGAGGGCCCTAAATCAGGTTAAGGGGGGACCTAATGTCCTCCCCCTGGCCCCCACCCCTGAGCGGTGGGTAGGGGCCCTAATGTAGTATAATGGGGGGGGGACCTATTGTCCTCCCCCTGGGCCCCCACCCCTGAGCGGTGGGTGAGGGCCCTAAATCAGATTAAGGGGGGGACCTAATGTCCTCCCCCTGACCCCCACCCCTGAGCGGTGGGTGGGGGCCCTAAATACTAATAAGTGGGGGACCTAATGTCCTCCCCCCTGAGCCCCACCCACCGCTCAATTTAACTAGCAACGCCAGCTTCAACACTTGTTTGCTCTCAACCTGCCGGAACCACATACAAATACTGATTGTGCAACATCACACAACTTTTGGCAATCAGAGTTATTCACTAAACATCAAATTTTTGTTCAGGTGGACAAAATCCAGTGGAAATTACTGAATTCTAACTGCATTGGCAATTCTTGTGTTTACTAAAGCCAAATGCAGTCTCCTCAAGTAAATATGCAGCAATTGCTCAGATGCATTCGATGTCCAGATTAAAATCAATGCTTTTGTATCCAAATCCTAAACAAAGTATAGTCTTCAGAAGATTCACAAAGCACTGTTTTTAATAAAATTTAGGACCAAATGCATCCAGTGAATAATGATTTGAAGTACTATTTGCTTGCTGGAAGAGCTAGCAACCAGCGGGAACTAGTTGGAAAAAAAAACCTTGGCAATGCGAGGGTTAGTTATGGGCCGGGAAGTGAGTAATTGCTAACTATAGGACAGGGCCTGTGAAATACCAGGGAGAACAAAGTCTGCCTCATGGTTCCAACCATGGGGATCAGACGGGGGAGATTTAAATAAGCAATGGAGGGTGGCCAGCACCCCTGCATCCTTGCATCCTCTCACCAGTGGCCAGCGGGTAGGCGCAAGGGTAGGCAACCTTCGGCATTCCAGATGTTGTGGACTACATCTCCCATCATGCTCCCACAGCCATAATACATTAAAGCATCATGGGAGATGTAGTCCATAACATCTGCAGTGTCGAATGTTGCCTACCTACTGGAATAGGGACTATTATAAAATTCAGGGGGAGGACCTAGTGCCATCTGGCCCACACATTGGCCCTAGTGGGGCCCTAATGATAATAATCCAGGGGAAGACCTAATATCCCCCATGGCCCCACCTACGGGTGGTAGGAGAGGTCCTAATATTAATAATAAAAGGGGAGGATCTAATGTCCTCCCCTCAGCCCTTCTCATGGGCGGCAGGTGGGTACTCTAATATTATTTTTAAAGGGTGGGAGGATGTAATGTCCCTCCACCAGCCTCCACCCATTGGTGGTTTGTGGGGGCCCAAATTATAATATTCTGAGGGGCTTTAATAGATCAAATAAATATGGTGTGTGAACATTAAGGGGTGTGACTATGCTATTGTCCACCCCCTCCTCTCCCCTCCCCCCCCCCAAATAATGGCATGTATCACTTCTCTCCAGATTTGGCTGTTTTAGCGCTCTGATTGCTAGGCTTACAATCAGAGTGTTCTTACTAACATTGCAAAGCATTGGAAATATTAGAGTATGGGAATAAATAGAGCATGGGACTAAATTGGAATATATGCCTATATAGGTGTTCTGCCCGCTATCAGAGCTCAGTCTGCATGGATCCTTCCATGGATGAAAATGGAAATTGGGTTTTATGTATTCTCCAGACTTTGTGGACTGTTGTGATGAATTGATGTTTTTGGAGACATAGCTCCTGTTTTGGAGCATCTTGCCATGGTGTTGTTACCATTGGGATGGTGACACACACTCATTCCAATTTTACCCAGCGCTTGATGGAAAAACCATCAGTCCAGTCCAAGAGCAGAAAAAAAAGAGTCTGACATTCCTGTTCCCCCTCCCGATTTTGGTCCAAATGATACTCTTGTTTTTCTGTTCGCCCATTTGAACTGTGTCATGGTCTTTCATAGAAATTTGAGACATGTATTGGTAGTATTTGGTATCCTGGGTATGGTTGCATAGCCTGGAAATCGTTTATACATACCGGTAAGTGCCTGTGTGAAAGGATACATGCAAACAAAAATTAAAATTTTGGTTGGGAAAAAAAGCTTTTAAAAAATAATCTACCAAATAATAAAGTTACAGATAAGAAAACGGTGTCATAGACATTTTTCCCATCTATTTTATAGTTCTTTCACAGATATATTATCATATATGTTCTTTATATGTGTTGCCCCATGTATTGTATATATGTATATATATTATATGTTGCCACTATACCTTTTGTATTGCAAATACCATACCACCCTCACATAGCAACCATAGACACACACATCAATGCATGTACACATATATGCATTGTTACAATTGGGTCATTCAATAGGGTCCTTGTTGGAATAACCTACATTATATAAATGGAACAGAGTAACAGAATGCGGTCTTGGTGAGATATACAATGTCAATAATCCCTTTTTCCATATTCACTAGTGTTTTATTTAGTGGAATGCATTCTCTAACTCTAATGGAAATAAGACTCTAATAGTCAACCAAACTATATATCTTGTATATCCTTATACCTAGAAATCACAATATGATTACCAAAAGTAAAAATATACCCAAAACCCTCCCCACATTTAATGCCTATGAATGCTCTCTATTCCCAATTTAAATTTGCACACTTGCCTGTAAACTAATTATCTCCCTTCTTGATTTACATTGACACATTCTGATGTTAATTAGCCCATTCCCTATCATATTTCTGCCATCACTGCCTTGCAGACCTCTCCTGGTCTTGTCTAAACAGGTCCAATTGCTGGCTCAGTAGGACACTTGCTAGTGAAACAGATACGCAGCTAACAGACAATTTCCATGCAGCTCACAGACACACTGTCACAATTCGGGGAACCAAACACGCCAACACACACACAAAGTGCAGTACCGGACCTTAGAGTGGCCGGGCTAAGCACACAAAGAATAGTCAGGAAACAAGCCGAGTAAAGGGGAACCAGAAGACAGAATAACGATAGACAAGCCGAGGTCAAAGGGTAGGAGAAAGTCACAAAGTCGGATAAACAAGCCAGAGAGTATGTAACCAGAAACACAAGTTCAGTAGTAATACTAGCAAGTAAAGACCACAACAGGGCGGAGAGGAACAGGAAAGGTAAGTATTTAAATCCATAGGTTAATTCTGATTGGATAATTTCCAATCAGAATTAGCAATCACACGTGGGAGATATCTAAACCTCCCACTGTGATTGAGGCACTGTGCCTTTAACGCCGGGTCAGGTGACTGACCCCGGTGTTTGTTAAAATGGGCGGTCTCCCAGCGTGCAGCGTCATGCATGCTGCCGCTGGGGGACACAGAGGAAGACGCGGGCGGCATCCAAGGCTGGTAGGATGCCGCCCGCCGAGCGCACGCCAGGAAGGGAACCGCGGACGGCTGGAGGGTGAGTGCCGCGAGCGGACTGCAACCTCCCCTCGCAGCTGCCCGCGGGACCCTGACACACACCTTCAATGCTCTACACATACGATGGAGTTGTGTGCTCTCTCCTCATCCCATCTCTGCTGGGCCCTTTACTGGTCTTCCTCCCCGGATGTGTGACCAAGAGTGGGCTTCTAAACTCTAGTAGGCCCCTGTGCCATTGCACCAGCTGCACTCCTAGTGCTTCCGCCCATGCTTCCATGTTTTGGTAGCTGCACCTGCATTATATATACAGGCTATATGTATGTGTGTGTATCTGTGTTTTTGATTATATGTTGTTAAAGTTCATGTTTGAAGTATAATAATGTAGTGCAATAAACACTAAACAACAAACAAATAGTAATACTGTCAGATTAGAATTGCATTAAATATCTAGCAATTAAATCCGTGCTCATGAGCATATAATTATTTGTAATTGTCTTTCCTCCCCTCTCTCTACAGGACCATATCAGTGAATCCATCTGAAAATCAGAAAGAGAACAGTGATTCCACATCTTGCCTCTCATAAATGTGTATTTCTTCACTTTTCTCCATTTACTGATTATTAAAATGATGGTATAATATAAATATACATCTTCCGTACAATTCTTCAGTTGTATTAAGTCTTCAAAGTAAGTTAGCTTCCAGAGACGTGAACATGCATATAGCATGCATATAGAGGGAAGCCTTTGATTGTCTGAGAGAGTATCAGTTGAGATATTGTACTAATAAATGTGTTGATTTCCTATTTACCATTAGAGAGCCTAGTATCTCTCGCATCCCCATAAAATGCACGGTGGAGGAGAACAAAATCAGAAATTACTTTTGTGTTCCAGTTCATCCATATAAACTGAAAAAACCTGGTGATATCACCCCACTTAAAATAAATTAACAGGGGTCCCAATGACACCTAAAATCATTGGGCAGATCAGTGACTAGGCTTCTTAGTCCATAAACCCAGTGTGTGCATAGGAATGGGATTACATGTGATTATTACAGACAGGTGCTGTGAATGCCCGTGTCTCTTCTTCCTATACCCTAGTGTGGATGGATGGTAAGGCAATGAGTATACGGAGGGCTCCAGGCACCATGTCCCAAGTATCAAAGTACCATGAGATGCTCAAAGCCCTGGTTCCCATACTTCAGTGTTGGTACTACTCAAGTCACCAGAAATAAAGTGCCCATGTGTAAATAGACCATAAGATGAGACCATCCATGTGTAGTTGCAGCTGACTTTATCCTACATTGTGATTATTTGGCTGCACACACTGCAACTAATTTAACTGTGTGTTTATAAGTAAGTTGGTGTGGACTCATGGCCTACGGAGGGAAGAGAAATCTGGAGGTCTGCGTGCTTGCAAAGAACTAAGGATATTCAAATGAATTAGAAAACGTCAGAGGCACAGGTTTACAAGGAATGTGAAGGCAACAGAGGATCCAAAGATCCAAAACATAAGTCTGCAGGTAGCACCTTAGCTTTTGAGATTCTAGGTAAAAAAAAATATTGGGCATTTACAAAGTATCTTTATAAATTTAATATGGACACTATGCAAACAATTCCTAAACAATTCCAGGCTATTTTTGGAATGTCCAAGTTAAATTCAGAAAGGTGTGAATTGGCCTTAAAATGTTGCCTCTGAACGATCTCAAATTTTATGGCAAGACAGGAGGCTTCATATTTGCTTATCTTTCTTTACTGTAACTCCCAGCAGCAAAGAAGTAGTTAACAAGGTTGTAAAAAATCCAACCAATCATAACACATAGTGCCATAAGACTCCTCCCACTTCCTCTTTCTTTGCTGCTTGCCTCCCAGGTGAGTCTATTCTAATTAAGTTGCCTAGCCTCATTGCTTGAATATTTTAAATATGTCATAGTTTATTTGATAATTTTCTATATGTTACTCCTGTACTGGGGTAATCCTAATAACAGGTTCATGTTATTTCTCAGAGTAACTTCCTTTTTCTGGAAGTTTTATATTTCACCTGTAGTTATATATATTTTACCTTTTCCATTTTGAGTGCCTTACACCTTTAAATTATTTTAAAACACTCTCAGTTTTCCGCTGGGCCGTTTCTTACTTCACACAGAAACGGATCGCCGGGTTATTTCCCTCCCCTCCCATCAGGGAAATCACTTCAGTGCACGGACTCCATTTCCCAGGAGACCGTTTACTTGTTTTTCTGGCTACATGCTTTTTTCACAGTTTTACAGCCTTCTGTGGGCTCTGACACGATCGCGCCGCCCCCTTTTACTCGCGGCGGCCATTTTCTAATCGTGGTACACGCGTTTTTACTCTGCTGCTCCTGTGGTACCTACCGGATAAAATAATTCTGTGGGCACTAGCACAGCCCTTTCGGAAGGTAAGTTCCTTCTGTTAATTAACCCTCTCCTAAAAGGCTCTTTTTCCTGAAGATCTGAATACTGATCACAATTTTCTTGTCTATCCTTGCAGGATTTTTTGCTCCAAACAAGACCAACCTGCTAAACTGTCTGGGTGACCCCCTTTACCTTACTCATTTGTATTTCTTTGTATAAATTACCATTTATTAAAAATAATTGTGTGTCTGACACCACCTTTATTTCTTTTGTGGGTGACCCCCACTTAATTGCTGACAATAATACTTTGTGTGGCTGACACCACCTTGTTTATTTTGTGGGTGACCCCCACTTTATTACTACATATATTTCTGTATTATACTGATGATTACCACCATCTGTTCTATTCTACTGGGTGACCCCCACCTCTTTGGCTATTATATATATCATATATTGTACTAAGTGGTTGATCATCACCTCTAGTTACTAGGTGACCACCATAGTTTGACTTACAGAGTTATTGTGCCTAACACATTTATCTAGATAATTGTGAGTAACCCCACTGTTTCTACTCTCATGTGGGTGACCCCCACTTCTCCAGTATTCTAGCTGAGTTGCCTCATCTTTTAAAGTGCCAATCCTGACTTATACAATTTTTAATACCAACTACCTGTAGTTGTTAATCTGCCTTCAATATCATTTCATTATAATTTTCTAAAATACTTGTGGCGAAACCAACCTCGCCACTGTACACTGGAGAAGCCTGGTTGCTCGCCTGCTCCCTTTAGACTATGGTCCTGCATTTTAAACTTTTATTTTACCGGCAGAAAGGTTTATTCGTGCCTTTCTGCGGACTGTTAAAGCCATGCAACCCCAGATAGCTATGCCATGGAGCCCAGCCGTATACTGAAAAGACTTTGGCTCCATGGCGTTTAAACTGTATTCGTGTGGTCTGAACGCCATTCGCTTAATAATGTGCGCTCAGACCTGAGCTATCTGGGGATATGTAGAACGTATATGTTTTATGTACTAAATGTAACTGTATGTAATTTTATGTCTTTTATTGTCCTTTGTCTGCCATGTGGTTAATGGAGTTTTGCCTCTGTCCTTGGAGATAATTTGATTACTTCACAATTATCTCCTGGACAGAGAGGAGGGATTGTCATGTAATTGCGGGTGTGTTTTATGGTTTCCCTGTAACGATTGGTTGTACTGTGTCCCACCCTGTGGGATGTCCCCTTGCATGGGGACTTGCATAAAAGCCAGTGTGTGGCCATTACAGAGAGTTCCTGCTTAACCCTCAAAGTGAAGTGTCGTCTCATTATTGGGGGAGGATTTACTGTATGCTGTTAGAAACTGATTGCTAGGAGTGTAAGCCGCTTGGGGGCTTTTCCTGTTCGTCTGCTAGCAGCTATTCGTGTATATGCAGTTCGGGAGATTGGTGCTTGCAGTAGCTGTCTGTGCAGCTGAAAAAGGGGAATATCGCCTAAACGGTTTTTAACCTCTTGTGGGCAAAACGGTCCGTTACAATACTAACAAGACATTATGTCGGAATGCCAGGAACCTGCAATCTCTGCAGAACTTCGGGAATGGCTTTTCTCCACTATTGCGGAGTCCATTCCCAAGGCTTTGGCAGCCTATCATGAGCATACTGCTACTGAGGTTCATCCCTCTACACACCAACCCTCTGACTCAGAGGATTCCCACCTTTCAGACCAAGAAAGTGCCCGCGCAAACAACCCTGGAAAGGGAATAGCGCTACTGCGGGCAAGGGTAAAGCTCCTGCTAACATTTTTAAGCATTCCCTGCCATGCACTATGCAGGATCCCACAGACCCTCTAGAGGGATCTACCTCTCGACTAGCTGGCCATATTTTAACTGACTATGATGCCACCTACTCTGATGAGGATCCCACAGCGAATTTGCCCCAGGATTCCCCAACGTCAGAGTTCGTTAAAGAAACACATGCTCAGGATGCTAAAGGTGGCCCTCCATCTAAAGAGCCTGCTTCAGATGTCCTCCTGGATGCTTCAGGCCCCCATTTTTTGACCCAAGGGTGATTCATCACCCACGATCTGCAGAATGGGCCCCTCCTGATCATATTGCCAGTTTTTGCAAAATGTGGCTTCGCAAGCCCCTCGAGAAAGAAAGTAGAAACAAACTGAGGGCTGAATACCCGAGACCAACTATTCTGAGCAAAGTTGCCTCCACTCCTGAGTTTGACCCCATGCTAGTCACCTACTTAACCAAATCCGGCAAAGACTCTCATAAGGGTATTGAACAAGGGTTAAAAGGAACCCAAGACAAACTTCTGGACATTTCAGGGCCTATAATCCAGATTTTTATCCTAGCAGATGAGGCACTCACTAGCGGTGGATTTGACTCACACTGTAAGAGAATGTGCTCAGAGAGCTCTATGCCTATTGGGTAACGCCAATGTGGCAATTTCTATCGAAAGAAGAAAAGCGGCACTTTATAAAATTGATGCCAAATTGGTAGACTTAAGTTCAAAGGAATTGGGACCTGAAGCGGATGGTCTATTATTCGGTGACCGTTTTATGCGAGACCTCTCCAAGCATGTCTCCGTATTTACCACACTAAATAAAGCCCAGTCCTCATTACGCAGGGTCTTCCGCTCCCAAACACAAAGTTTTTCCTGGAGAGCTGGTCGCTATAGGGGCAGAGCTACCAGTAGAGCAGCCATTGCAGGCTACAGGCCTCGACCCACAGACTCAGGACCCACTTGACCCTATCATAGACAGTTATTCAACACCAGAGGCTCTATTCGAGGACGTGGTTCTGCATCCCTGCGCGGACGCACTGCTTCAGGTAATGGACCTTACTTTTTTTTTAAATGTACCGATTGCGGGTCGATTAATCCTTTTTTTCCCCATAGTGGAAACTACTTTCTCAGGATCACTGGATCCTCCATACAGTCAGGGGTTTTAAAATAGATTTCCTCACACACCCCATTCAAAGCTTTCCTCCGACACCCCTAGGAATGTCGGAAGCGGACAAGCTAACCTTGAACTCAGAATTACACAAACTACTAGACAAAGGGGCGATCGAACACTCGCCTTTCCCTTACACCTTCCTCCGCAACATTTTCCTTGTACGAAAAAAGACGGGAGACCACCGTCCTATTATCAATCTCAAAGAGCTGAATCAATCACATACCGTCATTTCAAGATGGAAGGTATCCATCTTCTCTGGGACCTACTTTGCGTGGGAGATTGGTTCTCCAGATTCGACCTCAAGGATGCCTATCTAACGGTCCCAATCGCACCAAGTCATCGTGCCTTCCTTCAATTTCTCTGGCAAGATGAAATTTTGCAGTTCACCTGCCTTCCTTACGGACTTTGCGTCACCTCTTGGTGTTTCACCAAGTTAATGAAACCAGTCATGGCGCTACTACGTTCTCAGGGAGTACTCTAGTACTCTAATTTCTGGGATATTGTTGTTGAATTCCTGGCCTTCTAACAAGGCCTTATCCCTACACCAACTTTCTGCTAAATTGGCCCTGCTCCTAGCTAACGGGTGAGCTGACAAGTTACATTGCTCCTGAGTTCCGTTAAGACTTAACCTGAAACCACGATATAGAACGGATTCTAACCACATCACAACACCCTGCCATATACCACCCGCACCAGTGAACTATGGGGAAGCACTCCAAGAAGACCCGAGTGGTGTGTGCGAGGGGCTTACCCGCGATATCGGCCAGCTCCTCTCACAGGCACACAGGCCAAAGATGACCGACTACCTCCCTGACTTCCTGAGTCGCTTTCAGTATCGAAAGGATGAGGATTTCGGCATGGAGGAGGCACAGACTCGCCTGCGTAAGGCCTGAGTACCACCTCAAAGGCTGCAAGGACACTCACTTGCCACTAAATCTGATACCACCAATATGGTGTCGGATCTTAAGGCCTTCTTCACCTCGGAACTGGCCGTGTTGAAGGAAAAGCTGTGCACTGTCACAGGTCAGATACCGACCACTGAAGATGTCCATGACCTGCGAATAAAGCAAGGCTCCACTGATACACACATGCAGGAGCTCACAGCAACATGTACCCAGCTGAGTATGAAGCTCGGACACCTGGAAAACTCTGCAAGATAGCGCAATGTGAAAGTAAGGGAGATTGCAGATACTATGGATGCCGCTGAATTACCTCAATTCATTCGGAGGCTGTTCTCCACAACCCTGACGCCCAGACAGACAAAAGTACTCTGGCTAGACAGCCTGTACCACATCCCCGGCTGCTCTCACAACCAAGCTACTGCAACTCGAGATGTCATCCTGTGCTTTAAGACACGCAATGACAAAGAAGGAGTTATGCAGGCAGTTAGTGGACAAACCCTGTATATGTTTGTTTCTTTCATGAATTAAGCTGCCAGACACTGCAGTAGAGAGCATCTGTTTAAAGGGGTAACCTCCCAATGGAGGCCTGATAACATCCCATATAAATGGGGCAACCCGAGAGCACTCATCGGCGACAAAGACGGCCATCAGCACCGACTGACTTCCCCATCGGAGGCTTTGACGTTCCTGCAGGCTTTAAAACTTATCTCGACCACGAGTGCCACCACCAAATTGAGGTATCGCTGGGATGTTGCCAACATTGCGGTGTTCAGCCCATCAGGATCTAGTGCTCCAGGGTGACTGGACATAACCATATTCATCGCCCCACATAGAAGCATGAAGAGTTGCAGAGTCCCAGTTCTCTGCCTCATCATACCGTTTATGTTTTGTTTGCTGTGTTTATTTTCTACATTTCTGTTGCTTTAATTGACTCAATACATAATTACATTTAATATTGCTCATCCTACACATACTTATGGGAGACCATGCACCTAGGTATACACCCCACTACTCCTACGCTTGAAACACAAAGGCCCTAAAAATTGCCCACACACTGGTACTGCACTAAAACCGTCATTCCCCCTTGAGTTCTGGGGATATGGAGCTCACTCATCCTGTTATATATCACAAGTGCCTGGGGTCTGATTAGTCATGGCTGACTATACCTTACTCCAATAGGCAAACCTGTACTTCTACCTTCTCATGAATTGAGTCACTAGACATCACCTTGGTAAATTCAAGATGCACCAGGAATAGGCATACCAATGATTGTCTTTGATAAGCCAGTCACTAGTCCCCTCACACCTAACCTCTGAACCCAGGCGACTATTTTTTCACCACTCACATTACACTACATGAAAACAGGGCTAATTAGCCAGTGATGTCTCCTGTTGCGCAGTATATGCACCACTTGTACTTTAACAAGCATATTTTATTTGTTATGATCTGTCACTCAACTGTACAACATGTTGTGCATACGTTATACAACATTTTGCTTTGCGATTGTTACTCATGAGTCATGACATGTTTGGCATGACATGATTGTTACTCCCATGCCTAAATAAAACAAAGATTGACAAAAGTGAAAAAAATAAAAAAAGGCACAATATATTTTTCTTCTGAACTGTAACAGTATACTACACTTTGTATTCCAGCTGTTTGGTCTCTGTGGGTTCTTACAATTTTCATATCTAGGCTATAGCTTAAACCTCTTGGAGTTAATGCTGTATGCTCAGGAAGAAAGAACCAAAAAGGGACTCTTTATAAATTTCAAAGCTACCCAAAACCCAGACAACCTTTCATAGTTCCTGATGTTATTATACCTTATATTGCTTGAGTTATGTATTAATTGTATATAAAATGGTATAAAAAGTTTTGTTTCAGTGACATTATTCAAGGGTTTTAAATTAAGGTAGAGTAGATTTTATGCAGAAATATGCAGTTTGATAATGTTTTACTTTTTGGGATTTACAGTTGGTTTTAGACATGACACACTTGTCACAAAAATGTAAAAAAAAATTCTCCCATTTTAAGAAATTATCATACAGACAACATAACATGCTTATCTGCATCTTTGCCTAACTGATATCAGGCAACCTTCTGCACTCCAGACTATTGTGGACTATATCTCGCCTGATGTTTTGCTAGCATTATAGCTGTAAGAACATTAAGGGAGATGTAGTCCACAACATCTCGAGTGCCGAAGGTCGCCTACCCCTGACTTTGGGCCTTGGAACTAGCATGTGCTGCAATGCAGATCAAAGCAAAGAGTTATACCTTTCATTAACTTTCTTACACTTCTCTCCCGCAGTAGGTAGGTTAGGCTATTGTTCATACACAGATTTTAACGTGAGACAATTCTCTCCTTAGTTTCTCCAAAGTCCATTCTGCCCTACAACAGCCTACGATGACTCCTGCTGCCAGACGTATCCTTCTTACCAATCTCTCTTCCAACATTTGATGCCATTACCAACCTTTGCACTGCTTCAATTAATCTTTTGGGATTCAATTGATAACATTAACACTTGCCTACAAGCAAACAACTTACTATTGTTCTGAATGGTTGTTTGGAAAAGTTCTGTTAACTATTTAATTGCTGCTGGAGGTTTTCAGTATAGAAAGTAAAGCAAATATTCGCTTCCTGTCTTAAAATTTTAATTATTTCCTCACCGAGGCTAGAATAATCCCTAATTATCTTTAGGAAAGTGCAATTGAAGGTTGAGCCAATGGTCAACTGTGTGAAAGGCATTAGAAGGGAAGAGGGGTACATGATAATTAGTAGGGCATTATGTCCCTTATAAGTAGAAGAGATTAGACAATGTCATACATTTGTTAAAGCTTTCTCAACAAAGTAAAGCATTAGTGTTATTTTAATGAATTTGCCTCTTTGAATCACAGACACATGTATGTGATACTAAAGATCAAGATACCAGTCATCCTTACATTTTAATGACTATACATATTCTCCACATGATATGTCGAACACCAAATTATGCTCTTAATGTATTGTTTTGTCATTGTATCACTATGGTTACTGATGGGTGTGACCTGTTTGTTCATACTAGGCACGCAGAGATTGTTAAGGTTATATGACACAAAACAATGCCATATTTCGCCACATTTTAGTGTACACTATAATGGATTTATTCTCTGAAAACATGGACTTATAATGACGATTTAGGATGGCCTTTTAATTATTCTGGGCTTCTGTTTCCACTGGTTTATTGCATTCAGTATATTTGATTTGATTATCATTCACATTGATTACATAAGTTAGAAACCCCATGACTTCTGTATGTTTGGGTATATATATATATTTACAGTATCTCACAGAAGTGAGTACACCCCTCACATTTTTGTAAATATTTTATTATATCTTTACATGTGACAACACTGAAGAAATGACACTCTGCTACAATGTAAAGTAGTAAGTGTACAGCCTGTATAACAGTGTAAATTTGATGTCCCCTCAAAATAACTCAACACACAGTCATTAATGTCTAAACCATTGGCAACAAAAGTGAGCACACCCCTAAGTGAAAATGTCCAAATTGGGCCCAATTAGCCATTTTCCCTCCCCGGTGCCATGTGACTCGTTAGTGTTACAAGGTCTCAGGTGTGAATGGGGACCAGGTGTGTTACATTTGGGGTTATTGCTCTCACACTCTCTCATACTGGTCACTGGAAGTTCAACAAGGCACCTCAAGGCAAAGATCTCTCTGAGGATCTGAAAAAAAGAATTGTTGCTCTATATAAAGATGGCCTAGGTTATAAGAAGATTGCCAAGACCCTGAAACTGAGCTGCAGCACGGTGGATAAGACCATACAGCAGTTTCAAAGGACATGTTCCACTCAGAACAGGCCTCGCCATGGTCGCCCAAAGAAGTTGAGTATACGTGCTCAGCGTCATATCAAGAGGTTGTCTTTGGGAAATAGATGAATGAGTGCTGCCTGCATTGCTCCTGAGGTTGAAGGGGTGAGGGGTCAGCCTGTCAGTGCTCAGACCAAACGCCGCACATTGCATCTAATTGGTCTACACGTCTGTCATCCCAGAAGGAAGCCTCTTCTAAAGATGATGCACAAGAAAGCCCGCAAACATTTTGCTGAAGACAAGCAGACTAAGGACATGGATTACTGGAACCATGTCCTGTGGTCCGATGAGACCAAAATAAACTTATTTGGTTCAGATGGTGTCAAGCGTGTGTGGCAGCAATCAGGTGAGTAGTACAAAGACAAGTGTGTCTTGCCTACAGTCAAGCATGGTGGTGGGAGTGTCATGGTCTGGGCCTGCATGAGTGCTGCCGGCACTGGGGAGCTACGGTTTATTGAGGGAACCATGAATGCCAACATGTACTGTGACATACTGAAGCAGAGCATGATCCCCTCCCTTCGGAGACTAGGCCGCAGGGCAGTATTCCAACATGATAACAACCCCAAACACACCTCCAAGACAAACACTGCCTTGCTAATGAAGCTGAAGGTAAAGGTGATGGACTGGCCAAGCATGTCTCCAGAACTAAACCCTATTGAGCATCTGTGTGGCATCCTCAAATGGAAGGTGGGGGAGGGCAAGGTTTCTAACATCCACCAGTTCCATGATGTCGCCATGGAGGAGTTGAAGAGGACTCCAGTGGCAACCTGTGACGCTCTGGTGAACTCCATGCCCATGAGGGTTAAGGCAGTGCTGGAAAATAATGGTGGCCACACAAAACATTGACACTTTGGGCCCAATTTGGACATTTCCACTCAGGGGTGTACTCACTTTTGTTGCCAACGGTTTAAACATTAATGGCTGTGTTGAGTTATTTTGAGGGAACAGCAAATTTACTACTTTACATTGTAGCAGAGTGTCATTTCTCCAATGTTGTCACATGAAAAGATATAATAAAATATTTACAAAAATGTGAGGGTTGTACTCACTTTTGTGAGATACTGTAAATATTTATATATACCCAAACATACAGAAGTCATGGGGTTTCTAACTTATGTAATCAATGTGAATGATAATCAAATCAAATATACTGAATGCAATAAACCAGTGGAAACAGAAGCCCAGAATAATTAAAAGGACATCGGGCATGGGGGTGGAGCGAGATGATGTAGTGTGGTGTGCTGCATCCTCATGGAACGCAGCTGAGGGAGCGATCGACAGAGCGGAGGAGATGACCCAACTTACCTGGTGTGCCACTCGGGGTGCTGCATAAAACGCAGAAGCAGGGGGATGCAGGGAGCTATCCTAATGCTGGACTAAGCCACAGCCAGCCAGATACCCCAACGGAGCCAACCCTTGTGAGCACATTCAACGTGAATATAAAACATGGTTAACAGGAGAAAACAGCAAGTGGGAGTACACCTCGACAAGCTAAGTGCCAGTTGCTACTAATTTTCTGTTTGTTTTCATTCTATGTTAACTCTGCAGGGGTTGGTGTAAACATTGAGTCTCTTGAAAATCAGTAAAATAGGGATATTATAGAGAGCTGCATACGGGGTGGCAATATATGATTTAAAGATTATTTAAATCCAGTTAATTCAGTTAAATTCTGTCCATAGTGAGGGACAGATTACTAAAAGGGTCTGCAGTGAGCCAGTTGGATTTGCCCAGAGGCTTTTGTTACTTCTAGTGCTTTTCCTTTATTTATTGTCTGTATCTTTCTCTTCGCTCTTACAACACTTCCGCTTCTCCTCTATTCCTGTTACTTAGCGCAATTTTTTTGCGCAACAGAATAGGAAGGAAAGAGAGGAAAAAATAAAAGAAAGAAAGAAAAAAGGAAAAAAATAAAAAATAATAAAACATAATTGTGTACCAGGATAGAAAGGTGAAGGTGAGAGTGAAGGTGAGGAGGAAAAGAAGTTGGGGGGCAAAAAAAGCAAGATAGAAAGGGTAGATTGTATAAATCTACAATAAAATTCATCACAAAAGTGTTTAAGAAAATAGAGCAGATTAAAGGGACTCACCAGTGCCAGGAAAACAAACCGTTTTCCTGGCACTGCAGGTCCGCTCTACCTCCGATCCCCCATCCCAGATAAGCTTAAAATAAAAACTGCCCCAGGCCCAGATGGCTTCACAAATAAAATCTATAAACTAATGAAAGACCAACTGAAAGGGGAACTTGCCACCATTTTTAATTATACAATGGGAACAGGAAGCTGTCCTGGAGAGTTTTTGAGAGTGAGTATTGTCCCTATTCCAAAAGCTTACCTGTATCGCTCCTGCCCCACCGACGTCATCCGGCGGGGGAGACCTATTACGCATGCGTGTCCGGTGGCGAGGGAGTCCTAATGCGCATGCGCGGCAATGTCGCGCACTCGCATTAGACCTCCCCATAGGAAAGCATTAAAATGCTTTCCGATGGGGATTTCAGCGACACTGGAGGTCCTCACATAGCGTGAGGATGTCCAGCGGCGCTATAGCACAGAAAATCTCTGCTATAAACCAGGAAGTGCCCTCTAGTGGCTGTCTAGTAGACAGCCACTAGAGGAGGAGTTAACCCTGCAATGTAAATATTGCAGTTTATGAAAATATTTACAGTTGCAGGGTTAAGGGTAGTGGGAGTTGGCACCCAGACCATTCCAATGGGCAGAAGTGGTCTGGGTGCCTGGAGTGTCCCTTTAAACAAGGGTGCGTGGTGGACCCTTTGAAAGATAGAAAAAAACAGAATGACAGGAAAAGCAAGAAAATAACTGAAAGTAGATTGCAAAACCTACTAAACAATAATAATCTAAGCGATATACATTTCATCCTTCCGACCTAGATTACACATGCTATCCTAGAACATTCAATTCATACTCTAGAATTGATCTGATTCTGGGTAACATGACCATGCTATATCGTCTTTAAAAAATAGTGATACAGGGTATAACATGGTCAGACCATAGTCCAATCATGTTGGAATATAAATATAATTTTGATATACTCCGTAAAGAGTGGCGTATAAAAGATTTTATATTACACAACAAAAACAATGTTAAAGAAAATAAGAATATATACGAGATATACCAGATATTACGGTCTGGTGCGCTTATAAAAGCGTAGCTAGAAGCCATTTGATAAATTACCGCCTCTCTCTAAACTATATATAACATTAAGCGAATATAAGAGGAAAATAAAAAGAACACCCTCCACACAAACATCAAGGAAAATTGCAGACACAGAAAAACAGATAAATATCCAGCTAATGAATAAAGCAACCAAACAGTTAGTATTACAATCATTACAGTTAGCATTACAATCCACGTAGGATCTAAAGGGTAACAAGCCAGGAACACTAATGTCTAATAAATTTAAAAAAGAGAAACCTAAAAGAGTAATAACTAAAATAAAAGGCAAAGAAACCTATCTAATGGTACCAAAAAAAAAAAGGTAGAGCATTTCAGAGATTTTATCAGAATCTTTACAACCTACCAGAAGAAATATATGGCAAGGAAAAAGAGATTGAGGAATTCTTCCATAACTTATCCATGTTAAAAATCCTACCCGACCAATTAAAGCTGATAAACCAGCCTATAACAGAAATAGAGGTCAGTAAATCCACAGATAAGCTTAAAATAAAAACTGCCCCAGGCCCAGATGGCTTCACAAATAAAATCTATAAACTAATGAAAGACCAACTGAAAGGGGAACTTGCCACCATTTTTAATTATACAATGGGAACGGGAAGCTTTCCTGGAGAGTTTTTGAGAGTGAGTATTGTCCCTATTCCAAAAGCAGACAAAGACCCAGAACTGATTGGCAATTATAGACCTATATCATTAATTAACACAGATATTAAAATATTATCTTCTATCCTTGCTGATGACCAGGTAGGATTCATACCAGGGAGATCTCCAATTAACAACCTTAATAAACATATTAGAGGAAACATAGATCAATGGAAGCCCTCTAATTCTACAATCAATAGACGCAGAGAAAGCGTTTGACAGGGTTGGATGGGGTTCATGTGTGCCACATTAAAAGAATTTGAAATTACTGGATCAATATTACAAGCTATATCCGCTCTCTACAACTCTCCATCAGCTAAAGTAACAGGGTCAGGATTCACATCACAAAATGTCTGTGTTAAAAATGGGACTAGACAAGGGTGCCCTCTATCTCCTTTATTGTACATAATGGTGTTAGAACCCCTTGCGATTCTAATATGACAAAATTAAAAAATTAAAGGATTTACAAACTACTTAGGACAAAGTAAATTAAACATTTATGCAGATAACATCCTATTAACTTTAGAAGAGCCAAAAACCTCAGTCCCAGAGCTTCTGAAGGAGATAAATAAATACTCCAAAGTGTCAGGATATAAAATGAATATAGAGAATATTCATAGCTAAAAATTTGAAGAAAATGTTAATTAATATTCTTGTACAAAACCTTGGGCTCCGAGAAAATAAGGACAGACTAAAATATTTAGGTATCAGATTAACACCAGAATTAAAAGATCTAGTAGAAGCCCTTACTAACACAAACTAATAAAAACTTAAGGGACTGGAAAGGTATGGGATTTTCCTGGATGGGTAGAATAATTTCCGAAAAGCATACATTTTACCTAAATGGCTATATCTATGGAGAATGATCCCACTTAATTTCCCAGAAAATTGGCTATCTTTACTACATTCATCCTTTTTTAAATTTGTATGGGGCAGCAAGAAAGCAAGAGTTAAAATGAAAGTTTTGGCTAGATCAAGGCAGGATGGAGGATCGGGGTGCCCGCAAATATTTCATGTTATCAGGCTTGCAGACTTTTTCATATATTGCTTTCACAAAATATTGCTGCAATTCAAGAAACATGGTATAAAATGGAAAAGGCTAAAACTGGGTTAGGAAATCTAACGTCACTATTTTGGGTCCTAGACGTGAACAAAAATCCTTCATAGCGACACGAACTAAATCTCAGATACTCAAAGAGTTAACGAGCTGGTGGGATAAATTCTCAAACAACATAGGTCTCAGAAATAGAATAACAGATGTGCTCCCTTTTTTTAGTATTTCAGATATGTTAGAAAACATAAGAATAGATACTTGGAAGATTGGGGGGAAAAGGGAATTTTAAAATATACTGGCAGAACATAAAATTAAAACCTTTAATCAAATTATGGAGGAATTTAACATTCCCCCCAAAGACACTTAACTATCTGCGAAGGGCTTTTTAGCAGAATATCTCCTACAAAATGATGGGGGGAAAATGTCAATCCCCAAACATCTACTCGAATTAAAGAACTATAAAAACCTAATGGCAAAATGTGCTAAAGTTATATACAGATGGAGACCCGATAAACCGGTAGAACTGATTAATAAATGGGAAAAATAATTAAAAGTACATATATAAGAAAAAGAGTGGATAAGCTCTCTAAAGAAACTAAATAAACATGTAAACTGCTTAAACCTTACGGAAACCCAATTTAAACTCACAAACAGATGGTACCTAACACCGAAACAGTTAAAGAAAATTTTCCCAGAGTCATCAGACAGATGCTGGAAATGTAACATTAACGAAGGCAACTTAATCCATAACTGGTGTCATTGTACACCTATAAATAAATTCTGGAAAGATGTAATCAAAGTAATATATCAAATAACGGAAATTAAATTCATTTTGTAAGCCAGATGTGATTTTGCTAAACTTGTACTGGCCAAAGAATGACAAAAGACTAAAAAAATACTAATGATAACTTTCCATATAATTACAGCAGCTAAACTACTTTTAAAATGAAACTGGAAAACAGGGATAATTCCACACACCCAATAATTAATAGCACAAGTTATATGGCAAGCAAGAATGGAAAGGGGTATCCTGATGAACTTAGGAAACAGATATACCCAAAGAGAAGACTGGGATACATGGATATGCAAAATGGAAATGATAACCTAATAAATATCATCATGATTATTTTCCTCCCTTCTGAATCACACAATAATTAAATTAGGCATAGCTAAGGTCCAGACTAAGCGACTCAAGGTCCAGTAAAGAGGAGGGGAGAAAAAGAAAAGAGGTAAAGCTCTCAACCCCCAGATGGGCAGACAAAATACAATAAAAAAAATAAGAAAATTACATTGGGCATAAGTGTCTCTCTCTCTCTCTCCAAAAGCAACATTGCAAAGCAAATTGATAAATAATAATATACAATAAGATTAAACAAGAGATGGAGGGGGGGAGGGGGATCCAGGTGGGGGTTTAATAGGATAACATGAGATATTAATGAAAACAAGAGTACCAGGGCGTGAAATACAGAAGTATTAGCAAACTATTCAAGGCTGGTACATGTCTGAAATAATAATAATAAAAAATGTAAAAAATGAATATCAGTACAGACATAGTGAAGTAAGGATAATAAGTAGACAATTCTATCAATGAGTGTGTACATATGAAAACAGCATATATTTTTTAAATTAAAACAAGAGGAATATGCAAGAGGGAGTCGCTGAGCAGTTAGTTGAAGTTGCTAATAGAGCATGATACTGGCAATCAAGTCACACAAAATAAAACATTTCTTATGGGCTGCATAAATCAAATGTTAGGAAGCAACAGTTTATTATTCACATCAACTCTTGGCATGAATGTATACAAAGTAAGGTCTACCTCCTATATCCGGATATGTGACTCTGTCATAATATTACCAGTAACCCGGACCAAAGACAGACTTTACCTGGGGTATCCTGAATGATGTCTAGCTACTGAAACGCTTGCATCACCCTCTCGATTGTCTGATACCTTACATTTTGTTTCCTTATACGCAACTTCTGTATCTTTATTGTACATGCTAAGATATATATCTTCTGATATGACTCCCCTGTTTTCTGAGACAAAATAAAGAATACAATTTTTTTAAAAAGTTAGGAAGCAAAGGCTAAATCTACCTTATAAAGTAGATATAATTAGACTATCGACAGCAGGTCTGTCCAGTGAGTGTCACAGCGTCTGGACAGGGCCGGCCTTAGGCAATTAGGCGCCCTGTGCAAAAAGTCTTCACGGCGCCCCCCCCACCTCCTACCAAGTTGCCTGAATACAGTAACACACACAGGCACCGGGGACGTGTGTATCACGAGGCAAACAAGGCATCTGCCTTGGGCGCCACTTTGCAGGGGGCGGCAAAAAAAAGCATCCCTCCAAACCCCCAGGCAGATCCCTTGCTTGCCTCGCATCCTGGGGGGCTCAAGAGCTGACCGGCTGGCCACTTTTGAGCCCCCCCAAGGCTGGCAGCGGGCAGCGAAGGAGCATACTCACCTGAGCTCTTCCTGCTCAGCTTCCTCTGCGCCGCTTAATGAAGCCGGGAGCCAGAATATGACGTCAGTCCGGCTCCCGGCATCACTAAGCGCTGCTTACTCAGCCTGTGCGCCCCCTGCCTGCCTGCCCAGCAGCCACACTGGACTGCTGGTAAGAAATCCACTCCAGCTTTCCCAGGGAGGCTGGGTGGGTTTAAAATAAATGTAAAAAATATTAGTTTGTGAGTGTTAGTGGAAATGTCTGTGTGTGTGTCTGTGAGTGTTTATTTTGAAGTGAATGTGTGTGTGTGTGTGTGTGTCTGTAAGTGTGTAATTGTGAATGTGTGTGTGTGTCTGTGAGTGAATGTGTGTGTTGGTCAGTGAGTGTATAGTGTGTCAGTCAGTGAGTGTGTATGTGTCAGTCAGTGAGTGTGTATGTGTCAGTGTGAGTGTGTATGTGTCGTCAGTGAGTGTGCGTCTGTCAGTGAGTGAGCGTCTGTCAGTCAAAGTGCGGCCTTGACAGGAAGGGGTGGGGGAAATTTAAACTCGGTTACAGGCATGTACACACACACTCAGTTAAAGGCAGTCACACATACAGGCACAGGCACAAACAATGGCACAGCTACAGCGACACACACAGACAGACAGTCACATAGGCAGTCACACACACAGACAGACACACAGTAACACACACATAGACAGTTATACACACACAGGCAGGCAGTCACACAGATAGAAAGTCACACACACAGGCAGGCAGTCACACACAGACAGATAGTTACAGACAGACACACACAGGCAGGCAGGCAGTCACATACAGGCAGTCACACACACAGGCAGTCACACACACAGACAGACAGTCACACACACAGACAGTCACACACACAGACAGTTACACAGACAGACAGTCTCACACACACAGGCAGTCACACACATGGGCAGTCACACAGACAGACAGTCACACAGACAGACAGTCACATACATGGGCAGTCACACAGACAGACAGTCACACACACAGACAGTCATACACAGGCAGGCAGTCACACACAGAGACAGTCACACACACAGAGACAGTCACACACACACACAAGGACAGGCAGTCACACAGACAGTCACACACACACACACAGTCACACAAACAGGCAAACAGTCACACACACACACTTACCTCTTTCCAGTGGATGCAGTTGGCTGATGGGGAAGCATCTTTCCCTCTTCCTGTACAGCAGGGGCTTCGGGAGGTATTAGCCCCGCCTCCGCCTCTCGATAAGCCCCGCCTCCGCCGCTCGGTAAACCCCGCCCCCTCTGCCGCGATTTTTTTTTTTTTTTAAATAGACCCGGGTGGAGAACAATTAATCCTCCAGCCAGGTACCTCTTTTAGCTCCCCTGCACTCCGGCCATGAGTGAGCTGTGTCGGCCACAGGGCGCCCCCTGTTCCATGGCGCCCTGTGCGGTCGCACAGCTCGCACACCCCTAAGGCCGGCCCTGCGTCTGGACAATGGACAGTGTTTAAAGCTACAACTTAAAGAGTTATTACTAAGAAAAATGAAAGCCACTTGTGAAGAACTTCCCTATTTAACTGTCCATGTTTTGTCCGATTGCAAAATGTTTCCCCTTGGTACGTGACATTTGCACAGTCGTTATTCGGCATGTGCTACCCCTTACGCTTAAATAAAACACTGACACCGATAATTCTGTTGGAGTATAAAGTCCACAGCTTTATTAATTAATTATAATAAATTAACATAATCTAGGGTCATTGTCCTACTAGACATTATGTTACTATACCCCCCACACAGTACCCCTGACAATGACCCTAGCAATTAAACAATAAATAACAACAAATAACATAACTTGAAACACACGGCCTACCAAAGAGGCCCCATATCGTCCAGTTAACTGTAGGGGTATACCTCGGACACCCCTACACCCCCAGGTTCGTAGCCACCAAAGAGCTAGAACCAACCAATCCTTAACTCCATCCGGCCTAAACCTCGGCCTGTCCATTTCCAATTCCACGCAAGTTCCAATATATACACCGCCCTGTTCCGCCACAGCACATGGCTTGACCCCCTTAAGCTAATGTGCGACCCCCACCATATCTAAACAGGGCCTGTGCTATACCATCCTGAAAACCTAGGTTCAGCAAATCATTCCCCACATCCGATAGGTGAATACCATCCCTCCTAAAATATCCCGGCAGCATACCCTCTAATTCCCTATGCCTCACCACCACGCCCCCGGACCGTCTAATAAAGACTGACATAATTTTGTTGACCTTACCCCTAGATCGAGCTATTGCAGCTGGATCCCTGGCGTGTTTCCACGTAAAGCGAGGCACCATCTCAGACCAAACTACGACCACGCCAGGAACCAGCTCCCTCAGCCGATCCATATCCCTCTTCATTTTTCGAACCAGTAACCTTTGAGGAAGCAAGCCCAGGTCGTTCCCACCTCCGTGGACCAGTACCACGTCTGGGACCGCCCCCCCCGACAACTTTTTAAATAACGCGCTGCAGAGACCCTGCCAGCTAGCGCCCCTCAAACCAAGCCATGATAATTCCACTCGTTCCAGAGGAAAACCCAGCTGCGTTCCGCATCTTCGAACTGCGGCTCTCTTCTGCGCCCAGTACACATACGAGTGTCCCATCAACCAAACTTTCAAACCTGAAAGGAAATAAAATTAGTTGCGAGGAGACAAATGCCCCCCCCCCCTTTCTCAATTTCCTACCCAACGCTTACTTACACCAGCCTGTCAGGCCTCACATACGTGCGGAACCGCATGGATTCCCACCTCCCGATCCGCTTAATCCGCTCGTCCCCCAAACCAAGGCGTGCTGCCTCCGTCGCTGCGCCTATGCGGAACGAGTGCGTCCCAAATTGCTTGGGCTCCAAGCCCAGCCTCTGTAAACCCGCTCGAAAAACCCGCAGAAATTGGAAGCGGGACAGCGCCGTCCCATCTGCATGCAGGAAAAAACTACCAGCCAGCCCGGGACGGACATCCAAGTACCGCGCCCCGCAAGCCACCGGGCACGCCCTTGAACCCGGTAACTCGTACAACACCACAGAGCACCCTTTACCAAACACGTCTGTTTTAGAGCGGCGCAACCTGATCCGCACCCTGTCGTTACATAAGTCCACGTCGTCGAGCAGCAATCCGCCGGCCCCTTTCCTGTTGGGGCTCACCAGCTCGCCAATCCGGAAGGCTCCGAAGAACGCCCATACAAACGCTCCCGAAAATAGCGCCACCTCAAAAGGGGAATGACACAACCCAGCCAACGCTCCTAACAACCCTTGCAACACCGAGAACGACACCGGTCTTCTCGTGTCCCCAAACTTCTTACCCTTCCGAAAACCTCGAATCGCCTGACGTATCATGAAATTCTTAGTAATGTCCTCCCAACCATTGAACTTAAATAAAAAGGCCAGGGCAGACATATACCTGTCCACCATGGCCGGCGAAGCCTGTCTTGAGAACAGGCGACACAGCAACCATAGCAGCACGTCCCCCCGCTGCCCCTCCGAAAAAACGCCTCCTACCTGTTGAACTGTCTCCTCCCATTCCTTCCAAACCTTAACATACGACGACCACGTGCTTGGCGCCAATGAGTTCCTTATGTACTCTCCAAGCATGACGTCCCGAGCCGCCACATCTCGTCCGGGCATGCTTGCCCCATCTCCTGGGCGTCTGGCGCCGCTTCCCGGAATCGCTCCCACTGAAAACGAGAAAGCGCATCAGCCACCACATTCAACATACCAGGGATGTGCTTAGCCCTAAACACCACATTGAAGGACATGCAAAGAAGTACAAACCGCCGCAACAAACACAAGACCGGGGGGGAAGACGCAGACAAACTGTTTATCGCCTGCACCACAGACATGTTATCCGAGTGGAACACGATGTGCCTGTTTGCCAACGCCGGCCCCCATAAGCCCATCGCAACCACGACCGGAAATAATTCCAAAAACGCCAAATTCCTTATTAGCGGGCTTTCTTTCCACGCTGCAGGCCACTCCTCAGCGCACCAATTACCCGCAAGATAAGCCCCAAAACCGACACTGCCCGAAGCATCAGTGTACAGCCCCACCTCTGTTGCCGCCGCCGGGTCCCTAAAGAACACCTTACCATTAAAATCCTGTAGGAACTGGTCCCACACCCTTAAGTCCGCCTTCATATCCGCTGAGACCCTAACGTAGTGCGATGGCCAACGCACCCCACTTGTCGCACGTGCCAGTCGCCTGCAGAAAACCCTCCCCATTGGTATCACCCGGCACGCGAAGTTCAGGCTCCCCACCAATGATTGAAGCCCCCGCAGCGTCACCTTCTTAGCCCTCCCTACCGTGGCCACCCGCTCCCTCAGATCCACTAGTTTGTCTGAAGGTAACCGACATTCGCCTCTCACGGAATCGATTTCCAACCCCAAAAAACTAAGGCACGTTGTGGGCCCAACCGTCTTGTCTCCCGCCAAGGGAACCCCGAAAGAGTGTGCAACCCAGTGAAACACTTCCAACACCTGTCTACACCGGCCCGTTCCCTGCGGGCCGACACAGAGGAAGTCGTCAAGATAGTGCACCACCGCACCCCCTGCCGATTCCTTCCGCACCACCCATTCCAAAAACGTGCTAAATTTCTCAAAATAAGCGCACGATATGGAACAGCCCATTGGTAAACACAGATCCACGAAATAACCCCCATCAAGATAGCACCCGAGCAAATGATGGCATTTGGGGTGTATAGGGAGCAGCCGAAAGGCTGCCTCCACATCCACTTTCGCCATCAGCGCCCCTCGCCCCATTCTCCGTACCAACTCGACAGCCTTGTCGAATGACGTATAAGAGACGGAGCTGAGGGCCGCGTCAATGTCATCATTTACCGACGCCCCTTTTGGGTACGATAAATGATGTATCAACCTGAACTTACCCGCTTCCTTCTTGGGAACCACGCCGAGTGGGGATATCCGTAGGTCGACCAACGGCGGCTCCAAGAATGGGCCCGCCATTCTCCCCAGCTGCACTTCCTTGCTCAACTTCTCCCGCGCTACCCCCGGGTGCTCCCGAACTGACTTGAGATTACCACACATCGTTCCCGGTCCCCTAACCACGAAGGGAATAACAAACCCTTCTCGAAATCCCTGCCACAACAAGGCCGCATCCGCCCTATTGGCGTACTGCCTTAGCCAAGGCAACATCACGTCTACTTTCACTGGGGACGCCCCCAGCGGTAACAGCAGGGGGCGCTGCCCCTCCGGACCCCCCTCCCCCTCCAAGCTTACCTTTCTTGAAGCACCGGCTGGCGCCATGCGCCCCCCCGCAGCCGGAACATTCGTGTCTGAACCTGCAGGAATTCCCCCACTTGCAGTGTCCCTCGTTGTACATCCAGCAGAAGCCTTTCTTTTGCCCAGCCGACACAGCACCCCCTGCGGCCGTGCCGGCTGTCCCAAGAAAGGGCGCCGCCTTTTGAGCCATCATAAGGCGCATCCATAACGGCAGATCCATTTGATCCCACCGCATGCTCGTGTTCACCGCTAGCCGTTGTCGAAATTGCTCGTCATACCTCCACCACGCCAATCCCCCGTATGTTCGATATGCATCGCCTATCCCATCCAAGTAGCAAAAAAGTTCCGAGCAACGCCCCGGGTTCTTTTCCCCTATCACGCTAGCCAGAATACAGAAAGCCCGTAGCCAATTCCCAAAAGTTTTCGGTATCTTGCGATACCTCCGCCTTTTTTCCTCCTCCTCTTTCTTGGCGTCCTTTTTATCCTCCTCTTTCAAGTCCAAGAATTCCTCGAGGGGAAGAAGGGAAAAGATTTCCACGAACTCACCTTTCCAAATCTTATCCTTTACTTCTGTTTTTAAGTGGCACCCCAGGGGGCCCGCAAAGGACACGTGCACGTTTTGCCGCGCCGCATCCGGGACATCGCTACCCCCTTCCGTGGGTTCCCCCCCACCATCGGTCAACCCCGCCGACCCCGTCGCGTCGCCGGCCCCGCCTCCATGTGTCCCCGCCGGTACCGCCCCCGCGTGCTCCACCGCCGCGTCCCGACTACCTTCCTGTGACCATACCCGCCCGAATTCCGAGGGGGACCCGCCCTTGTCCGACCAAGCGTCTAAAAATACTTTCAAATCATTCAACAACTGTCCAGAGTGTCGTGCATGTGTTGACTCACCGCTCAAGCCCCTGGCCGCAGCTGACCGCAGGGGCGTCGTCCTTCCGCCCACCATTCCGGGAGCCGGAGTGTCGTGTTGTCGCCGACTCCCATCCGCCTGGTCCCGCCTCGAGACCGTAGGGGTATTGCTCCGTGACCTGCAGGGAGAAGAAAACCTGGGTAGTCTGTTCAGCGTAGGGTCTACCCGCCCTTCCTCCCCACGTTCCAGCTGCCTTGCAGAACGACTCCCCCTGTAATCCGCTCCCCTTGAGTGAACCTGTACTCTCCTGTCTGGTGAATCAGACGTGCTACGTCGACTCCTCTGCCTTCTATCCCTAGACAGGGACCTCCCACAGCCTTCCCTGCAACAGGACCTAGCTGCGCTGCATCTGCTCCGCACTGGTGACCTCTCCCCGCTTCCTCGACTCCCTGCTCTGCTCCTCGTGCTGCTGCGCCTGGCGCTCATGGTGCGCCGTTCCGTTCTCCTCTCACTCCTTGCGTCCTCTCCGTCCATATGCTGACCCTGGGAGCAGCCAGAAGGACCCTCCCGCCTGCTGCCACCACCCCTGTCACCTCCCTCCAGGGTGGGTCTACGTCTGTCTCCCACTGCTGTTGCGCCTGGCTTCCCTCTAGCCGTCCTTCCCGTTAAAGAATCCTGTCCCTGGCTGATCGCCGTGCGCCCTGATCCAGCCGTCTCCTGCGCACTAAAACCACCACCGACATCCTCCCTCCTGACCCCTGCCTGGGCCGTCCCTGCGCTGACCTCGCCGCCCCAGCCTCCCCCAGACCCATGGGGGGCTGCTCTTGTCTCCACACTCCCCATAACCACATTCTCCTGCCCCACAGCGGTGCCACTGGTGGCTGACTCACCGGGACGTTCCAGCTCTGTGATCCCGCCCACGTGACCGTCCTCCGTCCTGGCCGCCGACCCGGCCGCCGAATTGACAGCCACCGCTCCATCTCCCCTGCCTGCCGCCGACCCACGCGGCGTGCGTCGTCCAGCCGCCGGGTGCTTTACGGCCGTCCTCGCCAGACCGCAGCCGCGCCTGCCGGCCCGAGCCGTGCTCCTTCCCGGCTCCACGACCGGGACCTCTCCTGCCCCCGCGGACGTTCCTCCTCCCTCAGAAGGGCTTCAATGGCGTCTCGCCGCGGGCCCAGCACCCGGGCTCAGCCGCTGCGGCGGCCTCGTCCTCCTGGCCGGTCGTCGCGCCGGTACCGATGCGGAAGGCCCGGCGGCCCCCAGCTGCTGATGTAGCCATTCGAGGCCACGGTCCCTCACGGCCGCCCGCACTCCCTCCAGAAGCTCCTCCAACGCCGCCATCGACCTGCAGGGAAACAAAGAAAAAAGGGGGGAACCTCTCTGGCCTGCAACAATCTACAGGTAAGAGAGGCTCCAGTTAAAATGGCCCCTATTCTAATATGGCCGCTCTATATATCCCTACTCTCCACCCCCCAAAACATCACTCCCAAAACCCTTCCCACAAACTTAAGCCCATGCCCACTCCCTGGCTCTGTCAAGGCCCACTCCCCATACTGCGTTGCTCCATGGGCTACCGTACTTTAACACTACTGAACACTGAGCACCCCCCTGGTTTATTAACTTCAAAGAAGTGATTAACTCAAGTACTCTCTCTGGGTGGCCAGAACGCACGTGCTCTAGTAAATGGTGGCCATTTTGCCTCCCGAACGGTACCTGGTCATTAAGTGCATGGAACTATTTTCGGATACTCTATCTCGCGATCAACGGGAAACTGTACCGTTGCCTGCTCATCTCACAGACAAGCCAGGAGAGCGCTTTCAGGGAAAAGACTCTACCGAATGACGGTAACATTCACACCCTAAGAGCCAGCAGAAGCCTTTGTTTATGTTTACATAGAAACTCCAGAAAGTTGACCTGGCAATACCTCTTTCCTGCTGGAACTATTTTGGGCAACATCCACGTGGGTAGCCGGTCCAATCTTTACCCTGATGGATATTCCTGTACACTGGATGAATCTGTGTGCTATTTGGACAACCTGAGTGTTCAGTTCTGGGCTATTCAGGGATATAGTGCTTGTGGGGGTTCCTATCTGTTTTATGTTTAGTTTGGGGTATTTCCATGTTGGACCTCGAGTGCCTGGGAGATAATTAGTTTAAGCCAAAGCAAACTCACTTGTCTCCCAGACACAGAGACGCCTGGGTGGGTTTATTGCTGTATGAATAGCGCTATATTCACGAAAACCTTCAGGAGTTCTTCAGACGGATGTACCATTCTGGGTACAGTCGGTTTGTTACACCACTGGGCCCCCACATATTAAAACTTCAGGTACTTCGCTGACTGTTTGTTACGAGGCTAGTATCTTAGGCAAGCATGCAAACTCCCTCTATGATCTCAGCTAATAGTAAAGTCCCAGCGTTACTGCAGGCACATAATTTTCCGCTCCGCCAGCTTTAGACTGTAGCGCGAGCCCGAATCTTGTGCCCTCAGATCTAGTTCTCCTCCGAGCCGATATCGCAAGTCCCAAAGAAGACTGTCCCACCGAGTGTTGGGTGACGATGTGACAGTTTGTCTGCTCAAGGCTCGAAGTCCAGGTAAGCAGCTGTGGAGATCGGTCCTGCCAGCTGGGTATGGGTGAGGTTTTTTTTTTTATATATCTTTTTTGAATTATATCTTTATGCATACTAATGTCTTGGTATGACTATTTTCTATGTGCTTGTAGATATTGGTTTTGGATTAAACCTTCTCTTTATTCCTGCCAGACATTCCCCTCCTTGGGGATGAGACCTCTAGGTCCTCCTTCTTTCCCCCCCCTCCCCCCCTCTTTGCAGGGAATGGGGGGACCTTGCATATTTTTGTATATATTTTGTATTTACATTTACTCTCTAACACTTGGTTTGATGTAGGTGTTAGGCTTTTGGAATAGAAGCTCTCATATGTGTGTTCTTCTATGATGTGTCTGTTTGTGTAAAGCCTCTTATAATTTTATTAAGACACGGAGGCTCCTATTATGCTGCACTCTTTCTTTATTTCCCTCAGCAGCAAAGAAAAAACTTTATAAACATAACCAATAATAACATTAACAGTCTCAGGTGTAATCTTCCTAGTAACAGGAACAGCCAATCAGGATCCACTTCTCCAGCATAATAGGCTCTGTCAACCAATCCTGTTCCTCTTTCTTTGCTGCTCCCTCAGTTAAGTATATCTGATCCCTCAGGCTCCTTAACTGTGGGATTAGTTTTATATTGAATTACTTTATATTGAATTACTTTTATATTGTATTAATATTATATTGTATTAATTTCCTAGCATTCATTTCATAGTATTAATTTTATAGTATTAATTTTCTAGTGTTAATTTTTTTATATGTGTTACTTTATTACTTTTTACTTGGTATTATTGATGTGCTACTGTAGAAAACATGTCTAGGGACATCCTTCATAGTTGTCCCTTTATTATTTTATTCTGCTGAATTTTCCCTTCCCCTTTAAGTTTTTCCCCGCTCCAGCCGCTCGCCCCTCAGAGCCTAATTTGCAGGGGCTCGGGGACGTCGGCTGGAGCCGCACCCGGCGCTTCGCGCCCTCCTGCCGTGCCCGACCGCCGACTACAGAGCTCACTGAGCTCAGTTATCAGCTCCCTGCTCGCGGCGTACTTGTGCGCGCTGAGCGCTACACATTTCGCCGCGAGCAGGGCTTACCGGACTCTCTGCCTCCTCTGCACTGCTCCGGCGGCCATTTTCTGTTTTTTCCCGCGCGCGGCACGTAGCTCCACCCCCAACTCCCGGTCCTCGGAGTTGGGTTGCAGCGACAGTGGCGGTCGGACGGCTCCTTGCCCCCCTCCTCACCTGTCTCATTTAAGTGTGCTTCTTGTTTTTGTGAGTACTCATTTTTCTCTTAAAGGTATATTTCCCCTTTCTATCTTTGGGTTACTCAACCCATCTAGGTCAGCTCAGTTCATTTATTTAAAGGGCCAGTGGTATACATAACATGCCTGGGGACAAAGATGTACCCTCTGGGTCTCTTGTCAATAATTTGGGGTCTGTTAAAACTACCCCAGGGGTACCTGAAATTGGTGCAAATAACCCCGCTGATTTTGAATCTACTGCTGATATGCAGCTTATGTTTGACAACACCATGTCCCATGTGGTGACTAAGGCCCTCACATCAGCAATGGGACTGATGTCTGAATCTCTATCACAGACTATTACTCACGCTATACTTGGGGCACAAAAGTCGACCCAACCGGTCGCTACCCAGGCTTTGCCTGCAGTAACCCCTTCCCAACCTCACATTGGCCGCAAGGCCACTGCAAAAACTAAACACTCTTCAATCTCACAGATGGACAGCTACACACCTGTCACAGATGGCGCGCCTAATATACCACCGCGCAAAAGAGCCACTAGCCGGGCAAAATCGGCTAGGTTATGGAAGCGGGCAAAAGCCCAACTAGAATCTGAGTCTGATCTCAGCGAAATTGAAGAGGTCACTGATATGGATTCGTAGGATCCATCAGATCCCCAATCAGAGGGTATGGTCGACGACCATGACCCGAGTACACAGATTGCACCTCCATCTGAGTCATATGACATGGAGCTTAAAGTACCAGACGATGCCACCAGATTGGTTGACCCCTACGGGGAACCTCTGTTCGACCCCGATGACCTACGTCATCCAAGGTCAGCGGACTGGTCACCTTCGGCCCATGTGGCCAAATACGTGGCATCGCGGACTCGCAAACCTTTAAATAAGGTGACACGAAGCAAATTGCGGGCAGAATGCCCACGCCCCACTGTCCCTGACGAGGCCTGCAGAACACCTGCAGTTGACCCGAAAATCATTCAATTCTTGGGCAAGACTGGCTGGAAGCCTAATAAGGGCCTTGATTTCTCCCTGCGCAACTGCCAGGACAAGATTTTAGACATATTGGGCCGGCAACAAAAATTTTTGATATGGTCGAAAGTGACCAAGAATTAGATCGTTCCGCCATAAGTGGTTGGATACAAAGAGTGATTTGCCTGATCGGCAATGCCAACTGTGCGGTGGCCACAGAGCATCGCAAAGCGATTTTATTAAAGATAGAACCAAAACTGGTGAACATGGCTATAACCGAACCGGGCGCCCAGGCCCGTGGCCTCCTGTTCGGAGACAACTTTGTCAAGGAGCTTGGCTCCTTTGTTCACACTTTCACTGCCCTAGACAAAGCGCAGTCAAGCATGCGCAAGATTTTCCAGCCAAAGGTTTTTGGTGGGGCCGGAAGAGCCAGGAGCCGTCTGTCCGGCCGTGTCAATAGGGGCTCGTTCCGACAGAGCCGTGGCTCCTACACTGGACATGCCTCCTTCACGGAGCACCGCAACGCCCCGGTTTTCTTCCCACAACGTGGGCAACCATGGGTGGCTCGTGGACCACGTGGCTCCCGCCCAGGCAGACGACCTTATGGTAAGTACTCTCCTACTTCCTTCTTCCCTATGGGCAGTGGGGGGCAGACTCCGACATTTTTCCCATGTATGGTCACACATCTCGTCAGATGCTTGGGTACTGAACACGGTCAGAGGGTACACCTTAGAGTTCATATCCCTCCCGATACAACTCTCCCCGCCACGGGGCATGCTGTTTTCTCACCAAGACGCCTCCCTTGTAACCAAGGAGGTCTCAGAATTGGCACACAAACGGGCCATCTTAGAGATCCCCATGGCTACCCCAGGGTACGTAAGCAACCTATTTTTAGTTGCCAAAAAAGGCGGCGGCGTCCGCCCAGTTATCAACTTGAAACAGCTCAACACTTTTGTGGCCTACAACCACTTCAAAATGGAGGGCATACACTGCCTCCGAGATCTCCTCCAACCGTTGGACTGGATGGTCAAGTTAGACCTGCAGGACGCCTATCTTACGATACCAATCACACGGCAGCACCAGGACTTCCTCCAGTTCATATGGCAGGGAAGGAAATGGAGATTCACATGTCTCCCTTTCGGTCTGTCCTCAGCCCCATGGTGTTTCACCAAACTTATGAAGCCCGTGGTGGCTCTGCTTCGAAGTCGAGGGGTTCGTCTCATAATCTACCTGGACGACATCCTTATCATGGGTCGTTCCAACCACATTCTCGACACCCATCTGTCATGGACTCAGACTCTTTTGCAAAATTTGGGTTTCCTTATCAATTGGAAAAAATCCATCCTAACCCCTACACGACACATAGAGTTTTTGGGCCTCATCGTGGACTCCACTCTACAGACCCTACAACTGCCGGCAGCGAAACTGTCCACCATGAAGAAGGAAATCAGGCGTACTCTGACGACCCCCCTGATCTCCCTAAAACAATTGGCGAGAGTGGTCGGCCTCTTGGCGGCTTCCATACAGGCCATTTTCCCGGGCCCTTTACACTATCGAGCGCTACAGCGCCTACAAGCCTCCCATTTGAGAGACGGGACCGCATACACGGACATGATCGCTCTGGATACAGAAGCAAAGACAGAACTCAGATGGTGGCTATCCCATATGGACGCCTGGAATGGCCGAGCCATTTTCGGTACCGAACCGGATATGATCATAGAATCCGATGCGAGCTTGCACGGCTGGGGCGCACGCTGTGGCACTGTTTCTACCGGTGGCAGGTGGGCCGAAGTGGAGTCGACGCTTCACATCAATTGCCTAGAACTCCTGGCCGGTTCTTTTGCAATCCGCAGTTTTTCTCCAACTCAAGCCCGATGTGCCATCCTTTTGAGGATGGACAATGTATCGGCAGTCCGTTATATAAATCACTTGGGCGGCACGAAATCGAAGGTCCTGGCGAATTTGGCACGAGACTTTTGGCAATTTTGCCTGGCACACGGCATTTCGGTCACAGCAGAGTACATTCCGGGCCTCAACAATACCATGGCGGATTGGTACTCAAGGCACCTCAGGGATTCCAGCGACTGGCACCTGGAACCCAGGGTCTTCCAAGACATCCAGTCCCTATGGGGTCCTCTGGACAAGGACTTGTTCGCTTCCCGTTTGAACACCCAACTCCCCAGATTTTTCAGCTGGAGACCGGACCCGGCAGCGCTGGCAACAGATGCCTTTACTCAGGACTGGTCCTCCAAAAGGAACTACGCGTTTCCTCCCTTTGCGTTGATTCCCCGCTGCCTACTACAACTACGGCGACAGACGGGAACGGCAGTGCTCGTGGCGCCATTATGGCCGTCTCAACCATGGTTTCCTTCCCTGTTGGAGATGGCGATAGACGTACCCCGTACTCTCCCACAATTCGATTACCTACTTCGAGACCCGGACGGGTCCCCCCACCCCCTGGTTCAGCAAGACTTATTACACCGTAATAATCATGGTGTGGCTGATTTCCGGGAACCTTACTCAATCGAAGGAGTTTCGGAATCGACTCTCCAACTTCTCGAGAGCGCATGGGCACCCGGCACGAGACAAGCTTATAAATCTGCTTGGCGCAAATGGCACGATTGGTGCATGGAACGGAATTTGGATCCCATATCAGCTCCTCTGACTTCGATCCTGCAATTCTTAACCTCCTTGTTTGAAAGCGGCAAAGCATATCGCACGGTGAACCTCTACAGATCGGCCATTTCAAACTCACACCAAGGCATCGAGGGCGCACCGATAGGACGCCATCCACTGATATGCCGACTCTTGCGCGGCATCAGATTCACAAGACCTCCGCTACCACGCTATTCCGTACTGTGGGACGTCTCCATCATCCTCAACCTCCTCGAATCTTGGCCAGATAACGCAACACTATCTCTGAAACACCTGTCGGCGAAACTGGTTATGCTACTATGTCTCATATCCTGCAAACGGGTATCAGACGTTAGAGCCTTAGACGTCACCGCACGGTCTTATACTCCGGAAGGGGTCGCTTTCGATATATCTCGGAGAACAAAAACCTCTACGAAGAAGGTGACATATCCAGCCTTTCCTGACAAACCTCGCTTGTGTCCGGTTCAATGTCTGCGGACCTATGAACTTCGCACCAAGGCGTTGCGGGACCCGTCTAGGCATGAACTCTTCATCTCCTTCCAGAGACCACACCTACCTGTGTCTACCACGACCCTGGCTCGCTGGGTCAAATGGATCATGGCTACGGCAGGCATAGACACTTCCATATTTTCGCCACATTCCATACGAGGAGCAATGGCTTCAAAAGCCTCTTCGATGGGTTGTCGCCTGGAAGACATTCTGAAAGCAGCCGACTGGTCTTCAGAATCTACCTTCCGTGACTTTTACTTCAAACCAATACACCACTTTGCAGGAACGGTAGTTTCTCAGCTTTAAACCAGCATAATAGGAGCCTCCGTGTCTTAATAAAATTCACAGATTTTACTATTACCATGACGTAAAGTCATGATTTTATTAATGACACGGAGGCGAGTATTATCCCTCCCTCCCACCCTGCGACGGGGGAAGGATAGACGGAAGTTGGGTAAGTTGACCTACGGTAAGTCATTTTACCATGTCTAGTTGTTACAGTTGTAATCGCCAGATGGTTACATTACAGTTATACTTAGATCAAGGTAAGTCTTAGCTACAATCACTGATTACCTATCTGGACACCCACATTTATAGGTTACACAACAATATTCACTTGGACACAACACTGACCAAACACTATCTTGAATACCTATGACTATGCATACACTAAGTTTTATGCAAAGATATTACCATATTTTTCCTCTCTTACAGCATAATCTGCCCATCTATTCCGGGAATACCATGTTCTATGCAGTTCAACATTTTATTGGATAATTTTACTTCTTCGGCATTGCAAACAAAGAGGAACAGGATTGGTTGACAGAGCCTATTATGCTGGAGAAGTGGATCCTGATTGGCTGTTCCTGTTACTAGGAAGATTACACCTGAGACTGTTAATGTTATTATTGGTTATGTTTATAAAGTTTTTTCTTTGCTGCTGAGGGAAATAAAGAAAGAGTGCAGCATAATACTCGCCTCCGTGTCATTAATAAAATCATGACTTTACGTCATGGTAATAGTAAAATCTGTGAATTACGTCTGCAAGCAACACTGAATTTTAGACCATGTTGGTTACTTTTTATTTATTTCCATTTATTTTGTAAATCATTTTCTATTGTTTTATTTATTGTTTTTTATGTGCTTTGTTTAGATTATTTATTCACTCTCTGCTTACATCAGCATTCTTGAATAGAGTTATTTCTGCCATTAAGCAATTTCAGCTTTGTGCTATATATATATGTTTTTGGCTCTTAGAGGCCTCTGTACCTAGCTTACTCAGTCTGTTTGCTACTAGTTTTGTTTTTGTTGAACACAGAGCATCATGTGATTAAGTGTCCAAGATGTCAGCTGGATGTTGCGAAGCGCTGCTTTTTTACTCAATTATGCAAGGGAGGTGTTGGGAATTATGGTCTGTCCTGTCTATTTGGGTCATGTATTTAGTGATGAGTGCACTCTGTTTTTGTTAGGACATGCACTGACAAAGGGGTTAACTCAAAATGTTTGCACCTTATGTCCTGGTGAATAAATCTTTTTGTAGCACTTGGTGTGCACATTTGCAATTGTTTGCGCTGCCCTCATTTTTTCAATTTTTGCAGCCGGGTATGGGGATGGATGCAGCCAACAGCTCTCCTCTGGTAGTCAGGGTATCACAGGTGTGATGACTGTACACCTCAGTAGAATGTCCCAGTATCTGGAACAAACTCTGCTAGATTTAGTGGTGCTCTCATGCTTGTAGGCGAACTGTGTGGATGGGCTCAGAGTGTTGTGGTTGGCAGCCATTTTGGTAGCTGAGGGAAGGAATCCGTCAGGGAAGCTTGACATATTCTGCTTCTTATCGTTGGATCCCTCCAATGGAGACCGGGATTGTAGACCATGGGTAACCAAACTGGTTACCTTCGCTTATTCTTTCTCTCAGCCAGACTGGAACCATTAAAACAAGCAGATACTCTTTCCCCCAGTAACCAGATGAAACATAGTTCTGGGAGTCAACTGATTTATTTCAGGCCACACACAGCTTTTATGCACAGTCTCCAACACAATAACACAAGGGTTTCATTCCCAGGATCCTTTGTGCCTGAGAGATAATTGCATGAGAGAAACCTATAATTCAATCATCTCACAGGTACAAAAAATCTATACATAATCTACAGTACCCCAAAAGTACCCTCACCATAACTAGGAACCCCACAATTATATCCCCAGATAGCCGTGATCTGAATGTATAACATATTTAAATGTCACTCAGATCGGTTTGGTGAACCGGGAATGCCACCGGGGTAAAGTTTTGACCTGCCAGACTCGAGGCGCTAGCACAAAACAGTTCCAGGAAAATAGGTGTCCCGGCCGGTCTCTGTTCAGGGGTTCCTGTGCGAACACCATGCAAGGGATTCTTTTGATTTTAGGGTACGAATGCTCTCCCTGTTCGGTAGTTTCCATCTCCCAGGTGTACGGCGGCCTCTGTTCCTTTCACCACCAAGGTCTGCGGCGAGTACAACGTCGCAGCAAGATGGCGGTCGCCATGCGGACCCGGCGTTCTGCACAGGGAGGAGGAGGAGAGCTGCAGATCCATAGGGGACTATGGTGTAAAGCAAGATGGCGCCGAGTCACTGACCTCTTTATATAAACCCTGTGTGCTCCACCTACTGGTGGGAGGTGGCTGGTCATGTGATCCCAGCCACCTTTTTAAACACAGCACACCTTCCAGTCAGTGCTTGGTTATTTTGCTTATTGCTATATACCTGCCTATTGCCCTGATGTTCCTGGTTCCTGATCCTTGATTCCCCGGATGATTGCTCTTGCCTGCTTCCTGACCTGACTCTGGATTGATCAACTACTTCTGTCTGCTGCCTGACTGCCGTTTGCTTCTTCACTCCTTGCTCCTGTTTCCTGGAATTCTTCTACACATTAAAGGCCTCCACGCCACCACAGACCCTCTGGGACCCTGTCTCCAATTCCAGGTGCTCCTGAGGGTCGTGATAGTAAGGGAGTACTGTTCCACTGCAAATTGGGTTCCATCTACTCCACGAATTCCCCAGGTGGGTGTTACAACGTGTTCCAAGGCACTAGAGGAAGGCAGATGTGGTTCCTATATTCAAAAAGGGTTCAAAATCCTTGCCTGGTAATTATAGACCTGTGAGCTTAACTTCTGTGGCTGGAAAAGTATTTGAAATGTTATTAAGGGATAATATTCAAGAATTCCTTGAGAAGAACATGGTTATCAGCAAAAATCAGCATGGTTTTATGAAGCACAGGTCATGTCAAACTAACTTGATTACATTCTACAAAGAAGTAAGTAGAAGTACAGATCAGGGTGTTGCAGTGGATGTGATCTATTGTTGGTAAATTAATGGTAAATTTTCAAGGTGGACAGAGGTGGCAAGTGGTGTCTGGGACCCCTTCTATTTAACATGTTTATAAATGATCTTGAAAAAAGCATTGAAAGTCATGTTTCAGTGTTTGCAGATGACACAAAACTCTGTAAAGTAATACAATGTGAGCAAGATACTACCTTGCTGCACAGGGATTTAGATAGACTGGGGGACTGGGCACTCAAATGGCAGATGATATTTAATGTTGAAAAATGCAAAGTTATGCACTTTGGCAAAAAGAATGCACAAGCTATGTATATAATGGAAGCAAATTAGGGATAACAACACACAAAAAGGACTAGGGAATTGTTGTAGACAACAAACTATGCAACAATGTGCAATGTCAATCAGCAGTGGCTAAGGCCAGTAAGGTGTTGTCAAGCATGAAAAAGGGCATTAATTCTAGGGATGAGAATATCATTTTGCCTCTGAATAAATCACTGGTAAGACCGCATATTGAATATGCTGTGCAATTTTGGGCAACTTTTCTAAAGAAGGATATTATGGCACTAAAAAAGTGCAGAGGCGAGCCTTCTTTTGGATCAACAGCAAAAAACAAATGTGAGCAAAGCTGAACTTGATGGACGCAAGTCTCTTTTTAACTATGTAACACCATCACCACCATCAAAGATGGAGATGGAAACGTTATGCTTTGGGGGTGTTTTTCTTCTAAGGGGTCAGGACAACTGCACCGCACCAAAGGGACGATGGACAGGGCCATGTACCGTCAAATCTTGGGTGAGGGGGGTGGGGCCTGACTGTCATGGTGGAAGGACGCATGTCGACTGAGCTCCACCATAAGCCTGCTAGGAATGACTCAACGAAACCTTCCTGGTACAAACCAAAACTACCTGAGGAGACATGTGTGCTCACTCACCTACCTGACAAGCCGAGAAGCAGTCTGATGGCCGGTTAAGAGCTTATTTCCCTACCACAGCAGCTGCAGCCTAGTGCCCACCAAGATGTAGGGGCGGCCAGTCTCCCAATCTGGAAGTGGCCAGTACCCACAGCCAAACAAGTGCCCTGTTTCTCCTCCTTCCCGTCCCCCTGGACCGGTGGGGAAGATACTGTCCAGCCCTAGAGGGTGACCCAGACCCTGCAGAAGCACACTGAAAAGCCTCCAACACTGACGGTATTCACCACAATCTGCCTAACATGGCGGAGACAGCATGCTTCCCTACCTCAAGCAATGAACCGCATGATCTCGGCTCCAAGCTTGACAGGCTTTTTTAACATTTCTGACGGCGGCTGGAAGGCAGAATGCGCAGACACGATTCACCACACATGAGTGAATACTCGCACCGCCAGCCAACCCCACGCCCACATCTGAAACTCCCTAAAGAGAAGGCCCACGCATGGCTCCAGAAGCGACAGCGAGGCTCAACTGCACGTAAAGTGACGCTGCGACAGTGTCACATATTCATCTGCACATAAAACTGTGATTAATGGCATTTACTGTCCTGACAGGAAAAGTTGTGCCTAGCAGCAATCAATCCACAGGAGGGTTTGTGCTGAGCAGCAATTATGCAAATAGGAACCTGGTAACTGCCTTTGGGGTCAAAGGCCGGTTACAACCAATCAGATCCACAGGCATTTAGGCCCAGTTCTCCTCTTGCTCTGTGCCCTGTCATGGTTTCCCTTGTGGTTGTCCGAGAGCGACATACGAAAACCATCCTCGCCTGCTGGTGCAGGATTCTTTTTTGTATCTAAAAAGGATGATGAGTTGCGCCCATATATCTATTACAGGGCATTGAGCAAAACCCCCATTAAGAATGCCTATCCCATTCCTCTTATTGCTGAATTATTTGACAGACTCCAGGGCGCTAAAGTGTTTACTCAGTTTGACCTTAGAAGCGCGTACAATTTAGTGAGAATCAAGGAAGTGGACACTATGAATATCTAGTGATGCCATCGGGTTGTGCAACGCTCCAGCGGTTTTCCAATATTTCATTAACGTACTCAGGGATTACATTTACTCGTTTGTCTTGGTCTATCTGGATGATATCCTTATTTATTCTCCTGACCTCCAGTCTCACCACAAATACGTTAAACAAGTTCTGCAAACCTTGTTAAAAAAACAACTTTATTGTAAATTGGAAAAATGTATCTTTGACCAGTCTGAAGTACAGTTTTTAGGATATAATATTTCTGCCTCAGAGTTTCAGATGGATCCTAAAAAACTAGAGTCCGTTCTACAGTGGCCTTTACCCACTGGGTTAAAAAACCATTCAAAAGTTCATTGGTTTCACCAATTATTACAGAAGATTTATAAAGGGATTTTCTTTAGTAATAGCCCCCATCACCAATATGACACGCAAGGGGGCTAGTAGTACGATATGGTCTAAGGAAGCTATTGAAGCCTTTGAAACTCTCAAACAGCGGTTTGCCTCCGCCGACATATTGATACATCCTGACACCAGTAAGCCTTTCATACTGGAGGTTGATGCTTCAGAGACAGGGGTAGGGGCAGTTGTCTCCCAGAGGGAGAACCAGGAACCTCCGTTACATCCTTGTGGTTACTTTTCTAGAAAGTTGTCTCATGCTGAGCGCAATTACGATATTGGCAATAGAGAATTATTGGCCATTATTCTAGCTCTCAAGGAGTGGCAACATCTTTTAGAGGGTTCCAAGGACCCCATTTTGATCATTACTGATCACAAAAACCTTGCTTACATAGGAGATGCCAAGTGATTATCTTCTAGACAAGCTAGGTGGTCTCTATTTCTTTCTCGCTTTAATTTTCTTATCACTTATAGACCTGGTTCTAAAACTGTCAAGGCGGCGCCTTATCCAGGCAGTTCGATACTGAGGCTATACTAGAGCAAGAAACATCCCATATCATTCCCCCGGAATGTTTCATTGCATCCACTGTACTTTCATTGTCCTCTCCACTGCTTGGCTCCATCATGGAGGCTCAGTCTCAGGCGCCCTGCGGTAAACCTCAGGACAAACTGCTCGTTCCATTGGGGGAAAGGGTTAATATCATGAAGGTGTTTCACGGCAATATGTCTGCTGGTCACCCAGGTATTAATAAATCCACTTCTGCTATCATGAGGTCATTCTGGTGGGATTAACTCGGGAAGGATGTTAAGGAGTATGTGCAGGCTTGCTCTGTTTGTGCGGTTTCCAAAGTGCCTCATAAACTACCTTGTGGCTTGTTGCAACCTCTTCCTATTCCTGAGGTCCCATGGTCCCACTTGTCCATGGACTTCATTGTTGAACTTCCTAGTTTTAATGGTTATACCACTATTCTCATGGTTGTGGACCGTTTTTCTAAAATAGCTCATTGTATTCCTCTCAAGAAATTGCCATCATCTCAAGACCTGGTACTAATCTTTATACGAGAAATTGTCCGTCTGCATGGCATTCTTCACAATATAGTATCTGATAGAGGTTCTCAGTTTCAGTCCCGGTTTTGGAGGGCCTTCAATAAACAATTAGGGATTGAATTGTCTTTTTATCCTCTTACCACCCCAGACAAATGGTACAGCTGAGAGGGCTAACCAGTCCTTGGAATTATATTTGCGTTGTTTCGTTAATAGCACTCATGACAATTGGTCTGAATTACTACCATGGGCCGAGTTTGCTAGGAACAATGCTGACCAGGACTCCTCTGGACATAGTCCATTTTGTGTTAATAATGGCAGGCATCCTACTGTCCTACCGGCTGTTTTTTCTGATACGGCTATTCCTGCTTTGGATGACCGTATGGCATCCATCCGTGATACCTGGGTTAAAGTTCAATCTGCTCTGGGTACTGCTGCAGACACGTTGAGGTGCCAACCCTGTTTATCAAGTGGGTGAGAGGGTTTGGTTATCTTCTCGTAACATCAGGCTCAAAGTCACTAGCATGAAATTTGCTCCTAGGTTCCTTGAACCTTTTCATGTCCTTCGTAGGCTCAATCCTGTTGTGTACTCTCTGGCCCTTCTGGCCTCCTTGAAAATTCCTAATACCTTTCATGTGTCCTTGCTCAAACCTCTTGTTTGCAATAAATATACTGTCTCAAGTGTCCCTCCTCCTCCCTTAGTTGTTTCTGGACAGGAAGAATATGAGGTCTCCTCCATAACTGATCCCAGGTTTTCTTGGGGCACTTTACAGTACTTGGTGGATTGGAAAGGTTATGGACCAGCAGATCGTTCTTGGGTTCCGGCGTCTGATATACATTCTGGCCTCAAGATTCGCTACTTTCACGCCAGGTTTCCTCTCAGGCCTGGTCCTGCCCGCCCAGTGGGCGTTCTTAAGGTGGGGGTAATGTCACGTATTCATCTGCACATAAAAATGTGATTAATGGCATTTACTGTCCTGACAGGAAAAGTTATGCTGAGCAGCAATCAATCCACAGAAGGGTTTGTGCTTGTAACGGCACTCCCAGGCATAAAAGGGGTTAAACCGCAGTTTAGAAGACCTTCCCCTTCCAGAGACACAGGCACAGCTACCGCAGAACCCCAAACTCCCGAACAGGATACAAAGTAGCACTCCAAACTCCTGAACTGGAACCTCACTAATAGCTGCTAGTAGCTGAACAGGAAAAGCACCCAAGCGGCTTACACTCCTGGCAATCAGTCTCTAACAGCATACAGTAAATCCCCCCAAGACCGAGACAAGGCTCCGTGTTGAGGGTCAAACAGGAACAGACAGAGCTGTGGGTTTATTGTTCTTATATACACATTCTTAAACATTAGTACCACTCACAGGGTTTTGTAAAACAACCAATAAACATGTAATACACAGTAAAATACTCCCATTCATTCCAGCAGAATCCTCCCCTCTGCCTGTGATATAATTACTGAACACAATGGGCTAACGTAATTATCACAGGCAGGAAAATACACAGTTTTACACAATATTCATAACTTTAAAAGTATACATCGCATTCACACAAAACGTACATTTTCAGAATCAGCATACTCCAAACACATACGTCAAAATCATACAAATTGGTCCAGTGTTTTAAAAGTTAGTGGGAAGTCCCTTTGTGACTGACTGCAAGCATGGCTTGGGTGTGGTAAGCCAATTATCTCCAGCATACAGAAAATAGCTCTATTCACAACAACACTAAAAACACATAAAAATACATAATTCCTATCATACTGAACAGAACCCCCACATTCAACCTATCCCCAGATGGCTTGGATCTGAGCGCTCAGTATATCCAAACAGCGCTCAGATCCCACAAACACAGTCAAATCACCATGGGGTTTAAGTCTTGCATGGGCTGGTGAGAGGGGCCATAGTCATGTGGCAGGAGGCTGGCAATCAGGCTTCTCCATAACCCAGTGGCGAGGTTAGTTTCATCACAGTGCTGGGCAGCAATCAATCCACAGGAGCGTTTGTGCTGAGCAGCAATTATGCAAATAGGAACCTGGTAACTGCCTTTGGGGTCAAAGGCCAGTTACAACCAATCAGATCCACTGGCGGGGTATTTAGGCCCAGTTCTCCTCTTGCTCTGTGCCCTGTCATGATTTCCCTTGTGGTTGTCCGAGAGCGCGTTATTGATTCTGTTTTTTCTGATTATTTGACTTTGGCATTGATATTGACTTCCCTGTTTTCTGGCATCCCAAACCCCCTGGCTTTTCCTTATTGTTGTGTCTCTTTCTGTATTTCTTGACCTCGGCTATTTCTGACTATTCTCTGGTACGTTAGTCCGGCCATTCTAAGGTCCTGTATACGTTACCTATCAGTCCTCTGTGTTACACAATTCTACGCGCTGGATCATACTGTAATCCTCACAGACAGGCATTGAAGCAGACCACACCTGGATCCCCTGTGAAGCGGGAAGTAGTGCAGGATGCTCCAAGCAAAGAATATGCTATGGCCCACCAATTTCCATCCTAGCCCGAAGGCTTGCAGTGCTCTCCCCAAGTGCTGGACTGTGCTCTGCCCATGATGGGTATCGGGTGAACTGGAGACCGAGCAGATCAATAATCTTACCACTTTGTCTCACTCTTTTAGGGGTTCTTCATACCTGTGGGGCATCCTTTCTTGTTATTGCTTCTGTTGTTAGTTATTATCTTTTTGTTTATTTCTCTACTTAGAGCCCTACCTTGCCTCCTTTCACCACTTTCTTAACATGGGAACCTTCTGGGTCATTACTCTGGCTAAGCTCCAGCATGAGTCAGTTAACCACTCTTGCAACACTTATAACTTTATCTCAGACGACATGACTAACTCACCTGTTTTTTGCTAGTATTACAAAAATGTGCATTGTTTTTATATGCCATGCCTTTATATCTCATTGTTGGTCAATGAATTACTTATCTATGCTGTTGTGACATTGCATTTTCATTTGTAACTACTTCTTTGCACAGAACAATAAAGAATATAAATATAAAAAAAAAAATCTTGGGTGAGAACCTCCTTCCATCAGCCAGGACATTGAAAATGGGTCGTGGATGAGTATTCCAGCATGACAATGACCCAAAACACAGCTAAGGCAACAAAGGAGTGGCTCGAGAAGAAGCACATCAAGGTCCTGGAGTGACCTAGCCAGCAGTCTCCAGACCTTAATCCCATAGAACAGGGGTGTCAAACTCAAATTCATCGGGGGCCGCATCAGCAGTTTGGTCACCCTCAAAGGGCTGGTTGTATCTGTAGGACTATGTGTCCACTCTTTATTATCATAAATTATTGTCACTGCATTCAATTATTACATGGGCAGAACGTGTGTATGGGGGGCAGTACGTGTGTATGGGGGGCAGTATGTGTGTATGGGGGGCAGTATGTGTGTATGGGGGGCAGTGTGTGTGTATGGGGCAGTATGGGGGGCAGTGTGTGTGTGTGTGTATGGGGGGCAGTGTGTGTGTATGGGGGCAGTATGGGGGGCAGTGTGTGTATATGGGGGCAGTATGTATGGGCAGTGTGTGTATGGGGGGTGTATATGGGGGCAGTATGGGGGCAGTGTGGGTGTATGGGGGGCAGTATGGGTGTATGGGGGGCAGTGTGTGTATGGGGGCAGTGTGGGTGTATGGGGGCAGTGTGTGTGTATGGGGGGCAGTGTGTGTGTGTAGAGTGTGTGTGTGTGATATAAGGGTAGGGGGGCTTTTATATATTATATATATATAATTTTAATTAAAATATATATTTATGTCCCCCCTCCCTTCTTACCTTTACTGGAGGGAGGGGGTACATTTCCCTGGTGGTCCGGTGGGGGATTCATTGGTGGTCCCAGTGGGGAGAGTGAACTCTAGCCCACGCTCCAGGGCTAGAGTTCACTCTCGCGAGATTTGGAGTGTTGCCGTGGTAACCGCGGCAATGTTCCAACTCCCGCGAGAGGAGGACCCGGAGGAGCTGCTGCCTGAGCTCCGGGTCCTCTATCCCTCCCCCGCCGGCTGTCAGCACTGTGCCTGCGGACCGGGGAGGGAGATCTGTGATCTCCCCTCCGGTCCGCAGGCACATTGCTGGGCTGGCAGGAGAGGGAGACCATCGGTATTCTCGGGGGGGGGGGCAATTGCCCCGTTGCCCCCCCCTGGATCCGCCACTGGGCTGGCAGCCGGCGGCGGCTACACGGGCCACATGACGAGGTCTGGCTGGCCGGATTCGGCCCGCGGGCCTTGTGTTTGACACCCGTGCCATAGAATATCTGTGGATGGAGCTGAGGTTTGAGTTGCCAAACATCAGCCTCGAAACCTTAATGACTTGAAGAGGATCTGCAAAGAGGAGTGGGACACAATTCCTCCTGAGATTTTGAGTGTGCAAACCTGGTGGCCAACTACAAGAAACATCTGACCTCTGTGATTGCCAACAAGGGTTTTGCCACCAAGTACTTAGTCGAAGGGGTCAAATACTTATTTCAATCATTGACATGCAAATCAATTTAAATCTGCTACAGCACTGAAATTACTACTACTAGACCTCTAAATAGTAGTTAGAACAATAATTTAATCCTAAAACAAGGGTATCTGTTATATTTCTGACTATATTGATCTTTTTTAATATTGTTTTGGAATCTTTGAGACATACCCAGAAATGAGAGGGGTTCAGAATGGAGGATAGATCTTCATATGGCTGAGTTTGTAGATGACTAATTATTGTTTCATTCTAACTGAAGGTAGTCAATACCACACTTGATTAGACATCAACAGAGTTTTCATTTTGTCTCTGGTTTCAAGGTTAATACTGATAAAATGTAGCATTGCCCCTTTATTTACAAATTAAAAGACAATGGGGCTTATCCTTTCAATTTAGATGGACTCCAATGCCATATGTTAAATACTTTGGAGGTGTTTATCCCATCCTCTCGCAATGTCATATTTGTAATGAATATCACTTCTCTCCTTGCATGGAACCAGAATACATTGCAAATCAGACCTTCCTGGGTAGGTGTAATCTCATTAAAATTACACTGTTTCCATGGCTTCTTTACCTGTTCAGATGCTACCTACTGGTTTAAATTCATAACTGAACTCTTTCAAAAGTACATTTGGTTTTACAAGAGACAAAACTTTGCTCACTATAACTGGGCGTCCTTGAACTGTTGTGTGATTGTGTTCGGGGTCAGTTTATCTTGGACCTTGTGGCCTGGACCAATGTGTTACCGAACCTTACTTCCATGCAGACTACTAATACCTGTATCTCATTTGTATCTCATAGCTTATTTTACTCACTTATTAACTTTTAAAGCAGGATTGTCCCCAGACAATAAATGTGGTAAATGACACAAGTCTATGATTGTCCTGCTTCACTGTCTATAGCAGTGGTTCCCAAACTGTGGGGGCCGCAACAAACACACAGGGGTGCCTGCGAAATGTTTTCCCTGTTGTCACGGGCCCGTACATACATATTGACATATGTCAGTATGTATGTATGTCAGTATGTATGTGTATGTATCATGTATGTGTATGTATGTATGTATGTATCTATATGTATGTGTATGTATCTGTATGTATGTGTATATCTGTATGTTTGTGTATGTATTTTAGCATGTATGTATGTCAGTATGTGTATGTCTGTCTGTCTGTATGTATGTGTCACGTATTCATCCGCTTATAGAAATGTGGTTAATGACATTTACTGTCCACACAGGAAAAGTTGTGCCGAGCAGCAACCTAATCCACAGAAGGTTTAATGCTGAGCAGTAATTGTGCAAATGAAACCTGGTCTCATGTATTCATCCGCTTATAGAAAAGTGGTTAATGACATTTACTGTCCACACAGGAAAAGTTGTGCCGAGCAGCAACCTAATCCACAGAAGGGTTAATGCTGAGCAGCAATTATGCAAATGAAACCTGGTAACTGACTTTGGGGTCAAAGGCCGGTTACAGCCTATCAGAAAGAAAGGAGGGGTATTTAGGCCCAGTTCTCAGCCTGCTCAGTGCCCTGTCGTGGTTTCCCTTGTGGTTGTCCGAGAGCGCGTTCCTGTTTATAGTTTTCTACCTGGTTTTTGACTTTGGCTTTGTTTATTGACTTCTCTATATTCTGGTATCCTGACTCCTGGCTTTCCTCATCGCTGTGTCCCTTTCTGTGTTCCCTGACCTCGGCTAGTATTTTTGACTATTCTTTGTACGTTAAATCCGGCCATTCTAAGGACCGGTAATACGTTACTTATTTGTCATCCGTGCTGTACAGTTCTACGTGCTGGATCAAACAGTAATCCTGACAGTATGTCAGTATGTTACATAGTTACAAATTTACATAGTTACATAGCTGAAAAGAGACTTGCTGTTGCAGAGAGCTGGTATTACACAGCCTATCTCCACTTTAGATGCCAGTGAGGCTCAGGAAGAAGCAATTATAAATCCATAGGGCAAAGTATCCAGCAGGCAAAATAATACAGCAGTATACCAACAGCACTCCCAATAACTGGACGACACACAGTATCAGGAGCAGAACTAAAGATTTATTCATACAGTGGCCTTATAAAGCATGCTCCCATGCAAGGGAGGGATTTCCATTCATAAGTACAGTAGCCAATCCTGTTCTGGTAACCTCCCACACATCTCCTCCCCTCAGCCTGCATCATAATCCCCTTATCCAGGACACCAATTCCCCCCGTTTCTGGATGTACCCCTAAACCTAGGGTTACCGCTTCAAATGATACATCCCCTGGTAGCCCTGATCTGAGTGAACAACATATCCAAAAATCACCCAGATCAGACCAGGGGTTCAGGAAATTTATGAAGGGAATAAAATGACCGACCGCACTGGAAAGAATAGCTGAATTGGGTTCCATGCGATGGGGCCCTGCGGTCGGTCCTGGAACAAGGGAATAAATTACACGAAAGCCTCCAGTTACAGAGACTAGGGAGGGTTCACCTGAATCCCCTCATTCGGTTGTTTCTGTCTACCGAACGAGGGGCCTTCAGTAGTTTGGAACCGAACGGACCGGGCTTGTGGAGGTCTCAGCGGTGTTCGCCTAGTCGAGTGTCCGATTTGAGTTCCAGACACTCGACGGCAAAACACCGCTGTTCCGGAGTTTTAAAATGGCCGCCGCCACGTGTTCGTTTCCCGAATGGCGGCCACCCCCGAGAACAAAGGACTACTGCTCAGCTTGTCAATTACCCGTTCGCAACAATGTTGCAACGGGTAATTGAAGGCACACTTCACACCGGGGAGGTCTGACTGTTCGGTAATTTAATTCCCTTATTTGTTAGAATGATTCTACCGAACAATCAGACGAATACAATACATTTATACACATATAACCTTCCATTTAGAATGCAGTTAAAACCTATGCAATTCTCAGGACAGCCCAGTGCCATCCGCTACACTTGCGTCCATAAAGTTCAGCCTTCCTCACATTTATTTTTTGCCGTTGATCCAAAAGAAAACAAACAAAAAAAAACAGTTTGAAGCACTTCCAATTTTGCAACAAACTAGGAAAAAAATTCCTTCTTGACCCCAGAATGGCAGTCAGATTAATCCTTGGATCAAGCTGTTATTACCCTACGTTGAAAAATGATATCCTTAAATATTCTGTTTTTGCAAGTATGCATCTAGTTGCTGTTTGAATATCTGTATGGACTCTGATAAAACCACTTCTTTAGGCAGAGAATTCCACATCCTTATTGTTCTTACAGTAAAAAAAACTTTTCTTTGCCTTAGACGAAATCTTCTTTCTTCCAGTCTAAACGCATGACCTTGTGTCCTATGTAAAGTCCGGTTTGTAAATATGTTCCATTCCTTTTATTAATTTTGTAGCCCGCCTCTTTTTCTAATGCCATAATATCTTTCTTTAGAACAAGTGACCAAAATTGCACAGCATATTCAATATGTGGTCTTACAAGTGATTTATAAAGAGGCAAAATGATATTCTCATCCCGAGAATGAATGCCCTTTTTCATGCATGACATACCTTACTGGCCCTAGCCACTGCTGATTGGCATTGCACATTGTTGCATAGTTTGTTGTCTATAACAATTCCCAAGTCATTTTCATGTGTTGTTATCCCTAATTTGCTTCCATTAAGGGTATACGTTGCTTGTGCAATCTTTACACCCAAGTGCGTAACTTTGCATTTTTCAACATTAAATTGCATCTGCCATTTGAGTGCCCAGTCCCCCAGTCTATCTAAATCCCTCTGCAGCAAGGTAATATCTTGCTCACATTGTATTACTTTGCAGAGTTTTGTGTCATCTGCAAACACTGAAACATGACTTTCAATGCTTTTTTCAAGATCATTTATAAATATGTTAAATATAAGAACAGACCCCTGAGGGACACCACTTGCCACCTCTGTCCAGCTTAAAAATTTACCATTAATGACAACTCTTTGTACTCTATTTTTAAGCCAATGTTCTTCCCAAGAACAAGCATTTTCATCTAGACCAATTTCTTTGAGTTTAAACACTTATCTATTGTGTGGAACTGTATCAAAGGCCTTGACAAAATCCAAATAGATCACATCCACTGCAACACCCTGATCTATACTTCTACTTACTTCTTTGTAGAATGCAATCAAGTTAGTTTGACATGACCTGTGCTTCATAAAACCAGGGCCATCTATAATATGAATAGGAACCTGGGCAAAGCATTTTCTTTGGCCCTCTGGCCCTGCCCCTCCCACTATCCCCCTCACCCTTCATTTACGCCCAACCCGTAATCACACTGACAGACATACTGACACATACACTCACAGACAGACATATTAAAACATTCGCAGGTACATACTGACACACACATACACTGACACACAAATATATACTGGCAGACATATTGACACACATTCAGACATACTGACACACACAGAGACACACATACATACATACATACATACACTGACAGATATACAGACACATACACTGACAGACATATTGACACACACACACACAGTCATGCTGACACACACACAGGCATACTGACATACACACACACACAGCCACACTGACACACACAGACAGGCATACTGACATACACACAGACAGACATACTGACACACACACACACAGACATACACACAGACAGACATACTGACACACACACAGAAATACTGACAAACACACAGACAGACATACTGACACACAGACAGACATACTGACACACACAGACATACTGACAGGCATACTGACATACATACACAGACATACTGACATACACAAACACACACACAGACATACTGACATACACACACACAAACACACACAGCCATACTATCACACACAGACATACTGACATACATAGAGCCATACTAACATACACACACACACACACACACACACAAACAAACATACTGACATACATTTAGCCACCCTCCAGGTTCTTACCTTTTTCTGGAGGGTGGTTTCCCTGGAGTCCAGTGGCAGGCTGAGGCAGTTAGGAGTTATCTCCCCTCCTCCCTGCCTTCCTTTTCCGCACGGCCCTGATCTCCGGTGGGAGGAAGTAATGCACGGCACTCACTTCCTCCCAACCAGCTGCCGAACAGGAAGGGGTTTGGTCGCGCTGTTTAAGCGTCACAGCACCCGACCGGGCCCCTGCTGACACATGCACACCGGGTGGCCCTTAGTGCATGGGCCACCGGGGGCCCTCTTTAGTGTGTGGGCTGGTTCAGCACTGTGCAGCCGCACCGCCAGGTCCATGGGGGCTGCTCAAATCGTGGGACCCACGGGGCAGCTGCTCTGGGGCCCCCAGGAGCAACTGGGTCCGGGGCAGCTGCCCCGTTTACCCCACGTTAAAGACGGCCCTGCATAAAACCATGCTGATTTTTGCTGATAACCATGTTCTTCTCAAGGAATTCTAGAATTGTATCCCTTAATAACCTTTCAAATACTTTTCCAGCCACAAAAGTTAAGCTCACAGGTCTATAATTTCCAGGCAAGGATTTTGACCTCTATTCGAATATAGGAACCATAATGCTTTCCTATGGACGCTGGCGTCTTCTCACTGTGATTTTCACAGTGAGAAACGCGGAAGCCCTCTAGCGGCTGTCAATGAGACAGCCACTAGAGGCTAGATTAACCCTAACATAAATTTCTCTGAAACTGCTATGTTTATAGAAAAAAAGGGTTAACCCTAGATGGACCAGGCACCCAGACCACATCTTTAAGCTGAAGTGGTCTGGGTGCCTATAGTGGTCCTTTAAGTACTCGTGGATGAATACCGTCAGGCCCTGAAGCTTTGTTTATATTAACTTTCTTTAGTTGCTGCAGCACCTTGTCTTGAGTTAACCAATTACAATTTTTCTGCAAGTTTTTAGCAGCAATCATTTGCACATCTAATGCCATGTGTTCTTCCTTAATATATACGGAGGAGAAATAGCTATTTAAAATGTCTGCCTTTTCCTGGTCTTCATTAACTAACAGTTAACAGTTTTTAGTGTTCCTTCACTTTCATTTTTTGTTTTTTTAAGAATTTATGTACTTAAAGAATGCTTTGGGGTCATTTTGATGTTTAGCGAATCTAATCGCCTTTTCACGCATTATTGGCTTCCTTATATATTTTATAGGATGCATCTGATTTGTCCAATTTAAATACTCTAAATGCCCTTTTCTTATTTTTAATCTCTTGTTTTACTTCTCTACTAAGTTTATATTTATTACGCCATGGTACATACTGAGAAATGTACCTTTCTAATATTTGTTAGAAGATTTTCCATTTATCCTCAGTGTTCTTTTCACTAAAGTTTATGCCAGTCAATATATTGTAAAGCTGTCCTTAACTCATAGAAATTGTCCTTTTTTAAATGATATGTTTTAGTATACCCCATGTGCTTTTGTTTTTTTTTAGTTTATTTCAAAGGACACTATTTTGTGATCACTATTTCCCAAGTGCTCACCTACTTGAACGTTGGTCGAAAGATCAAAGTTATTTGTTAGAACCAGGTCCAGAAAAGCGTCCTTTCTAGTTGGTGCTTGTTGTTTGTTATGTATGTGTGTTTGTGATGTATGTGTATGCATGTTAGTGTGTATGTCAGTCAGGGCCGCCATCAGAAATTTTGGGGCCCCTAACACAGCTCAAGGTCTGGGCCCCCCTTCAAGCCTGCCTCCAAATCCCGCCCACAGGAATACACACACACTAACAGATACAAATACTGAAACAGACATACACACATGCATAGGGAGATGCTGAGACACACACACATATACAAGCAGACATACATACTGACAAACATACATATACATACTGCATATTGATATATACATACATACCGACAGGCATACATACATACATACATACAGACACACACAGGCATGCATACAGACACACACTGGCATACACGCACTGGCATACATACACACACACACACATACACTGGCATACATACACACACACATACACACATGCACTGGCATACACACACATACACTGGCATACATACATACACATACACTGGCATCCACACACTGGCATACATACACACATACACTGGCATTCATACACACATACACTGGCATATACACACTGGCATACACTGGCATTCATACACTGGCATACACAATGGCATACACACACTGGCATACATACACATACACTGGCATTCAGACACTGGCATACACACACACTGGCATTCAGACACTGGCATACACACACATACACTGGCATTCATACACCAGCATACACACACACATACACTGGCATTCATACACACATACACTGGCATACACACACTGGCATTCATACACTGGCATTCAGACACACATACACTGGCATTCAGACACTGGCATACACACACATACACTGGCATTCATACACCAGCATACACACACACATACACTGGCATACACACACTGGCATTCATACACACATACACTGGCACACACATACACTGGCATTCACTGGCACACACACACTGGCATTCTGACACTGGCATACACACACATACACTGGCATTCATACACCAGCATACACACACACATACACTGGCATACACACACTGGCATTCATACACACACACTGGCATACACACACTGGCATTCATACACTGGCATTCATACACACATACACTGGCATTCAGACACTGGCATACACACACATACACTGGCATTCATACACCAGCATACACACACATATACACTGGCATACACACACTGGCATTCATACACTGGCATACACACACATACACTGGCATTCATACACTGGCATACACACACATACACTGGCATTCATACACCAGCATACACACACACACACACTGGCATTCATACACACACTGGCACACACATACACTGGCATACACACACTGGCATTCAGACACACATACACTGGCATTCATACACCAGCATACACACATACATACACTTCATCCCCAGCCACCCTCCTCTCTTCCTTACCATTTCGTCGCAGGAGGGTGGCTGGGGATGATGGGCATCGGCTGCCTCTCCTCATGCTGCGTCCTCCTTCCCGCGCGGAGTAAAGTGGGAGGAAGTGACCGGACGTCACTTCCTCCCAGCAGCACTTGCTTCCGGCTGCATTTTTTTTTTTTTAAAGGGGCCCGGTCGCGCTATTACAGCGCTAAACGGGCCCCTGAAGATAATAGGGCCCATTGGGTGGCCCTAAATGATTGGGGCCACCTGATGGGCCCCATCAGCGTGTGGGCCCCGGTGCAGATGCACCGGCGGCAGTTCCGCTGATCCACGTGGGGCCCGGGCGGCCGGGCCCCCCAGGGCCGCCGGGCCCGTGACAATTGTCACGGTTGTCATGCCCTGATGGCGGCCCTGATGTCAGTACGTATATCAGTATGTATATATGTGTCTGTATGTATGACCATGTGTATGTTAGTATGCAAGGCCAGACTGGGAAATTACTTTGTTCTGTATTTGTTCTGCGCAGCGCAAGCAAATTTAATAACATGCTTGCGCTGTGTTTGCTTTTAACTTGTCTCTGGTGTCTCCATAAGTGGAATACTAGAGGACAAAAGGGCCAGGAAAGCGTATTGTGCATTTGTTTGGAGCCTGCTTGTGGGATTGCGTGTGTGTAGAGTGAGATGATTGTGGTGTGGTATTGTGTGAATAGGTCAATTAAATATGTGTGGCTAGGGACTGTAGAGAGTGTGTGTATAGGGGATGTAGTGAGTGTGTGCATACGGGAGCTAATAATTCTCATAGATACTATTATCTACACAGAGCATCTATCAATGACCAAATCCAAAAATAAGTCATGTGTAACTGTGGCAGACCTCCCTGCCTCTGGATTATTAATTTAGACTGTTCCGTCTGTTTGTTCGCCAGTCCCCGGTTGTTCATGTGTTTCCCTGGTTGCATTCCCTAAAAGACGAACTAAGTACCGAATGGCGGGCCACCCAGCAGGGAAGTGTGGTTCTTGTTAACCTTTTTGACCCTGTTAATACTGTGGTTAACCTCAGCCACTTCCAACTCCCGAACGGTCAGCTGGGTGGTCATTGTTCGTATGAACAAACATGTGGCGGCGGCCATCTTGGATAGTTTGAACGCCCAGCGGTGTTCGTCATCAACCACGTGGAACTAATTTCGGACACTGTTTCCCACGAACACCGCTGAGATCACCAACCATCCACCTCTTCGTTCCAGTTCATACGAACGCTGTGCCGTTCAGTATATTGACAATCCACAAACAGAACCGTCCCAGATAGCTAAACCTATGGAACTCATTCTTTCTGCCGAACACCCGATGAACTCTATGGCGATTTGACTGTATACATAGGATCTGAGCGCTGTTCGAATATATTGAGCGCTCAGATCCAAGCTATCAGGGGATATGTCGAACGCGGGGGTTCCGTTCGGTAAAATAAGAATTATGTATTTTTATGTGTTTTTACTTTTATTGTAAAGTGGGAATATTTTCTATACCTGGAGGTAATTGAGTTACTTCAAGCACTTAACCCAATTATCTCGAGGATAGAGAGGAGGAGCTGCACTGTTTATGTGGGAGTGTTTTCACATTGTCATTGTATGTGATTGGATGTTGTAAATATGTCTCAGTTTCCACAAGGTCCCTATGGGAGTGTCCCTTGCTTGAAGACCTGTATAAAAGGCCGATATGTGGCCACCATTAAACAGGTCCTGCTTGACCCTCAACACAGAGCCTCGTCTCGTGCTTGGGGGGATATTTCGTTAAGATTCCTGTTCGACGCTTAGGAGTATTCGGTAGCTGACTTCACATTTGGGGAAAAGAACAACCTTTGCGGCGTTAACCCCTTCTCATACCCGGGGTTCCGTCACAGTAACCAATTCAGTTAAAATGACAGTACATTTTACTAATGTTTAACAGAAAGCTGTTGATTATACAAATATATTTATTATTTAAATCTCTCCATAGTGCTTGCATTTCAGTATTATTTCTGTCCTACACTAACTAATTGCCATTATAGAAAAATAGTAGTTAATCAACTTTGCTTGGTTGATTTATTTAATATAGTAGTTAAATAAAATTTGCACAGTATTTCTAATAAAGTGAAAGCAATCTCCATAATTAAATCACTCATAACTATATCACCCCTGTGGCGAAAAGCCACTTCGCCACTGGGGTTTGGAGGGGACTACTTGCCAGCCTTTTACCCTGTGACTATGGCCCCTTTAATTTATTGTGGTTGAGAGACTCTATTTGTGCCTATTGGGACTTTGCTCAATGGTTCTTCAAACTTTGTAAGTGGTTCGAAGTGCCACTTCAAACCACCGAACAGCCGGACCGCGAACAAGTGGAGTGTGCATCCTATTTATCTCCCAGGCTGGTAGTTAAACCAACTGACGAACAGCTGGGTGGTCGCCATTCGTATAGTCGAACACGTGGTGGCAGCCATCTTGTTTAGTCGAATGTGTTCAGCAGTGTTTTGTCGTTGAGTTCATGGAACTCAAATCAGACACGCGACGGCACAAAGACCGCTGAACAGTTAACATCCATGGAACTTCGGCTATTCGAACGGGAGTCGAACGGCGTTCAGTGGGCAGAAACCCACGAACAAGGGACATATACTGGCTACATTCAAGAACGGCTACATTCGGTAATTCGAACAGTATTTCGACAATTTGAAATAGACCGGCCACACAGCCTGATTCTCTGGAACTGTTTTGGTCATGAAACCATGCGTGTGGTCGGTCGGTCGAAAAGAGACTTCCTGTAATTTCCTGAACCCCTGTTCTGATCTGAGTAGTTTTTGGATATGTTTTTCACCTAGATCAGGGCTATCAGGGGATGTAACATTTATGGGGATATGTTGTGTTTTGGGGTACTAATGGTACTATATAAAAATTTGTGTTTTTCTGCCTGGAGATAATTGTTACATACAGTACTTGACTCAATTATCACCTAGGCTGAGGGGAGGGATTGTGTGTAATGTGTGCGAGTGTCTACTGTACTATATTATCATTGGCTTGTAACAATTGTCATCCTGTTCCCCACAAGGTCCAGGTGGGTGTTCCCTTGCATGGGGACTTGCATATAAGGCCAGCTGTGGCACCATTAAAAGTGAGTCCTGCTTAACCCTCAACACGTAGCTTGGTCTCGAGGGGAACTGCTATATTCACACTGGGGATTGGGATTGCTATACTCCTTATACTCCCCTGGGTTCTAATCACTAGCTCTTATAGGAGCTGTTCCTTCTATGCTCTCTGGAGAAGGAGAGGTCTTTCCCACATGGTCCTGGATATCAGAGGTTGGTCCAGGGTGAGATCCCGGCTAAGTGGTTGTGGAGTCTGCAGTGCTTGTGCTGTCCGGTGCGGTGCTTACGGTCCTCAGCGTCAGCTAGGCAGCATCTGTTGGCGGAGGTACCCAATCGGGGTGCTAGGTGATCCGTCACACCCCCCCTCCCTTCTTACCTTTACCCTGGGAGGGGGGGACCGTGCTGCTACCATTCCTGGTGGTCCTAGTGGGAAGTGAACTCTAGCCTGCGGGCTAGAGTTCACTCTCGTAAGATCTGAGCGTTGCCGCAGCCCAGACCTTGAGCGGTGTTAGGGGCCCCAAAATTTCTGATGGCGGCCCTGCATAAACCCAATACAAACAGAACACTCAGTCACCACACACACATAAACACTCAGCCATCCCACAGGTCAGGACTCCAGGAGGGAGGCAATCTCAATTTGGCTCTGATGAGATGAAATCCCAATTACAGTTATTTTACCGTGAAACTATTAGTCCTGGAACATATAAAATATTGTAACACAAAATTACTAAAAACAGCAGTACCCAACTACCAACTGGTAGTCTGAAAAAAATAAATATATATATTTTTTTTATTTTATTTTTCAGCTCATACTGTTAAATTCGGATGGAATATAAGGAAACACACAAAAACAAAAATCTTATAAAATACATTTATTGTATCTATAGGAATTTCCATACTATAGGAAATGAAAGTAAATTAAAGAATTAGTTCAAAGAGATACAGAATATAAACTGTGCTTTCTTGTTTAAACTTTCATATTACAGAGCATGGAAGTGAAGAGTTATATATATATATATATATATATATATATATGAAAGATGATATTTCAATCCTGCTGTTGGTTTGTTAATCAGTCCGAGTCAGAGCTGCTGGATCCACTGCCATGCTGTATAGAATAGGAAAGAAATGATGGTTAAAACAGAATACAGGCACATTAGCCTCAAAACATGCAGCTCAGGCAACACTCGATCAGTTTCAATTTAATTTTCATTTTAGTTGTATTTTATTAATCTGAATAGTTTTAGTATAGTTTTAGTCTCCACTAGATATTAGTAGACAAAACCTCCAGTAGATTTTAGTCGACTAAATCTTCAGTAGATTTCATCAACACGACTAAAATCTAATGGGTTTATGTAAAGCCTCCATCTGTCTCTTTTGCCCCTTCTCCAGCCCTTCTGTGTCTCTTTGTGTGTCCCCCAAGCCCCTCTAAGTGTCTCTCTCCCAAGCTCTGGTCTATCTCTTTTGCCCCTTCCACTACCCCTCAATGCAGTGTTAATTTGGGCGGCAAATTTCAATTGAGTTTTTGTCATAGTCTTTTGTCTAAAAACAGCATTTTAATTTTTGTCGTATTTAAGTCATCTGAATTGTTGTTTTAGTCTAGTTTTAGTCGACTAAATTTCCAAAAATTGTTAGTCAACTAAAATCTGACTAAAATTGTAATTCAACAAAATGAACACTGCACTGGATGCAAAACGAAATACAGGCACCCAGGAGAACCGAAAACTGCATGCACCTAAATTGGAAAATAGTTCCTACTTGGTTCTTGTAGTTAGGTTGCCTCTCCTTTTTGTTTAGTTTTTTTTTTTAATCTTAGTCGTTGTTGTTTTGTAGAGATCGTACAGGGTGGGCAGTACTCACCAGGGTGGGCAGTACTCACCATTCCTTTCTCCCCTTTCTTTTTACTGTACGTTCCTATCTTTTGCATAGACTTTTTGAAGATATGTTTCTGGTTTTGCTCTTTGTCTTTTAAGTCTATTTTTTACCACAATATAACTTTGCTTATGTTACTCTCTTGTTCCGATGATTTTACAAATTGTCACAAATGTATCTCTTATTGTCCTGTTGTATTTCCCAGGAAAAATTCTACACGTCAATAAAAATATTTGCCCAAAAAAAATTATATTAAGAAACTCAACTACAGATTATAGAGTCTTAATGATTAATCCACTTACTGGATATTTCTGATAAGATTCAAATAAACTCATTGTGTTGGACACACTGACCTGCAATTAATTTTACAACCCATGGAAAAGGTCCAGGTCCACAATCTCTCTAACTTTCTCAGAACTACATTAAGCAGATTCCGATTCTGAAGAAAGTATAGAACCATGAATTCTCCTTATCAATCCAAGTTTCTCCTGCAGTTCCTAAATTGCCCAAGAACAGTGATAGGAAGAATTTTGTTGTTGAAATACAGTCCATTGGCATTCTGCTTGAAACAGCCAGCCTATGGATGTTGCCTACACCAGTTTTAAAAGATAAGCTAATGTTACATGTAGAAGTTAAAGCCATGTTTTACAAATGGCGAGCATCGTGCCAACTGTTGAACAGGTTAGCTATGTCAGGATGAAAGCTAGTATGCAGGCTTCCTCTTTCCAAAGGAAATTCAGATAATTTATGAATCCAGAAAAGAAGATTTGAAAACTTTTTGTGGAATTTTATTGGATTATATGTTGCAAGAAATATACTTTAAGTGCAGTACATTGTTTTGTGCAGTCATTGTTCTGCACTGTACTTTTATATCATTTTCAGGATAGGCTCTAGCTAGTTAATGTTGTTTTAATCAAGTAAAATTATGCTCACCTTTCCATGGCCATGTTTATGCTGCTTATGTTTCTTGTGTTTCCCATAGGGACCACATCCACCACCTGCATGCTGAGGACCGCAGCCAGGCTGGCCATGAGCATGGTGTCCATGAGGACCAGGATGCCCATGCTGGCCATGTTGACCATGATGACCATGAGGTCCTTGATGTCCAGGCCCACAAGGCGGTGCATATCCACCTGGATATCCACCTGTTGGAGGAGGTGGAGCTTGGCCTGGGTATCCTGGGGGGCATCCTGTTGGGTATTGTCCAGGGTAGGTCCCCGGTTGAGGAGGAAAGCCAGGTTGTCCATATGGGGGCTGGCCACAAGGATCTAAAAATAAATATAATAAGGATTAGTGGCAACCAAAGACAATGATGATCACTTTTATACAATTGTAGCTATGTGGTGAATTGTGTCATGCTGGTGTGAAATAAGAAATAGTTATATTTTGTTGACTTAAATGTAATTCTGAACGGAGATGCTCATATTCCCTCAGCATAGTGTAATTTCCTTATTGCAGTTTAAGAGATAATCCTTGGTTATTGCTCCATGTCTTTTTTTTCCAATTTAATGGCTTAGAGCCAGTGAATCTCCTTGGCCCTTACTTGGATTAGTTATATTATAGAAAGCCATATCCTGGCCTAGGTCCTCATATTATTAGCTCACCTACAACTAAAGCTATGATTAGGGCAAGGCCAGGCCAGAAGAGTGTGCCTATCTTAGTTTTAATTTCACATAATTTCTTTGTTCCCAGCAGGGATCCCCACCTTGAAATGTTCTTCTCCCCTATTTTAGCGATGGGGCTATATGTTCTGAAAGAACCTTCACTCAAACCAGAGAAAAATCTAAATTTTTAATTTTACTCTGTGAGTTCGATATATTCACATGTGTAAGAATTTCACTTTGGCAGATAGATTGTGAAGAATAAAATGGGAATTAGATAGACTTGTAAAACTGAAGGAAATGTATGTAGGAATTGGATCTCTCTAAATTGTTGCTAAAATATTGGTGATAATGAGGGCACAATGTATATGAAATTTACAATGGGTGGGTGTCAGAGCACCCCACTGTGCTGCAGTGGTAATGATACTTGCAGTGTTCATTTAAGGCTCTGGATGTACAGATCCTCTATCATCAATATGTGTAGTTTAGCCTGAAATGAATGTCACTTCCTTGGCCTAGCAGTCAAGCAATGTTTTCAGGATCAGTATTGATTACATCCAATAGGAGTAACTTACTTTGGTTTGGATTCCACATGATGAAGAGTCTAGAAAAACAAAAATAAATTAAAAACATAAATATAGTATTCAAGACCCATATTTACATTTAAACACAATTAGAAAAATAAATAGAGATAAAAGTGCCCTATTTCTTTGGTAGTCTAAACATATACCCAAGGTTGGCCACCATAGTGCACATATAATATGTCCCATTAAATTCTACCATGATCTAAACCCACAGGATTTTTGGTCTTCTGTTTATTAGTTGTCTAGAACATAGGTTGATATCCCTACCATAAATTATTTTTTAATGTACAGTGGGACCTCGGTTTACGAATTTAATGCGTTCTTATTGCGAAATATTTGTAAACCGAAACGTGGTTTCCCATAATAATGCATTGAAAACCAATTAATCCATTCTGGAGGTTAGAAAAAAAAGTAAAAATGAGCTGGCATGGAAACCAACCCACAATGCAGAACACACAATAAAAGGCATGCAAACCACAAAGCTCAGCTCTCTACCTTACCACAGCTTGAGAAATGCACCAAAAAGTCCCAAAACAACTGCAAACAATTTCCAGAATGGCTCCACAACTCGATGCAAAACACCTGCAACACCTCCACACTCTATGCCACGTGCTACCCACAGGCTCCAGCATGCAGGGGGTGGTGCTATAAACCTCCAAGGTGCAATGCATCCTGGGGAAACTTGCTTTGTATTGCGAAAAAAAATTGTAAACCGAGGCATTCATTTCAATGGATTTTCATTTGTAAACCGAAAATTATGTTAACCGAGGCGTTTGTAAACCGAGGTCCCACTGTATTCCAGTTTTGTAGACCTGCTCAAGCTGAGAATGCCAAAGACTGTAGTTTATGCTTCATCTACACGATTATTCAATGTGACTTGTTGGGAATTCAAAATTAATTTGAAGTGTGTTTTAGGCCACAATAATGTAATTGAAAAAATTCTTCAAGTCATCTATGTTTTCCATACTTTATTGGCCTAAATTGTACAATTCAATAAAAATTCCATAAAATTCATACTTTACTAAACAACCCTAATAGCTTAAATAATGATAAAAGCTATGACAAAATTCAGGTTAAAAAAGCCAAGGAGTGACTATAACTAAAAAATTCAATATCATTTTATTTTATATATTTATTTGCCTCTAATGAATCTCAGTTTACTTATTATTATTAGTGAATAAATACCATAAATAGTCACATCCCATTATACCTTTATATCCAGGCAGTGCCACCTTATAAATTAGGATTGCAATTTCCGTCAGCCTGTCATCCCTTTACGCAATTCAGATAATTTTTATGTCTGTTAGGCTGTTTCTATGCTAAGCACAGCACGTGTGACCATATTACATTATGATAATATGAGCATATAGTTGTAGCTAATGGCCGTTTAACATTGCTGTGGACACATGTTTATATTAGGGCATTTACAAAAGGTACTATGTTAAAGGAACATTTCAAAACTCCTAAAGCACTTTAGCAAGACTGTTAGAGGTCCGATGAGTTAATAACAAGAGAAAAATCCTAGCAAGAGGAAAACCTGTAAATTAGCACTGGTACAATCTTCCCATAGACATAACCAAAGGCTGCAAAAGTATAAAAGGGCCACAGGAGCCATACGACTGTAATATATTGCCACAGATGATAGTTATTGCCCATAATTAGTAGCTATGCCTGGATTTGCCCTTGCTTGTTCTTGTATCCTGGTTAGCAAAGCGACAATAGGTTCTTGGTGGTGATGTGAACAGGCACAGACAGAATAATCACAGAGGACAGCAACTTGCCAAACTGCAGAGGTTTGAGAATGGTGAAGCTTTCCGTGGTTATTTCTTAGTAATTTTAGTGAATTGAGAAAATAAATGCAAATTGTAGCCTATAATAGCCAAGCTGGGACTGCAGAAAAGTTAAAAAATATTCTGGGGAAAAGGAGAAAAAATGAAAAACAAAAAACTTTTGTTTGCAATTCAGGGTACTATTTACTGCTATTACATATTTAGTAAGTAGACTCCAAAGCTTGAATGCTTTTAAAACCATATTCCCCAAACATTTTTACCACCATTTTGTTAACTGGAAATAACTGAAGAGTTCTTCAATAGAAAATGTCTGACATTCCCTGCAGAATGGAAAGTGAAGACCTGCAGGGAATAGTATTTTGTCAAAATAAGACAAACCACTTCATAATTTTCACGGTAGTATAAATAAAACAAATTTTCTGTATTTAGCATTAGCCCACATATCAAGTGAAACCCCACACACTACCTTATTTTAATAAGGTAACCCATAAGGATAGTTAAATGCTTCTGGAGGACTGGAATATCTATTTCAGGGGTGCCCAAAAGGTAAATCTCCAGATGTTGTAGAACTACAACTCCCATGATGCTTTACATGCCTTTTAGAATGACAAAGCAATCACGAAAGCAGTAGTTTTAAAACATCTGGGGATCTACCTTTTGTGCAACCCTGATCTATTACATATTTATTTTTTAATCGAGTTGTTTTAATGACTTTATTGGTATAATCATATAGAATTTCTTTTAATTAGCGACACTCGTTACAACAATAAATATGTATTGCAGTTACGATTCTGTATATGAATGCCCAGTAATATTTGGTCCAGTTACCAAGTTTTCCTCATCTCATGCATACACATAATGCCTTTTATTCTTGCAAACTCTCTGCATCAGCTAAGCCCTATCACTTGTTTGACTTTGTATATTCGTAGAGGTCTGACACTCCCTTAGCTGGGACATATCATTAGCAAAAAACTTAATGTCAAGAATGCAGATTTTCTTGTTATCCAATATGTAGGGAGTGTCATTGGCTGTTCTAAACCGACAATTTTTATATTAAATTACATACATACACACATATACACTAATGCACACCACTCCTATGTCTATCTCTGTTGTAAAATAAAGAATGCATTCTTCTTACAGATGCATGCATTAAAACCTGTAGGGGCATTTAATAATCAGATTTTTTTTTTTAATTTAACATAATTGGACCTTGTTAACACAACCCAAAAACATACATTTATATGTATTCATTGCTTACAATGCATGGCAGAAACTCTACATAGAAGCAGGTAAATAGTAGAACACATTACCATTATTAATATTGATATAAAACCCATAAATTCATGCATATAGGAACAAGAGAAAAGACAAGATTCCTGCTCAAACAAGCTTAGAATCCAGGATGAGGCGGGGTGTATCAACATAAACAATACAATTGCAATATGCCCCTAAGGGGAAAATAGATTGCCAGGTGTGCAATCTGTATCCAACTGCTCAAAAAGTCATAAAAACAGACAGTGGGTGTTGAACTTGAACTGACAAAGTTCCAAGAGGTGTAAAAGATGTAAGATATCTGAAGAAGAGGAGTAAATCTGTAGCATCTAAGAAGTTAGTGTCAGCCTTGTCACGGGTGCCAAACATAGAAAAGAGAAGGGCAAAAATAGTACAGTAGCGTTCCCTGTGAGCTTTAGGAGGCAAGATTTAGATTTGTAATAGTTTAAATTATTTGGGTAAAGCAAATAAATGCTCAGGTTTGGCCGTTTTTTTTTTTTTGTTTGTTTGTTTTTTTATATTTGTTAAAAATAATGACTGGAAAAGTACATTAAAAAGAATTAGATGCACCGTGCTCTGGGGTTCTTAATTTCTATAGATGTCACAAGGACCCAACTCACTGCAATTTGCCGTGATATGCAGGTTTATCAGTACAGATTACCAATAATTGTCCATGCAAATAATCGTAGGAACAAGATGTAAAGATGCAGTTGAAACGACAATGCTTTAATTTCCCTCTAGGCAGAAATTTCAGTAGCATCCGAGAGCAGATTAAGAAAGGAGCAATAAGCAGAATTTTTAAATACTGTAGTCAAAAAGCCATTTCTGAGTACCATTAAAGGAACACTATAGGGTCAGGAACACAAACATGTATTCCTGACCCAGAAGTGCTAAACCCACCATTTAGGTGGCTTGCCCTTCCCTTAGCCCCCTTAAAAGTAAAAAAAAACTCACCTTATTTCCAGCGCCATGCCTGCACTGGCCCCTCCCCCTTGGTGACATCAGAATTGACCATCTTTAGCTAATCCAATGCTTTCCCATTGGATTTGGCTAAAATCGGCAAGGGTGTGGGGTCAAACACAGTTTTGGCCAATCAGCATCTCCTCATAGAGATAGATTGAATCAATGCATCTCTATGAAAATTTCAGCGTCCCCATGCAGAGTGTTGGGACGCTGAACAGCAGAGCTGCCTACTGTGCAGCACTGAGCCAGGAAGCACCTCCAGTGGCCATCTAGAGGCAATGTAAACTGTGTTTGCATGAAAATGCTGCATACAGGGCCGGACTGGGAATGAAAATCAGCCCAGGAAAGAAATGCTATACCAGCCCCAAAATATATCGCGCCAGCATAGTGTGCAGATATGAAAATGGGAAAAAAAAACTGAAAACTATCACTCAAACGTAAAAGAAGGCACTCATAGGGCTTCAAAATAAACAAAAGAGAAGATTTGTTGTAAGCAGACATGCATTTGCATATAATCAATGTTTCAGTCCAACTACCTTGATATTATGGAAAGTTTCGTAATTGGACTGAAATTGTGAATGTATGCTATTGCACAGTAGTAAAGAAATTACGTTATCTTGCTCATTTTAAAGTAACAAGTGTGCTCTTCATTTTGGCTGACAACTGGATGATCTCAGTCAACGCCAACGTCAATGCATCTCTATCGGGAGCATTCAGCGCCTCCATGCAGAGCGTGGAGATGCATTTGCACACTGTGCAGCACTGGACTAGGAAGCAGCTCTAGTGGCCATCTGAGTGACTGTTACAAGAGATGTTCCTAGGCAGCAATGTAAACACTGCCTTTTCTTTGAAAAGGTAGCATTTACAGGGCTCCGCATACAGGGACAGGCTATAGACACCAGAACCACTACATTAAACCGTAGAAGTTCTGGTGACTTTAATGTCCCTTTAATACGAAGTCTCTCTCTCACCGGTCGACTCTAAATTACAGGGAGAGCAGGAGACACAAGTGAAGATGAATTTTGTTTGTGTCTTTCTCCCCCAAGCCCCTTTTATGTGTCTCTTAGCCCCAGCCCCTTCGTCTCTTTCTCCCCTTCCCCATCCCTTCTGTTGGTCTCTTTGCCAGGTCGCAGCACTTCTGTGTTTCTCTTTCCCCACAGCTCCTCTGTGTGTCTCATTCTCCCAACCTCTCTGTGTCTCCTGTTCCCCTTTCTCAGCCCCTCTGTCTCTTTCTCCCCAGCTTCTCTGTGTGTGTTTGTACTCCCCTGCCCTTCCATGTGTCTCATTCCACCCCCTCCATCCTTACATGTGTATCATTACCCCCGCTCCAAGCTTCTAAATCCAACATCCACGTGTCTCAATCCATCCCCCCAGACCTCATTCGTCTCGTTAGCTCCCTCAGACCCTTCATGTGTCTTATTAGACCCCCAGCCTCCATGTGTCTCATTTAGCCCCCCATGTGCCCCTAAAGCCCCCCTCCCAGTCCTCCATGTGTCTTATTCCACCCCTCCAGCCTTACATGTCTCATTAGCCCCCCATACGTCCATTTGTCTCATTAACCCCCCAGACCTCCATGTGCCGTATCTCCCTCAGTTCCTCCATAGGTCCCTATAGCCCCTCCCAGCCCTCCACGCAGTCCCTATAGCCCCTCCCTGCCCCCACGTGTCCCATTAGTTCCCCCCCAGCCCCCACATGTCCCACTAGTCCCCCCCAGCTCCCATGTGTCCCATTAGTCCCTCCCAGCTCTTCCTGTACCATGGCCTAGCAAGCAGACAGCTTGGAGGAGCTCCTGCTTACTGTACCCGGTCTGACAGGAAGCAGTCATGTGCTCTCGGTGAGCATTTCCTGTCAGACCGGGTAAGGGAACAGGAACTCCTCCATGCAGTCTGCCTGCTCGGTCACCCTACATTCTGTGACCGGCAGGAGGGGAGCTCATCCCCTCCTGCCAGTTACTCTGTTATAGTACGGTGCAGCCCGTGGGCCAGTGTGCACAAGGTGGCCGCGCACCAGCCCCTCCGGGAACTTTCCCGATATCCTAGTGGGCTAGTCCGGCACTGCCTGCATTTAATAATTATACTCACCAGAGCAACTACTTTAAGCTGTAGTTGTTCTGGTGAGCATAGTGTCCCTTTAATGGTAAAAGTTTTTATTACTTTGGATTAAGAGAATATAGTTTCTGGGTATGGCCATTATTCTGCAGAGATTTCCATGTATGGGTGCAGACCTGTGGCAGACATGAACATCTTGGGGCCAGGTAGACAGGTCCAGTATCAAAACTAAAAGTTGGCAGAATTGTGGGAACAGCACCGCAAAGAGTGGGAACCCCACAACTTGGAGCACATGCGATGCCTGACAATATTCTGTAGAAACAATACGTATCGCTCAATAGGTTTTGACTTGTACTACCTCACTCTTTAAAAGATGAGCTACTGATGAAACCTAAATTGCTGAAGACTCCCAGAGAACTAGGTAGTGAGTCAGTGGCTAGACATGTAGAATATGCCCTTAGGCAGAGGCAAGTCAACTGACATAGGACCCAAGCTAGTCTCTAACCATTGTAAGTAGGGCTAGTCTCAAGCAGTGCTAACAGTACTTTTCACTTTGACAGATTAGGTTATCTAGGGTAGTGCTCCTTTTACCTACCTGAAGTTCTATGTAGTCTGAGATCTTAAAGGACCACTCTAGGCACCCAGACCACTTCAGCTTAATGAAGTGGTCTGGGTGCCTGGTCCTTCTAGGGTTAACCCATTTTTTCATAATTACAGCAGTTTCAGAGAAACTGCTATAATTATGAATGGGTTAAGCCTTCCCCCAAAGCCTCTAGTGGCTGTCTCATTGACAGCCACTAGAGGCGCTTGCGTGCTTTTCACTGTGAAAATCACAGTGAGAGCACGCCAGCGTCCAGGAAAAAATGCTTTTATGAGAGAATGCGCGCAGCTTCCGCCGCAGCGCATCAGCCGGCGGCAACGGAGAGAGGAGGAGGAGAGCTCTCCGCCCAGCGCTGGAAAAAGGTAAGTTTAAACCCCTTTCCCCCTTCCAGAGCCGGGCGGGAGGGGGACCCTGAGGGTGGGGGCACCCTCAGGGCACTATAGTGCCAGGAAAACGAGTATGTTTTCCTGGCACTATAGTGGTCCTTTAAAGTGGTTTAGGCACAATGGATATTTCTCAGTATTACAACAGTATTTGTATTTTTACGGGTACATGCAGTAATCACATAGATCCCAGAAGTTGTTTAATCTTGGTATCCACAAAAGTTTAGCTGCTTCGATTATATAATGCACAGTGCCTGGCTCCTAACTATTTAGCTGTGTCTGGAACATTTTTTTGTTTTGTTTTGATGCAGTACTCCATGTGCACATTAAACTATTTTATAACCACAATGTTTAGGATAAGAAAAACGTCCATAGTGTAGGCAAGTCTTTAGAACCCGGAACTCTAAATAAAGCCTAGCCCCCAACAATGCTGTGCGAGTTGAAGAAAAAGTTACATCTCAATATTTTATTGTTCTTCATCTATGTACATTCTTTATAGTGGGCAAACTCCATGTACACTCACACATCAACAATTCAGTTATCTTTATTCACATATTCTGTATATGTAATGCAGCAGAGAATTATTGCCTGTCTAGCTATTAACTTGTAATGCAGGCAGTAAATATTCCCTCTGAATACCCCCAGTGTTAATATTAACTTTTGATTTTATCCTCATTGGTACATGTATCTTATCCTTTAACATTAATGTTTGCAATTAGGGATGGCGCTTGTTAATGTGAGTGCATATACAAACAGATTTTGTAATGACTTTGTGAACTCTCTAGGGGTCAAATTGTTGTTCTGACTTGGCTCATTCTCACTACTGTAGCAGGATTAACTTCAGATTTTTAGATAATATTCGAATACCTAACTGTACCTGTAAACAGGGCTTTGTTACAACAGGAGCACCTGTAGCCACAAAATTCTGAAGTAAAGCACTGCTTTAAAAAAATAAAAAAATATATATATATATAGTATAGGTCTGTAGTATAGGTCTGCATCGGAGTGTGTATATGTATCTATGGGAGTATGTTTGGATGTGGTAGTGTGTGTAACAGTGTGGGTAGGGGTAGCAGAATGTGGGCATGTATGCCTCCCAATTCTTCAGCTTTTGGCAGGATAGCCCCTATTTTGGGGTCCTGTCCCCCATACAGGAACACCAGTAATTAATCTCCAGGCTGAACAGTGAGCGTGCATCATTAGATGCTCTCGTGCTGTGATGCATGTTCTAGGTCCGTGCATTACTATGCATGGTCCTCTATGAAGAGGGCAGGCCAGGAGGCTGTGTGTGTGGGAACAGTGTGTGTGCATGCGCAATAGTGTGGTCAGGTTAGGGTGTGTGCACTTGCCATGCTTTGAGGGAGCCATTCCAGCCCTAGTCCTCTCCTCTGGAGATTACAGTGTTCAGTATGCACAGATCAGGCTCCCTCCGACATAACACAATCTCATTGGCCTGCAGCCTCAGGATATGTCTCCATCCCAGCATTGGAGGTATGCAGATTGCCTTCAATACAGAGGACAATGTGGAGCATGGTTAAAGTGCTCGCTGCATGGCCCTGCTACTTGCTGCACAGACAGTTCCCTGGTGCACACATGTTCCAATGCCTTGGATTGGGCAGAATAGGAAGAAAAAAAAAAAAAGAAAAAAAAAAAAAAAAAAAAACTTTGTTTCAAGATATATGATCTGTAATGTGTTAGGACGTAACTCTCTCTCTCTCCCCCCACACACACACACCTCTAACGTTTAAGGTTGAATTTTTACCTCGGTGCACTCCAAGGGATTTTTGTGAAAAGTTGCGTTTCTTTTAATGCATACAAGCAAACATACACAAGGTCCTGATCAACATTTCGACCCCTACATCTTGAAAAAAATAAAATAAAAAACCTTGTACAGGTTGAAACGTCGATCACAGATCCCATGTACATGTAATGTTCAGTTAGTTAAGTTATGCATGAAAACCCCTGTTTGAATATTCTAAAACATTTATAAAAAAAAATAAAAAATTTCAGGTGTATAAAAACCCACACACCACGGGATTGGTTTATCTACTACAGTTCTAAATTAACATTTGGTTAGTTCTATGCAAATCACAGATAAAACCTTTGTTACCCCTAAAATGGAGAAACATTACATTTCTCCCATCTATGGCCATTGCAATCTTTATTGCACAGAATACACAAACTAATTATAATATTTATAATATTTTTTTCCCATAGGATCGTAATTATGAAGAATAAAAATTGCAATATATTTCACAATATACAGAGACCTAACAAATCCAGTAACTGGTTGGAATACTGGAGTAAAAAACAAAAACAAACAGAAAATACACAGACAGAAGCATTTTGTATACATACCAGACACTGAAGCCTTGCAAGGAAGTTTCAGCAAACGCCCTGGAAGTAGCTCTGCTACATATATAGGCAAGGAAAAGTGGACAAGCAGGTAGGACTAGTGACAGACAGGGAGGACAGAGGCAGGCAAAGGGGCTGGGCAGTGGACAGATATTCAGGTATATAATATGTAATAGTGCCCCGTCAGTCTGCGTCAACAGAAAACCGGTTTCAGAACTTTCCCTCCCACTAAAGCTATGTCTACAGAAGCAAAAATAAAACCTCGAGCAAAAAAAAAAAAAAAAAAAAAAAGTACAAAGCAACCCTAAGCAAACAAGTGACAAAGTAAAAGAAAATGTAAAAAGACCAAGACATCATTAACAAGCGGTTTTAAGTTTATTTTATGCTTATTATCAACATGATCTCAGACTCTGGCCTTGCACTCTCGTAGCACAGACTCCATGCATCTCTTTGCTTCATCCAATAGCTGTGAGACTTTATTCTGGGTCTGAATAGGGGAGGAAAACACATGTAGATTAAACCAGGAGTAGATTCTACCTTTTATAAGATCATGGGGAGACTGCATATAGCAAGAGCCCCCACCAACCCCCTTTCACTTGATGTAGTGGCTGTGGCCAGCCCTCACATAATTAACCATTGTGCTCCTGAGAGGTTTTTAACTATTTACCCGCTGGCTGCTAGCACTGTTGGAGTATTTTTGCAAGCAGATTCTCATACAATGGGATACACCGCTCTCTCATTGGGAACAATGGTAGAATCAGGATTGATTAAAAAGGCACACTATAGTGTTAAAAATACAAAGTAGTGTTCCTCTGCCCCCGCAACAATCAAAGGGTTCAAACCCATTTAAAATCTTTCCTGATTCCAGCACCAAGGTCCCTCAGTGCTGGCTCTATCTCTACCTCCTCCGACATCAGAGCATGAGCTCCAAGTGCCGCTCGTGTATTGGGCCTTTCTTATAAGAAAGCATTGAACCAATGATTTCCTATGGGGATTAGCAAGATGCTACCTGTCCTCATGTACAGCTTGCAAAGTTAAACTCTGTTAGGGCCAGGAAGCGCCTCTACTGGCTGCCTGGGAGGCAGTCTCTCTCTAAAACTGCAGTGTTTTCAGCTGCAGGATTAAGGGGACATGGTCAGTGCACTCAGACCACTTCAATAAGATGAAATGGTCTGGGTGCCTATAGTGTAAGAGATAAGAGGTAAATCAACATTTCTTAGCAAATATCCCTGCAACGGAGCCAAAAGACAAGTATTGAGAGGACCTGATTAGGAATTTTTCTTTGATTATCATTATTCTAAATGTCCAATAAAAAGGGAATGGGACAAGATGTAGTTTATGCACATTAACAATTTCTTTAATAACACATTTCTGCCGTGTCACACAAAACTTTCCATCCTGGTCACATCTAATGCACTTGTAGGACACATCCCCTCAGTGGACAACCACATTGTATCACATGTCCACTGCTGGCTCTGTCTATGTGAACTACCTCCCTCACCTGATATTAAAGGACCACTCTAGGCACCCAGACCACTTCAGCTTAATGAAGTGGTCTGGGTGCCAGGTCCAGCTAGGGTTAACCCATTTTTATATTTTATAAACATAGTTTCAGAGAAACTGCTATTTTATAAATGGGTTAATCCAGCCCTCAAATCCTCTAGTGGCTGTCTCATTGACAGCCGCTAGAGGAGCTTGCATGATTCTCACTGTGAAAAATCAGAGTGAGAACACGCAAGCGTCCATAGGAAAGCATTGTAAATGCTTTCCTATGAGACCGGCTGAATGCGCGCGCAGCTCTTGCCGTGCGTGCGCATTCAGCCGAATGGGAGGAGAGGAGGAGGATCGGAGGCGGAGAGCTCCCCGCCCGGGGCAAAAAAAAAGTACGTTTTACCCCTTTCCTCTCCCCAGAGCCTGGCGGGAGGGGGACCCTGAAGGTGGGGCACTTTAAGACCTGCTAAAATTGGCAGGACTGATAACTGTACCTTCATCTTGAACTCTGCATCGTGGATTTCCTTCAGATTGATCAGAACGTTAAAATAAGCCCCAGAAACTCCAGTTTCTAAAGCTTTAGCTGCAACCTGAACAAGAAGAATGAAAGACCAATTAGTGCATGCAGACTAAGCATAGGAAACAAAGTCACTGGACAATTAACATGCAGGGCACGAAGCATTTCTTATGTAGTAGTATTGAAACATTTTATAAGTGGTCACTGATTCAATAGGATCGTTCATACCCCTGCAGTCTCACGGCTCAATTCTCTGCCATTTAAGAGTTAAATCACTTTGTTTATGCAGCCCTGCAAATAACCTGAATATCCTTCCGAAACACTTCCTGTAAAGTGAAATCTAATGTTTACACTTTCTTTATGACAAATTCTGTTTAATTTAGAAAAAAAGAAATGTATCTCCTGCTCTGTTAATAGTTTGTTGGATCTTGCAGGAGCCTATGGTGTGTGGTTAAAGATCAATGTGCTTCCTGCATGAAGCGGAAGCCGGGACATGACTTGGTATCCCGGCTGCTCCTGCCTGTGAACACCAGAATCACTCTGCGGGGAACAGTAAGCAGCCTGTGCTCACAGTGCACTGCTCTCCTTCTCCCCTCATCAGGAACAATGGCAGATACCTGCAGACTGGACCTCTTTCCTTCATTCACAGCACATCTGAAGGAAAGGGACGGATTAGGAGCATGAGTGTATGATGGTAAATGGGTCGGTGTGTGTATTAAATTGCTGTGTTTGTGTGTGGAAATAAAGTGTGACTATATGTAAAGCGGTTTAAAAAAAATATAACCATAAATCAATATTGGCCTGCCTCCCCTCAACATACAATCCTAACACCCACACCCACACACAGCACCCTCATACACACTATTCTCCTCACAAATGCACATTACATCCTACACACACACACACACACACACACAGCAGCCCCCAAACACGCTGCACCACTCACACAAAATACTACACACATATATATATATTTATACACACACACACACACACTACAGAACCCCTCACACACATACTGCACCCCTAAACACATTAAATTCCAGACAAACTAGATTCCTTACCCAACTCTGGATCATCTACAAATATACACACACACACACACACACACACACACACTCCTGAGTCCTTCAAACACACACCACATTTCTGACATACACACTCTGGATCACCTATGCACATACTAGATTCCATTTAAGCAATCACACAGTGTCTCCATAAATGGGGTACAGTGAGTATCCCAATTATGGAAGCCCCTGAGACAAGTTTCAAGCAAACAACGTAAACATGTTATTAAATTTGCTTGCGATGTGCAGAACAAATACAGGGCCCTTTTCTCATTCCCTGGAAGTGACACTGTATGCAAGTGAAAGTGTGTTAGTGAAAATGTGTATGTATGTCAGAGTGTGTGAGTGACACTGTGTGCTAGTGTGACCATGCAATTAGATACTTTTATATTATATTTATAATATATAAATGATAGAATTTCTTATTGAACTGAAAAAAAATGTTCACAGTAACAAATTAAACACCAGTATTATTACAAATTAAATACCACCAAATGCATTGAAAAAGAGTGTATGGATATATGTATTAGGCAGTATGTTTCTATTGATCTATGCGTTAGGCAGTATGAGTGTATGAATGTATGCATTAAGCGGTGTGTGTGGATTGATGTATTGGGCTGTGTGCGTATGGTTGATTGTGTGTAATAGGCAGTCTGTGTGGATGGATAGATGTATTAGGCAGTGTGTGTATATGGACGCATATACTGGATGAGTGTTTCGATGCAGTGTGTTTTCTTCCCTAAAGGTCTCTTCATTGCAATTCAGAATTTAGTGAATAAACCTGTAAGAATTTAAATGCCTTTATGAGGGGGCGGCAAGAATGCTTGAACCGGGCCTGTTTATTCTGTATATGTTTAATGATGTCTTTCTGTGCTTTGAAACGTAAAGATTAGCACTTACCTGCTGCCTTTCACTGCAGCACCACCATTCTCACAGGATCTGTGGGTGTCCGTGTTTTTACCATCCTCTGGTCTTGTCCCATCTGACACATGATTGGCTCTGCTTGGGGATACTACCGGGCATGCTGGCTTCACTGAGAGCACAGCCAAGTCAAAGTGCCCAATATGCCCCTGCAGGCATGATAAAAAGCTTGCCACGTGAGCAGCACAGTGAGAAGGAGTAAAGAGCCCCTTTGGGTGGTTCAGTCCTCTGCTTAGATCTTAACTTACAAAGAAGAGCATTGAATTGGGATGGTTCTATTTTTTTACCTGTCACTCAACTCTCATTAGACCCACCGGCACACAGCTCTAATGCTGAGAATTGATTGAAAGACAGGGTGCAGCAAAATATAATGGGCATTAAATTTAAAAAAAATAAATAAAAAAAAACACATTTATACTTGCTACCATTTCTGCACTTTAGATTAAACCCAAGTTGGGTGTACCGGGACAAGAACAAATATCAAGCAATATAGAGGAATTACCCTGCCAGCAAAACACTTATTCCATTGGAAAAATCAGGCACAGCCCTAGTTCCAGCTGACACAAATGAGAATTTAAAAAAGGTATTTGTATAATATAACAGATATACCTGCAAGTCAGATATACATGCAATGTTCCCATGTTTTGACAATTCCAGTAAAGGTTGCCACAAAGTATTAATCTTCTCAGCCAGGCGAAGAGGCACTCCAATGGCTTCCTTCAGTCCTTCTTGTAGGGCAGAAGACCTCCTGTATTAGAGAAGACAGCCATTGAGATACAGTGTACATCCATATGAGTCTTCCCCTTGTACAGCACTGTGATTGGATTCCTATCTTTGCCATTACTCAATATGGACTTTGAAGTCAGATAAACATTCATGCTGGATTCCTTGAGGACTAATTCATCTCATTTAAACCAAGTCCCCTACTTCACAATACATGCAATGTCAGAATCAGGGAGTATTTTTTTTTTTTTATTGTTTTTTTTATTGTTCTGCACAATGACGTTCATAACTTGTACAATGCCAGGGATAGGCTTATATTAATAAAACCTAGCCCTGCATTGACTTTGTATTAATGTTTTGTTTTTTGTTTTTTTAAACTAGTGTTGAGACACTCACTTTTGCTGTTCTTCTGCAGTACCTTTGGGGAGCTTTAGAGCTGCCTGAAAAGCATAACTGAATCAATAAGGTTTGTAGAATGGCAGTGTAAAACTGTTTTATGTAGAAGTGGGATCGCTCATTAGGATGGACAGAGAGTGGTGAATCACAGAAGGAGAGTGGTAACACAGGATGCACACAGAAAAGGACAAAATGGAGTGAGTGAGGGGAGGGGTTGGTCAAGGGACCTTTTTTAAGCTTTACCAGGTAGCTTCCAAATGCATTGGAATCAGCATCTACTGCGCAGAGAAGCTGGTCAACTGCAGTATGGAATGGCGGAATCAGCGCCCGCATAACTCCATCTAAGGATTCAAACTGACGTTTCCCATACGTCATCTGTCCCACCATACAGCCCAGAGCAGCCCCCTGTAAGAAAACAAAAGGAGAAATAATGGAACCCACCACTGTACTATAAACAAACAGTCCTCATATGGAGAGAGAGAAAGAGAGAAAGAGAGAGAGAGAGAAAGGCACTCCAGATGTTGTGGAGTGCTGTATGTTGACATACATGAAGTTCTATGACTGACACACACAATAATTTCTTTATACAGAAAAGGGGATAATATAGAAATGATATTCTCACCATGGCAGCTACAGCAGCTGACACGGAGCCTCCTCCAGGGGTGGCAGAGCGAGCTCTTACACTACGCACAAACGCTTCCACGGTCTGCTTCACAAGAGCATGTTCAGAGCAGTCATCCTGGACTAAGTACCTAAAAAGTAAGAATTATGTTAAAGAATAAAAGCCAGAGTATCACCAAGTAATATGTACAAGTTCATTTTCAGGAAAAAAAAAAAAATAAATTATAGAGATTTATTGAAAGAGTTCAGTACAAAGCAAGCCCAAGTAAAAGAAAAGCAATTATCTCAATACATCATTGAATCATTCTACATTAAAGGGACTCCAAGCACCACAACAACTTTAGCTTAATGAAGTAATTTGGGGATCTACATGATAGTTTAAAGTCAAAATAGGTGATTTCAAATTTTAGGCAAAGTAGACACCGCTAATTTAGAGAAGTTTTCCAACTCACTTCATTCTCATTTTAATGAATAACCCTGATAGAAATAGTCTTACTGCTCAATTCTCTGACATTTAGCAGTTAAAAAAAATAAAAAAACCACTGTTAAAAGATACTGTAACTGTTTATTTTTTTACTAATGCTCTTTTGAAAGATTCTGTCTATATATATTGTACTAGCATGTGTACATTTTGAAATAAAAATCCTATTTAAAAAAATAAAAATAAAAAAATAAATAGAATGTTATTGAAAACACCAAAAATAAATAAATAATGCAGTCACCCTGTTTTAGATTAGGTGAATTAAGTAGCTAGATGCAAAACCTCCCACTTACTCAATAATTCTTTTCCGAGGTTCAAAAGGAGACAAAGAGTCCAAACCAAGTCTGTTAATCGCCTACAATTAAACAGAAAAATTTATCATTGCACATGACAGAAGAGATTAGAAAGATTAAACTAGTAGTTTAGATTAAACTAGATTAAATCATTAGAGACAGGTAGATTTGCAGTTTTGTTTTGTTTAGACAAAATGTCAAGATAAAAAGGTTGTTGAACAGGGCGGTTAGAATGTAGAAGTTTGGGGGAAAAGTATACCAAGCAGGGACTTTGCAGGGCATCGGCTGACTGGAGTCCGGGACTTTATCTATGGCATGGTGCCTGTCCACCATGTATAATTCTCAAACCTGCTGACTATTTGTTTTGGTTTGTTTATTTCTTTTTCATTATTAACAATTCATGTTCGGACCAACTACACTTATTGTTAAAACATATGTGGGGCAGGGGAGGCCACGCAATATAAATAAGAGCTGACATTTAACTAATTAGGCACTGGAGATGTGAAGGCTTAATGTGAATTTTGAGGAATGCACTGCCCATGCACGAGTAAGACAGTGGTGACAATGCCATATGCTTAACAGCTGCCCTTTGACCAACCAGGCACTGGAGAGGAGTGAGCATGAGGTGCTTATTACTGAGGGCACTGGCGGCTCCCATACTGGCATCTCGCTGCTCTCAAGTTGGCTCATGGGGCCTACGGGTGGAATAAGCTATCTACCGTTCTATAGTTCTGAAGCTTCCAAACCTAGTTTGTTTAACCTATATTAGAACTGTGCTTTGTCTTGTTTGTCTCTCCCCTTTAAATATAAAAAAGTGCAGCATCATCGACATTTCCTGTTCTGCTCTTTAACATTGCGATGTATACTCCTGTGACATGTTTGAACCACCAAGTATGTTATACTTTGCACGGTCTTAAATAAAGAATATATAAAAGAAAAGGCAGAACCAGCAAGCAAAAAAGGGTACTATAAATATATAGAATGCGAATTTGGGACTGTGACATTAAAAAGCACTGGGTTTTCTATTACAAGACATGTAGCTCAATCTGTGATCATATCTCAATGAGCACATGGCTTTATCAACAACATATTTCAAAATAATTTACCAATAAATTGTAGAATACATTATATGTTTTTGCTATGAGTATAATAAAGTTTTTTTTTGTTTTTTTTAATAAAAAAAAAAAAAAAAGTAGCTTAAAAAAACCCACAAAAGTAGAAGTGTAACAAGCCAGTCGATCTGATCTAGTTCAAGGTGCATAACAAATATCAACCAGTGAACTGAACAGGTTATCTTGAGGAGATTTGCTTGCTGTAGTCATTATGCAAGGATACACCAAAAGAGTATAAGAATATTTTTACGTTTATGGGAAAGTATAGAATAGCCAAACTTTTGGAGAAAATGACAGGATATAGAAATAATAAAAAAAAAAAAAAAAAAAAATAATTCGCTGCCAGGAATGATTAGAGCACAGGATTGCGGAATATCACAGGATTCCAACACCTATACGTGATTTCTGCAGGCAGAAAAGCATGAACATTGTAACATGACAGCTTAATGTAGTGTTTCTGGGGTCTATATAATGTCCATAAAGCCTTAGCACTATAAATACTGTCCTTTCAGAGAAAAAAAAAAAAAAAAAGCATTGGTTACATTACTGCCTACCACCACCTCTTCCTGGGTTAGTGCTGCATGGAGGCACTGTACGTTCCCCATAAAAATGAATTGATTCAAGGCATCTGTTTGAAGATATGCTGAATTGCGCAATGCAGCGTTTGCACAATCGCCTCCCAATACTTTCCTATGAGAAAGCGTTGGATTGGCTGAGATAATCAAAATGAATTACCTCAGCTACGAAGGCAGGGCCAACCATGGCAAGACTAGCGCGGTGTGGGAGAAAAGGAGAGTAAAATCACTGCTAATCTCTAGAGAGGAGGCCAGAGACCTAATGCAGCATTGCAGCACTATAGGGTCATGAATAGGTTTGCATTCTTGATACTATATTGTTCTTTTTAATCCATCCAGATTTGAACATTAATAAGAGGCGGAGTATGATATTTTAAATCTGCAAATAAACTTGGTTCTTAAAAGTTTTGTATAATAAGGAGTAAAGAGACGAACGGAAGGGTTGGAGAATAGAATAGTAGATCTCACCAATCGGAGCTTGTGTTCCTCCTCTAGTATAAATAAATTTTCTTGTTTGATGTAAAATTCAGCAGAATCCATCAGAGCTTGGAGGGGGATAAGGCCCACAAGTTGAGAACCAAGCACAGGAAGGTTCAACTCCTTAGGAAAAAATATAAAAAAAAAAAATATATATATATATATATATATATATATATTAGTAATACTACAAAAGGTATTTATGAATAAATGATACAGGAAAAACAATAATATATGATTAAGGCTGCATGCAGACAGAAGAAGAAAATAATAGTGTTAGAGGGATTTGTGGTACCTTGGCATCCTTGCAGATCTCTTCATAGACCATGTGCAGAGAACTTATCTCATAATCCAGTAGATTTACAGATATTTGAGCTAAATTTTCCTCCTCCAGGAACCACCCAAGAGCCTGGATCTTTTTAAGACGTCCAGGCTTAAAAAAATAAAAATAAAAATAAAAAATTAAGGATGGGGGAGAGGGGGTGCACAGTAGGTCAATGATGAAAGCATGATATATATATTAAAGAAACACAAATTATTACAGCTCTTCATGCTAAGGAGTCATGGGGCTGGTGAAAGTGGTTTTAAATATTGAAGCACTCTTGTACTCTAACATTTCAAATCAGACTCCTCTTATGACTTACTTGTGACAAACACCCCTTTTCAAATGAGTTTGCCACGAGTTCTTGGAGGGGAATACTTGCCAGCTTTTTACCCTGTGACTATGGCCCCTGCAACAGAATTGGATAACTTACTTTAAACAAGCTTTGTTCGTGCAATTGGGACTATATGGTTAGTTTACCGAACAACCGCACAAACAGAGACTACCCTTGAGCTTGTTAACACCTATTAACAACTTGGAGCGTTTCTCACCGCAGTGTTCTAATTGTTAGCCTGGGTGGCCGCAATTCCTATGAACAACCACGAGGTGGCGGCCATCTTGTTCGCGTGAACGCAGGCAGCGGTGTTTGGGCATGAATCTCATGGAACTGAGATCGCATACAGAAACTCCCAAACACCGCTGAACTTCCATCATCGCCTGCCGTGGCGGTTCCAAGGCCCCAGTCAAGCAATGGCGACTGAGGACAAGAAGTGCTGTGGTTTGTCCCCTTGTCCAGCTATGAAGCAGTCCTCTGGCGGAGGTACCCAGTCGGGGTGCCAGGTGATCCGTTACATTACTCTTACTGAGCAATCCAGTATTCCCAACAGTGCTTGTCACTACCTTTCTTCCACAGATTATGCAGTATTTTGCTTTTTTTTTTTTCCCATTAGCGACCCTTTAACTGTTTCTATTACTTACTTCATTCTTTGAATCTCTACACACAAAGCCTAGTATTATACTTCTACAAGACATTGTTCTACCATCCACTTTATACAACAACCAACGCATTCCATGAGTTCTATGGTCCATTTCATGTAGGCATAAGGTTAAACATATTCGTTTACGTGTGTGTCCTATAAATACATCATATTTATGTTAACTTCATTGTATGTATACAACCTGCTCTTTCCTGGGAGTACCCCTCTAGTGAGTATTCAAAGTGGATTGTGTGGTCCAGAGACTAAGGATTTAATATTCCTAGGTTTGAAATAATTAGCATTGTGAGATACATTTGTACCCATGTTCCTATACAAGTTGGTTCGCACAACCAGATTATCTGTTGGCCATTTTACCCCCTTATCTCTCACCTGTTCCTTTCCACGACCTCCTTCTCGAATATTCAGGGCAATGCGATGTGCCAACTCTTTAGTGGTCAGCAAATTAACATTATAAGCTATTAGAAATTTACGAGCTCCGCAAACACTGGCTCCCCAGCTAGGAATAAAGATAGGCTTTCCATAATCTGGAGCCCATTCTGGACTCTGTAACTAAGAAAAAAAAAATATTTGATTACATGAATTAACTAAATGAATTACGAGTGACAGAAAGGAATATATATATATATATATACACATACATACATACATACATACACACACACACACACACACACACACACTCTCTAATGTTGTAATATATAAAACTCTAATTTCCAGTAGTATTTATGCTTTTTTTATTTTATAATTTAAAATCCCATATTCTTTTCACCACATTACAAAGTAGAATACATCAAATATACAGGACAAGAATGCATTCAATATTCACAAGGCTATTGTTTACCAAATCCTTTTGCAACTATGTAGCAATGAGAAGACCTACCAAGACCTATTAGAACACAGTTGAGATACAGCCAAGGTAAGACACCAAAAAAGGCAGTTTGTAATACTTTAATAAAAAAATAAAAAAGCTTCAACATAGATATTAAATCAATGCAAGGAGGGCAAATAGAATCATTTGTTGAGGGTTGGAGACATTTAGAAAGATTATATGAAACCAAAACTAACTAGATGTTCTTACACAGAATACAGCATGCTTCTCACACAACAAAATGTTTTGTCCTCCATGAAGAGGCATTTTATAAACTAAATATACTGTAGTACCTTGGTATGAAGACCTTCATACTCTCCTGCCCTCACAGCAGGTAGGGATCTTCTGCTCTCGCTCCGAGCAGCTTCACCATACAGGTATACTAAAATAAAGGTCACAAAAGTATAAGGATATCATGGGAGATGGTGAATTCTTTCGGTCGCTGATCTTGCCTCAGCACCACAAGTTCTAATGCCCAAAGCCTGTTTTCAGCCCATGTTATAAGATTGACATATTTACAGTCTGTTTTGAAATTAGCAAGGAAATGGGTATCATTAATAGATTATTCTCAACCGTGATGGTCAGGGTAGAGTCAAGTCAGTACATCAGAAAGGGCAGTTAGTGAACTTCATTGTCAATTATTTCTGCCATGACTATACTTGTAATGAGTTGGATTTTAGAAGAATCTTTCCAAAAAACAGGAGTTAGTAGACTGAAAACTTGTCAGGAATTTAGCTTTTTTAGGATCATGCCTACATTCTGATTTGATTTACTCTCTTTTTGTATTACAAAGCTGTATCAATGCAGTGTTTCAGTACATGGTTTGAGCCAAGTCACACTTTTAATCCATGGAGTGACATTTAAGATCTCATTATTTTATCAGTTATAAATCTGGATAGGATGCAGAGGTATGTGGAAAATACTGCCTGAAAAAGCCCATAGGACCTAAATTATGTCACCGTTTGTGGGCAGCCCACCATAGAATTCTGTAGGGTCTGTACCCCTCCAGATTAAGATTTTAGACATCATTCCTCAAAACCTGGTTAACATATCCCTCAACTAATTGTTAGATGCACGGCTGGATCCTAACAGTGCTCTAGAGACACCACCCATGCATGGTCTAAAATTAGGTTAAGATTGCTCACACGAGGACACATAACCTGCACTATTGGAGGTATTTTAGGAACATTTAAAAACTTTGGTCATTATAACAAATGTTCTTAGTTTGCTCTTTGACATCAAGAGCTTTTTTGAGAGCAGAATAACACAAACTATTGTTATTCTAATTTTATTTAGTCTCACACCTGGAACATGAAGTTCTTCAGAAAGTCTCTTTGCGAAGCGATTAGCACAGGTCACACACTCTTCCATAGTCACATTTCGGACAGGAATAAAGGGACAGACATCAAGAGCTCCCATCCGAGGATGTTCACCTGTGCAAAAGAGAATGGACTTCAAATAAAATAAGCAACACAGAGGTTAATAAGTCCGACCCTACATCCAGGACACATTTACTGATACAAGCTGGCAAGAGGTCCCTTCTATCAGCTACTGGCAATTTTTTTTCCCAGAAACATAAAACACGCACGCTAAAATGAGAATTCAGAGTTAATTTCTGTAGTAAATATGGATATGTTAAGGGTGATTGGAATATATTTTATGTATACATCTCCAATTTCAAATGTAAGTACAGAGAAGCCAAACTTTAAGCAGGAGGTATGCAGATTGGGAGAGATGTGCAGGCCTAAGAGGGGATGTCACTAGTGGCAACTCATGTCACTGGCAATGCTCATAATGGGCGGGCCCAATCGGAAATAAAGGCTTGTCTGGCCATGTCCCTGGTCTGCTGAAGCACTCTCTGCAGCGTCCTATTGTACGTGCACAATGCAAATGGATCTCATGATGCGCTTGTGCTGTGCTGCCTAAGGACAGTTGCTTAACCCCTTAAGGACACATGACGTGTGACATGTCATGATTCCCTTTTACTTAGAAGTTTGGTCCTTAAGGGGTTAATGTCACCAGATATGGGACACCAAGAAAGAAAGTCAGTATGGCAGGACAGGACCTTCTCAAAGAGGTCTAGACTGCTGGGGTGCTTGTAGCTGACTTTATTACCTTAAAAGTGAAATTCACTTTTATTAATAAGTATTGGGAGAACTGCCTATATGGTATGCTAGCAGATTTATCTAACAAAAAAGTGAAAATAAATATGTCCACAGACAAATACTGTGCCCCAAATAAGAAATTGCTTTTCATCATTACTTCGTTTGGATTTCTGTAGAAACCTTTTAAGTATTGTACCAGCACATTTATCAGGACATCGGCAGGGTGCCATCCCAAGTTTAAGGTGCAGCTTAAAAGAATGAATAATGCAGCATGATATAGATGTTAAATAAGCAAGTCTACAACTGAATGGATTAAAAAAAAAAAAAAAAAAGCAAAGGAATTATTGAATTACAAAAGCCCAGTAAAAACAAAACATTATCTCAAAACAATTGTCATGAAATCTTCCCCCACCAGCCCACTGAAGCTACTAAGGGGACAGAATGGTCTTATGTTGCACAATGGTTTAAAGGGACACTATAGTCACCTGAACAACTACAGCTTAATGTAGTTGTTTTGGTGTCTACTGCCTCTCACTGCAAGATCTTCAATGTAAACGCCGCCTTTTCCAAGAAAAGGCATTGCTTACATTACTGCATAGTAACACCTCTAGTGGCAGGCACTCAGATGGTCACTAGATAAGCTTCCTGGCTCAATGCTGCACAATGTGTTTCCATGCTCTATATGGAAGCGCTGAATGTTCCCTACAAAGAAACATTAATTCAATGCATATCGCTATGCTGTGCATGCACGATAGCCTAAAGCATTGGATTGGCTGAGATCATCAAGTTTGATGACCTCAGCCAAGGGGGCGCAGCGGGATGGAGCCAGCCATGAGGAGACCCTGGAGATGGTGGAAAAAGGTGAGTAAATAAATTGCAAAATTGTTTAATCCCTGAAGGTACGATAGCGCATGGGCATTCCTCTTCAACGAGCTTAAGTTGTTATGGGGGTGATGACCTCAGCCCACATGACCATGAATGAGCTAAGCAGACTAGAAAAATAAGCCTATCATAACGAGTCTAGATATAAACCCACCATTTTAAAATTAGTGCCGCACAGTACGGAAGATGCATGGTGTCACCTCAATAATGGGAGAACGCCACACAGAGGCTGGATGTTGCACTGTGGGTATGGTGCAGTTGCCAGTAAACTGTCTCTCTAACTAGTCCTACAACATTCAGTGTGTGTCCTATGATGGCTCACTGCATGAAAAGAAATGGGAAATGGCCTGAGGGCACTGCATGAATCCACACCCACCAGTCAGACAGCCAAGCAAGATTTGTAAGGGTTTCTGGAAATTGTACTTTTTTTTTTTTTTCTATCTATTTATAAAAAAAAATTAAAAAATTTCTTGAAAAGCTGCAAATCAGATATTTCTCTGCTTTCAGATGGTGTGTACAACTGTTATTGGACACTGCATGCTAGGAGGGAGAAACAAAGGAAATTGTATGCAGATATACTAGCCAACAAGGAAGTAAAATTTCAGAAGTCCGGTGGTGGGACACAGGAGGCAGGTTAATATGTACTGTGCACAGTAAAACAGTTCCCCTCTACCCCCTCAGTGAAAAGGAGGAGGGAGAGTTTAAAAAGGTTAATTTTAGAACAAGAAATTCTGCTACAATCTGAGCAGCATGTTTAATCGCACCTTTGTGCTTTCGCATGTCAATCATTTGAAATGCCACACGTGCTGCATTTAGAGCGCCTTCAATAACAGCCTCCGGGTTCCCAACAAAAGTAAACACTGTGCGGTTTGTAGAAGGTCCAGGGTCAACATCCAACAAGCGGCATCCCCCAGTCTGAGAAATAGCTGCAGCAAGGGCATCTATAATCTGCAAAACATAGCATGGGAACAAAATGAACCTATTTGTGTCTCGGTTAGGATATTTACTATTGTGTCACTGTGCAAGAGTCAAAATCCACATTTATTCTAAAGTGGCCTTGTCACATAAAATCTGCAATCATATGCCAAACTCGTTATGCAAGTCTACCAGCAATGTAATTTCTAAATTCATGATAACAAGGGAAGTGTCTAGCCATTAAATTAATCATTAGACATTACCCGCACATGATGCCCAAGGAACCCTGTACCCCATCCATTATTTATGGAAGTCTACCAGCAATGTAATTTCTAAATTCATGCTAACAAGGGAAGTGTCTAGCCATTAAATTAATCATTAGACATTACCCGCACATGATGCCCAAGGACTCCTGTACCCCATCCATTATTTATGCAAGTCTACCAGCAATGTAATTTCTAAATTCATGCTAACAAGGGAAGTGTCTAGCCATTAAATTAATCATTAGACATTACCCGCACATGATGCCCAAGGACCCCTGTACCCCATCCATTATTTATGGAAGTCTACCAGCAATGTAATTTCTAAATTCATGCTAACAAGGGAAGTGTCTAGCCATTAAATTAATCATTAGACATTACCCGCACATGATGCCCAAGGACCCCTGTACCCATCCATTATTTATGGAAGTCTACCAGCAATGTAATTTCTAAATTCATGCTAACAAGGGAAGTGTCTAGCCATTAAATTAATCATTAGACATTACCCGCACATGATGCCCAAGGACTCCTGTACCCCATCCATTATTTATGCAAGTCTACCAGCAATGTAATTTCTAAATTCATGCTAACAAGGGAAGTGTCTAGCCATTAAATTAATCATTAGACATTACCCGCACATGATGCCCAAGGACCCCTGTACCCCATCCATTATTTATGGAAGTCTACCAGCAATGTAATTTCTAAATTCATGCTAACAAGGGAAGTGTCTAGCCATTAAATTAATCATTAGACATTACCCGCACATGATGCCCAAGGACCCCTGTACCCCATCCATTATTTATGGAAGTCTACCAGCAATGTAATTTCTAAATTCATGCTAACAAGGGAAGTGTCTAGCCATTAAATTAATCATTAGACATTACCCGCACATGATGCCCAAGGACCCCTGTACCCCATCCCTACCAGCAATGTAATTTCTAAATTCATGCTAACAAGGGAAGTGTCTAGCCATTAAATTAATCATTAGACATTACCCGCACATGATGCCCAAGGACCCCTGTACCCCATCCATTATTTATGCAAGTCTACCAGCAATGTAATTTCTAAATTCATGCTAACAAGGGAAGTGTCTAGCCATTAAATTAATCATTAGACATTACCCGCACATGATGCCCAAGGACTCCTGTACCCCATCCATTATTTATGGAAGTCTACCAGCAATGTAATTTCTAAATTCATGCTAACAAGGGAAGTGTCTAGCCATTAAATTAATCATTAGACATTACCCGCACATGATGCCCAAGGACCCCTGTATCCCATCCATTATTTATGGAAGTCTACCAGCAATGTAATTTCTAAATTCATGCTAACAAGGGAAGTGTCTAGCCATTAAATTAATCATTAGACATTACCCGCACATGATGCCCAAGGACTCCTGTACCCCATCCATTATTTATGCAAGTCTACCAGCAATGTAATTTCTAAATTCATGATAACAAGGGAAGTGTCTAGCCATTAAATTAATCATTAGACATTACCCGCACATGATGCCCAAGGACCCCTGTACCCCATCCATTATGTATGGAAGTCTACCAGCAATGTAATTTCTAAATTCATGATAACAAGGGAAGTGTCTAGCCATTAAATTAATCATTAGACATTACCCGCACATGATGCCCAAGGACTCCTGTACCCCATCCATTATTTATGCAAGTCTACCAGCAATGTAATTTCTAAATTCATGATAACAAGGGAAGTGTCTAGCCATTAAATTAATCATTAGACATTACCCGCACATGATGCCCAAGGACCCCTGTACCCCATCCATTATTTATGGAAGTCTACCAGCAATGTAATTTCTAAATTCATGATAACAAGGGAAGTGTCTAGCCGTTAAATTAATCATTAGACATTACCCGCACATGATGCCCAAGGACTCCTGTACCCTATCTATTATAATGCCCTCTAGTAGTTGCACACTGACAGAAATGATAACTAGAAAACTGCCCTTTTTGGATGAGAGGGGTGGGACACATTGATGCGGCTTTCTTTGAACTATATCCCCCCACTCTTTTACAGTTAATATCTGCAATTATTTGGAGTGAGTTTTTAGCCATAATCTAGTACTATTTCCTTATGATGCTCCACTAACAGGCCTAAACTAGTTGTGTTACAATGATCTCTCCTACCAAGGTCATGAAATTCCCCGCTTAGTAGATAGGTGCCTACCTAAGCACTACACCAGTCGGTTTAGCTGCTATATTTTCAAACTTGAAACGTGGTTTTTTTAAATCAGCAAATATTTGAAGCAAAATTTAAGTCCTGATTTACCATCCTCTTCCAGTGCTCCACTATTAGGCTATAAGAGTTTGTTTTTTTGTCCCCCCCAACCCCCTTCTTTTATCACTAGATGATACAAGCCATCATTTAGCAGATAGGTGAAGACCAAAGCATACCACCAATCAGCTTAATTACTTCATAATTTTTAAGTCAGCTGTGGGCAAGTAATTATTTGTGGCTCTGTTTAGACATCTCAGTTTTGACCAGATACTTTTTGTTTATTTACCTCATGTATATCTATTAAAATTTCAAGTTTATTTGTTTCACTTGAGTCATCATTACAGGACCTAATAATAGCGATCCCTGTATTGAGAACTCTAGCTTACACTTTTCTATATTTGGCAGCATATGTTTCTTAATTTATTGAAACGTTGTATTGTAATTTTTTGGCTGTAAGTAATCAACCATCCGGAACATGATATCTCTATTAGTCTGCAAAGTGGATTAATTTAAATAATTTCAATGCCATTTAAACTGCTATTCCAATTATTTTATTATTAATGTCTGGATTTTATTGTTATTTCAAATATTTATGCCAATAAAAGTTAAAGGACCATTACACACCTGAAAAAGCACTTCAATTTGCTGAAATGCTTTATGGGTGAGGAGTATGCTAGCTTAACCCCACTTTCTAAAAGTGTCACTTTGTTTCAAAATATCTTCATTTTTATAAATTAAATTACAGAACGCCTCCTTGGCTGTCAATCAAACAGTCAGAGAGGCTTCCTTCCTACTTCCATTAGCTCCCTTGAGCCAGCAGAATAACATGCACGCTCCACTGAAGTCCACCTGCCTTATCCCCACAGACCTCAGATCAGCTTGTCCAGCACCCCCAGACCAGCTGATGCACAGGTTATTTCCCTGTAGAGAAGTCTCTTACTCAGAAAAAAAAAAAAAGGAGAGGGCTTGCTAAGGCTGCAGTTCATAAAAACTGCATGTATTTACTGGGAGTATATCTACAAACAGTGACTTTCTTTTGCCCATTATGTTTTAGATTGATTCTACTATCTCTAGGAAATTATTTTTTGTTAATAATGCATCTTATTCTATTAGGGTTACTCCCGTCTGCTGCCTTTATTTCCTTGAGTCCTAAAAGATTAGCACTTTACAAGAAATCAGTATGAGCTAGTGGGGATATACAAATACTTCCCCAGTGTCCAAATTTAGGAGGGGGCACCACGAAATTCTGCACGTACAGACTCCTACCTGTGTAAATAAGAAACATTGTTCTTCTAAATGTCATTCTAGTGTATTTATTTTTACTAGTAAGTCACCTGGAATTTCCCAGAACAACCCTGCCCCTGGCCACACACCCACAAATTAAAGAATCTTGCTTTGCCCATTTGAAAAGGTTTAGAGGTATATATATATATATATATATATATATATATATATATATGTAGAGAAAAACCATTAAGGATCTGACTGCTCTATTCTGCTCACATGTTTATAGAGGTGGTGGTGTGTGTAAAATTTTCTCTCTCTCATTTTTGTTTTCCCAATTCAGTTCATGAGATAAACACCACTTTAGTCTACAATTAAAAACCATGCTGATCTTAGGACAATTCAGAGGTATTCGTTAAATTAATTTACTCCAGGTCTATTCCCTGTTTAGTACACATGGTTGTTTATTCACAAAACAATTTAATTATTTACAAAATTCAGTCTAATGCAGCCGAGCAAAGATGGATTTTTAAATTCTTTTGTCTAAATGTAATTCAGTTTTCTATTCAACAATAATAGGTTTATTCACTAAAGTATGAATTGCTGTAAATTAAAATAGACTTTCAACTATAGGCCAAATAACCAAATTTGGTTAAGACTGAAAACATAGCTTTTTCAATTCAATTTTTACATTTATAAATTTTTAATGGTTATGGTTTGTCACCTGAAAGCCATGTCTGAACTTCCACTATAAACCCTAATCCTACAAATTAATGTGATTTCGTTATAACAGTGAATATATAGATAGTTTTTTTTAATTATTATATTTTTAATTATCAATAATTGTCTCACCTCTTTGTTCCTGCCCTCTGAGAAATTTGGCACACATTCCACTAGTTTGGACATGTTGGCAAAAACAGGCACAGCTTGCTCAATGTAAACTCCACACTTATCCGGTGTATTTAATGGCTTTTTTTTTATTTTTCTTTATACCTTCCCAAGTGTCATCAATCAGGAAGGAGACAATTGGAAGAGGATATGTGAAGTTGTGGTTTGGAAATTGAGGCAGGTTGAATTGTTTATATGCAATGCCCAAGACATGTGGAGATAGCAGCTGTGTTGGGGGAGGTGGGGAAAGGGGTCTGTTTTGTTCCTTTTTAATCTTTAACTTGTTGTAGGACAAACAGCAGAAAGCAAATAGCAGTTAAAAGATTAATCCAGTTGGGGGGGAGGAAAGAATTTCAACAGCTCCAGCCCTGTCCGTAAACATTGCTATGTTTTTCCAAATGATTAATTTTAAGTTTATGTGTATGTATGGAGGATACATAATGGTGAAAATATATTAGGTAAAAATAATGGCATTAAGGAGTTTTGGAGACCAAGAAAAAAAAGAGAATGTAGGTGGAATGGTTTATGAATATCTCCAAAATTTAAAAATTGAATTTTTTTTCAAATATATGAGTCATTGTCTTTTATATTATTTTGGTTCCTTTAAACTCCCAGAAGCAATTAAACATACATGTGACACTCCTTGGCAGCGTATGTTTTTTGTGTCTCTTTAAGCTTTTCTAATATGATATATTGGGAGAGAAGCTGGGGATACAGTATTTTACTCAAGATTATTCAAGTGTGAGACATTGTTGGGTATTCAACGTGAATTTAAAGGTATACTCAGGATGACTTTATTACTTTAGCCAGGGATTAAGTGCTACCCCCCAACCCCCTTCCTTGTCCCAAATACTAAAGGTGCATTTTAAAGGAGCACTATAGGGTCAGGAACACAAACATGTATTCCTGACTCTATAGTGCTAAAACCACTATCTAGCCCACTTTGCCTCCCTAAAGATAGTAAAATCTTACTTGTAATCAAGTCTGAAGCTGCTGCCTCTGCCTGTGAACATCCTCTGACATCATCAGAAGTGGTGACATAGATACATAGACACAAAGATACAATCACTGACACACACAGATATAAACACTGATACACATACACATACAGATACAAACATTGATACACATGCAGATAAACAGATACACTGACACACATACAGATATACATACACACAGAAACAACCACTGATACACATACAGACACAGACACAAACACTGACACACATGCAGATACACAGATGCTCACTGACACACATGCAGATAGACAGATACACTGACACACATACAGACACAAACACCGACACACATGCAGATACACAGATGTTCACTCACACACATGCAGATAAACAGATACACTGACACACATACAGACACACAGATACAAACACTGACACACATGCAGATACATAGACATAAAGATACAATCACTGACACACAATGATACAAACACTGACACACATACAGATATACAGACACACAGATGCAACCACTGATACACATACAGATTCAGACACAAACACTGACACATGCAGATACACAGATGCTCACTGACACACATGCAGATAAACAGATACACTGACACACATACAGATATACAGACACACAGATACAACCACTGATACACATACAGACACAAACACTGACACACATGTAGTGATGTACCGAACGGTTCGCTGGCGAACGGTTCCTGGCGAACATAGCATGTTCGCGTTCGCCACAGCGGGCGAACATATGCGCGGTTCGACCCGCCCCCTATTCGTCATCATTGAGTAAACTTTGACCCTGTACCTCACAGTCAGCAGACACATTCCAGCCAATTAGCAGCACAGCCTCCCTAGCAGACCCTCCCACCTACTGGACAGCATCCATTTTAGATTCATTCTCAAGCTGCATGCTTAGTAAGAGGAGGGAAAGTGTAGCTGCTGTTCATAAGATAGGGAAAAGCATAGCTAGGTTAGGGATAAGGGTATGCTTTTTTTGGATTTTTTTTTCTATCTAATGTAAATGCACTTAGTTGTCTGCCACTGCTGCCAGCTTCTGTGTCAGGCTCACAGTGCCCATTTCCCCAGTCAGTGCCACCAATTACATCTGGTGTCACAATAGCTTGGATTTAAAAACAAAAAACTTTTTTCACTGTTATAGATTGAATAGCAGTCAGTTGTCTGCCACTGCTGCCAGCTTCTGTGTCAGGCTCACAGTGCATACTGTGCCCATTTCCCCAGTCAGTGCCACCAATTACATCTGGTGTCACAATAGCTTGGATTTAAAAACAAAAAACTTTTTTCACTGTTATAGATTGAATAGCAGTCAGTTGTCTGCCACTGCTGCCAGCTTCTGTGTCAGGCTCAGAGTGCATACTGTGCCCATTTCCCCAGTCAGTGCCACCACTTACATCTGGTGTCACAATAGCTTGGATTTAAAAACAAAAAACTTTTTTCACTGTTATAGATTGAATAGCAGTCAGTTGTCTGCCACTGCTGCCAGCTTCTGTGTCAGGCTCACAGTGCATACTGTGCCCATTTCAGTCAGTGCCACCAATTACATCTGGTGTCACAATAGCTTGGATTTAAAAACAAAAAACTTTTTTTACTGTTATAGATTGAATAGCAGTCAGTGTCCTTAAAGCTGGTGTGTTACGCTTAACAGTGGATACGCTGACAAGTGCTACTAATTAGATTCCGGTGTCACAAATAGCTGGATTAAAAAAAAAATAATCTTTTTTCACTGTTATAGATTGAATAGCAGTCAGTGTCCTTAAAGCGAGTGTGTTACGCTAACAGTGGATACGCTGACAAGTGCCACTAATTAGATCCTGTGTCACAATAGCTGGGATTTAAAAACAAAAAACTTTTTTTACTGTTATAGATTGAATAGCAGTCAGTGTCCTTAAAGCGGGTGTGTTACGCTAACAGTGGATACGCTGACAAGTGCCACTAATTCGATCCTGTGTCACAATAGCTTGGATTTAAAAACAAAAAACTTTTTTCACTGTTATAGATTGAAT
>OW240918.1:64340081-64386057 GCA_933207985.1 Pelobates cultripes | reverse complement strand
GGGGGGGTGAGAAAGAGAAAGGGGGGTGAGAAAGAGAAATTAGGAGGGGGGGGAGAGAAATTGAAATTAGGGGGTGAGAAAGAGAAATTAGGAGGGGGGAGAGAAATTGAAATTAGGAGGGGGGAAGAGATATTAGGAGGGGGGAAAGAGAAATTAGGAGGGGGTGAGAAAGAGAAATTGGGAGGAGGAGAAGGAAATTGGAGCTGGAGGAGAGATTGACATTCATCACATACACACAATGCACCCCTTGCACAGAGAGAGAAAACACATGTTACACACAATGCATCACCAATGCATCACACACACAGAAACACACAATGCATTCATTACACACACTCAATGCACCCCTTACACACATTCAATGCATCCCATACATACACAGAAACACACCTTGCAGCCCTTACACATACAAACACAATTTCACACAATGCATTCCTTACACACATATCAGGACATCCCCTACACACTCCAACCCCTGTGAACAAACTCATTGGTGGAACATGAGGGTGGACCCTGGGACCCAGACCTTGAGCTGTGTAAAGGACCCCCAAAAAATGGAGCTGCTTCCCGTTCTCCCAGAACATTGATTTTTGTGACCACAGTTACAAACCGCCTCCAGAGAGCCTGTTCTGCACCAGACCAGTGGAGCCAGACTGCAGCTAGAGCCCATCATCATCCTCATCTGGTTGTAAGTAGGCAATCTAGTATATTATTCGTGGCACTAATCTAATACCTCACATTAAAGAAACACTATAGTCCCCAGAACCACTTCAGCTTAATGTAGTGGTTCTGGTGTCTATAGCCTGTCCCTGCAGGCCTTTTAATGTAAACACGGCGGCACTGCAGCACTGGCGTTAGTTAACATGGCAAATCATATGGGTGGGGCATTGTGATGTCACATGGGGGGCGGCAAACTTTACTTTTGCCTAGGGCGGCAAAAATCCTTGCACCGGCCCTGGCTGGAGGAGCTATGTACTGTCCCATGGTAGTTAGGTGCCGTCGGCCAGTACAGCTCACACAAGCAAACAGCTGATAAACTGGCCGCCGGGAGGAAATGTGTATGTGTGACTGTCTGCCTGTGACTGTGTGTGACTGTCTGTCTGTAACTGAGTGTGTGACTGTCTGTCTGTAACTGAGTGTGTGACTGTCTGTCTGTAACTGAGTGTGTGACTGTCTGCCTGTAAATGTGTGTGTGGGGCTGCAGGGATTTTGTAGAAGGGGCGGGGGTTTTGTATTGGGACACGAGTATTTATAAGGGGGGGATAAGCAGGGGATTTGTGGAAGGGGGTTGCGGGGGTTTTGTAGACGGGGCAGTACAGGATTTGTAGAAGGGGCAGGACAGAGGTTTTGTAGGAGGGGCTGGGCAGGACAAGGGTTTTGTAGGAGGGGCTGACAGCGGTTTTGCAAAGTTTACAAATTGTAAAAAAAAAAAAGAAAGAAAACCTTTAAAATTTTTTACAGATTTTTTTTTTGGGGGGTTGGGGGGGGGTGCCAAGCACAGGATCCGCCCCGGGTGCCAAATTCTCTAGGTACGCCCCTGGGCACATGGATGTATCCGCCTCCGCATAGACAACGTCTCGGCAGTGCGGTACATCAATCACATGGGCGGTACCCATTCGGCGCTCCTAGCCGGATTAGCGAAGGACTTCTGGGAGTTCTGTCTGAAACGGAACCTGATGGTTCAAGCAGAATATTTGCCAGGGTTACACAATGTCCAGGCGGACTGGAGTTCTCACTATCTCTCGGACGCCAGCGACTGGAAATTGGACGTGGAGGTGTTCTCCACTATATCATCTCTGTGGGGTCCTTTTGCTATAGATCTTTTCGCATCTCGACTCAACGCCCAGCTCCCGCGTTTCTTCAGCTGGAGACCAGACCCAGTGGCAGAAGCCGTGGACGCCTTCCTGCAGAACTGGCAAGAAACCCCACTATATGCGTTTCCCCCATTCTCGATGATCCCCCGCACCCTCATCCAGACCCGCCGCCAGCGGGCCGAACTAGTCCTCGTCACCCCTTTCTGGGGGACGCAATCATGGTTCCCACAGCTATTGGAGATGGCGGTGGATCTCCCCAGATTGCTGCCAACCTTCCAGGACCTTCTCAGGAACCCATCTGGGGAACGCCTCTCTCAGCCTACTGGCCTGGCGCATTTCAGGGGACCCTGGGAAATCCGAGGTGTTTCGGACTCTACTCGACGACTCTTGGCGGATGCATGTGCTCCAGGCACTCGACGAGCATATGGGTCAGCCTGGAGAAATTGGGCTAGCTGGTGCATGGCTAGGAACGTGGATCCCGTTTCAGCCCCTGTGACACTCATTCTGGATTTCCTCACATACCTCTTCGAGGAAGGGAAGGCATACCGAACTATCAATTTATACAGATCGGCTATTTCCTCGACACACCAAGGCTTGGACGGAAACCCAGCCGGTCAACACCCACTAGTGTGTAGACTCCTAAGGGGCTCCAGACTTTCCCGACCACCCAGGCCCCGCTACTCCTCCACTTGGGATGTTTCCACTGTTTTGTCCTTCCTCCTCGCCTGGCCTCCGAATCTGGATCTCTCCCTACGCCAATTATCGGCCAAATTACTTTGTCTCCTTTGCCTTATATCTTGCAAGAGAGTATCGGACGTCCGGGCCTTGGACCTCGACGCTAGATCATACACCCCTGACGGGGTAACGTTCACCATCAATAGACGAAAACATCCATTAGATCGGTTTCATACCCGGCTTTCCCATCTACACCAGAACTATGCCCGGTGGCGTGTTTAAGAGAATACAAGGATCGCACTCGTACTAACCACGTGGCGACTACTTCCCAGCTCTTCCTTTCACTCCGTCCACCTTTTAAACCGGTGGTAAGCACTACCCTATCCCGTTGGTTGAAGTGGCTACTCGGCTCAGCAGGTATCGATACCTCCATCTTCGGGGCTCATTCAGTAAGGAGCGCCTCGGCATCCGCAGTTATCACACCTGGGGCACACCTGGAGGATCTTATGAGGATGGCTGATTGGTCTAGAGAGTCGACATTCCGAGAATATTACTTTCGCCCGACTACTCACCTGTTTACGGCAGTGGTGGACCAGCTTTAAACTTGCAAATACGAGCCTCCGTGTCTTGTAATAAAATTATATGATTTTGCTATTGCATGACGAAAAGTCATGATTTTAATAAAGACACGGAGGCGAGTATTGTCCCACCCAACTTGTGTAAGTATGTGAGGATCTTATTCCGCAAATTTTCCTACCCACATCGTCTGCAGACGGACGACTACAGACAAGTGGTAAGTGGGACATTTTCTTGCACTTGTATGTAGTTCTTTGTCGTATAGATGCAATTGCACTAGCATGACGCTCAGGTGAGATTATGTATATTCGGCCTCTTCCGGCCTTGATATAGGTACACAGAGCCGATTTAACCTTTGGGTTTCTGTCGCTTATGTTTTCACAGCCTGACCTGGACCTGCACGAGTCAGCCGGAGACACACTGGCACACCCGGATGAAACGACCCTTCTCATCCAGTGGAAACGGCTCATCATCACCTATTTATGAACTTGCTTCCATGGGACTCACAGTTATGCGGGTTACTGAAAGCCCGAAGTTTTGTTGACAGTTACCTACATGTTATGTTCTTACGTTTTTTTTCGTGTAGCACCTTCAGAAAGAGGGAAATGGAAAGGCGGACCAGGGTAATATACTGGACATAAAGGGGCGTGGCCTGTGTGTGAGACATGTACTACCTTTTCTTTCAATTCTGTTAATGTTCTTTGCTGCTATGGAGTGGACAGTAAAGAAAGGGATATGCAAATACTCGCCTCCGTGTCTTTATTAAAATCATGACTTTTCGTCAAGCAATAGCAAAATCATATAATTATCACCCTCTAACCAACAACCCTCTGTTCCAACCGGGCATGGCAGCTCCCGCTTTCCAATCGCTACACGATACACAGTACCTCCAGTTGGGCACTCTACTTTCCCCTACGGGAGTAAAAACAGCGGAGGAATTGTTACCCGACACCATAGTCTCAGCAATCCAAGGCCCAAAAAGTGTAATGTGAGCGCATCTTTAAACGTGAACAAACTGTACAGGTAAACCAGGGGCGGTGCAAGGATTTTTGCCACCCTAGGCAAAATAAAAAATTTGCCTCCCCACCCATTTGAAATTACAATGCCCCATATGATCTGCCATACGAAGCAATGCCAGTGCTGCACACAGGGTGTGTTTACATTAAAAAGCCTGCAGGGACAGGCTAAAGATACCAGAACCACTACATTAAGCAGCAGTGGTTCTAGGGACTATAGTGTTTAATGTGAGGTAAATTAGAGATTAGTGCCACAAATAATATACTAGATTGCCTACTTATAGCCAGATGAATATGATGATGGGCTCTTGTGGCAGTCTGGCTCCACTGGTCTGTTGTAGAACAGGCTCTCTGGAGGCTGTTTGTAACTGTGGTCACACAAATGTCCTGAGGAACGGGAAGCAGCTCCATTTTTTGGGGCCCATTATACAGCTCAAGGTCTGGTGGGGTGTATACTAATGGAATGTAGTGTATAGGGATACCATTTTGTGTAGGTGATGCGGTGTGTGTGTAGTGGATACAGTGTGTTTTTCTGTTTAAGGGATGAAGGGAAAGCAGTGTGTGTTTCTGTTTAAGGGATGTTTTGTGTTTTTCTGATTGTGTGTAAAGGATGCATTGTGTGAATCTGTGTTTGTATGTGTAAGGGATGCAAGGTGTGTTTCTTTGTATGTAAGGGATGCAGTGTGTGTGTCTGTAAGGGGTGCATTAAGTGTGCATTGAGTGTCTGTAAGGGGTGAATTGAGTTTCTGTGTGTGTTTGTGTGTGTGTATAAGAGAAGCAGTGTGTGTGTTTGTGTGTATGTGTAAGGGATGCATGGTGTGTTTCTATATATATGTGCAAGGGATGCATTGTGTGTTTCTCTGTGTGTAAGGGAAGCATGGTGTGTTTCTGTGTGTGTATAGGTAAACAGTGTGTGTGTATGGTGTGAAAGAGAGAGTTTGTGGGGTAGGATTAGGGCTACCAGTCCTACCTGCCCTTTTGTGCTTCTCTTTCCTCCCTTCCTCAGCCTCTCTCCCCTCTTGTCCCTTACTGCTCTCCCCTCCAGTCCCTTAGCACTCTCCCCTCCCGTCCCTTAGAGCTCTACCCTCCCGTGCCTTAGTGAGCTCCCCGCCCCCTTTCCTGTAGTGTGCTCCCCTCCTGTTCCTTAGTGCTCTCCCCTTCCGTCCCTTAGAGCTCTCCCCTCCTGTATCCTAGTGTTCTCTCCTACCTCCCCCATCCCTTGGTCCCCCCCTATCCCTTAGTGCTCACTCCTCCCCCTCCCCTCCCCCTTAGAGCGCTCCTCATCCACTCCCCCTTCCCAGTTAGTGGTCTCTCCTCTCCCCTCTTTCCATTAGTGGTTTCTCCCCTCCTCCCCCCCTTTAGTGGTTTCTCTTCTCCCCCTCCAGTGTTCTCTACTCTCCCCACTCCCCCTTAGTGGTCTCTTATCTGCATCCCCTCCCAAAGTGGCCTCTCCTCTCCCCCACCCTTAGTGGTCTCTTCTCACCCTCACTCCCCTAATGGTCTCTGCTCCTCCACCCCCCCCCCGCTTAGTGGGTCTCTCCTCTCCCCCACCCCTCCCTCCATTAGTGGCCTCCTCCTCCAACTCCCTGCCTCCCTTAGTGGTCTCTCCTCCCCCTTTCCCCTACCTCCGTGGTCTCTCCTCACCCTCCCATAGTGGTCTCTCCACCCCTCCCTCCCTCAGTGGACTCTCTCCCTCCCCAACCTCTATTGTAGCGTGGCTGAGCTCCGGTCCGGTCACTATGTTTGGTTAATATATTTCTTATAGTTTATACAGCTGCATCCCTACTTTTTCCATATACATAATTTCCTATTGTGGTAATCAGCTGGGAGAGGTGCCTTGGGAAGCTGTTCTTCATTGAGCTAAGTTTATTTTTTTCATTTTAAGTCACCGAACACTTGTTGTGTAAATAAGGGTGATTTGTGTTGTTGTATTGTTGTTTTTAAAAATTAAAGATGTCTAGGTCATGACAATAGACTGATAAGGATGTTTTTCTTTTAATTTTCACATAAGGCCTGTTATTAACCCAAAGATGTATAATTAACCCATAAATGTTGGTTGTAATTAGAAATGCTATACTTTTATATTTACCCTCTTTCCCTGCAAATAAGACATCCCCTAAAAATAAGCCCTAGCTTTTTTCAGGGGATGCTTGTAATATAAGCCCTACCCCGGAAAACATAGATTCTCAGGGAAACATAGATTCGCGGGATTCCATACACGTGTAAACTTATCTATGTTTAGGGAGGTTTCCCTGAACATGGATTAGCAGGACTTTATGCCCTAGTGAACTGGTCTATGTTCGGGGGAATTCCCCCAAATGTAGACTTGCTTTCTAGCACATGCTTGCTACTGTTTTTCCCCGAAATAGGCCCAAGTGCATTTTTCCGGGGAATAATTACTATAAGACCTGGTCTTATTTTCAGGGAAAGACGGTATACCTGCTTGACTATTGCTGGACAAGACTTACTGACCAACTCTGGAGAAGACATATACCGAGAGATTATCTGTACAATCAGGAAGGGTTTGATCTACTAATACTTTATATTGCAAGCATATATTCATTTAATTCTACATACTCTGCTTTATAATACATTAATGGATTATTACATTTTTATATGTCTATATTCATTTATATTCAATAAAATATATTTTTTAAAATACAGTTATTGCTTCCAATTAATTCTCTAACACATAGTGTCCCTGTCTCTACAACTCCTCTCCTGACATATTATTATTGGGATTGGGGCTGAGTTATTTTCTGTGCAAATTCAGTTCAAAAACATTTTTGGCTTGCTAATTGTGGATAATGTTAATTTTTAATGAAATCATCTTCTAAATTGTTCAAAATGCAATTTGAGGATTTGATAAAGGCAGTAAACAAACATGTATTCCAAATGCTGTTGTGGCCATGTTCCTACACCAGGCATAGGCAACCTTCGCCACTCCAGATGTTTTGGACTACACCTCCCATGATGCTTTGTCAGCATTATGGGTGTAACAGCACTACTGGGAATGTAGTCCACAACATTTGGCGTGCCGAAGGTTGCCTATCTCTGTCCTAGACCGAAACAGGTCTCCCCCACAGTTTGCAATAAAAAGTTTTACTTTTTTCCCCCAGTGCTGAGGTTCCCGCGATATAAGGCCTCCTCTGCCAATGTCCATTTCAATGCTCATAGAATGAATACTTTCCTACTGGGCATCTGTATCATGTAACTTAGTTTTACTTCGTCAGTAATACTAACAGCCACTAGAGATAGACTTAACCCTCTCAAAACCTGTAGTGTTTTACATTGCAGATTAAAAGGGACAGGGATACCACACCAAGACCGCTTCATTAAGATGAAGTGATCTGGGTGACTATAGTATCACTTTAATGTGCAAATTATGGTGTTCGAATTTTCAACATCAATAAAGGCATTCAGCAAAATAAATAGGATATAAATGTCTATTAAAAATATTATATAAAAGTATAAAAATAATCCCATATGACTGTTAGAAATAGTAAACTATTATGGATTAAATGGTGAGTTTATTCCAGCAAATTTTTTTTTTTTTTTTCTGCTTTTTGAAAGCTGCCACAACAAAAACATAGCACAAGGCAAACAGGTCTGATCCTGTGAAATACAAGTCCAGAGTTGCAGCTGGAGACTTGAACTAATGACATGTTCAACACAGGACTCTAGTTTGTAAACTAGCAAGTCATTTTGCAGATATCAACAATATTAAAAATATTTAAAAAAAAAAAAAACTTTGAACTTCCAGTACGAATAGATGTACCAATAGAAACATATCAAACATTTCATCTCTGTTGGCACTTATCCATGAAGTGCAGTTCTCTGCTTTAATTATTGGTTTGTTTACATAGATGTGTGTCACCTCTGGCAGCTATAGCTTTGGCAGAGCTAGAGTGGATCCTGTCCCTGTGGTCCCATTTGGGGCTTGTGTAATATTTGCGCTCTTCCAGCACTGCTGCCTCGCGCACCGTTTACTGATCCTGGGACTGGAGTGATGTCATAACCCAGATCAATGCAGGACATGCGAAGGAGCAGTGCTGGAAGATAATGAAGATTAGAGCATCCTCTATGCCTCCATTCTCCCCATGGGCATATTTGGGCAGAGTAGGCACCTGCCGCCTGGGTAAGCAAGTTCCTACTATGCCTTAGCACACGGCCAGACGCCTCGTAGGGGGGCTCTAAGGTGGCAACCCTGTCTTTGGTGTGCTTACTCTTTGGGTATATTTATGTGCGCGCTGTTCCTTAATCTGTATTATATATACACTTGTATATATATATAGTGGTAGAGGTAATGTCACTGCGTTAGTTAGTACAGTGCCACAAGTCGACATAACAGCAGATATAAGAGATGATCATAGAAAAGCCTTGTCTCTCTGCTGCTTGAAAAAGACTTGACAAATACTGCAGCAAAAGACTATTTGCAACATAACCAACTAAAAAAATTTTTTTTTTAAATCGGTAATCGTTGTGAAGCTTAGAATATCCCTTTAAATATTGATGAGATGGGAATGGCCAAATCAGAGTCATAATGGTGGCTTAAATTGGCAAATGCTGAAATTAATTAATGTATAGGCCTGTTCAGAGTCAGTTCTTGAGTACTCTTGCCAATGGGCTATCTGGATGTAGCCTAGAGAAACGACCTAGTGTCCAAATTGGAAACACATTTCGATATGACGTGTAACTGATTGCACACCTCTTGTTAAACACACCTGAGATATTCTCCTGTGAAACAGAGATAAAGAAAGAGTTAGCATAGTAAACCAGTGCTGTGAAATCTCAAAGTCAAGCCGTGCTGTTTAACTGTTTAGAAACATCTGAATGTCTAGATAATTATTTTTAGTTCCAAATGCAACCATATGCAGTGGCCTTCTCTAGATTTTATGCAATGGAATGAAACATGAAAATCTCCTATAATTTGTGGCATATGTGGCTAGGGCTGCATAAACAAAGTGATTCCACTCCTAAATAACAGTGAATTGAACGGCTAAACTACAGGAGAATGAGCTATACACCAAAACTACTTTAATTAAGCAAACGTTATTTTGGTGCTTAGAGTATCCCTTTAATAGGCATAAGTAAAATATAAAAAAATCCTGGGAAGTTGTGGTGAAACCGACCTCGCCACTGGGCATTGGAGAAGACTGATTGCCAGCCTCCTGCCATGTGACTATGGCCCCTGGGATGTATTGCCCTTTAAAGACATGATTTGGGCATAATGGATTTGTGTTGTGCTGCTGCTGGCCCTTTAAGAACCATCTGGGGACATACTGTGGAGTTACTGGGTGGCCACCATTCCCTGTATCAGAGGCACATGGTGAGAACAATGGATGAAGCACATGTTGAGAACAATGGATGGCGGCCATTTTAACTCACAGACACTGTTTGGACTTTTCAACACTGCCATCTCGCCGGTATTTGGTGCACAGAGACATCGTGCAGTGGTTTTGGACTATACAACAGGGGACACCTTATACAGTAATTGGTTTTCATATAGCCTGCATATGTTCTGTAAAATCTGCATTAAACTGTATCTTCCAAAGTACTGAACGGATCTGGGTGAATTTTGGATATGTGGTTCACCCAGATCCCCCGGTTCCAAGGATATGGGGTTATTGCATGTTTTGGGGTCCATGTGATGTGTTTTATGAACCTGTATTTCTCTGTCTGTGATAATTAGATTACCCTTTGTGTAAGGTAATTGTATCACAGGCAGAGGGGAGGATTTTGTGTGGGAGTGTCTGAGTGTATTGTACGTGTTATTGGTTGTTCTGTAAAACCCTGTGGGCAGTACTAAGTTTGTGGATTGGGAATAAAAGAGGCTGTATGTGCCAGTCCAGAGAGTTCCTGCTTAACCCTCAAAGTGAAGTGTCGTCTCATTATTGGGGGAGGATTTATTGTATGCTGTTCCAGTTTGACTGCTAGGAGTGTAAACCTATTCGCATGGTTTTTCCTATTCAGCTGTATACAACATTCATATGCTTGAGAGCATTCATATGCTCCTACGGTGCGGTGGTTTTGGTGTCTGCTGCAGTGCTTGGAGTCCTCAGGAAGTGCTAGGAGCATCCTTCAACGGAGGTACCCAGTCGGGGTGCCAGGTGATCCGTTACAGAAGTCAATACAGAATCTACTGCTAATTACAAAGTTGTTGATGAATACGCTCAATAGCACTTTACATATAGCAAATAATGCAAACTGGAAGAGAGTCTAAAAAGGCAAAAAAAATTTTTTTAATAAATATGTGACAGATTTTATATTTTATCTCTATTTTATCAAAATAAAAGCATGTTAAGTTGGATAAAAGTCAATGTAACACTAGAGAAATATAGTTGTGCTCAAACATTTGCATGGAGAATTGGTAATATATGTATCATTTTTAACCCCTTAAGGGTCAAACTTCTGGAATAAAAGGGAATCATGACATGTCACACATGTCATGTGTCCTTAAGGGGTTAAAGAAAACATGAGTGAGCAGGCTAAACACATTTCGTTTATTTCTTATGGGATTCATATTCAACTGTAGGTTATAACAGAATGACAAAATCATAAATCAAAACATGGCCACAAAGAAATAAATGAAATGACCTCTGTTCAAAAGTCTGCATACCCTTTGTTCTTAAAGGGACACTGTAGTCACCTGAACAACTTTAGCTTAAAGGGACACTATAGTCACCTGAACAACTTTAGCTTAATGAAGCAGTTTTGGTGTATAGAACATGCCCCTGCAGCCTCACTGCTCAATCCTCTGCCATTTAGGAGTTAAATACCTTTGTTTATGAACCCTAGTCACACCTCCCTGCATGCGACTTGCATAGCCTTCCATAAAGACTTCCGGTAAAGAGAGCCCTATTTAGGCTTTCTTTATTGCAAGTTCTGTTTAATTTAGATTTTTTCGTATCTCCTGCTATGTTAATAGCTTGCTAGACCCTGCCAGAGCCTCCTGTATGTGATTAAAGTTCAATTTAGAGATTGATATACAATTATTTAAGGTAAATTACATCTGTTTGAAAGTGAAACCAGTTTTTTTTGTTTTTTTTTTTATGCAGGCTCTGTCAATCATAGCCAGGGGAGGTGTGGCTAGGGCTGCATAAACAGAAACAAAGTGATTTAACTCCTAAATGACAGTGAATTGAGCAGTAAAATTGCAGGGGAATGATCGATACACTAAAACTGCTTTATTTAGCTAAAGTAATTTAGGTGACTATATTGTTCCTTTAATACTGTTTATTGCCCCCTTTAGCATCAATGACAGCATGCAGTCTTTTGTAATAGTGGTCTATGAGGCCCCTAATTTTTGCAGGTGGTATAGCTTCCTATTTATTTTGAAAAATGCCTCCATGTCATGCAAAATCTTTGGTCGTCTTGCATGAACTGCACGTTTGAGATCTCCCTAGAGTTGCTCGATGATATTAAGGTCAGCAGACTGTGATGGCCACTCCTGAAACTTCACCTTTTTTTCTGCTGTAACCACTGGAGGGCCAACGTGGCCTTGGGCTTAGGGTCATTGTCATGCTGGAAAGTCCACGAGCGTTCCATGTGCAGCCTTCATGCAGAAGAATGCAAATTGTCTGTCAGTATTTTCTGATAACATGCTGCATTCATCTTGCCATCAATTTTCATAAGATTCCCCGTGCCTTTAGAGCTCACACACCCCCCAAAACATCAGTGAGCAGCCACCATGCTTTACAGTGGGGATGGTATTCTTTTCACTATAGGCCCCTCCAAACAATGTTGACCCCTCCATACAAAGTGCTTATTGTTGTTACCATAAATCTCTATTTTGGGCTCATCACTTCACATTACAGTGTGCCAGAAGCTGTAAAGTGTGTCGAGGTGTTGTCGAGCATATTGTAACCGGGCTTTTTTGTGGCCTTGGCGCAGTAAAGGCTTTTTTTCTGGCAACTTGACTATGCAGCTAATTTTTGTTCAAGTATCGTCGTATTGTGCTCCTTAAACACAACCACACTGTCTTTTTCCAGAGCAGCCTGTATTTCTCCTGAGATTACCTGTGGATTTTCTTTCTATCCCAGACAATTCTTTTGGCAGTTGTGGCTGAAATCTTTCTTGGTCTACCTGAACTTGGCTTGGTATCAAGATATCCCCGAATTCTTCTTAATAAGTGATTGAACAGTACTGACTGGCATTTTCAAGGCTTTGGGTATCTTTTTATATCCTTTTCCATATTTATAAAGTTCAATTAACTTGTTATGCGGGTCTTTTTTTCTTTTTTGAATTCTTTATTTTTGGCGTGCAGTGGTGATACAGAAATAAAGAAAGACATTGGTTGTGCATATGTAAATGAAGGGAGACATGTAGATACAACATGTAATGTCTAGCTAAACTGCATTTTTTTTTTTTAAAGCTATATAGCAAGATATGTCAGCAGAGAAATTCTAAAATACATGAGCAAAGGAACAATGTCTGACTTTTCTGACAGGTAGCTTAATACACGAGTTAAGAGTATAGGAGAGTAGAAAGGGCAGAGCGCCCAAGAGAAAAAAAAAATCTGCTTAACAAGTGAGAGGTTAGAGTTTCGCCCTGGGGACCCCCAGACTGATGCAAGAGGTGAGAGATGCCCATCAGGAATAAAAAGTAAAATGAATGAAAAGCAATATAAGTAAAGTAAATCATGTATACGAAAGGAACTTGGTTAGGGAATGATGAACAGTAGCAGCAAGAGTCACTAGTCAGTGGACTTCTTGCAGGGTTACTGGACAGTCCTGCTTTGGTCTGACCTCCGGTGCACTCCACAGCTCCAGTGTCAGCCGGAGAGGTACTCTGGCATCAAGGCAAAACATGCCTTCTGGGTCTCCATCCGAGCAGGACTGCTGTGAGAGCCCTGTCCTCCTGGCGTGCGATGCTCTGCAGCCACTTGTCCAGGCTGTCTCAGCAGGTGCCGCCTTTCGCAGGTACATTTTTCAATAAGAGCCAACTGGGAGGGATGTTCACTCCCCATCCGTAGAACAGTGTCGTGGTTGTCGGTCCAGCGAGTCCAGGAATGCCGTGAGCCTCCACTAGAGCTGGTAAGTAAGCTCTCTGCTGCTTTCTGCTGGACATAAGGTATCCGTCATTTTAGAGTGGTGGTTTCTGTTCAGTGCAGGGTTACAATAGCAATTATGAGGTACAGGAGGGCCCCCAAGGCAAGGACCGGGATCACCCTCGCTGGTCCAAAGAGGGGTGGGGGGAAAGGAAACGGGACCAGGGCCACATCTTGCCAAAAGGTTCAGCTTACAACCATCAGGCAGGATAGCAGGGAGGCGGCCGTCCACCCCACTCACCACCCGACTAGGCCTAAGCTGATGTGTTGCCAAAGTGCCACCGGATGGGCCAGGATTTGTTTTGAGGTCGTAGCTGGTGTATCAGCACCACTATGCATGTAAGACTGCTGCTCTTAGGCGTCAGAAAATCGCTAGTTTTATGCTTTATTTCTATAGCTGATCATCCATGCGATCGTTTAGCTTGGTGGTCCGCCCCGCCCCTGTAATGCAGTTCTTTTGACAGTTCTTTTCTGCTCCCCATGGCTCAGTATCTAGCCTGCTCAGTGTATCCATATAAGAGCTAACAAACTTACTGACTATTTATACACAGACACCAATTGCAATTTAAAAAACCACAGGTGTGGGTAATTAACCTTCAATTGCCATTTTAACCCTGTGTGTGTCACCTTCTGTGTCTGTAACAAGGCCAAACATTCAAGGGTATGTAAACTTTTGATCAGGGCCATTTGGGTGATTTCTGCTACCATTATGATTTTAAAAAGGAGCCAAATAACTATGTGGTTATAAATGGCTTCATATGATCACTATCCTTCATATGATCATTTTTTTGCATGACCAGTCATATTTTCAAAAAGGACTTAACTGGAATCTCGCTGTCTTCCTTCCACCCTGGATCAACCTCTGACATCCAGGACCGTGTGGAAGAGACCTATCCTCCAGCAGAGCGTAACCGGAACAGCTCTTAAAAGAGCTTAGTGATTAGAACCCAGGGGAGTATACAAAGGATAGCAATCCCCAATGTGATTATAGCAGTTCCCCTCCAATCACGAGACAAGACTACGTGTTGAGTGTCAAACAGGAACAGAAGGTTTAATTGATTGGATTTCTATACAGTTTCTCTGAAACTGCTATGTTTATAAAAAAAATGGGTTAATCCTAGAGGGACCTGGCACCCTGACCACTTCATTAAGCTGAAGTGGTCTGGGTGCCTAAAGTGGTCCTTTAAGTGCCGCTGGAGGACCGGCCAGGAACCGTGAGGTTTTCATGCCGAAAATAGTTCCAGGGCATTCGCGGCTAAGTCCCCCTGAAGTCTATGTGCGGTTTGGTCCATGCACTTTGGCTTTATCCGAAGTGCCAATTCAACTTCTTTGAAAGTTTGAAGAACATTGTGCTAAGTCCCAATAGGCACAATTAGGGTCTCTCAGCCAGAATAAATTAAAGGGGCCATAGTCACAGGCTAAAAGGCTGGCAAGTTGTCCCCTCCAAGAACCAGTGGCGAAGTGGCTTTCGTCACAGGTACATATAGCCCATTTATGTTTAGTGGTTACTAAAAGTCTATGTGGAGTAAATAATAAGGTACCTGAGGCCAGTCTCCATTAGCGAGCTGTTTCTCCAGTAATAATTTGATGCCTCTCTCCAAAATAGCCACGTCTGGGAACCTGTTTAACGTAAACATTGAGCACATCAAATTTCCACCAGCTATATATTTTATTCAATACGGTGTGTGCTCTTTGCGTTGTATTGGAAAAAAAACTGTGTTATTTTGCAGACCCTAATGGACAATAACACGCCTTGAGCTAGATAAGGTGAATGCTCCATGGCTAGTTTTGGTAAATACTCCTATGCTGTATAGAAAAATCCCATTATAGTGCCTTGTGTTACAAGATCCCAGGTTAAATAAATGCTTTAATCGAAATGATGTTAAATGCTGAAAAATGATTGCCAACACCCAGATCCTGACAGTAACCAGATCCTTTTGCTTGTGTTACTCAAATTGAGCCACTTATTTCCTTCTCTTCTGGCAGTTGTGCCAGTTCAGATTTTGGATATTCTCTTTAAGGTTACTTCATGGTTATTCTACCTCTATTTGACTGTGGATTTCATAATTGCTGTGTGACTTGTCTTTACTTACAGAAATGCAATAAAACTCTTCCAATAACACTCAAAATTAAGGATTTTGTTTTACTTTGAACAGGGATAAAGATATGAAAGCTAGAGAGATGGAAAGGGATAAACAGAGAACAGAACCATTAAATAGTTACCCCATTTCAACATAGCCCATCCAATGAACACAGGTCTTGTCTTGTGGGTTCCTAACTTTGTGCATTAGATTTGTGTCCCACAACATGCAAATGGCACTGGGGTTTCCTGGGGTTTCAGCTATTACTCTACAAGTTGGGAAGATGATCATACTATTTTTTCCACAGCTAGTGAAGAAGACCTCTGGTTTTGAAAGAAGAAAACACTACAATGACATATTCATTGGTTTGCTAAAGAAGTCTTTTAAGACTCACTTCACCCTGGCCCAGAACAGAGTCAGTCCCGGGTACACCTACCAAATATGGTAAAGAGACATGCTATGTTTGTAAGGATCAGACACATGGGAGAGGGCTGCATTGTCAGAGAACATTAAACTACAATCCTATCCCAAATAGAGAGAGAGGTCAATCAAAAGAGCCAGTCACTGTACCCATACAGGAGGGAAATATTTGGTTTTAATGAAATTTCTCCATTCTCTCAAATCTCCATGCAAAAAGTTTATAGATTTGTCTGTGTGGTTGTGGTTAAGGCTGTACCTGGCACAGATTCACTAAATTCAGTTAATATCTCTGCACCTGAGACCACACAGTACTTATTCATACACACAAAAAGCTGTCACTTGTCCGACTATCATTTTACCATCTCCTTCTCAGCTTCTTATTCGTGATTCTAAGTATGTAATGTAGAGACATCAGCCAACCCGTTCTAAAGAAGGATAGTACACATTGATTTCAGGGCAAGACAGCAATGTTACAATGTACAACCACATGTTATTTGCCCTGATACTAGCAGTAAACCTAAAGTGTGACTATATATAAATGTTATGTGTAACTTCTCTAATCTTTTTTCTGTGATTTGGTTAGTTGTTAGGTGTGGGAATGTGGATTTGATTTTGCTTTGCCAAGAAGCCTATAAGTTGCAAAATCCTTACACTATAGCTAAATTATATAGACCTACCTTACAGCCATTAAACCAAGCAGAGCCCAACATGTATTGTGTATTTGAGAGTTTGCACTCTGAACATATCTTCTCTCTTCGCATGACTCAAAATCTTCTCCCCAGCCTCCATCTTCCATCTGGTGGGAGAGAAGGAAATTGCAGGCATTGATGATTTCTGGGCACCTAGAGAGAGGAAATAAGATATATATATTACTCAATATCTCATACAAACCCTACCCCCTCCCCCCTCCAAAAAAGAACAATGCAAATTTATGCAAATGCTTGATTTGTTTAACATTTTTTTGATCTTGTATATTTTTTTATGTAATCATACATCATAATTGTCAGCACCAGGCCTAATGGGCTCTTATACAGCTCTGAGTGAATATTGAAATATAACTCTGTACTGTTAGCAACTCCTTCCTATGAGTGAATGCATAAAACAATATTTAATCCTAGATTAATAAGGGGATACTGATTGCTCTTTCCACTGGTACAGAAAGGTTTACATTATCTCGTCAGTGATGAAACAGCCACACTATTTATAATGCTCCTATAGGACTCATAAATAGATCTCAAGATTATATGCAGCTCATATTTTATCTGCCACAAATACACTTCTTCAACCTGGTCTATGTGAAATAATTCTCTACTCCAATTTTATCTCTCCAAGTATGCACTGTCCTAGCCTACTTTAAAAAAAAAATAAAAGAATATATATATATACACACACACCTCGAGTCTGATTTGTCTTAAAATATATACTGCTCAAGGCTAATCTGTCTGGAAATATACACAAGATATCATATAGAATAGGGGATACAGTTTATTTCTTGTCTACGTTTTCCTGGACCTATCTTGGAGGTGTGAGACCATGGATTGGAGTTATGGTGCATGGGGTCTGTTAATTGTATGCAATCATCAGGCACCTGCCAACATCATAATAAACCTGTAATTTGCTTTCAGCCAAAAATGTTTGCCTTTTAGCTGAAAGCGAATTAGAGGTTTGCTTTGATGATTGCACACACTCCACAGATCCCATGCACTATAATTCCAATCCGTCTCTCACGTCCAAGATAGAGCCAGGAATAGATACACAAGAAATAAGCAGTATCCCTTCCTATTGTTCTATATATATAGTGGCTTTTTTAGGACATTTTTGGGAAGATTTTAAGAGGAATCTGCCATTCAAGTCCTCATCCACCAAGAAAATATTAAGTAAGTATTATTATAATGTAATGTTTCAAAATCTTATTCTATTGTTGGTGAGGATTTGGTTTAGATTGGAACTATACACAGCACCAATGGGATATTTCTAAAGATATAAACTGCTCCAGTCAGATCTGCCTGGAAGTAGACACTGCTCTAGGCTGATGCATCACCATAGACACTATACACCATGTCTGCCTGACATATTCAAGAATATAGTCTGCTTCTCTCTGAGCATATAGTCTGCTTTTCTCTGAGCATATAGTCTGCTTCTCTGCTTCGATCTGACCTGCTAAAAGAATATGCATTTTTCTTATCTATTAAAAGTATTCACTGTTCCGCTCCACTCCTATGTGATCGTTGTCAAGAATATACAGGGCCCCTGTCTGACCAGTAAGGGAATATATATAGCCCCTATGTCACTAGGTAGTCAATATGCACATCCCCTAGCTCATTATATAATAATTGGCACATGATATAATTGACACAGAATTGACATTAGCCAACCAGAACTCTAGTACGTGGAATTACACTTCTGGCAACAAAGAGGTTAAACTCTGTATGTGCAGCAATGCATACTGAAAAGTTGCACAAACAGACTACAGGTACAATGACACCATCAAATAACTGAAGTGTTCATGGTACTTTTCTAACTCTTATTTTGGTTTAACCCCTTTAACCCCTTAAGGACCAAACTTCTGCAATAAAAGGGAATCATGACATGTCACACATGTCATGTGTCCTTAAGGGGTTAAGGACACATGCCATGTGTGACATGTCATGATTCCCTTTTATTCCAGAAGTTTGTTCCTTAAGGGGTTAAAGGTTGTCTCTGCCTTGTTATTTAACTTCTATAGCTCACTATTACATTAATAAAGCACATAGTTTAAGGCATACAGATCCAGTACTTACCCATCTTTATATGTGTATCCCATGCAAACAAAAGCTTCCAAACCAAACCAGGTACCATATGTAAAACAAACACCCCATGATCTGCATAAAGAATTTAACAAAAACATCCAGTGTGAAAACTAGTGAGCAACCAAAATAAAAAAACTGGCAGAGGACAACTTTATGTACTTACCCCTCCCAAGAACCATCATTGCGCTGCACTTGGCGACAGTAATCTAGCCCACGCTGCAATGTGACTCTGCAAAGCACAAAAAACTTGTGTGGCCAGTTTGTGAGTGGAAATGCATCATGCAAAACAATGTTAATTAATAAGCAGTAACAACCACTTACATGGCAAAAATTCCATGGACATTTTTTATTATTACTTATACTTTGCTTATATATTCTGTAGCTTTGTACAATGGTTGTGAGCATTTATCAGATTCTATGCACTTTGACATGTGTGTCCTGTCTAATTATTTGTTGAATTTCACAGGATATACTAAGAAACATAACCAATACAGCCTTGTTCTGTGGTTTTGTGTTAAAACTCTTTTCAAGCATTTTAACAGATACTTAGGGTCCCCAGGCGCCTGTGGCCCACCCTCTCTATTGCAACTGCAAAAATTATATTTCCACAAAAGCCATGTCAATTTTGGTCAAATTTGGGCTGCATTGATTAGCAGAGTGTGCCAGCTGATGCTTTCAGGGAACCTATACTTCCTATAATTTGGGCATAATTGACATGTTTAATGTGGAAATGCAACTTTAACAGCAGCAATACGGAGAGAAAAGGATTGGGCCATGGTCACCTCCAAGACCCTTCATTCAAGTCAAACTGCTTGAAAGTACTCAGAACCCAGGAATGGCACTAGGAACCTGTTAGCATCATTACCACTACAACAGGCTGTTAACATCATAACCACTACAACATACACAGGAGGAACAGGTAGCATCAAATATAAGATGTCTTCCTTTTTTAAGTTGGACTGTTACTACTCAGATTTTTATTTTTCTCAATTTTTTTTGTAGCTTTCCAGGAATATTCACTTATTAAGTGAGAATTAAAAGTGAATTTGAAAAAAAATCTCAGTCAGCTATGTTTTCATTTCCGTTACTTTGGCCTTAAAGGGACACTATAGTTAACAAAACAAAGTCAGCTTAATGAAGCATTTTTGTGTATAGATCATGCCTCTGAATTCTCACTGCTCAATTCACTGCCATTTAGGAGACAATTTTGTTTCTGTTGCCCTAGCCACAACTCTCCTGACTGTGATTGACACAGCCTGCATGAATAAAAAGGATTTATTTTCAGTCAGATATTAACTAACTGTAAAAGTTTGTATCTCCTGCTCTGTAAATTGAACTTTAATTAAACACAGAAGGCTCCTGCAAGGTCTAGCAAGCTATTAACAGAGCAGGAGATAAGAAATTCTAAATTAAACAAAATTTGCAATAAAGGAAGTGTAAACATTAGATGACTCTTTACAGGAAGTGTTTAGAAAGGCTGTGTAAGTCACATGTAGTGAGGTGTAACTAGGGCTGCATAAACAAAGTGATTTAACTCCCAAATGGCAGAGAATTGAGCAGTGAGATTGCAGGGGAGTGATCTATACACCAAAACTGCTTCATCAAGTTAAAGCTTTATTGGTGACTATAATTCCCTTTAGACTTGAAATTAACTTAGAATTTTCACTTTGTGAGTAACCCTGTGCATTTTTCTAATCTTTCATTTACATGGCTTGTCCACTGGTAAGTATGTTTTCTACTTATCTATACAGCACTGTTCATCACAGTAAATGCTTAAAAATGATTGAGTGGTTTAAGGAATTTAGAAACAATCACTTTAGGAAGGGAAAAGTGAGAATGGGAACTGTTGTTACGTGGCTATTCTTTATATCCTAGAACAGGGGTTACCAACTCAGTCCTCAAGTATCCCCTACCGGTCCAGGATTTAGGGATTTTTCTTAAAACACCTTACACACCACTGGGTAATCCCTAAATCCTGAACTGTTAGTGGTACTAGAGGACTGGGCTGGGAACCACTGACTTAGAACACAGAGACTCTACAAATGAGATTCCAGCACACGTTTGTATAAATTCACAATTTCGGCTTAGCTAATGCAATTCTAATAATGAAGAAAATTATGTGGGCAACTGAGACCACTGAGGCCTATACCATTTTATTAGACCACCATTAGAAATGAAGGTTTTTTGGATATACCCTAACAAAAGCCTAAAACACTCTTGTGTGACTCAGGCACCCCTGCATTTATTCCTGAGATGAGATGAATACATATGTCAGAAAGAGTTACAGTACAATTATATATTCAGGTATTTTTGGAATAATACAAAACCTTATTTCATGCGTTCTGTGGTCTGGATCCCAGTCATGAAAAAGTTTTAATGCCTGCATTACAGAACATGTGCACTCCACACATGTGTAATCAATCATGATGTCCCCTGAAATGAAACAAAAAATATACCAAAATCAGTTTGACAAAAAGAAACACCTGTGAATCTGTGGTACATTTCATGATTTTATATTCAATTTCTTACTTTTCAGTCACTTACCAAACACCTCCGAAGGATTCAGCAATTCCAGCAAACGTCCACCTCGCTTTGTTTCATACGTAGCAAAGCCATTATCTGGATTCCTCATACTGAGCAACTGTGAGATGGATTAAAAGTCAGTTGTAGTCACAGTCAGAAATACAAAAAAACAAACATGAGGTGAGACATGCACTAACCACATTGACGGCATCATATAGCCTATCCCGAGGGATAACATCTGTCAGAAAGGAGCACTGTTCCTGAAGTAACATCACAGATTTTAGTCCTTCAGCTGTACAGTCAGACACTGTCCAACCACAGTCACGGGTGCTAAATGGGAAACCGCCCTGCAACACAAAACACATTACAGTGTGAAGAGGAGAGAAAATTGTACAATTAAAAAAAAAAAAAAAAAGTCAGTGTTATTCACGAAATGCCGAATTTTCACAGAATAAATCCGAATAGCAAAACAGAGAGTCTTAAAACATATAATAATTTTTCAAGATGAGCTATTTTTGTCTAATTTTTTTACATTTGAATTAGGAAATATTTGGAGTTAAGCGAATAACCCTAAATCTGACAAGGAGAGAAAACTGTACAATAGGACACAGTGTGACAAAGAGGAGAAACTGTGCAATAGGACACAGTGTGACAAAGAGAAAACTGTGCAATAGGACACAGTGTGACAAGAGGGAAAACTGTGCAATAGGACACAGTGTGACAAAGAAGGGAAACTTTGCAATAGGACACAGTGTGACAAAGAAAACTGTACGATAGGACACAGTGTGACAAAGAAAACTGTACAATAGGACACAGTGTGACAAAGAGGGAAAACTGTACAATCGGACACAGGATGACAAAGAGAAAGCTGTACAATACGACAGCGTGACAAAGAGAGAAAACAGTACAATACGACACCGTGTGACAAAGAGAAAACTGTACACTATATTACAAGCAATGGACAGATATTAGAGATGAAATGGTTCCTGCTCACACAATAACAGTCATGGTAAAAACACAAGACAAACACATTATAAAAAAACAGAAAGCAAAAGAGACAAGACCGATGTAAATGCCGGACATAGTGTCTATGTGATTGGCCTTTGAACATAGCCTAGGTGTGTCAAATGAAAATTTAATATGTAGAGACCAGACATGGTAGAGAACTGAGCCAGTATTGTTATTTAGAGTCATATTGTGCTTCTTTTCTGGGGCCCTGTGGGACCATTTCTCTGACTGCATCCTATTAAGAGAGTTAAATGTAACATTATGAACTAATTAGCAGCTCTCCCATTGATATCTGTAGGACAAACACTATACTTTTAATGGATGTATATTCACTCCTGATAATAGATTCTATCCCTGCATGTGACAGGGTGACCAGGGTAGATCCCCATCTGTCGTTGAACTATTACTTGGGTGATATGTACTTGTCCTTTTACAGCAGTAAGAAAAATTTATTCAGCTGCCATGAGAAGTGACTTTACACAGTTCACAATTAAGCACAAATGAACAGAAGAAATATAGTCCAGTTCATGAAACAAGCTATAACTTGTATATATCCGCCATTTAAATATGCACAATGGGTTTACACATGCACTGGTAACTAACTAGTATTTTGAACTTCCATCCAACTGGAAATATCCCTGCAAGAAGAAAACATTACCTTGTTCATTTGTCTGTAATACTTCTGGTAATCAGGAGGATTGTCTGGTATCTGTAATATGTAAACACAGCAATTAAATTACATCCATGCCATATACAGTATTGTAAGACTAAGATCTACATTCCTAGTCAATCTCAGCATTCCACTGTGTAGTTTTTCCATTCTTGTTAATTTCCCCCCGACATTCATTCCTCTTTTACAGCACAAGTTAGCCCTTTCTACACATGCTCCGATCTGTACTGAATCCCCCCCACCCTCCCAACACACAATCCCCCACCTACCTCCTTCCATACTCATGTACACTGCTGATTCTCCAATCTCACCCACACAATTGCAGTGCCCATCTTGCCTGCTGACCTGTGTTATACGCAGAAATTCATGAGCTTTCTTCAGACACTTCTGATACTGAACTTTCTTGTGGGCCCCAGCCTGAAAAAATGAAGAATTATGAAGAATGAAGAGTGTAAGAGGAGAATCTTTCAGGGTCTGAATGAATATATTTTGGGCTAAATCATAACTATGAAATAAATAATATTCAGAATCATAACCAAGAGAAAACCCTAAAAAGATAAATATGTATAACAGTGCAATCTCTAAAGTGTAGTGTAATTGTAACAGGTGTGACAAAGAGGGAATGAAAAACAGATACACATACACTTTGTACAAAGTTAATTTATTAACAAGCCTTTATTTATGAGCTGCCAATGACTTTACTCTGACTAGGTACATAAATATAAGTAGTATGTAGCGGATGGCACTGGGCTGTCCTGAAAATTTCGTGTGAATAGCTGCATTCGTATAAACTGTTGGTTGTATATGTGTTTTAAAAGAAATGTATTCCTCTGATTGTTCGGTAGAATCATTCGAATAAACTAAGGGAATGAAACTACCGAACAATCAGACCTCCCCTGTGTGAAGTGTGTCCTCAATTACCCATTGCAACATTGTTGCGAACAGGTAATTGACAAGTTAAGTAGCCGTCCTTTGTTCTCGGGGGTGGCCGCCATTCGACAAACGAACACTTTGCGGCGGCCATTTTAAAACTCCCGAACAGCGTTGTTTTGCCGTCGAGTGTCTGGAACTCAAATCGGACACTCGACTAAGCGAACACCGCTGAAACCTCCACAAGCCCGGTCCGTTCGGTTCCTAACTACCGAACGGCCCCTCGTTCGGTAGACAGAAAGAACCGAACAAGGGGATTCAGGCGAACCCTCCCTAGCCTCTATAGCTAGAGGTTTTCGTGCTATTCATTCCCTGACTCCAGGACCGACCGCAGGGCCCATTCACATGGAACCGCATTCGGCTGTTTCAGTGCGGTCGGTCATTTTATTTCCTCCATAAATTTCCCGAACCCCTGGTCTGATCTGGGTGATTTTTGGATATGTTGTTCGCCCAGATCAGAGCTACCAGGGGATGTATGATTTAAAGGGGGTACCCCTACGTTTAGGGGTACACCCAGAAATGGGGGGAATTGCTGGACTGGATATGCAGGCTGAGGGGAGGAGATGTGTGGGAGGTTACCAGGACAGGATTGGCTACTGTACTAATGATTGTAAATCCCTCCCTTGCATGGGAGCATGCTTTAAAAGGCCAGTGTGGATTAAAGATTTCAGTTCTGCTCCTGAAACTGTGTGTCGTCCAGTTATTGGGATTGCTGTGGGGATACTGCTGTTATTTTGCCTGTTGGACACCTTGCCTGTGGATTGCCTGTGGATTTACAATTTACTTGTTCCTGAGCCTCACTTGGATTATAAGCGGAGATAACCTGGGGAATATTGCATCTCTGCTACATAGTAAAAAAAAACTAACATTTTTAGGTTAGAGGGGCACTTTAGTGACACATGAGTCACTTGCATGGCCGGCGCTTCCTGTAAGGTGACCTAGGCAGCTGCCTAGGGCGCCACTTAGGAGGGGTTTCCTCATTGCCGACCCTTCTAATGCTGCAGCTGACTGAGCGCTCTATAGAGAGCCATAGGCGGCTGCAGCACTGCCTCTCTCCCCTTCCCTGTGTAGCTTGGCCAAGCTCATCTCCGGTCCGCAGGAGTACAGCTCGACCACACTACACAGGGAATAGGAGGAGAACAGGGGGATGGGAGAATGTGGGAGGGAGGGTGAGACCACTAAGGGAGGGAGAGGGTGGCAAAGACCACTAAAGGAGGGGTTAGGAGAACGTGGGAGAGTGAGGAGAACATGGTGGGGGGGAGGGGAGAGTCCACTAAGGAAGGGGGGTGGTGAGGAGAACATGGAAGGGAGGGTGAGGAGAATGGGGGAATAGGGTAGAGACCACTAAGGGACAGGGAAGGAGAGACCACTAAGGGGCAGGAGAGAGCTCGAAGGGACCGAAGGGAGAGCTCTTAAGGACATGGAGCTCTTTCACACTACGCGCACACACACACAATGCATCCCTACACACACACACACAAAAAAAAACACAACATGCTTCCCTTACACACAGAGAAACACACAATGCATCTCTTACACACACTCAATGCACCCCTTACAGACACACACACACACTGCATCTCTTACATACACAGAAACACACCTTGCATCCCTTATGCATACAAACACAGATTCACATAATGCATCCATTGCACACAACCAGAAACACACAATACATCCCTTATATACACACACACACACACACACACTGCTTTCTATCCCTTACACAAAAACACACTGCTTCCACTACACACAAACACACTGCATCCCCTACACAAACTGGTATCCCTATACACTACAATCCATAAGTACACCCATTAGATCCACTACATTAACATGTAACACATTCCCTACACACTACACTCCCTGTAAGCAAACTCATGGGTGGAACATGTAAGTGGACTTATGGGTGGGCCTTATGGGTGGGCCTTATGGGCATACTCACTGTCAGGCCCTGGGGCCCAGACCTTGAGCTGTGGAAGAGCCCCCCCCCCCAAAAAAAAAAGACGATCTGCTTCCTGTTCTCCTAGAACATTGAATTTTGTGACCACAGTTACAAACAGCCTCCACAGATCCTGTTCTACACCAGTCCAGTGGAGCCAAACTGCAGCCAGAGCCCATCATCATCCTCATCTGGTTGTAAGTAGGCAATCTAGTATATTATTAGTGATACTAATCTCTAATTTACCTCACACTAAAGGGCCACTATAGACCCCAGAACCACTACAGATTAATGAAGTTGTTCTGGTGTCTATAGCCTGCGCCTGCAGGCTTTGTAATGTAAATACACACTGTGTGCAGCACTGGCGTTAGTTCATATGGGTGGGGCATTGTGATGTCAAATGGGGCAAATTTTCTTTTGCCTAGGCTGGCAAAAATCCTTGTACTGGCCCTTGTCACTTCATTGTAGTATGTGCAGTATTAAAATGATCCCTTTGAGAAACCAGAAAGCATGCTTGTTTGTAGGGATCGACCGATTATCGGTCTGGCCGATATTATCGGCCGATATTTGGTATTTTCGGCAATATCGGTATCGGCCAATTCAGATACCGATATTGCCGATAATATATAACAGGACCGCCGGGCCCATTAGAAGCCCGGCGGTCCTGTGGGGGCCAGCCGCAAGCGCTGACTTACCTTGCATGCAGCTCCCTGTGTAAATCTCGCGAGACCCGCGGCCGCAGAGCGTTGCCACGGGTTACCATGGCAACGCTCCGCGCGGCACTAAGAGCCGCGAGATTTACACAGGGAGCTGTAGGAGCTGCTTGCAAGGTAAGTCAGTGCTTGCTGCTGCTGAGCCACCACTGTACTTAACAAGCCACTGGACCACCAGGGGATACTATATCCCCCTCCCTGGTAAAAAGCAGGGAGGGGGGACTAAACAAAACAAACCCAAACATTTAAATATTAAAAAAAAATATTAAAATAAAAAAATTACACAAATTACATCACTACACACACACACTGCACACATACTGCATTACATACACACTACACAAACTACACAAACACACACTGGGGGGAGACTAAACAAAAAAAAAACATTTAAATATTAAAAAAATATTAAAATAAAAAATTACACAAATTACATCACTACACACACACACTGCACACATACTGCATTACATACACACTACACAAACACACACTACACAAACACACACTGGGGGGGGGACTAAACAAAAAAAAACATTTAAATATAAAAAAAATTAAAATAAAAAATTACACAAATTACATCACTACACAAACACACACACACAAACACACACTGCACACATACTGCATTACATACACACACACTGCATTACATACACACTACACAGGCACACACACTGCATTACATACACACACTACACAGACAGACACTACACACACACCACAAACACACACTGCACACACTACACTGCACACACACTGCATTACATACACACTACACAAACACAGTACACATACTGCATTACATACACACACACTGCATTACATACACACACACTGCATTACATACACACTACACAGACACACACACTGCATTACATACACACTACACAAACACACTACATAAACACACTACACAAACACACACTGCATTACATACATACACACTACACAAACACACACACACTGCATTACATACACACACAAAAACACACTGCATTATACACACACACTACGTAAACACACTGCATTATATACACACTACACACACTGCATTATATACACACTACATTCATTATACACACACTACACAAATACACACACCACTACACACACACACAGTTCCCCTGTCTAAACACACTTCATCCACTACATGTGGCATGTATATTTTGTGCATTTACCTTTCGAATTAGTTTATTTATTCAAAATAGTAAATGTACAGAATATCGGCAAGATATCGGCTATCGGCCTGAAAGTTCGCAGATTATCGGTATCGGTATCGGCTCTAAAAAATCAATATCGGTCGATCCCTACTTGTTTGCAACATTATACAAAAAATGCATGTTTACTTCTACAGTTTTTTTTTGTTTTGTTTTTTAGTACAATGCAGTGCCTAGGGAAATACATAAACATACAAATGCAGTTTCTAAATTATTATTTTTTTTAAATCTTATGCACACAGCTGAAACCAGATTTACCTCTAGAAATGCCTGGATAGCAAATGTGGTGTCCCACAACTGAGAACCATTTGTGCCCTGAAAGAATATGGAAATCATATTATAGGGTGAAAAAAGCATTGGCATAGACAGTGTACATAGTACTGAGATTATGTGAATGCAATACCTGCATCTTCATCCCATCCAATCCCAGCCTGGAAAAAGATGAGACGTTCAAATTTAAGAAGGAAAAATATTCAGAAGAAATGGTGATCAGTAATCAAAATTAATAGCATTAGGTGGGATGACAGCTATTTGTGTACAGAATGGCCTCATGACAGTAAGAGACAGTGAAAACATTATAGATCGGGGTAGGCCCAGAAGTATGTTCCCAATGTCTGCAAACTACAACTTCCAGGATGCTTTGTCAATCTTATTGATTGTAAAGCAACATAGAAGTTATAGTTCTACAACAGCTGAGAATTTACCATTTGGCCACTTGTGTCCTGGTTATCTAAAGCAATGTGACTCACCAAAGATAATCAGAGATACGGTCCACATGCTCCTTAAATACAGAGGATTCAGGGCCATCCACATGCCAACGGACGAGCATATTAATCACCTTGGGAATCTAAAGGAAAGAAAATGTATAAGCTCTGATCTCATTCAAAACACCCACATGCCAATACTTCCTACTGGATTCTCACCGGACCGATGCTGATACATTTGGTGAACCTGTCATCAGCCTTAATGTGGTCATACAGCTCATTTACTGCCTGGCGCCGTAGGAAAGTGAGATGATATGATTCATATAGGTTCAGAAAAACTGTGAACAGAACACAGACATTTATGAGGAAGAAGGAGAAGAGAACTGTGGATGGACAGCAGGAGGAAAAGTGGTAATAGAAAGAGGAAAATAATCCTGAAATGGGTAGCGAAAAAGTACAAAACTGGCCATAAAACACACTTAATACAATGTGAAAGATGCATAAAAACAGACGGAGAAAAGCAAACAATTTATAGGATAATGATCCAAAATACCATCACCATTATAAACACATGTTCCATGGAGATTTCTTAATTTTAAGAACAAATCATCATCTTTAACAATTCAAACTTTGAAGCAAAGTGCAACATTTGGATCAACCAATATGGAAACCAATAGTGTTTCTGCTGACTGATCTGTTTAGCAATTTAATCCAATTTAAATGCATAGAAATAGAACTGATCTCAGGTGTACACACATGGTGACATTGAACTCATAAAGAAACACTGACAATGCAAACACAGAAGATCTGATATACAGTTACACTGCACGCAATATACACAGAGACAAGTTTATTAAGCACTCACAACAGTTCTACGCAAAAACACCAGTATTGCACAAACTATATACCTGTATATTCTGACATTAGCAGTCATAATCAGAATGTGACACTATAAATCATTTTGAAGTTTTTATATTTAAGGGACACTCCAGATCACTCAAACTCTTCAACTTGCTGAAGTGCTTTATGTATGAAGAATGTGTCCGCTTTCTCATTTTACAATACGTCCAGATTTCAATAGAAATTAGAACTTTTATAAATTGACCTTGTTACACCCTCTGGCTGTCAGATAACTGATATTATTACTTACTGGTTTGTTTAGTTCAGTGGAGCTAAACTCAAGATGCATGCAATGGTTCAGAGCACCAGTCATGAAAATACTTCTCATTGAGCTGCATTGTATTTTGATAGCCACAAATGGTCTCTGGTGGGTTTAAAGGAGAAGTTCCGCTTCAAAAAAACAGATCTGCAGCTTTTGTAATAGGTTTAGAATAGAATATCCCTTATGAAGAAAAGCATAATTAAATGCATTCATGTATTCATTTGGGGTTTATCTACCAAGTAGATATTTCTTGTATTTGAGCAGCGGATTGTCCCCTTTTATTACTACTTTGTTTTAATTCCCAATTATATATAAGAAAAAAATAGGGACTTTAAACTTCAGTTGCTAAGCTAATGTATCCACTGTCTGTCAGTTAAAAGAATCCCACAAAAGGATAAACTGCAGACATCATAAACAGAGGAGAACAAAATGGTGGCATACGAATATTGAGATCAAATGCAAGATATAAAGATAACGCAAATAAATGCAAAATGCGAGCAATCAATGCCCAGATTAATTTTTCTGGGATTTAATGACACTGGTGTAGATGTAGAACTTTTGGATCAACAGCAAAAAACAAATGTGAGGAAGGCTGAACTTGATGGACGCAAGTCTCTTTTCAGCTATGTAACTATGTAACTATGTAACTATGGTAGAAATAGGTTCAACAGGGGATAATGCCACCTAGGACTTCTGGTAGATCCATCTTGTTTAGGGACTCAAATAAGGACACATTTTTGTTCAGTTATGAGGTCTGGTTAGTTTAAATTTCAGAACACTCTTGGGTTTTCTTTTTTTTTCCTTCTTTTTTTTTCCTTCTTTTTTTTGACAGAGACCAATCGTTTAGTCTAATTGGAAATCACGTTACAAAGTCTTCTAGAAAGCTGTGTTTTGCTAACAGATGCATTGCAAATGAAGCTCTGCTTAAGTCATAAAAGCCTTATCTCTTTAAGTACGCTGCTGCTGTCATGTTGTCCAAATATATTTTGACTGTTAAAAATGTAGAATTTGTTCTGATTGAGGCAGACTGCAATGCAAACTCTGTACATGTGTCCACTGCAAACATTTATTTCTGGCCACCAGATCAACAATCTGGAAGGGCTTACCTTGGTTGGAGTCTGTAGTGCAGATAATCACAGCCCATGGTAACCAGGTAAGAAGCTACCTGGGCTGTGAATCTGTGCACGGGGGCTTGCTAGGAACAATAACCGGGTTTGTAAAAACAGACAAGGGCAAATCCAGGAGAGTACTCAGGCACAGTTCCAAAGGTGAGTTCAGGGCGCAAACAGACAATAACGAAAAATCCAAAAGCAGGGGTAACAAGCAAAGTCAGTCTGGAAATCAAGGGGAAAAATGGGCCACAGCTACAGGAAACAATGAACTAACCATGCCCTCAGAGAGAGACAGTGTTATATACCTGAATAATGAGCAGCTAATTTGCAAGTTGTCTCAGGTGGACTTAAAGTGACAGGTAGTAGCCACAGGAGATGCCCAGCCCCGTAGTGCTGCAGACAGGGCAAGGTAAACAGGGCTAGAACCACACTAATAGAATAAGTTCAGCAGTGGCTCAGAAGCAGGAAATCAGGCTTAGAATACTGAAGGGCCCATGATCAAATCCACTGTAAGACACATGTGGGGTGGTCAAGTCTAGCTGTCTGGATGACACAGGGAGAATTGTGACACAGTCAGCCTTGCTATCAATATGCAGAACACACTTGTGTTTGAAGGTTCTTTGGGAATGATAAGAAGGGTCGCTAAGCTTTTATAAATTCTTCTTTTGAGTTTCAGTAAGCTACCTGTTCAGATACAGCAAGGAGAAGACAACTATGTAGTTGTAGAAAAATTAGACTATATGCAGATAGCTGTACATAACACAATGTTCACCTAGAGAAAAATAAGCACAAGTCATACCAAACAAGTTACAAAGCAGTACCTTACCAGTGATAATGTCAAGCATTGCACTGTGAGGTGTGCGCATATCACAAGAAACGACATTGTTCTTCTGAGCAGGCCAGTTAATACGGCTGTAGTCTTCTAGATATAACTCCTACAGGAGAGAAACCTATGAGATCTGTTTTCACAATAACGAGTCAAACCAAATGTGTTTAATGCTCAGCTCCCTACCTGTCTCAGGCTACGGATCAGATCATCTTCACGAGCACAAAGACGGGTGGCGTAGCAATAACTCATAGGCAAATAAACCTGTCTGCAGTGACACCAGATGGTGCTGGGGTGAGCAGGAAACCATCTTGGCAAAAGCCTAAAACACAGACAGTAAGTAAGCATTGAGAGAAGGTAATAACCAAGATGGAGCCAGACAGAGTTTAGAGAAGAACAAGTGATGGTAGAAGAACAAAGTAAAACGGCCAGGTTAGCACAATAAAAAGAAGAGAGATGTAGAACACTGATTTAGACAGAAAAAAAAAAAGTGTACCACATCTCTGGGAACACAGTGTTCATTCCAGCCCAGCTGTATACATTAAGTATGGACAGCCAGAACTTCCCCCATGAAGGAATACCAATAGCACCACCTGCAAGATTAAAAATACATAAAGCTCGGGTTTAAAACGGAGAACAATGGAGAAAGAAGGAAAGAGAGGAAAGGAGATGTACTGAACAAATATGTTATATTTTTACTCTTAGTGGTGGCTAAAAGGTTTATAACTAGGCATAAACTGCTACTGGGGTACTGAGCATATACATTAACATTTACAACTAACCCTTGCTGTGTAGGTTGTTCCGTGCTCTTGTCACATCTGGATCATCTTGGGACACCCCAAGGAGACGCAGTGACGTATAGTTCATAGCAGTGCCAAAAACTGTGCTCTTATCCTCAACGTGTCTAGGAAAGAGAGGACAGTGAGATCAAAACAGCACTCGCAGAGACCCTCCTATTGTGTACGCATTAATGGAACACTCCAAGCACCTAAACATTATGGTATTCTGTAGTAGATATGGTGCTAGGACTATATTCGACTGTTTTGACTACTTATCTGGGGTCTGTCACCCACTTCTCCGTACCTCCACTATTTCCAACAAAAAGCCGAAAGCTCTAAATAAGAGCTCCCATTAGCAATCCTCAGCAGTCCAAGGCTAGCATACTGTCTGAAACTGTCAAGTGATGGCTCTCAGCCAGTGAACTAAAGCCCTGCACTACCGGGCTTAACTTAGGAAGAGAGTTTCTGGCTAGTGTATGCAGGCAGCAGTGTCTAACAGATCTCAGGTAAGCAATCAAACCATTCTAAAACTGTAACACAAGCATGTCAAACTCAAAGTCTGGATTGGGCCACATAAACAAGGTTTAAGTTTATGTGGGCCGCAAAAAAAATACTTTCAACTTAGGTTTATTTTAAAAAGTACAGTATAAACCGCCCCCCCCAGCATCCCCCTCTACGAAACCACAGCACTCCCCTCTACTAAATCACAGCCACCCCTATACTAAACCACAGCACCCCACTCTACCACCCAATCTGATCCTTCCGCTGACACACACATATATTCACTGACAGACACACATACAGACACACACATACTCACTGACAGAGACACACACACACTCACACACACTGACAGACACATATATACAGACACACACACATACTCACTGACAGACACACACACACACATACACACACACTCACTGACAGACAGACACACACATACACAGACACACACATACTCACTGACAGACACACACACATTCACTGACAGACAGACACACTGACAGACAGACACACATACTCACAGACACACACAGACACAGACACACACACACTCACTGACAGACAGACACACACATACTTTTCTTTATTGTTCCATACCTTTTGGAGCCGATGTGGGGTCCTTCCTGCTCCTCACTGCTCCCTCGCGCTGTTTAGTGATGACGGGTGCAGGAATATAAACACAGAGCTCCCTCGCTGCATCCACCGTCCCCTCCTCCCCGGCCTCGCCGGGCCGCAAAGATGGTTCACTGGGCTGTGAGTTTGACATGCTTCGTATAACAGTTAGGGTGCTTGGAATGTTTTTTTATTAGCTTATTGTGAAGAAAATAGACTGGATTTTGTTTATTTTGAGTTTTATTGGTTCGGTAGATTAAACTACCAAACACCAACCACCCTCCTGGCTCATTAACTACAAAGGGAACCGTTAATTGAGCGCTCTCTATGGTTGGCCACCGTTAGCATAGTCGAACGCCACGTGGAGGAGAAAATGGCGGCCATCTTGCTTGCACGAAAGGAGGCAGTGGGTCTTGGTCGTCGAGTTTCTGGAACTAAAATCGGACAATTGACTCCCCGAACACAGCTGAAATCATACGAACGCCTGCTTCCTTTTGTTGCCGAACAGCTAGGAGAGCGCCTCGGTAGTGCGGTTCCCACGAACAAGGAGAACAATCGCTCCTATGAGTGTTCATGCTTTATTTCGTTTTTATGACTTTTTTCAAAATTGACCAACCGCACTGAATTCATGGAACTGTTTTGGGCAGGAGCCTCGTGTGCGGTCGGTGAACTAAGACTTCCACACTTTTCGAAAAACCCTGAACTGTTCTGTGTGAAATTTGAATATGTTGGTCTCCCAGATCGGGGCTATCAGGGAATATGCCATTTGTGGGAATACCATGTATTTAAAGGGGTGTTCCAAGATTTGGGGAAATTGTGTGTCCTTTTCCTGGAGATAACTGGGTTATCCCTTAGCTTAACTAATTATCTCCCAGGCAGAGAGGGAGTGTTTTACTGTAATTAAAGGACCACTATAGTGCCAGGAAAACATACTCGTTTTCCTGGAACTATAGTGCCTTGAGGGTGCCCCCACCCTCAGGGACCCCCTCCCGCCGGGCTCTGGGGAGAGGAAGGGGTTAAACACTTACCTTTCTGATTTTCACAGTGAGAAGCATGCAAACGCCTCCAGCGGCTGTCAATGAGACAGCCACTAGAGGCTTTAGAGGCTGGATTAACCCGATTATAAACATAGCAGTTTCTCTGAAACTGCTATGTTTATAGAAGAAAGGGTTAATCCTAGAGGGACCTGGCACCCAGACCACTTCATTAAGCTGAAGTGGTCTGGGTGCCTAGAGTGGTCCTTTAAGCATTGTGATTGGTTGTAGCTTTTGTGTACTGTGGGAGGTCCTCCTGCAGGGGGATCTCCATAAAAGCCAGTGTGGCATCAATAAAACATTATTCCTGTTGTACCCTTCATAAAATCTAGGCTCATGCTTGGGTAACTTTTTCTTTGCTGGGGAGATTCGTCTTGGAAGCTCTATTCATCTGATTATTCATCTACACACCCTGGCTGTGGCCATAATCACTCATGCTCAGCAATTGTGGAATGAATAGGCGATCAAAGTACCATAACTACTATGTTTGTAACACTTATATACAGAACGTCTAATTTCTCTAATTCTCTTCTGGGCAGGGAAACCACAAACATATTGTTAGGTTTTTAGCTAAAGGCAAAAACCACTTAAAGGGCATTATAGGGTCTAGACATGTGCAATTCGTTTTGGCCCGAATATGAATTCGGGCTCATTTCGGGCAATTCGGACATTCGGATAATTCTGAATGTCCGAATAGCCGAAGTGCCGAATTGCCGAGGTCCCGAAGTTCCAAAGTGTCGAAGTTCGAAATGCTGAAGTGCCGAAGTGTCAAAGTGCCGAAGTTCCAAAATGCTGAAGTGCCGAAGTTCCGAAGTGTCAAAGCGCCGAAGTTCTGAAGCACAGTATTGCCGAATTGCCGAAATAACCGAATTTCCGAAGTGTCGAATTGCCGAAATTACCAAATTTCCGAAGTGCCGAATTTCGGAATGCCGAGCCGAACCGAACAATTTTCCCATGCACATGCCTAATAGGGTCCAGAACACAAACATGTATTCCTGACCCTATAGTGTTTAAACCCCCATCTAATCCTGTTGGCCCTCCCTTGCCTCTCTAAATATAGTAAAATCTTACTTGTATTCAAGTCTGCAGCTACTGCCTCTGACCGGCCTGCTGTCTGCTGACATCATCAGAAGTGGTGGTCTAAGACAATCACAATGCTTCCCAATAGGATTGGCTAAAACTGTCAAGAAGGCAGATCAGGGGCAAAGCCCGCACACGTCAAACACAGCCCTGGCCAATCAGCATCTCCTCATAGAGATGCATTGAATCAATGCATCTCTATGAGGAAAACTCAGTGTCTGCATGCAGACTTAAGAAATTAACTTAAAATTTTTCAATAAGCAAATGTATGTTTTGCCTAAAGAAATTTATACATGATACAGATCAAGGAGCAGCAGACTTCAATAAATGTAATATTTTACTACATTTAGTGGGAAAGGGTGACCAAGTGGGCTAAATGGTGTTTTTTAACACTATAGGGTGAGAAATAGTTATTTGTGTTCCCGACCCTATAGTGTTACTTTAATTAATGATGAAAGAATTACAGCAAGGCAAAAACAGAACTATAATAATGATTTAATGTAAATGGGATTATTATTTGACTGCGAAATCAATAGAGGGTGACCAAGGGTATTACTCACAGCCCCCATCCTCCATCTGCTAGCTGTACAGAGCGTAAATATCGTATCATCTCCTTCTTTGTAGCATCTGGCAGATGTGTTTGTGTCACATGACATGCAATTAGAAGACCTTAAAAAAACATAACATAATCAGGCACAGGTAAATCACGAGCTGAGCTCTGCTATAAAAGAGGAACCTATACAGATCCTAGATGTGTAAAGGAGGAGAGTATAATTAAAAGAAGAAAAACTACCACAACAAGAGGACAGTCTTAAATTAGAGATGCAAAGGTTTAAAAATAATATCAGGAAGTATTACTTTACTGAGAGGGTAGTGGATGCATGGAATAGCCTTCCAGCTGAAGTGGTAGAGGTTAACACAGTAAAGGAGTTTAAGCATGCGTGGGATAGGCATAAGGCTATCCTAACTATAAGATAAGGCCAGGGAGTAATGAAAGTATTTAGAAAATTGGGCAGACTAGATGGGCTGAATTGTTCTTATCTGCCGTCACATTCTATGTTTCTATGATGCTCATGTTGAAGCCAACGGATTTCAGGATCACTCCAAAAACCATAAGCATTACAGCACTCTGTAGTGGTTATGCTGCCAAGGAATGCCATGGTCCCATGCATTGTAAGTAGTCAAACTGTTTTGGAACAGTTTGCTTTCTTACTTGGGGTCTGCCAGACGTTAATCCTCGCTTCCACTACTTTCGACCAAGAGCTGGCAGCTTCTAAGCAAGAGCTTCTGTTAGCTTTCCTGAGCTAAGCCCTGGCTTCTGGCTCTCTGTCTGAAGTAGTGGAGAAAGGGAGTAGTGCTCAGAAAATCTCACATTGTACTAAAATTGTTTACTTTGTGTCTTATTATCACAGCTGCTTTAGAGGTCAATAACCCTAACAAACCTTGTTAGTCTGCAAAATAAATTTATTACACCTTATTATTTCGGCTTTCAGAACTTGCTTAACTGCTATTACTTTACTGGCAGGTCTACCTTGTACCCCACAGCTTAAGCAACATAAATGGATTATTTCCAATACATATACCGGAAGAAATACAATATATGGTTTAAGTGTATTGTTTAATAGCTCACGTTGCTTGGCAAATAATTTTATGTATATACTTCAGAAATAAGGCTAACTCATTTATTTACTTTGCTGAACACAAAACTCCAAATACTTTTATTTTACCTGGCAAAAGAAAAAGGGGTCCCCCGTAATCACCAGCCCAATGTCCATCCTCAGCTTGTAAGGCTGAGTAAAATTTTAGCCCATTATCGGCTCCATCCTGTGCAGTGTTTGCCTTTGGTAAATCTGGCAGAAATTCACTCTATAAAAAAAAGAAAAAAAAGAAAAGAAAACTTAGAAATTATTCCCTATCTTTTTTTCAAAAAAAATTCTTTATTTTAGCCACAGGTCGACATTTGTTTTCACAGCAAAACACAATTAGTAGACTGGTAGTGATGCAAAAGCAAACATCATAGTAATACCATGTGCATTTGTCAAGCTGTGGGTTTTGTATGAATAAGTGCTTGGTAGTGGCATGCTTAGTGTTAGATGTGTGGCGTTTATAGATAAAATAATGGTGCCAGTATTAACAATAATAATGTGAGAGAAAGATAGCTCATAACTATACTAATACTAAGCTTGTTGGTGGAACTTGCATTGATTGTATGCAATAGGTGCCAGTATGTTTCGTGCACATTCCTAGCCTAAATTACCCAGAGGCATGGGGGGTGGGGAACAAGTGGAGAAATAACAAATCGGTTTGAAAAGGGTTGAGGTAACTATCCTGCTCTATGTGTAAGTGAGGATTTTAACTTTTGCACAATTTGGGGAAGAAGCTTCCCAATTATAGGTGTCCCAAACTGGGCTTGCAAGAGGCAGTCCGGTTTGGGTTCATGTTGTGGCAGAAGTGTCCGAAGTGGACGGTTTGGGTATAACCAGCTGTCGCTGGGTTCCATCTATGTGGTGACTTAGGCGTTGTATTAGGACTGCCATATATGCAAGATGGCCCAAACCACAAAATAGTCCATGCAGTATTTGGCTTTGCATGTCTGATTGAGCCAAGTCACTTAAAGAATGGAAAATTCAGCAATGTCACAGAGAGTACATGGAGTAATCGGCCTAAATTCTTCCATACCATTGTGAGATACTGATAAATAACTACAGTGTCTTCCAGATCTGACAGCAATTTGTGAACTCAAGCTGGGAATTCAATGTTTAATCACAGTTTCTCTGATAATTCCAAATTCCATCATCCAGGTTTGTTACCAATTAAATTCTGATAGTATTCCCCTAAAAGCAATGCAGACTTTTGTTCTTCATGCAAATCATAGTGGCATCTGTGAACCCTCTAGTGAAGCTTGAATCACTGCAATCCACTGCAACCTGTGCTGTAAGCCAAATCCCAGAGTCAGGACAGAAATGCAAGTGTTTTTCGAGCAGCGTCCATGGAAGCAGAAAGGGGAGTGCTTACCCAGTTCTCCATCCATTGTGTGCCCTGCTAGATACTTAGAGCTTTTCATTCAGTTGGTGCAGCATAGTTCCAGAAAGAGTTATACTGTATGTTACAGATAAACATCAGTGGTTTCACATTTGCTACATGGGACAATGCTGCTATAACCTGACTAATGACTACTAAAGAGTTGCAGTACCAACATAAAAAATGTAAATCTAATATAAATACATTGATTGTAGGACACTATTTAAGTGGCACTCCAAGTACCATAACCACTACGGTTCATCATATTTATTAAGTGGACTCCAACCCTTTGGTTTTCAGTCCCTCTGAGCTCTAATTCTAGTCAAGAGCTCTCGTTCAAGACTGAAAAACAGAGAAGTATAGTTTCTGTATCATCAATGATGCTGCACAAGTGGCAAGCTCTAGGTGTCACAGAATTATGTTTTTTGTTATACCACTCCAAAACTTTAGCACACACAAATAAGTCAATCAACCTATGGCACCAAGCTACTCCACTGCAATGAGCTCCATTGGTTATGGTGCTTAGAGTGACCCTTTAAGCTGCACAATTCTCTATTTCTGGTTCCATATAGTTAAATACAGTTTACAGACATTACGTACGTAAAACTGTATATGTAATATATACACAATACACAAGTTGAATATTATCCAGTCTGTGTAAGTCAAACATACCGTATTCAGTCCTAAAGAAAAAGCCTCCAAGACACTAGGCCCTCGGTCCTCACCCTCAACGAATTTCCACGTTTGCCTGCCTTCTGTGCATGTGAGTCGCCATCGTGTAAGGTCTGTGGCTGGAGTAGTTTTGTAAGGGCCACCCCTCCTGCGTAGGCACCTGAGAATAGAAATTACTTAATTCTGATCTTGCTATAAAAGGTATAGATAGCTGTGTTCCAATGATATTAAAGTATATTGTTTACACATGGTAAGCATTACATGGAATGGCCTTTGAACATCTACAGTAAAAGTAATTAGGGTAGAGAGACAGTATTAGAGATGAGGTTTATAAAGGTCATCAAAATAATATTTTTTAAAGAGAATGTCACAAACTAAAATATATTTCATTAATCAAACTGGCATTTACATTATTAGTATGTAACATTAATCAACAGTGTATTTAAGTTATCTGTATCATGTTAAAAGCTTACTATAACCCTTTACTCAATACCCTTGTTTTATCTTTATTATGTCATTTAGGGCACTGTTAATCTAGTCCACCCGCTTATTTAAAGAAACACTCAGGGCACCATAAAAATTGAATTGAGATGAAGTGGTTCCAGGAGGTGCCTGACGTTTCATTGTCATTAGGGGTTAAGGACAGGGAGTCAGAGTGATCCGGTGCTGAAGCACAGACTTTGGGGTTAAACCATTAATGAAGGTTTAACTCCTAATGGTAAGGAAACACCAAGGACCTCTTGGCACCATAATAACTTCATGCTTGAGAGAGGATCCTTTTGGAGCCAAAACATTGTATGGGTCATTTCCAATAAATCTGCCTGAAACCACCCTATAGTTTCTAGTCCGTTTCTTCTTCTTACTTCTGAAACGTAATTACCTGCCTAATCTTTCCTAATGCATCATACAACAGATGGATAGCTAGATAGATAATTAGTGATGTCGAAGAACGGTCCTTTGCTGGACTTGGGCTATCTTTTCTGAAATAATCTTTGACAGAAAATCTTAAGAACTATAGTAAAGGAACTGTTAGAAACCAAAGACTGAAAACTATAGGTTGCCAAAAATAAAATAATTTAAATAGCACTGCACAATACATGATTGCTCAGCGGTAGATATTAAATGTAGTTAATGAAACCATATAAAAAAAAATAAAAATATATATATATATATATATATATATATATATATAGTTCACTGGATCACATGACGATTTGGTGCGCCTATAAATGCACAATTAGAGGCCAGCTCATTAAAATATCAGCCAATGAGAAATTAAAGAGCAGAGGCAAAGAGATATCTAACTTATACATAAGTCTAAATTATCTAAAAATACAAAATAAGTCGAGTCCATCAATGGAAACTACCAAAAAGATCAGTGTAATGGAAAAAGAGATTAATAATCACCTTATGGTAAAAGCAAGTAGAGCCTTAGCAAAATTAAAATGTAACTGGTATTATAAAGGCGACAAGGTAAATGATCTGACCACAAAAAGATTAAAAAACGAGTCATCCATAGATAAGCACACGCACCTGTAACTGTACATTGTTGGATACGGTATATATATATTACTAGAAGGCTTTGCATACAGACCCAGGACTTGCAAGTTCTGAAACATGCTGAAACTGTATATTGAAATGTATTGTGGTATCGCTTCTCTTTTACCCTTTACCCACCTACCCCTCTTCCTTTCTGTACCCCAACTGTTATGAAAAACTCAATAAAAGTACAAATTGAAAAAAAAAGATTAAAAAACGAAAAAGCGGACATGGTTATAACAAAAATAAGAGAAAAGAGGGAATGAATACAATGCCCAGACAAAATTGGGGAGGCATTCACCAATTATTATTGGAATTTATATAATTTACCGACGAATACCTATAGCCCTGCACTAAACGAATATTTCAAGAAATGTAATTTACCTAAGATTACAAGGTTCGATAGATAAAATAAAGCAAAAAAAATCCCAAGGACCTGATGGATTCACTAACTTTTTTAAACTCCTAAAAGAAAATAGTAGCAATGAGCTGACAAAAACTTTTAATGAGATTAAACAGAACGCTAGGGCTCCAGAAGAATTGTTGAGGGCAAACATCATTCCCATTCCCAAACAGAACAAGGACGAACAACTTTTATCTAATTTCAGACCAATTTCTTTATTGAATACCAATATAAAAATATACTCATCTATTCTAAGAATAAAAACTATAATACATGATGTTATAGATAAAGATCAAGTTGGTTTTATACCAGGCAGGTCTGGTGCTGAGAAAAACAGAACTCCCCTGATAATCCTGTCAATTGATACCGAAAAGGCCTTTGACATGATAGGTTGGAATTTTATGTTTAACGCACTAGAGATTTATGGTTTTGGGAAGGGAATTGTGGTGGAACCAGCCTCGCCACTGGGCATTGGAGAAGACTGATTGCCAGCCTCCTGCCCTGTGACTATGGCCCCATGTTGAAATGCTTGATTTTCCCCTGCAAAGACCGGAAAGCCAGGTCATTCGGTACTTTCCCTATTTGAACAGTGATACCCCATATAGCTATGCCATGGAGCCCATTCGTATAACGAAAGACTATGTGAAAGGCTTTGGCTCCAGTTGAACTGTATGTATGTGATATGAGCGCCATTCAGTAATAATGTGCGCTCAGATCTAAGCTATCTGGGGATATGTTGAATGTACAAGTTTTATACAATAGCTGCACAGTTATATATATTTATGTATGTTATTGTCTTTTGCTACCATGTGGCTAATGGAGTTTTGCCTCTGTCCTTGGAGATAACTGGATTACTTCCCAATTATCTCCAGGATAGAAGACTCTGTGGAACCGGTTTTGGGCAGAAAAGCCAGGCTTCATTTGGTCACAAAGGACTTCGATCTAACTTTTGACCCACTGGACCAATTTGTATGATTTTGACGTATGTTTGTATTTGGAGTATGCTGATTCTGAAAATGTAAGTGACTGTGATGCATACTTTTAAAGTTATGAATATTGTGTAAAACTGTGTATTTTCCTGCCTGTGATAATTACATTAACCCATTGTGTAAGGTAATTGTATCACAGGCAGAGGGGAGGATTTTGTGTGGGAGTGTCTGAGTGTATTGTATGTGTTTATTGGTTGTTTTACAAAACCCTGTGGGTGGTACTAATGTGTAAGAATGTGTATATAAGAACAATAAACCCACAGCTCTGGCAGTTATACTTCACCCTCAATTTGGAATGCCGTCTCTTATTGGGGGAATCTGCTACAAGGGATTGCTATGCTTGTCATACTCCCTTGCTAAATCACTACTAAGCTCTTGTAAGAGCTTGTTCCTGCCTTGCTCTCTGAAAGAGTCTACGGTGGTTATGGTGTCTGCTGCAGTGGTTGGCGTCCTCAGGAAGTGCTAGGAGCATCCTTCAACGGAGGTACCCAGTCGGGGTGCCAGGTGATCCGTTACAGGAATGATGAATGCAATTCGGGCATTATATATAAATCCTTCAGTTAGGGTTAGAGGATCGAATTTCTTTTCAGAAAGTTTTCAAATAAACAATGGGACACTCCAGGGATGCCCACTTTCACCTTTATTATACATTTTCGCTTTAGAACCACTTGAGATTAGTATCAGAGCAAACCACCACATTAAGGGTTTTCATACAGATAACAGTGAAAGCAAATTAAACTTATATGCTGATGATTTACTATTAACTTTAGAAGATCCTGAAGTTTTATTGAAAGCCTTAATGGTGGAAGTATACATGGAAAAATCGGGACTGATTTGGGCCCAATATATTAAATTTTGGGGTATAAATATCACTGCTTCTTTGAGTTCCTTAGTAGAAAATAACTACCTTCTCTTATTACAACAAGCAAACAAAAAATTAATGAATTGGAAAAAAATAATTTTTCTTGGTGGGGAAGAATAAACTTAATGCGTGCATATATATTACCAAGTTGGAACTATTTCTTTAGATTAATACCATTAAAATGCTCATTGGCTAAAAATAATACATTCTTTATTTTTAAAATGTATATGGTCTGGGAAGAAACCCAGGATAAAATGGAAATTATTATCCATAAAAAGCAAACAAGGCGGCATGGGTATGCCAGATATCTTTAAATACTATAAAGCAAGCCCACTCATGCAAAACGAGAAATGGTTTTTGATAGAACAAGATTTATCTTCTAATAAGAACTTACCGTAACTGCTTTATTCTGGCCATTGGGAGTATGTAGGGAATGACAAAAAAACTATTTAGAGTTCTTTACCATTAAAAATTCTTGAAGGTAACATCGAAAATATTAAAAGATATAATAAATGTGGATAAGATCAAATTGTTCTCTAACCTGGTTACTGAAAATAATCTACCAGGGAGAGAGCTATTTAATTACTTAAGAATAAGTGGTTTAATTTCCAAGTTTTTACTTAGCACTCCTACAGAGGCAGTGGAACAGCTAGAATTGCTATATAATCAAGCTAAAGGATCCCTATAGGGTCAGGAACACAAAACCACCATCAAGCCCCACTAGGCCCATCATGCCTCCATAAATATAGCAAAATCTTACTGTATTCAAGCCTGAAGATGTAACTCTGCATGCTGTTTGCCTCAGAAAAACAAGCAGTCTGCTGACATCATCAGAAGTGGTAGCCTGATACAATCACAGTGCTTCTTCATAGGATTGGCTGAGACGAACAAGGAGGCAGATCAGGGGCAGAGCCAGCATGATTCAAACACAGCCCTGGCCAATCAGCATCTCCTCATAGAGATGAATTGAATCAATAAATCTCTATGAGGAAAGTGCAGTGTCTGCATGCAGAGGGTGGAGACACTGACTGTTTGGATGCATTTTAGGCAGCCATGACCCAGGAAGGATCTCTAACAGCCATCTGAGGAGTGGCTAGTGAAGTTATCACTAGCCTGTAATGTAAACACTGCATTTTCTCTGAAAATACAGTGTTTATTGCAAAAAGCCTGAAGGTAATGATTCTACTCACCAGAACAAATTCAATAAGCTGTAGTTGTTCTGGTGACTATAGTGCCCCTTTAACTTTAAAGGATATATTTCTAAATGTGTAAAAAATACATTCGAAAATGAGTGAAGACATTAACTGTAATGCAAAAAAGAAAACTGGAACGAGATCTAGGTATAGAATTACAATATCAAGATTGGACGTCCTCATTAATATTAACATACAAACATATTCATGCCTTGAATTTAAGAGAAGTACAATATAAAATCCATAATGGATAGTATTAAGTACCATGCACATTAGTTAAATTAAAGAACTGTAAAAATCCAGATACAAATTGTTGGAGATGTGGAATGGAACTGGGTAAATTTTTCCATATATGGAAATGTGCTCCACCTGCTATCTCTCAGGGACGCCTGTTTGTTTGTTTTTGTCTGTCTGGTTGTGATTATAAGGTTACAAATGCAATATATAAACACTAGATATGTATTGTAATATTGTTATGTCATATTTTTTTTTTTAAATAAAGTAATTATATAAAAAGAAAAAAGAAAACTATAGATTGCCAAAAATAAATAAATTAAATAGCACTGCACAATACATGATTGCTCAGCGGTGGATATTAAATTGAGTTAATAAAACCATATAAAAAAAAAAATATATATATATATATATATACACACTGAACAAAATTACAAACGCAACACTTTTGTTTTTGCCCCATGAGCTGAACTCAAAGATCTAAGGCCTATTTCTCTCAAATATTGTTCACAAATCTGTGTTCGTGAGCACTTCTCCTTTACCAAGATAATCCATCCACCCAGGGCCGGACTGGGAAAAAAATTAGGCCCGGGCATTTTTCAATTAGAGCGGCCCCCCAAAAAGGGGGCGGGGCCAGAGAGGGTTTGTTTTGTCATCACTAATGACAAGCACGCCCCTTCTCAAAGTGAGCATGTTGGTTCAATGCGCAGAGCCCCGCTGAAGAGCTCTGGCATTAGAAAAAGGCCCTGTATTTGTTCTGCGCAGCGCAAGCAAATGTAATAACATGCTTGCACTGTGTTTGCTTTTAAATTGTCTCTGGTGTCTCCACAAGTGGGATACCAGAGGACAAAAGGGCCAGGAAAGTGTATGGTGCATGTGTTTGGCGCATGCTTGTGGGATTGCCTGTGTGTAGAGTGTGGTGTGGTATTGTGTAAATAGGTGTAATATGTGTGGTGTAATATGTGTGGCTAGGGGCTGTAGAGAGTGCGTGTATAGGGGCATAGTGTTATAGGGGATGCAGCGAGTGTGTGCATACGGGCAGTAGTGTGTGTGTATAGGTGATGTAGTGTGTTTGGGGTTGTAGAGAGGGTGTGTTTAGAGAATGTTGTATGTTTTTCCTTACAAGGAATGTAGTGTGTGTGTAGGTGGTGCAGTGTGTGTGTGTAAGAGATCTAGTGTGTAAAGCAGTGGCGGATCCAGAGCCTGATCTCGGGAGGGGCACTTGTAGATTATTTAAAGAAATAATCCAGACACAATAACTACTACAGCTCAGTGTAGTGGTTATGGTGTCAATAGTGCCGGGACCCCCTCCTAGAGTGAGTAGTCAAACCGTTTAAGAACAGTTTGACAACTTACCTGAGGTCTGCTGGGAAATGGGGCGGTAGTAGGGCATAGGAGCAGTGGTGTGTGTGAGTGGTGCAATGTGTAAGGGGTGCAGTGTGTGTGAGGGGGACAGTGTGTGAGCAGTGTGTGTGTGAGGGGGACAGTGTGTGAGCAGTGTGTGTGTGTGAGTGAAGGTTGTAGTGTGTGAGTAGGGGGGGGCAGTGTATGTCAGGGATGCAGTGTATGTGTGGGACAGTATGTGTGTGTAACAGTTGCAGTGTGTGTGTGAATGTGGGCAATGTGTGTGTATGGGGCGGCAGTGTATGGGGGCAGTGTGTGTGTATGCGGGGCAGTATGTGTGTATGAGGGCAGTATGTGTGTATGAGGGCAGTATGTGTGCATGGGGGGGCAGTATGTGTGCATGGGGGGGCAGTATGTGTGCATGGAGGGCAGTATGTGTGCATGTGGGGCAGTATGTGTGTATGGGGGGGCAGTATG
>OW240918.1:64262319-64339981 GCA_933207985.1 Pelobates cultripes | reverse complement strand
GTTCTATCGCCCTCTTGTCTAGGAGGTCGAGTAGTTCCTCGTTGATCAACATGCCATCGTGCCGAGAGAGGTAAAGTGGTCAGGGGGAGGGGATACTTACCGGATCCCCCACTAGCTCTATCTGAAACCCCCGTATTGTGTTGAGCACCCAGGTGTCAGACGTCAGGTCCGACCATGTTGGGAAAAAATGTTGGAGTCTGCCCCCTACACAAACATGAGAAAAACATAGGTGTGTGCACAGAGTGTGAGAATTGTAAAGACTCACCGTAAGGTCGTCTTTAGCCAGTGTATCCACGGAAACCTCTTGAGCGCCATTGCCAGCCGCGGGACGGGAAGAATGGAGACTGGCCCCTTGTGTCGTGATAGGTGGGGCGTTGAGTAATGGAGCCTCGTCCCGTACTTCGGGACTGGAAATAATTCCGGCCGGCCAGTCGGCTCCTAGATCTGCCAGCCCTGGTAGAGACCCGTCCCTGGAAAACCTTTCTCATAGAGGTTTGTGCTTTATCAAGGGCAGTGAACGTGCCCACGTAACGCCCCAAGTCTTTGATAAATGAGTCTCCAAACAGAAGGCCCTGGGCATCTTTGCCGGCTTCCGTGAGGGCCAAGTTGGCTAATTTGTGGTCAATTTTAAAAAGTATGGCTTTACGCCGTTCAATTGATAGGGAGGTGTTCACACTCCCGGCAATGCATATTGCTCTTTGGACCTAGCCACGAAGGTCATCGGGGTCAACCATGCGGTGTTCCGCTTTGGCGTCTTCCGCCAGGTCAAACAGTTTGGCCAAGGGGCCAAATATGTCTAAGTGCTTGTCTTGACAGGCACGCAGGGCTGAGTCTAAACCCTTGCGTGGGTTCCAGCCCAGTTTGGTTAGGTACTGGGTCATTTTTGGGTCCACTTCTGGGGTGTCACACACTTTATTGGGGACTATTGGTCTGGGGCATTCTGCCCTAAGCTTGTTTCTTGCAGCCTTACTGAGTGGGCGCCGTACCCAGGCTTCTAGGTAGCCTACAACGTGGTCCGCTGGAAGCCATTCCGCGGACCATGGGTGGTGAAGCTCGTCCGGGTCAAGTAATGGCTCTCCCAGCGGATCCACTAGGACGGACCCCGCGGCCGCAGGGGTTGCCATCCCTAATTCACCTCCATGCGTCTCCGCTTGTGTGGAGGAAAAGGGGTCTGTGCCCCACTCAGGTCTCTCTGTATCTAAGTCGGTCTCTGACTCGATCTTGGCCTCCTCCTCTGACCCGATTTCCGAGTCGGAGTCGCTCTCAATTTGTGCTCTCGCACATTTCCAAAGCCGCGCCCGTTCTGCCTGGCGCGGAAAGGCTTGTTTGCGTGCTTGGGTCACGCTTTCAGGGGCAACCAATGGTGCGCCAGTCTTGGTGTTTCTGGAGGCAGGGAGAGAAATATGTTTGGCTTTGTGCGTAGCCTTTCTATGTGCCTGGTCACCAGGCTGTCCCACAGGGCGCGTGAGGGTTGCGCCTAAATCACTGGGATCTGCGTCCATAGGCCGTGCCAAAAGGGCTTGGGCAATGGACTGAGAGATGGCTGATGACATAGATCCCATTGCTGCCATAATGGCGTCGGACATAGAGCGCTGAAGCGCCGTGAATTGGGGTCCCTCTGAAATATGGGGGTTATCACCCGAAGAGAGCGGGTTTGACATGGTGGCTGAGGTCTCCCCTAATGGGGTGGTGTTGTCCCCATCCGTATGGGCGGGGGAGACAGGCATATTGGGTTTAGGCATAGTAAAAACAATGCTAGGCATAAAGTCAGTGAGAGTAATTCACCCAAGCTGACTGTTAAAGTAATAGTAGAATTGTAATATTCAAAACCAGATAGGAGAAAAGTATTTAAAAATGCTGACAGACAGAAGACAGAGACTCTCACCAGGGCCCAGACCGTTGGTAGGAGGAGGGCAGGTCCCAAAAGGGAGGAGGAGAAACAGGAGGGTCACTGAGTTGACCAGAAAAGAGCGGGAAAAGAAAAAAAACGAATTAATGCAGTGAATAGATAGAAGGGTTTAAGTAAAGTGAATAAAAAAGGTGAACAGTTGTTCGTCTAAAAAATTTGAATGAAAAAATCATCTAAAATGAGGGAAAACAGCCGAACGGCCTATGTGGTAATGAGTGAATGTGGAGACAGAAGTACCCAGGGAGAAAATGGCGGTAAAGCGTTGAACAGAGACCAGAAAACAGGTATAAAGTTTAGTGAGAGAAGGAGGTCAGGAATTTCTCACAAGGAATAAAGGTGGGGTGCCCTTACTGAGTATGAGGGCACCCCACACGGTCAGGGAACCTGGGAGTACAACGAAGAATTAATATTCAGTCATATAAAATACATCAAGCAGGATGTAAGGAAAAGATTAATAAAATTATAAACGTATAGTAATGAGAAAATTAAGTATTATCAGAGTGTAATAAAAAGGTACTTATCTGGCGTGGTAGCAGCAGAGAAAGAGGGAAATGGGAAGGCGTACCAGGGTAATATACTGGACATAAAGGGGCGTGGCCTGTGTGTGAGACATGTACTATCTTTTCTTTCAATTCTGTTAATGTTCTTTGCTGCTATGGAGTGGACAGTAAAGAAAGGGATATGCAAATATGAGCCTCCGTGTCTTATAATAAAATCCCTAATTTAATTCTAATCCAAAACTTTTCCTTCTGCTAATATCATTACTGATATTAGCAAAAGGGAGTTTGAAGCTAAAACAGAGGGCTATGTTGCTGCCGTCTACTGGCTATTTTGAGTATGACAGCTTCCAATCTTTAAAGGAACACTTTAGGGACAGGGACACAAACCTGTATTCCTAACCCTATATTGTTAAAATCACCTGACCCTCCCTTACACCCTAAAGATGCTAAAATCTTTTTTAGTTGAGTCTGCTGCTGCTGGCTCTGCCCCTGATCTGCCTGCTTGACTGATATCAGAAGTGTTGAACTGAGACAATCACAATCACATTGGATTGGCTGACCTTGTCAAGGAGGCAGATGAGCCACTACAAGTCAAACACAGCCCTGGACCCCTTCAGCGCTGCGGTGAGGAAGTGGGGCACTGTAGGATTCTGTCTGTCTGTAGGATACTGTTACAGAGTTGCATATTAAGCTATATACTGTAAATTTACCAATGTGAAAATATATATGTGAACATATATTTAGGAAAAGAAAACAACACATTTAAAAATGTTACTGTAAAGAACCACTTCCTCTGTCATTGCACTTAACTCTTTGCACTTGTACAGTCCTGTGGAAAATCTGTTAAGGAGTGGATATGGTCAATTATTTGAAATTCATTTTAATTTCCTGGCATGCAGTTAATGGTGGATAGGGTCAGCAGATATTTCATGATGACTTGTAAACATATTACCTTTACATAAAAGGGCTGCCCAGCTGTAGTATGTAGAATTCCTATACTGCAAGATTTTTAATGCACTGATGTTCCTGCTGTAGCATATGAAATCTACAAACTGCAGGACAACATTTTTCCAATGTTGACCACCAATATGTAAATAGATGCCAAGGAAAACACGGAGCATCAGGCAACCTTGGGTGAAACGTCACTGCGTGAAATAACTGTTCAACGTTCTACTGAACCAGTAACAAAATAAGGAATTGCCCTGGAGACTTCAGGTGTGGGTGGAGTTTATAATCCTGCATTGCTTGTGATAGTATCAGGTTCCAAGATAACATGGAACATTCTGTTTTTCATTGGATAACGTCTGTGTGGACCCAGATCTGATTGGCTCTATTTCTCTCTGCTCATGTCAGGTTAGTGTGATGCGTGATCGGGCGGCACAATGCATTTCGGGAATTGTGGTCTTTAATGACGCCTGTGGATAGAATGAAACCTCTTCTGAAACTACAAATCCCGTGAAACCCATGTGCATTTGGAGTAAGATAATGTCTTGATGCAAAAACAGAAAATACACAGAGCTGAGAAATGAGTGGAGAAACGTGAGTATTATGCTGGAGTAGTTTGTAAATCTACTTTGATACATATGCTTAGATGTTCTACAATATAGTGAAATTAAACACTTAATATGTGATGCTATTATATTTCCAAAATGTATTCTCTAAGGAAAATTCTGAAGCTGTGTTTAAAATCGGAAGAGACTGCAAAACAAGATAAAACCTTATTAAATGTATTTTGTCCTAATTAGCCCTACTTGAATGCAATACGTTCAGTGACCCAATTGCATCTTATTATAATAACTGCTGCCTTCTAGCCATAACATTCATAATAATGAAACAATACAATTCTAAAAAGAAAAGGATTCAATCAGTGTTTATCAGACCAAACAATGCACACACATACAGATATAGGTATATATATATATGTGTGTGTTTTAAAAATTTCTTTTTTTATGGTTTCATTAACTACATTTAATATCCACCGCTGAGCAATCATGTATTGTGCAGTGTTATTTAATTTTATTTATCTTTTGGCAACCTATAGTTTTCAGTCTTTGGTTTCTAACAGTTCCTTTACTATAGTTCTTAAGATTTTCTGTCAAAGATTATTTCAGAAAATATAGCCCAAGACCAGCAAGAGAACTGTTCTTGGTCATCGCTGATTATCTACCTAGCTATCCATCTGTTGTATGATGCATTAGGAAATATTAGGCAGGCCATTAATTAAGTTTTAGATGTAATAAGAAGAAATGGACTGGGAACTATAGGATGGTTTCATGCAGATTTTTTGGAAATGGCAGATACAACGTTTTGGCTCCAAAAGGATCCTCTCTCCAACATGAAGTTGTTATGGTGCCAAAAGGTCCTTGGTGTTTCCTTACCTTTAGGAGTTAAACTGTTCATGAATGGTCTACCCCCAAAGTCTTTGCTTCAGCACCGATCACTCTGACTCCCTAACCTTAACCCCTAATAGCAATGAAGCGTCAGGCACCTCCTGGAACCAAAACAACTTCATCTCAATTAAGTTTATATGATGCCCAGAGAGTTCCTTTAAATAAGCGGATGAACTAGATTAATAGCGCCCAAAAGGGCATAATAAAAATAAAACAAGGGTATTGAGTAAAGGGTTATAGTAAGCTTTTAACATGATACAAATAACTTGAATACACTGTTGATTAATGTGACATTCTAATAATTAAAATCACAGTTTGATTAAATATCTTTTAGTTTGTGACAAAAAATATTATTTTGATGACCTTTATAAACCTTATCTCTAATACTGTCTCTCTGCCCTAATTACTTTTAATGTAGATGTTCAAAGGCCATTCCATGTAATGCTTACCATGTGTAAACAATATACTGTAATATCATTGGAACACAGCTATCTTTACCTTTATAGCAAGATCAGAATTAAGTAATTTCTCTTCTCAGGTGCCTACGCAGGAGGGGTGGCCCTTACAAAACTACTCCAGCCACAGACCTTACACGATGGCGACTCACATGCACAGAAGGCAGACAAACGTGGAAATTCGTTGAGGGTGAGGACCGAGGGCCTAGTGTCTTGGAGGCGTTTTCTTTAGGACTGAACACGGTATGTTTGACTTACACAGACTGGCTAACATTCAACTTGTGTATAGTGATACAGTTTTACGTACGTAATGTCTGTAAACTGTATTTAACTGTATGGAACCAGAAACAGAGAAATGTGCGGCTTAAATGGTCACTCTAAGCACCATAGACAACGGAGCTCATTGCAGTGGAGTAGCTTGCTGCCATAGATTTATTTAGTTATTTGTGTGTGCTATAGTTTTGGAGTGGTATAACAAAAAACTTGATTCTATAACACCTAGAGCTTGCCACTTGTGCAGCATCATTAATCATGCAGAAAATACAATTCTCTGTTATCAAGTGCGTAACCATCCAGTCTTGAACGAGAGCTCTTGTCTAGAATTAGAGCTCAGAGGGTGTGAAAACCAAGGGGTGGTGTCCACTGAATTCTAACACCATAAATACTGAACCATAGTGGAGTACCACTTAAATAGTGTCATACAATCTGTGTATCTGTATTTGATTTACATTTTCTATGTTGGTACGCCAGCTCTTTATTAGTTATTAGTTAGGTTATAGCAGCATTGTGCCATGTAGCAAGTTTCAAACCACTGATGTTTATCTGCAACATACAGTATAACTCTTTCTGGAGCTATATTGCACTAAATGGATTGCAAGCTATAAGGGTCTAGCAGGGCACAGGATGAGAGACCCCTTTTTTTGTCTCCTTTGACGGTGTTTGAATAGACACTTGCTTTTCTGTCCTGACTCTGGGATTTGGCTTACAGCACAGGTTGCAGTGGGTTGCAGTGATTCAACCTTCACTAGAGGGTTCACAAATGCCACTATGATTTGCATGAAGAACAAAAGTCTACATTGCTTTTAGGGGAATACTATTTGACTTTATTTGGTAACACACCAGGATGATGGAGTTTGGGATTATCAGAGAAATTAGAATTGAATTCCCAGATTGAGTTCCTAAATTGCTGTCAGAACTTGAAAACACTGTAGTTATTGATTAGTTTCTCACATTGGTATGGAAGAATTTATCTCTGTGACATTGCTGGATTTTCCATATTTTTAAGTGACTTGGCTCAATAAAACACGAGTAGCCAAAGATTGCATGGACTATTCCATGGTTTGGGCCACTTGCATATGTGGCAGTCCACATGACAAAAAAACCCATTAGTTATCCAAACAACTAAACCCTTTACTGTTGCTAGACTATAACTCCCGATTTCCAACTTGGAAGTATCAGACAAAATCTAAGTTTCTTCTAATTCTGTCTTTTTGGTAGAAGATATGCAATACAAATAGGGAAAATTCTGCGTACTTCATCTACATTCGTCTCAGAGTCTATTCTAATATACTTAATAAATATACTCTAAAATGTGAATGTCCAATACAGATCTCACTGGAGGTTTACCTGCACTATTTTTCAGATGTGTTCAATGATATTGTAACCACTTAACCCTTTCATATGTCACTAAGCCCTACATTAGTGTATAACTAGATTAGAATTACTATTATTAGTATGGATGTTGTTTTATAAGATCAGGAATGTATTGCATAGAAATAGAGTTAGGCAGCCCGAGGAGTTTACAGTATAGTGGATAAACTAAAAAGTTTAATTTTTTTTCCTTTTTATAGAGTGAATTTCTGCCAAATTTACCAAAGGCAAACACTGCGCAGGATGCAGCCGATAATGGGCTAAAATTTTATTCGGCTTTACAAGCTGAAGATGGACATTGGGCTGGTGATTACGGGGGACCCCTATTTCTTCTGCCAGGTAAATACATTTTTTGGAGCCTTGTATTCAACCCAGTAAATTAATGACTTATCCTTATTTCCTAAGTAAATGCATAAAATGCTTGCCATGCAATATGAGATATCAAGCAATAAACTTAAATCATACATCGTATGTCTTCCGGTATATATATCATAAATAAACCATTTATGTTGACGTGGGAGACAAGCTAGACCCACCAGTGAGGTTATAGTAGTCCTGCATTATCTGAAAGCCGAAATCGTACCTTTTACAGTCTCACAAACCTTGTTAGGGTTAATCATCTCTCTGCAGTTCGGGTACATTTTTGCCCTTTTTTTGTGTGTGATTTTACCCGTGCCTCAATATATGTTGCTCAAACAACCATGATAATAACAACGTAAATATGACAACTCAACGAGAAAAACGTCTGTGACATGCTCCTTCAGTGAGTGTGTTGGTCTTTTGCTTTATTGGATTGTGGGAGGTGATTGCGTAGTAACTGCGTGTAATGAATGCTGCTATAGACTCCAGCCAGAGCATTTTATCAATGGAACACTTCAAGCACCATACGTTGTACAGCACTCTATAGTGGTTATAGTGCCAGGGTTTCCCTGTTTCCCCCTTAATGCAGTAGTCAAACCACTTTAGTACAGTTTAGCTTCTTACCTGGGGTTTGCTGAGCACTACTTCCTTCCTCCACTACTTCTGACAGAGAGCCGGAAGCTAGGGCTTAGCTCAGGAAAACAAAAAGAAGCTCCTGCTTAGGAGCTGCTGGCACTCTGTCGGAAGCAGTGGAAGCGACGTGCAGCCTGTGGTGGACCCCAAGTAAGAAATCAAACTGTTCTAAATCTGTTTGGCTACTTACAATAGAGAGGACCGTGGCATTCTTATGGTGCTTGGAGTGATCCTTAATCAATTTAGCTTCCAAATAATCATCTCAGATCTTTATAGGTTCCCCTTTTATGGCAGGGCTTAATTTGTGATTTAATTGTGTCTGATTGTGTGCCCCGTATTATGTATTTTAAGGTCTTCTAATTGCATGTCATGTGACACAAACCCATCTGCCAGATGCTACAAAGAAGGAGATGATACGATATTTACGCTCTGTACAGCTAGCAGATGGAGGATGGGGGCTGTGAGTATTACCCTTGGTCACCCTCTTTATATCTTGCAGTCAAATATAATCCCCTTTACATTAAATCATTATTATAGTTCTGTGTCAATCATCATTAATTAATACTAGAATCATCATCTCAATAAATGTTTTTTTTTTTTTCATGTGTGAAATTAACAGTTTTTAGTTGGAAATAGTGGAAGCATGGAGCGGTGGGCAACAGACTCCAGATACGTAGTCAGAAAGTTTTAAAACAGTCCTGACACCATAATCACTACAGAGTGCTGTAGTGTTTATGGTGCTTGGAGCATTCCTTTACCGTGTACACAAAAGATGGATCTCTGAGAGTGCTATTTTGATCTCACTGTCCTCTCTTTCCTAGACACATTGAGGATAAGAGCACAGTTTTTGGCACTGCTATGAACTATACGTCACTGCGTCTCCTTGGGGTGTCCCAAGATGATCCAGATGTGACAAGAGCACGGAACAACCTACACAGCAAGGGTTAGTTGTTAATGTTAATGTATATGCTCAGTACCCCAGTAGCAGTTTATGCCTAGTTATAAACCTTTTAGCCGCCACTAAGAGTAAAAATATAACATATTTGTTCAGTACATCTCCTTTCCTCTCTTTCCTTCTTTCTCCATTGTTCTCCATTTTAAACCCGAGCTTTATGTATTTTTAATCTTGCAGGTGGTGCTGTTGGTATTCCTTCATGGGGGAAGTTCTGGCTGTCCGTACTGAATGTATACAGCTGGGAGGGAATGAACACTGTGTTCCCAGAGATGTGGTACACTTTTTTTTCTTGTCTGTCTGAATCAGTGTTCTACATCTCTCTTCTTTTTATTGTGCTAACCTGGCCGTTGTACTTTGTTCTTCTTCCATCACTTGTTCTTCTCTAAACTCTGTCTGGCTCCATCTTGGTTATTACCTTCTCTCAATGCTTACTTACTGTCTGTGTTTTAGGCTTTTGCCAAGATGGTTTCCTGCTCACCCCAGCACCATCTGGTGTCACTGCAGACAGGTTTATTTGCCTATGAGTTATTGCTACGCCACCCGTCTTTGTGCTCGTGAAGATGATCTGATCCGTAGCCTGAGACAGGTAGGGAGCTGAGCATTAAACACATTTGGTTTGACTCGTTATTGTGAAAACAGATCTCATAGGTTTCTCTCCTGTAGGAGTTATATCTAGAAGACTACAGCCGTATTAACTGGCCTGCTCAGAAGAACAATGTCGCTTCTTGTGATATATACACACCTCACAGTGCAATGCTTAACATAGCTTATGGTAAGGCACTGCTTTGTAACTTGTTTGGTATAACTTGTGCTTATTTTTATTCTAGGTGAGCATTTTGTTATGTACAGCTATCTGCATATAGTCTATTTTTTCTACAACTGGTTAGTTTTCTTCTCCTTGCTGGATCTGGACAGGTAGCTTAGATACCTGTCTTATCCTTCCAAAAGAACCTTAAAACCCAGGGTTTGCCTCTCCTTTGACCCTATTTTGGTGGAACTCCATTTGCAGCATGCTGTTGTTATATTTATGTGACTCTAGTTAGGTATTCCTGGTGGAGACAGCACAGGCTGTATTTCTGGGACTTGAATTTTCACAGGAGCGAACTGTGTTCATTTATCAATTATGAAATGCACTCCTGGTGCGTTACGTCATCTTCTACAGTTCCATACCTTTTTGTTTTTTGGGATCGGAGAACTGGGTTTTTTGTGGGTGGGGTTGGACAACTTTGTTGGCTTAATCAGCGTGTGGAAAGTCTCTATATGAAAAGCACAGCAACGTCTTTTCTGTCACACAAGTGTGTTCTACATATTATTAATAGCAAGGTTAACTGTTGGTCCTGTTGACCAAAACTAATGTTTGCAGTGGACACATACACAGGCTTTGATTTAGAACTACATTCGAATTTTTTTTACAGTTTTTCTGTTTTTTTTTTATAATAGGAGTTGTGTGGTAGGGCAAGCATTCAGACATGATATTCAAGGGAAGCGAGTTAAAATATAATTACACAGCATGACAGCAGTAGCGTTCTTAAAGAGATAAGGCTTTCCAAGGTATTTCAAGATTATGGCGGGAGCAGAACTATTTGCAATGCTTCTCTTTGCATCTGTTTACAAAACACAACTTTCTAGAAGGCTTTGTAAGGTGATTTCCAATTGGACTAAAAGATTGGTCTCTGTCTGGAGACTACAATTTGACTAGGCATCATGGATGTCTCGACTAAACAAAAATGTGTCCCTATTTGAGTCACTAAACAAGATGGATCCACGAGAAGTCCTAGGTGGAATTATCCCCTGGTGTACATATTTGTACCTATGGGATTAATTCCCAGAAAAAATCTGGGCATTGATTCCTTGCATTTTGCATTTATTTGCGTTTATTATTTTTATTTCTTCCACTGGAACTCAATATTCCTTTGCCACCATTTTGTTCTCCTCTGAAATGTTCTTCTTTTCTCCCCTTGTTATTTGTATGCATATTTCACATTGTATTAATTGTTTTTATATATGTTTCTATTTTGCACTCTTGTGTTATCTTTTTCATGACTATGTTCCTCTTTCTTCTACCACTTTTCCTCCTGCTGTCCATCCACAGTTCTTTTCTCCTTCTTACTCATAAATGTCTGTGTTCACAGTTTTTTTGAACCTATATGAATCATATCATCTGACTTCCCTTCGGCGCCAGGCAGTAAATGAGCTGTATGACCACGTTAAGGCTGATGACAGGTTCACCAAATGTATCAGCATCGGTCCGGTGAGAATCCAATGGGATGTTTTGGCATATGGGTGTTGTGAAACAGAGCAGAGCTTACACTTTTTTCCCTTCAGATTTCCAAGGTAATTAATATGCTGGTCCGTTGGCATGTAGATGGTCCTGAATCCTCTGTATTTAAAGAGCACGTGGACCGTATCCCTGATTATCTGTGGTGAGTCACCCTGCTTTGGATTACCAGGACACAAGTGGCCAAATGGTAATTTCTCAGCTGTTGCAGAACTACAGCTTCTGTGTTGCTTAACGAACCATAAAATTTACAAAGCATCCTGGAAGTTGTAGTTTGCAGATGTTGCGAACATACTTTGGGCCATGCCAATCTAGAATGTTTTCATTGTCTCTTGCTGTCATAAGGCCCATCTGGACACAAATAGCTGGCTTCCCACCTAATGCCATTCATTTTGATTGCTGATCACCATTTCTTTTTCCTCCTTAAATTTGAACTTCTCTTCTTTTTCCAGGCTGGGATTGGATGGGATGAAGATGCAGGTATTGCATTCACTTAATCTTAATTTTATGTACACTGTCTACGCCGACGCTTTTCACTCTTCAATGTGATTTTTATATTCTTTCAGGGCACAAATGGTTCTCAGTTGTGGGACACCACATTTGCTATCCAAGCATTTCTAGAGGTAAATCAAGTTTCAGCTGTGTGTAAACAATGAAATAGAAAATGCATGTGTATGTTTATGGTTTTCTCTAGGCCAGGCACTGCATTGTACTTATAACCCCAATAGAAGTAAACATTGTAAGCATTGTGTATAATGTTTCAAACAAGCATGCTTACTAATTTATCATGAGGATCATTGTAATGCTGCACACACTACAATGGAGTGACAAGTGATCCATGTGTCAGGAAAAGTTGTGAAGGACAGGTTTTACAATTGATCACATAAATAGAGACAAACTCAATTGCCCTGATTGAAAAGTGTTAAAATGATGAATCCACTCCTGCTTCAGTTTTAAACTGTTCCAATGTTCATTTTTTAAATGCCATACTGTATATAATTTTCTAGCTGTGGCCCTTAAACTTTATACTCTGGGAAACAACAAGCATATTTTTTTTTAAATTCTTTATTTTTGTTGTGCGTGTTTTAACAACGAGCGTGTATTGCCACAACAGCAGTTACACGCAAAGTCATACATTTTCAAACATGGCAAGTAAAGTCTGCACATTTTTATATATTATAAAACAGAAGTGATATGCATATGGCATAGAAACATGTTTGATCTATCTGTGCTACCAATAGGAGGAGCAGGTAATAGTCGCTTAACGGCTAGCACATTGCGAAATATAAGATATGAAACTATTAGAGATTAGTCACACATTTTTAAGTATTTTTGATCTATCTGTGCTAACAATAAGAGGAGCAGACAATAGTCGCTTAACGGCTAGCACATTGCAAAATTATAAGATATGAAACTGTTAGAGATTAGTCACACATTGTTTGTATTTATATGATCTCTAGAACACATTGTAGACAAGGTGGCTTATACATAAGTGGGTTGGCAGAGTTTAACAGCTGACTTTGCTGTGAGAGAAAATGAACGATTAAAACCTTCTAGCAGTTAGGCCTCTTCTATGCGTGAATAGTCACATTGCTGGGTTCGCATTAATGAGTTGTAGCGGAGCCTTGCATGGGAGGCTTAATGCCCCGCTACTATAATGTGTGAGAAATATGAAAAGATGTGGCTAGAATGGAGCAGAAGCTTGAGCTAGCAAAAACATTTAAACATCAACTGATAGTACCAAGACATATGTGTCACAACCATGCAGCACTGATAATGGAGGGGTGATCTGTCATGGTAGCCAGCCTGGTATGCCAGCATGGTCAAGTAGTCAGTCAACCTATGCCCCTGCTGGGCTGTGGGGTTCCATGTGAAGACAGTTCATGCAGGGCTGCCTGTGGTCCGTCCGGCGACAGGTGCCATATAGTTGGTGTTCGCTGGTGCGTGCTGATTCGTCCTGGGGGCCTGGGCTTTGCTTGAGAGCCCTTCTCTGCTGGGATGTTTTGTCTCCCGGGCGATTTTCGGCTTTGTGGGTGCTGCGCTGTTTCCCGGCGGAGTTTGCAGGCTAGGTGCCTCCGTGGTGGTCGGGGCTTTTGGCGGGCATGAGCCTTTTGCTTTCCCTTCCTTTGCCGCCGCTCTGTTGGTGCCTTGTTCAGGCCTCGTTTAATGGGTCGCTTTGCGGTGTGGCAGCTGGAAGGGCCTGTTGACGCCTCACCTGTCAGCGCTGGTGTCTCCGCTTGAGGGCAGACCAAGCTCCAAAGCTGTGTCCAGAATAGCTCAAAGGCTTGGGCTATGCGGTCCTCTCCCTGTGAATGCTTTGCTTCAAGCTTTCCTCCGGGGGCCATCTTGGAAGCTCACGCGGCAGGGCGGCAACTCCGTGTACCTCGTAAGGTCTTGTGGCTGTGAGCAAGTAGGTGCGCCGGTGGGGACCGGGATAACCCCCACCGGTCCGGGGGGGGGGTTTGGGGCTGTAGAGAGGCTTCTGAGCCGAGCGCTCGCCGGGTCTGGAGTTCGGCCGTCTCCCCCACACACCGGGCACAGTAGGCCGCAGAGCCAGTTCTAGGTGACAGCCTTTCAGGCCGGGATAATGCAAGCTTACGGTAGATGCAGGTATATGCAGTGTCTGTCCTCTGCTATTCCAGGGGGGTCACCTTGTCGTTTATAGGCAGTTTAGCTTGAGATTATGCTGTAGAATGTCGGAGCCATGTGAAAACACGTCCGGCCATCATGCTTGTCAGGCCCCGCCCCCACAACAAGCATATTTTGATACATTATTTTACATGTTTGTGTGTATATACTTTTTTTTTTAACCTAAAGCTGACCTTTAGATGATGAGAGGTAGTTTATTTGTTAAAGTGACTTTTAACTGCCACTGAAAAAAAATCCACTTTTTCTCGTGGAATCATTTGTTGCTCTCATAGAAAGTGGCATTTTATGTTTTGTATTATAATATAGAAACATAGAAACATAGAATGTGACGGCAGATAAGAACCATTCGGCCCATCTAGTCTGCCCAATTTTCTAAAAACTTTCATTAGTCCCTAGCCTTATCTTATAGTTAGGATAGCCTTATGCCTATCCCATGTAAGATTATTTATTCCATATTGGATGGTTAGAGCAGTGGTATTGGTTTTAATAAAACTACAAGCTGGAGGTATGACCCCCTTCATATTGTATTCATTATATAGATTATGCAATATAGCATTGGCAAAAAATAATAAATCAAAAATATAAATAAATAAAAGATGCATTGGCATTCCTGCATTTTGCATCTTCAGTAACGAGCACTCACCAAACTAGGGAGTGATTTCAATAACATTGCTGAGCTTATACTATATGTGCAGCACATTATGGGAACAGCACAGGATTCTGGGAGTTCAGTTCAGTTGAAGTTTAATTTCCCAAGTCATAATGTTTGCATCAAAAAGGGGACCACTGCAAGTTGGGAGGAATGGGCTGGAACGGCAAGCTAAAGAATCAGGGCAAAATGTTATTAACCAAAAATAATTGCAAAAAATAATAATAATTAAAAAAAATACAATTTGGCATAAGTAAGTGTAACCTAACTTACATGGGTTCTGGAGTGCCCCTTTAACATTAAAATGTATATTTTAAAAACCTTTTTACTACCTAAACTAATTTACGTAGTCAGAGTACAAATATAAATAAAGACTTAATAATAATAATCTTACATTGTACAAAGTGTTTGTGTGTCTGTGTTTCATTCTCTCTGTGTTATACTTGTCTAGAGGGTTCACAATTGCACACACACATTGCACTGTTATTCATAGTTATTTTTTTAAGATTTCCTCTTGGTTATGATTTATTTTTGTAGGCAGGGGCTCACAAGAAAGTTCAGTATCAGGAGTGTCTGAAGAAAGCTCATGAATTTCTGCGTATAACACAGGTCAGCAGGCAAGATGGGCACTGCAATTGTGTGGGTGAGATTGGAGAATCACCAGTGTACATTAGTATGGAAGGAGGTAGGTGGGGGATTGTGTGTGTGTGTGTGTGGGGGGGGGACGGTGGTTGGGGGGAGAGCATTCAGTGCAGATGGGAGCATGGATAGAAAGGGCTAACGTGTATTGGGAAAAGAGGAACGGGTTCCTTTGAAAAAATGAAAAAGGAAGAAAACCAACACTGTTGAATGATGAAATTGACTAGGAATGTAGATCTTACAATACTGTATATGGCATGGATATAATTTAATTGCTGTGTTTACATATTACAGATACCAGACAATCCTCCTGATTACCAGAAGTATTACAGACAAATGAACAAGGTAATGTTTTCGTCTTGCAGGGATATTTACAGTGTGATGGAAGTTCAAGATACTAGTAAACCCATTGTGCATATGTAAATGGCAGATATATACAAGTCATATTAGATCTTATCAGATCTCTCACCCCCTGTCTTGTGCCTTCCTTAACACACATCTTCAACTGCTCTCTCTTCTGGCGTTGTCCCTGCTGATCTTAAACATGCCACTGTAATACCTATCCTGAAAAAAACTGTCCACCCCCTCTAAAGATCGTCCCATATAACTACTCCCTTTTTCCTCAAAACTTCTGGAAAGACTTGTCTTTACCCGTGTGTCTCACTTCCTCAATTCCAACTCTCTCCTTGGCCCTCTTCAATCTGGCTTCCGCCCTCTCCACTCTACTGAGTCTGCGCTTATCAAAGTTACAAACGACCTAATCGCAGCTAAATCAAAAGGCCACTACTCCATACTAATTCTTCTTGACCTCTATGCTGCCTTTGACACCATTGATCATGCTCTCCTTCTTCACACTCTTCAATAACTCAGTCTCTGTGACCCTGTCCTCTTGTGGTTTTCCTCCTATCTCACCCAATGCTCATTCAGTGTCTCCTTTTCTAATTATACCTCCATCCTTCGTCCTGTCTCGGTTGGAGTACCCCAAGGCTCTGTCCTTGGTCCCCTTCTATTTTCTCTTTTATACTGTCTCTCTTGGCAAACGTATTACCTCTTTTGGATTCCACTACCACCTGTACGCTCATAACTCCCAGATGTAGCTCTCCTCCCCGTACCTCTCATTCACTGTTCTGCAACGTGTCACTGCTTGCCTTTCTTTCATCTCTGACTGGATGTCCTCCCGCTTTCTGAAACTCAGTCTCTCTAAAACGGAGCTCCTTGTCTTTCCTCCACCTAATACTGATCCTTCTCTTTTGCTCTCCCTGCAAGTTAGTGGTATTCACATAAGTCTATCCTTGCAAGCGCGCTGTCTTGGCGTCATTCTTGATTCTGGCCTCACCTTTGAGCCTTTGTAACCCTCTCCTAATTGGTCTTCCCAAAAGCCGTATTGCACCGCTACAGTCCGTAATGAATGCTGCCGCCAGACTGATTTTCCTCTCTAGTCGGTTCTCTCACACCTCACTCCTCTTTCAGTTCTTACATTGGCTTCCGGTATCCTTTAGGTGTCAATTCAAGATACTAATTCACACCTATAAAGCACTGCACAATTCTAGCCCCTCTTATATCTCTTCACAGATCCATAGGTATGTCCCTTCTTGGTCTCTCCGCTCTGCCCGTGACCTTCTCTTGTCCACTGCTCGCACCCGTACGGCCAACTCACGCTTGCAGGACTTCTCGCGGGCGGCTCCCTTCCTATGGAATAGCCTGCCTACCGCTATCAGACTCTCCCCTAGTCTTGCATCTTTTAAGAAGTGCCTTAAAACCCATCTCTTTAGGAAAGCTTATGACCTCCCAGAGTAACCTCTACCTCACATACCTGTCTCTTGCTCTCTCCTAAAGGGCAGCACTCTACTCTCTCCTCCAGCTCTGCCTCACTCCCACATTATTTGATTGCGAATTCCTGTCCTATTGTGCTTTATACCCCACCTCCTATAGACTGTAAGCTCATTTGAGCAGGGTCTCCTTCAACCTATCGTTCCTGTAAGTTTTCGATTAATTGTCCTATTTATAGTTAAATCCCCCCTCTCGTAATATTGTAAAGAGCTACGGAATCTGTTGGCGCTATATAAATGGCAATAATAATAATAATAATACTTCATAGCTTGCTTCATGAACTGGAATATATTTCTTCAGTTCATTTGTGCTTAATGGTGAAATGTGTAAAGTCTCTTCTCGTGGCAGCTGAATATATTTCTCTTACTGCTGTAAAAGGACAAGTACATATCACCCAAAAGTACAGAGGTATCCAAAGATAGATCCCTAGATGCTGTGCCTTGAGCCCGACAAAGCATGATGGAAGTAATAGTTCAACAACAGTTGGGGATCTACCCTGGTCACCCTGTCACATGTAGGGATAGATTCTATTATTAGGAGTGAATATACATCCAGTAAAAGTATAGTGTTTTTCTTATAGATATCAATGGGAGAACTGCTAATTAGTTAGTAATGTTACATTTAACTCTTTTAATAGGATGTAGTCAGAGAAATGGTCCCGCATGGCCCCAGAACAGATGCACAATATGACTCTAAATAACAATACTGGCTTAGTTCTCTACCATGTCTGGTCTCTACATATTGAATTCTCATAGGCTATGTTCAAAGGCCAATCACATAGACACTATGTCCGGTATTAACATCGGTCTTGTCTATTTTGCTTTCTGTTTTTTTTATAATGTGTCGTATTGTACTGTTTTCTCTCTTTGTCACACTGTGTCGTATTGTACTGTTTTCTCTCTTTGTCACACTGTGTCCTATTGTACAGTTTTCTCTCTTTGTCACACTGTGTCCTATTGCACAGTTTTCCCTCTTTGTCACACTGTGTCGTATTGTACTGTTTTCTCTCTGTCACACTGTGTCCTATTGTAGAGTTTTCTCTCTTTGTCACACTGTGTCCTATCGTATAGTTTTCTCTCTTTGTCATAGTTTCCCCTCTTTGTCACACTGTGCCCTATTGTACAGTTTACCCCCCTCTTTGTCACACTGTGCCCTATTGTACAGTTTACCCCCCTCTTTGTCACACTGTGCCCTGTTGTACAGTTTACCCCCCTCTTTGTCACACTGTGCCCTATTGTACAGTTTACCCCCCTCTTAGTCACACTGTGTCCTATTGTAAAGGTTTCTCTCCTTGTCAGATTTAGGGTTCTTTGCTAAACTCCAAATTTTTACGAATTAAATTCAAATGTAAAAAATTAGATAAAAATAGCTGATCTTGAAAAATTATTTAACTCAGCGATTGTCACAACGTGACTGTTTGAGACTCCGTTTTGCCATTCGGATTTAATCTGTGAAAATTTGGCATTTCGTGAATAACACAGACTTTTTTTTTTTTTATTGTACAATTTTCTCTCCTCTTCACACTGTAATGTGTTTTGTGTTGCAGGGCGGTTTCCCATTTAGCACCCGTGACTGTGGTTGGATAGTGTCTGACTGTACAGCTGAAGGACTAAAATCTGTGATGTTACTTCAGGAAAAGTGCTCTTTTCTGACAGATATTATCCCTCGGGATAGGCTATATGATGCCATCAATGTGGTGAGTGCATGTCTCACCTCATGTTTGTTTTTTTGTATTTCTGACTGTGACTACAAGTGACTTTTAATCCATCTCACAGTTGCTCAGTATGAGGAATCCAGATAATGGCTTTGCTACGTATGAAACAAAGCGAGGCGGACGTTTGCTGGAATTGCTGAATCCTTCGGAGGTGTTTGGTAAGTGACTGAAAAGTAAGAAATTGAATATAAAATCATGAAATGTACCACAGATTCACAGGTGTTTCTTTTTGTCAAACTGATGTTGGTGTATTTTTGTTTCATTTCAGGGGACATCATGATTGATTACACATATGTGGAGTGCACGTCTGCTGTAATGCAGGCGCTAAAACATTTTCATGACTGGGATCCAGACCACAGAACGCATGAAATAAGGTTTTGTATTATTCCAAAAATACCTGAATATATAATTGTGCTGTAACTCTTTCTGACATATGTATTCATCTTATCTCAGGAATAAATGCAGGTTGGGGCCTGAGTTACACAAGAGTGTTTAAGGGTCTTGTTATGTTTATAACTTATAACTGTTAATGCAGCCCTAGTCACACCTCCCTGCATGTGACTTACACAGCCTTCTTAAACACTTCCTGTAAAGAGTCATCTAATGTTTACACTTCCTTTATTGCAAATTCAGTTTAATTTAACATTTTCTATCTCCTGCCCTGTTGATAGCTTGCTAGACCCTGCAGGAGCCTTCTGTGTGTAATTAAAGTTCAATTTACAGAGCAGGAGATACAAACTTTTACAGTTAGTTAACATCTGATTGAAAATGAATCTTTTTTTTATTCATTCAGGCTGTCAGTCAGAGTCAGGGGAGTTGTGGCTAGGGCAACAGAAACAAGAGTGACTCCTAAATGGCAGTGAATTGGGCAGTGAGACTTCAGAGGCAGGATCTATACACAAAAATGCTTCATTAAGCTGACATTGTTTTGTTAACTATAGTGTACTTTTAAGGCCAGAGTAACGGAAATGAAAGCATAGCTGACTGAGATTTTTCCAGTTAGATTATTTTGACCTTAAATTTGAAATTCTGTTCAAATTCACTTTTATTTCTCTCTTAATAAGTGAATAATCCTGTAAAGCTACTGAAAATTGTAGAAAAATAAAAAATCTTGGTAGTGACAGTCCAACTTAAAAAAGGAAGACATCTTATATTTGATGCAATTCACTACCTGTTCCTCCTGTGTATGTTGTAGTGGTTATGATGCTAACAGCCTGTTGTAGTGGTAATGATGCTAACAGGTTCCTAGTGCCATTCCTGGGTTCTGAGTGCTTTCAAGCAGTTTGACTTGAATGAAGTCAAGCAGTTTGACGTGCAGGTGCCCTTAAAGGGTCTTGCAGGTTCTCACTGTATTGCTACTATTAAAGTTGCATTTCAACATTAAACATGTCAATTTTGCCCAAATTATAGGAAGTATAGGTTCCCTGAAAGCATCAGCTGGCACATTCTGCTAATCAATGCTGCCCAGAGTGCATTTACATTTAATTGCCAGCATGTCGCCACATTTCTAGCATTCCCCATGAATAGAACACACCTGGCTAAACTGTGAACTACTGCAATATTAGAACCTGTTTGACATGCGTTCAGATCTACATTTTACAGCTTGTTATAAGGATATATGCTTGCTTGAGGTTACGGAAACGTACATATTAAAAACCTTACCATTTTAAACAGTGCTAAAACAACACGTAGAACATATTGTATTTTTTATTTAGTATTGTATTCTTGGCTAACAGATTTATTTTAAGTTAAAATATGGTATGCCAAAACAATTAATAACACTAAACAAAATGTAGTAACTATAAATTCTTAATTGTCAATGGCATAATGCATTTCCACTCACAAACTGATCACATAAATCTTTTGTGCTTTGCAGAGACACATTGCAGCGTGGGTTAGATTACTGTCGCAAAGTGCAGCGCAATGATGGGTCTTGGGAGGGGTAAGTACATAAAGTTGTCCTCTGCCAGTTTTTTTATTTTAGTTGCTCACTAATTTTCACACTGGATGTTTTTGTTAAATTCTTTATGCAGATCATGGGGTGTTTGTTTTACATATGGTACCTGGTTTGGCTTGGAAGCTTTTGTTTGCATGGGATACACATATAAAGATGGGTAAGTACTGAATCTATATGTCTTAAACTATGTGCTTTATTAATGAAATGGTGAGCTATAGAAGTTAAATAACAATGCAGATTCAGCCTTTAAGCCAAAATAAGAGTTAGAAAAGTACCATGAACACTTCAGTTATTTGATGGTGTCATTGTACCTGTAGTCTGTTTGTGCAACTTTTCAGTATGCATTGCTGCACATACAGAGTTTAACCTCTTTGTTGCCAGAAGTGTAATTCCACCTACTAGAGTTCTGGTTGGCTAATGTCAATTCTGTGCCAATTATTATATAATGAGTTAGGGGATGTGCATATTGACTACCTAGTGACATAGGGGCTATATATATTCCCTTACTGGTCAGACAGCCCTGTATATTCTTGACAACGATCACATAGAAGTGGAGTGCAACAGTGAATACTTTTAATAGATAAGAAAAATGCATATTCTTTTAGCAGGTCAGATCGAAGCAGTGTATGTTCTCAGAGAGAAGCAGACTATATGCTCAGAGAGAAGCAGACTATATTCTTTAGTATGTCAGGCAGACATGGTGTATAGTGTCTATGGTGATGCATCAGCCTGGAGCAGTGTATACTTCCAGGCAGATCTGACTGGAGCAGTTTATATCTTTAGAAATATCCCATTGGTGCTGTGTATAGTTCCAATCTAAACCAAATCCTCACCATCATAAAATAAGATTTTGAAACATTACATTATAATAATACTTAATATTTTCTTGGTGGATGAGGACTTGAATGGCAGATTCCCGTTAAAATCTTCCCAAAAAGGTCTTTAAAAAGCCACTATATATAGAGAAAAATAGGAAGGGATACTGCTTATTCCTTGTGTATCTATTCCTGGCTCTATCTTGGACGTGAGAGACGGATTGGAATTATAGTGCATGGGATCTGTGGAGTGTGTGCAATCATCAAAGCAAACCTCTAATACGCTTTCAGCTAAAAGGCAAACATTTTTGGCAAATTACAGGTTTATTATGATGTTGGCAGGTGCCTGATGATTGCATACAACTAACAGACCCCATGCACCATAACTCCAATCCATGGTCTCACACCTCCAAGATAGGTCCAGGAAAACGTAGACAAGAAATAAACTGTATCCCCTATTCTATATGATATCTTGTGTATATTTCCAGACAGATTAGCCTTGAGCAGTATATATTTTAAGACAAATCAGACTCGAGGTGTGTGTGTGTGTGTGTATATGTATATATTTTTGAGGGGGGAGGGGGTAGGGTTTGTATGAGATATTGAGTAATATATATCTTATTTCCTCTCTCTAGTTGCCCAGAAATCATCAATGCCTGCAATTTCCTTCTCTCCCACCAGATGGAAGATGGAGGCTGGGGAGAAGATTTTGAGTCATGCGAAGAGAGAAGATATGTTCAGAGTGCAAACTCTCAAATACACAATACATGTTGGGCTCTGCTTGGTTTAATGGCTGTAAGGTAGGTCTATATAATTTAGCTATAGTGTAAGGATTTTGCAACTTATAGGCTTCTTGGCAAAGCAAAATCAAATCCACATTCCCACACCTAACAACTAACCAAATCACAGAAAAATAGATTAGAGAAGTTACACATAACATTTATATATAGTCACACTTTAGGTTTACTGCTAGTATCAGGGCAAATAACATGTGGTTGTACATTGTAACATTGCTGTCTTGCCCTGAAATCAATGTGTACTATCCTTCTTTAGAACGGGTTGGCTGATGTCTCTACATTACATACTTAGAATCACGAATAAGAAGCTGAGAAGGAGATGGTAAAATGATAGTCGGACAAGTGACAGCTTTTTGTGTGTATGAATAAGTACTGTGTGGTCTCAGGTGCAGAGATATTAACTGAATTTAGTGAATCTGTGCCAGGTACAGCCTTAACCACAACCACACAGACAAATCTATAAACTTTTTGCATGGAGATTTGAGAGAATGGAGAAAGTTCATTAAAACCAAATATTTCCCTCCTGTATGGGTACAGTGACTGGCTCTTTTGATTGACCGCTCTATCTATTTGGGATAGGATTGTAGTTTAATGTTCTCTGACAATGCAGCCCTCTCCCATGTGTCTGATCTTTACAAACATAGCATGTCTCTTTACCATATTTGGTAGGTGTACCCGGGACTGACTCTGTTCTGGGCCAGGGTGAATGAGTCTTAAAAGACTTCTTTAGCAAACCAATGATTATGTCATTGTAGTGTTTTCTTCTTTCAAAACCAGAGGTCTTCTTCACTAGCTGTGGAAAAAATAGTATGATCATCTTCCCAACTTGTAGAGTAATAGCTGAAACCCCAGGAAACCCCAGTGCCATTTGCATGTTGTGGGACACAAATCTAATGCACAAAGTTAGGAACTCTCATCACAAGACAAGACCTGTGTTCATTGGATGGGCTATGTTGAAATGGGGTAACTATTTAATGGTTCTGTTCTCTGTTTATCCCTTTCCATCTCTCTAGCTTTCATATCTTTATCCCTGTTCAAAGTAAAAGAAAATTCCTTAATTTTGAATGTTATTGGAAGAGTTTTATTGAATTTCTGTGAGTAAAGACAAGTCACACAGCAATTATGATGTGGAATAACCATGAAGTAACCTTAAAGAGAATATCCAAAATCTGAACTGGCACAACTGCCAGAAGAGAAGGAAATAAGTGGCTCAATTTGAGTAACACAAGCAAAAGGATCTGGTTACTGTCAGGATCTGGGTGTTGGCAATCATTTTTCAGCATTCAACATCATTTAGATTAAAGCATTTATTTAACCTGGGATCTTGTAACACAAGGCACTATAATGGGATTTTTCTATACAGCATAGGAGTATTTACCAAAACTAGCCATGGAGCATTCACCTTATCTAGCTCAAGGCGTGTTATTGTCCATTAGGGTCTGCAAAATAACACAGTTTTTTTTCCAATACAACGCAAAGAGCACACACCGTATTGAATAAAATATATAGCTGGTGGAAATTTGATGTGCTCAATGTTTACGTTTAACAGGTTCCCAGACGTGGCTATTTTGGAGAGAGGCATCAAATTATTACTGGAGAAACAGCTCGCTAATGGAGACTGGCCTCAGGTACCTTATTATTTACCCCACATACATTCAGGACATATAGCATGTATTGATAGACTTTTAGTAACCACTAAACATAAATGGGCTATATGTACCCTATAAAGTTATTTACTAATTGTTACAAACACAAATACAGTTGTGCTCAAATGTTTGCATACCCTGGCAGAAAATGTGAAATTTTAGCATCGATTTTGAAAATATGACTGATCATGCAAAAAAATGTCTTCTATGGAAGGATAGTGATCAAATTGTACAGCACTATGGAATTTGCTGGCCCTATGTTAATAATAATAATAATAATAATAATAATAATATGAGGCCATTTATTATCACATAGTTGTTTGGCTCCTTTTTAAATCATAATGATAGCAGAAATCACCCAAATGGCCCTGATCAATAGTTTACATACCCTTGAATGTTTGGCCTTGTAACAGACACACAAGATGACAAACATCTAAAATAGCAAATAAAGGTTAATTTCCCACACCTCTTGCTTTTTAAATTGCAATTAGTGTCTGTGTATAAATAGTCAATGAGTTTGTTAGCTCTCACGTGGCTGCACTGAGCAGTCTATGTACTAAGCCACGGGGAGCAGAAAAGAACTGTCAAAAGACCTGCGCAACAAGATAATGGAACTTTATAAAGATGGAAAAGGATATAAACAGATATCCAAAGCCTTGAAAATGCCAGTCAGTACTGTTCAATCACTTATTAAAGGAACACTATAGAGTCAGGAACACAAACATGTATTCCTGACCCTATAGTGTTAAAACCACCATCTGGGCCCCTCATGCCTCCCTAAATATAGGAAAATCTTACTTGTATTCAAGCCTGAAGCTGTAGCTCTGCATGCTGTTTGCCTCGGAATAGAAATCTGTCTGCTGACATAATCAGAAGTGGTGGCCTAATCCAATCAAAATGCTTCCCCATAGGATTGGCTGAGACTGACAAGGAGGCAGATCAGGGGCAGAGCCAGCACAATTCAAACACAGCCCTGGCCAATCAGCATCTCCTCATAGAGATTAATTGAATCAATGAATCTCTTTGAGGAAAGTTCAGTGTCTGCATGCAGAGAGAGGAGATACTGAATGTTTTGATGCATTTTAGGCAGCCATGACCCAGGAAGGATCTCTAGCAGCCATCTGAGGAGTGACCAGTGAAGTTATCACTAGGCTGTAATGTAAACAGCAAAAAGCCTTAAGGTAATGATTCTACTCACCAGAACAAATTCAATAAGCTGTAGTTGTTCTGGTGACTATAGTGTCCCTTTAAGAAGTGGAGAATTCAGGGATCTCTTGATACCAAGCCATGGTCAGGTAGACCAAGAAAGATTTCAGCCACAACTACCAGAAGAATTGTTCAGGTAATCGCAGGAAAAATACAGGCTGCACTGGAAAAAGACGGTGTGGCTGTTTCAAGGAGCACAATATGACAATACATGAATAATAAATAAGCTGCATGGTCGAGTTGCCAAAAAGAAGCCTTTACTGTGCTAATACCACAAAATGCCTGGTTACAATATGCTTGACAACACCGTGACACTCCTTACAGCTTCTGGCACACTGTAATTTGGAGTGACAAGACCAAAACAGAGCTTTATGGTAACAACAATAAACGCTATGTTTGGAGAGGGGTCAACAAGGCCTATAGTGAAAAGAATACCATCCTCACTGACATTTTTTTGGGGGGGTGAGCTCTAAAGGCACCGGGAATCTTGTGAAAATTGATGTCAAGATGAATGCAGCATGTTATCAGAAAATACTGACAGACAATTTGCATTCTTATGCACGAAGGCTGCACATGGGACGCACTTGGACTTGCCAGCATGACAATGACCCTAAGCACAAGGCCACGTTGGCACTCCAGTGGTTACAGCAGAAAAAAAGGTGAAGGTTCTGGAGTGACCATCACAGTCTCCTGACCTTAATATCATCGAGCCAATCTAGGGAGATCTCAAACGTGCGGTTCAAACCAAACGACCGAAGACTTTGCATGACCTGGAAACATTTTGCCATGATGAATGGGCAATTATACCACCTGCAAGAATTAGAGGCCTCATAGACAACGATTACAAAATACTGCACACTGTTATTAATGCTAAAGGGGGCAATACACAGTATTAAGAACTAAGGGTATGCAGACTTTTGAATTTGTGTGATTTGGGTGATTTAATTTTTTTTTTCTTTGTTGCCATGTTTTGTTTTATGATTGTGCCATTCAGTTATAACCTACAGTTGAATATGAATTCCATAAAAAATAAAATAAACGTGTTTTGCCTGCTTATTCATGTTTTCTTTAAAAATGATACATATATTACCAATTCTCCATGAGTGAAGGGCATGCAAACGTTTAAGCACAACTGTATTTCCCCGTGTTACATTGACTTTTACTCAACTTAACATGCTTTTACTTTGATAAAATAGAGATATAATATAAAATCCATCACATATTGAATTCAATAAATACTTAGCCTTTTTAGACTCTCTTTCAGTTTGCATTATTTGCTATATGTAAAGTGCTATAAAGCATATTCATCAACAACTTTGTAATTAGCAGTAAATTCTGTATTTATATCAACTTCCCAAGATTTTTTAATATTATTTTACTAATGCCTAAATTTAAAGGGATACACTAAGCACCAAAATAACGTTGGCTATATTAAAGGGACACTCTAAGCACCCAGACCACTTCTGCCCATTGGAGTGGTCTGAGTGCCAACTCCCACTACTCTTAACCCTGCAACTGTAATTATTGCATTTTTTTTTATAAACTGCAATAATTACCTTGCAGGGTTAACTCCACCTCTAGTGGCTGTCTACTAGACAGCCACTAGAAGGCACTTCCTGGTTTCTAGTGCTAGAGCGTTGCTGGACGTCCTTACGCTGTGTGAGGACCTCCAGCATCGCTCATTTCCCCATAAGAAAGCATTGAAAAGCATTTTCAATGCTTTTCTATGGGGAGCTCTAATGCGCATGCGCAGCATTGCCGCGCATGCGCATTAGTTCTCCCTGGCGCAATCACAGGGAGGAGCGGCGTCGGAGGAAGAAGCCGCAACGTGGGACATCGTCGCTGCCTCTGGTAAGTAACTGAAGGGGTTTTCACCCCTTCAGCAACCGGGGATTGGTGGGTGGGTGGGAGGGAGAGGGGACCTGCAGTGCCAGGAAAATGGATTGTTTTCCTGGCACTGGAGTTTCCCTTTAAAGTAGTTTTGGTGTATAGCTCATTCTCCTGTAATTTAGCAATTCACTGTTATTTTGGAGTTATATTACTTTGTTTATGCAGCCCTAGCCATGTATACTACAAGTTATAGGACATTTTCATGTGTTATTCCATTGCATAAAATCTAGAGAAGGCCACTGCATATGGTTGCATTTGGAACTAAAAATAATTATCTAGACATTCACTTGTTTCTAAACAGTTAAACAGCACGGCTTTACTTTGAGATTTCACAGCACTGGTTTACTATGCTAACTCTTTCTTTATCTCTGTTTCACAGGAGAATATCTCAGGTGTGTTTAACAAGAGCTGTGCAATCAGTTACACGTCATATCGAAATGTGTTTCCAATTTGGACACTAGGTCGTTTCTCTAGGCTACATCCAGATAGCCCATTGGCAGGAGTACTCAAGAACTGACTCTGAACAGGCCTATACATCTGGTTATCACACCATACTACCTCTTGCCTCCCCAACATTAACTTATTTCAGCATTTGCTAATTTGAGCCACCATTATGACACTGATGTGGCCATTTCCATCTCGTCAATGCTTAAAGAGATATTCTAAGCTTCATAACTATTACCTATTACTGATTTTTGTGTTGTTTATGTTGCAAATAGTTTTTTTGCAGCAATCTTTGTCAAGTACCTTTCGAGCAGCCGAGGGACCAGACTTTGGATGCCAACACAACAATGGCTAATGTAAAACCAGTGAAAAGACTTGACTGAACGACTGCATTCAAAGACTGTTTGCACCATAATCACTATTACAAGCTTTCTATATTAAACAACCTGCACATCCATAATATCTGAGAAACCGTTTTAAGAGAATACAAATATCAAATCAAGATAATAAGTGCAATTATATTTCTTGTGAAAATGTCTTCAGGTGTCTTGTAAGTAATTGAACAGCATTATATCTGTAGACATAGTTTGTCATCGTTAACCTTGTTTTAATATATTCAAATTCAAGTTGGGTTAATTGCTTCTGCAATTACATTTTCTACTAGCCAGATTTACTGATTGTTTTTTGCTTTTATTTAATTCTCCTGTGCTGATCTGTGTAAAACATGAGCTGTTTTGTAATTTGTAAATAATACATTAGATGGTTCTCTATTGCTGAAAATGATCTGAAGTTCCAGTTTAAAAACATGGTGTGTCACGATGTGAGAAATAAAATTTTATTAAGAATGAGGGTAAATGTTGTGTAAATAGTGACGACGACAAATTGGCCATTTTGAAAATCCCAGAAAGTCAAAGTTTTAGTCTGTAACTATTATACTTACTCATAATTTAATGAGTGGTCTCTAATGAAGACTAGCCCAATCACTGCTGTACCTCTACTCTTCCTCAATAATTATGTTCTGATTGTAGCCCATTTTCTGTGTGTTGTGACACATGCAACATAAAGAAAGGTAAAAGGGCATATAATTAAAGGGACATAAATCAATTGACAACATCATTTTTTCAACATGCAAAAAACATTTAAACACAAATATAGTACGGTAACTAAAATAAAGCAAGACACGTTTGAAAACGATATAATACGCTTTTAGAACCTTAATATAAACTTTGTCAGTTTGATTTTTCAGCTAGAGAAGTCTCTTCACTTTACACATTTTTCCGTAAAATTTTCAGTATGCGCTTATCTGTTTGGATCTGAAATTCCCACAGGATCTTAGGATTCCCACAGGATTCCCAAAATCATTGCCATCTACCCTTTGTGGCACCTCTCATATGAATTTAGGCAAGCCCAGCCCATATTCTGTGCAGATTATTCAGTACACAACCCCAGAAACGTGATTGTGCCTCTCCGTGTATGATGTCCCTCCTAATATCTTGCACCTGGATACTATGTGCTGGATTGTCTCAAATCCCTCTTTGTGCAATCTGCACATCTGGTCCTGTCTGGTGTGTCTGTTTATGTTGATCTGGTGCAGATAGCCTGTGCTGCTAGGATTAGTGCCCCAGTGCTATCTTTCAGTCCTGCTTTTTCCGACCACCGTGTTCTTAGATTCTTTATCCAATAGGTGTGGATCATGTCAGGTCCTGGGGCTGGCCAACTCTACATGGGCTCCTTGTTGTTGGATATCTCCTACTGTGATTGTGACCGGTTCCTGTTTCACTGGGCATTGGTGATCCGTGATGCTCTCTTCTCCCAGATATTTGTTCAGTATATGTGTCATATATGAACTTTTTGGTCTCTTTGCTTGTGTTGGCTGAGATCGTAGATAGTACCTCATTAACCACTACTAACGTATCGTCTGCAGGCAGTTTTCCAGTAGTCTTGTTAGATGATCAAGGACTGCTAGCTTTTCTATGATCATCTCTTATATCTGCTATGTCGACTTGTGGCACTGTACTAACTAACGCAGTGACATTACCTCTACCACTATATAGGAAAACAAGTGTATATATAATACAGATTAACCCCTTAAGGACACATGATGGAAATATTCCGTCATGATTCCCTTTTATTCCAGAAGTTGTGTCCTTAAGGGGTTAAGGAACAGCGCACACATAAATATACCCAAGGAGTAAGCACACCAAAGACAGGGTTGCCACCTTAGAGAGGGTCTGGCTGTGCGCTAAGGTATAATAAGAACCTGCTTACCCAGACGGCAGGTGCCTACTCTCCCTAAATATGTACGTGGGGAGAATGGAGGCATAGAGGGGGCTGTAATCTTCATTATCTTCCAGCACTGCTCCTTCGCATGTCCTGCGTTGTTCCGGGAGCCGGGTTATGACGTCACTCCGGTCCCAGGATCAGTAAACGGTGCGCGAGGCAGCAGTGCTGGAAGAGCACAAATATTACACAAGCCCCAAACGGGACCCCAGGGACAGGATCCACTCCAGCTCTGCTAAAGCTATAGCTGCCAGAGGTGACACACATCTCTGTAAACAAACCAATAATTAAAGCCGAGATAAAATGTTTGATATGTTTCCATTGGTACATCTATTCGTACTGGAAGTTAAAGGGTTGTTTTTTTTTGTATATTTTTAATAATTAAAAAAACAAAAACCTTTTGATATCTGCAGAATGACTTGCTAGTTTACAAACTATAGTCTTGTTGAACATGTCATTAGTTCAAGTCTCCAGCTGCAACTTTGCACTTGTATTTCACATGATCTACTGATCAGACCTGTTTGCCTTTTGCTTTGTTTTCATTGTGGCAGCTTTCAAAAAGCAGAAAAATAAAAACATTTGCTGGAATAAACTCATCATTTAATCCATAATCTTTTACTATTTTTAACAGTCATATGGGATTATGGGTCTGTATTTAAAGATTCTATATTGTATTTGTCCATGATTAGTGTTAAAACATAAAATTTGAGAAAGTTCTTGGGTATGTGGGAGACTGGGTGGTACAAGTCAAGAAGGGATCTACAGGTGATGCAATGGGTCAGTGCCAAACAGAAACACAGTGGCCCTGCCACAAAATGGTGCATTTCCTGATTGCCAGACCTTCTCCGAGTTGTCTATAAATAGAGGAGAGCTGGAGCACAGTTTAGACAGTGTACCTAGCAAAATGTAAACCTTGCTGCACTGAGTACAGTTGGCACAGTGTTCTTGCTGGAGATTGGGGTACTATCGCAACAAATCTGGGACTGTTGGAAGCACTGCTATGTTAAGTGTAGGATAGCACACCATGTCATTTGGTTAAAAAATGGGGCTCTGGTAGAGGTTCCATTGTCAAACACTCAAGAGGTAAATAAGGATGATGCACCAACCTAGCAGATAGATGAAAAACCAACAAATAATTTGACTTAAAGAGATACTATAGTGCCAGGAATGCAAAGCCACAGTGTGATTTAAACCCTTTATTTACCTGATCTTGCTCAGGCGCAGATTCGCTTCCTCTAATGTCACTTAATGAGGGGGCACTAATGAATATTAGACCTCCCCATAGGAATGCATTGAATCAATGCTTTCCTACGGGGAAATAGCTGACACTGGGTGTCCTCATGCAGAGAGTAAGGACATACAGCGTCAGCGCACCAAAAGTAACATTGCGGAAGCACCCCTTGTGGCTGCCTGGTAGACAGCCACTATAGCCTGTCTTATTGCTGCAATGCAGCGGACCAAAAGTAACATTCTAGAAGTGCCTCTATTGTCTGGTAGACCTCCACTAGAGGCTGTCTACCAGAAACTGTAGTGTTTTTACATTAGGGGACACTGTATTAATGTTAATAATTGCTGAAAATTCAAACACGATAATTTGCACATTAAAGTGATACTAAAGTCACCCAGATCACTTCATCTTAATGAAGCAGTCTGGGTGTAGTGTCCCTGCCCTTTTTAGTCTGCAATGTAAAACACTACAGTTTTTGAGAGGGTTAAGTCAACCTCTAGCGGCTGTTAGTATTATTGACCAAGTAGAACTAAGTCACATGATACAGATGCCCAGTAGGAAAGCATTCATTCCATGAGCATTGAAATGGACATTGCCAGAGGAGGCGTTACATCGCGGGAACCTCAGCACTGAAAAAAAAAAAGTAAAACCATTTCTGACTAGGTACAGCATTACATAGAAACATAGAATGTGACGGCAGATAAGAACCATTTGGCCCATCTAGTCTGCCCAATTTTCTAAATACTTTCATTAGTCCCTGGCATTATCTTATAGTTAGGATAGCCTTATGCCTATCCCACGCATGCTTAAAATTAGGAATACAGGTTTGGAATACATGTTTGTGTACTGCCTTTAACAAATCCCCAAATTGCATTTTGCTCAATTTAGAAGATGATTTCATTAAAACTTAACATTATCCACAATTAGCAAGCCAAAAATGTTTTTGAACTAAATTTGCACAGAAAATACCTCCCCAAAAACACCCCAATCCCAATAATAATAATAAGCCAGGAGAGGAGTTGTAGAGACAGAGACACTATTTGTTAAAGAATTAATCGTTAGGGATTTGCAGAGAATTTCATATTTTAGGGAAACAATTCCTGGACTGGAAAGCTTTGTTTTCCGTTCTGGCCTAACATTGTAAACGGAACAACTCAATATATATATATATATATATATATATATATATATATACACACACTTTTTTTTTTTAATTCTTTATTTTATGACCGTTCACGTACTATCATACATTACAAAAGTCAATTGATCAAAGACACAAAACGTTTTGGATTAGCAACATATCCCCCAAAATATTCTTACAGAGTGATGTCAAGGTAAACAGACCTCATAGCCTTTGTCCCTCTAGCATACCTACAGCACATTTAAGGAAAAGGATTGTTACTGCTAGTACCCCGATTTACCACTGTAAAACCTTAGAATTTAGCAGGGCTGACTGTTTGGATATCTTTAGCAATATATTATATAGTTGGTAAGAGTTCAACTATTTAAAATATATAAATACAATAAAAAATAGGGAATTGGAAGCAATAACTGTATTTTTAAAAATATATATTTTATTGGATATAAATGAATGTAGACATATAAAACCATAATAATCCATTAATGTATTATAAAGCAGAGTATGTAGAATTAAATGAATATATGCTTGCAATATAAAGTATTAGTAGATCATACCCATCCTGATGGGTACAGATAATCTCTCGGTATATGTCTCCTCCAGAGTTGGTCACTAAGTCTTGTCTAGCATTAGTCAAGCAGGTATACCGTCTTTCCCCGAGAATAAGAACGGGTCTTATAGTAATTTTTACCCTGAAAAACGCACTAGGGCTTATTGTCGGCGGATGTCTTATTTCGGGGAAAAACAGTAGGTAGTATGTGCTAGAAAGCAGGTCTACATTTGGGGGAATTCCTCCGAACATAGACCAGTTCACTAGGGCATAAAATCCTGTGAATCTATGCTTGGGTAACTTTCCCGAACATAGATTAGTATACTGCGAATGTAATCCTGAGAATCCATGTTCAGGGAAACTTCCCCAATCATAGATTAGTTTACATGTGTATGGAATTCCGCGAATCTATGTACGGGGGCAAATTCCCCGAACATAGATTAGAAAACTAGTGACTAGGGCTTGTTTTCGGGGTAGGGCATATATTATGAGCATCCCCCGACAATAAGCTAGGGCTTATTTTCAGGGGATGTCTTATTTTCAGGGAAAATCCCTGTAGTATTGTACAGCATTTCTAATTACAACAGGTAATTTATGGGTTAATTATACATCTTTGGGTTAATAGCAGGTCTTATGTGAAAAATAAAAGAAAAACATCCTTATCCGTCTATTGCCATGACCTAGACATCTTTAATCTTTATTTGGACTAAAACGTAAGGTTGAAGTAGGCAAGGCCTTGAATTGTTGTCACATTAATCTAGGACAAGATGGTGTCTTGAAAACATCTTATGCACTGGATAAGAAGTCATTTATTAAAGAAACAAGCTACAGGTTAAACAAATACAATTTTAACAGTGTAAAGACTGTTGCAATTTTATACAGTGCAATTACCTACAGGTATCTTAAGACTAGTATGGTGGGAGTACATATATTTATACGGATAACGTTCCTTTAAATTTAGTGGATACACCTGTTTAGTGCTCTGTGTCTGTCAGGGTACCTGTTGGTGCTGACTCCAGGGAAGACATCCTCTCTGTTTAGGGGCTCCTTGCCCCTAGCATTTCGGCAAATTCCGGCCGTTTTCGCGCCGGCCGCGCTAGCGCCTCCCCCTTTTATGATGCGACGGCTAGCGTCGACGTCATGACGTCAGCATTACGTGAAGTGCCGGGAACCGCTATTCCGGACCTTTTGGGGGCGTGGTCTCAATTAAGGTGACAGGGTATTTAAAGGAAACCTTTACTACTGCTCATTGTCCTGTCGTGGTTCTAGCTTGCTAGTCACTCAGCGCGTTCTCTCTCTCTTGTGTTTTCGGTTTTGACCTTGCTTGTCTTTTGTCCTGTTGTCCTCTCCTCTCCTTTGACTCGGCTTGTATCTCGCTTACCTGTCCTCCAGCTCCCTCGACCTCGGTTTACCTTTTGACTATTCTTGTTTTGTCTATACGTTAGTCCGGCCATTCTAAGGTCCGGTATACGTACCTCCTTCTGTCCGCACTCTGCGTATTGGATCCCTGTCAGTATCCTGACAGTGTCATTTTACTCAGCGTGGGAAAGTTCTTTGGAATTTTCCCACGCTGTGTAAAATGACACAGAGCACTCTGATTGGTGGATTAAGTAACCAATCATAGTGTTATGAGTCAAATTACACAGCGTGGGAAAATTCCAAAGAACTTTCCCACGCTGTGTAAAATGACACAGAGCACTCTGATTGGTGGATTTCAAGCTAACCAATCAGAGTGCTGTGACAGGTAAATGTAGAGACTTACCTGTCAGTCTCTTCATTTACCTGTCAGAGCACTCTGATTGGATGGCTTAAACCCATCAATCAGAGTGCTCTGAGCCTAATTACAGGGCGGGGCAAGGCTTTATAAGCCTTCCCCCAACCCTGCAGAGCTCAGTCTGCACAGAGCCTTCCTTTTTTTTTAAAAGTGCGTCGGTTATTATGGATTTTTATTTGGCCTTTTTTGGGGGCTGAAAAAAGAAGAGTTTAGAAGAAAGAAGACATCAAATGGTAAGTCTATTTTTTTATTTTTTTTTTACAGGTATTTAGATAAAGGTCCCCCAAAATTATTTTTAGGATGAGTGGGGTAGGTAGAGGTTATTTTTTGGGGGGGAGGGAGGTGACTAGGGGTTTGGGGACCCCTAGTCACCTTGGGGGGGGTTTACATTTTTATTTAGGGCCCCCACCCGCCGCTCAGGGGTGGGGGCCGGGGGGGAGGACAGTAGCCCCCCCTTATTGTTATTTAGGGCCCCCACCCGCCGCGCAAGTCCCCCCCAAATTTTTATTTATGGCCCCCACCCGACGCTCAGGTATGGGGGCTGGGGGGGAGGACAGTAGTTCCCCCCCTTATGGTTATTTAGGGCCCCCACCCGCCGCGCAGGGGTGAGGGCCAGGGGGGGAGGACAGTAGGTCCTCCCCTTATTGTTATATAGGGCCCACACCCACCGCTCAGGGGTGGGGGCCAGGGGGGAGGACAGTAGGTACCCCCCCTTATTGTTATTTAGGGCCCCCACCCCTGTGCGAATAGGTTTTTTTTTTTGTTTGTTTTTTACAGTGAGCAGCCACTGGCTGCTCACTGTTTACTAGACACACCCCTACTTGCGGTATAGCGAGTATGGGCTGAATTTACTAATACTAAGTAATCTTTACTTAGTATTAGTAAATTTGGCTGAAAGACCAATTTAGGTCTTTCAGCCTTTTGGTAGATAGCGCCCTAATACCGTGGGAATTATGGAGTTATCTACTAAGCAACTGCTTATTTTATGTTATTTTAAGTGATTTCCCTATCCACATTTGTTTGCAGGGCACTTGTCCTACTCTTACCCCCATTTTACTTCCTTTTGCTGCCCTCTAGCCCTTTCCAGGACTTTTTTAGAGGCATTTTTGTGCCCAAAAGTTCAGATCCCCATTGACTTCAATGGGGTTCGGGTTCGGGGTCAAGTTCGAGCCCGAACCCGGACTTTTTTGCAGGTCCTTATCCCTTTACTACAGCTCCTAACCCCAAACTACTGCCTCTAACCACCCACTGAAGGTCCTAACCTGCCACTTGAACCTCTAACCCCCACTACTTACAATAACCCCCAATGCAGGTACTAAACCCACACTACAGGCCCTAATGCCTTACTACTGTCCCTAACCACCCACTGCAGGTCCTAATCTGCCACTTCAGCCTCTAATCCCGTACTACTTCCATAATGTAGGTACTAACCCTACACTACAGGTCCTAACCCCATACTGCCCCTAATCCCCACTACAGGTCCTAACCCCCCACTGCAGGTCTTAATCTGCCACTTCAGCCTCTAATCCCGCACTACTTCCACAATGCAGGTACTAACCCCACACTACAGGTCCTAACCCCTTACTGCTCCTAACCCCCACTACAGGTTCTAACCCCTTACTGTTCCTAACCCCCACTACATGTCCTAACCACCAACTGCAGGTCCTTATCCATCACTATTGCTCCTAACCACCAACTGCAGGTCCTAATCCCTCACTACTGCTCCTAACCACCAACTGCAGGTCCTAACCTGCTACTTCAGCCTCTAACCCCCCACTACTGCCCCAATCGTCCTAACACTGCCTCTAGCTCCCACTTTAGCCTCTAGCCCCCACTACAGCCCCTATTCCCCCACTAGAGCTTCTATCCCCCACTATAGCTCCTAACAACCATTTTAGCCCCTATCCCCCACTTAGTCCTATCCACTCAGTACAACCTCTATTCCTGATTGCTGCTTATAAACCTTCACTACAGCACCTAACTTCCCCTTCCTCCCCCCAGCTATATGTAGCTAAGGGGGAGCTATTTTGAATCTTCCTTCTCATCTTGTATTAAAAGGAAATTCCACTACTTCTCATACAGGCACACCCTGGTTTACATACACTCACTTTAAGTACACTCGCGAGTACAGACATACCCGCGCCTCTTCTGTCCGCGAGTGAACAGGAAATGGAAGGTTCTATTCTCGCCTGGAGCAGCTCAGTTCAGTGTCTTTAGGGCAAGAACTTTTCACACCTTCTGTCATGGCACAGGTTAATAATCTCAAATTTATAATGTCTACTCCTAGCTGAACATATATATATATTTTCTGCCCCTATATTGCCCATATTCTGCAAACAGATGTCATCCAGTGAAAAGGTTTACCCTGCCATTTTCTATAACTATGACTTAGCAGCTTAGCTGCATTAGCCACAATTCTGAGAATTCAAAGTTAAACCATAAATGCTTAAAGTGATGAAGAGGTGTTTCTAAACAAAGTGTGCAACTAAGCTGCTAACAAATACAAAGTGGCACTGTATTGACAGAAAATGGCCCAGTGGGCAGGTTTATTTTACTTTTCCTCCCAGTTTAAGGTTGTCAGATGAGTAAAACATTAAATATAAATGGTACAATCTGGAATGAGATTATTATTATTATTATTTTTTTTTACTGTTTTAACTGAATAAAAGCCCACTGGAAATCACTAAATAAATCACTGGAAATAAAATCACTGGAAATCTGCAGTTGCAGTATCAGTTATGCCTGTAAATGACTATTGCAATGCAGTACATGCATTGGGAAGTTAAAAAAGGTATTGCTTCACTTTAAGTACATTTTTGTTTTACATACATGCTCTGGTCCCATTGTGTACTTAAAAGTAGGGTATGCCTGTATGTATTTTTCCCAACACATCACACACTGAAAAACACAACACTACCAGTGGCCCAAATGTATCCCTCACAGCTACACACACGCAGCCACACACATCACCACGGCCGTCTTTAACGCGGAGCAGCTGCCTCGGGCCCAGTTATTCCTGGGGAGCCCAAAGCAGCTGCCCCGTGGGCCCCGCCGTCGGCATTAAAAAAAAAATGTAAAAAAAATAAAAAATTTCCTTAATGGGCCCGCAGTGCTAGTATTGCGGCTGCACCAGGGCCTGCACACTAAGGGGGTCCACTGGGTGGCCCATACACTTAGGGCCACCGGGTGAGCATGTTCCAGCTGGGGTCCGGTCGGTGCTGTGGCCCTTTAACAGCGCGACTGGGCCCTTTGCTTAACAGCTGCATGGGAGGAAGTGACGTCCGTGAATCACTTCCTCCCACCTGGCATCGGGCCGCTCTGGAGGCTGCTGAGCCAGGATCCAGTGAGGAGGGGAAGCAAGGAGAGCGAAACCCCCAACTCCCAACTACCCCAGCCAGCACACTGGACCCCAGGGAAGGAAGCCTCTTGCAAAGGTACAAAACTGAAGAGTGTCTGTCTGTGTGTGTGTGTGTCAGTATGTATGTCTGTCTGTTTGTCAATATGTCTGTGTGTGTCAGCAGGGCTGCCATCAGAAATTGTAGGGCCCCTGACACAGCTCAAGATCTGGACCTGAGCCATCCCCGAGTCTGCCCACAAGGATGAAGTGTGTGTGTGTGTGTGTATAGTGGATGTAGAATGTGTGTCATGGATGCAGTGTGTATAGTGGATGCAGTGTGTATAGTGGATGGAGATTGTACGTTTTGTGTAATGTAATGTTTGTATGCATGCATTAGATGCAGAGTTTGTGTGTAGTGAATGTAGGTGTGTATAGTGAATGCAGAGTGTGTGTGTGTGTAGTGGATGTAGTGTGTGTAGTGCAGAGTGTGTTTAGTGAATGTAGGGTGTGTGTGTGTAGTGCAGAGTCTGTTTAGTGAATGTAGTGTGTGTGTGTGTAGTGCAGAGTGTGTTTAGTGAATGTTGTTTGTGTGTGTAGTGCAGAGTGTGTTTAGTGAATGTAGTGTGTGTAGTGCAGAGTGTGTTTAGTGAATGTAGTGTGTGTGTAGTGCAGAGTGTGTTTAGTGAATGTAGTGTGTGTGTGTAGTGCAGAGTGTGTGCTTATAAGGATGTAGTGTGTTTGTAAAATAAGGGGGGGGGAGTATTTTTCTTTTAAATCTATTTGTGTATATTTAAATTTTATTCCCCAACTCCCTGCTTCTTACCGTGCCAGGGAGGGGGGGAGATCGCATTGTGGAGGGAGCCAGCCGTGGTAAATTGCAGAGAGGGAGGCCCAGCAGCACACACTCTTCCTTTCCAGCTCCTCTCTGACTAACTCTTGCGAGACCGCCCTGCGTGCTGTGCGGTGCGTTGCCATGGTAACCCGTGGCAACGCTCTGGCGGCCGCAGGGCTCAGTAAAGTTAGACAGAGAGCTGCTGGAAGGAGGACAGAGTGTGCTGCTGGGCCCCCCTCTGCAATGTACAGGTAGCAGGGGGCCTCAGAGCACAGATATATAGCGAAAATTGCTATAAATATGTGCACATAAGAAATGACCCAGGACCGCCGGGCCCATGACAACCATTATGGTCATGCCCTGATGGCGGCCCTGTGTGTCAGTATGTCTGTGTGTGTGTCAGTATGTATGTCTGTCTGTTTGTCAGTATGTATGTGTGTGTCAGTATGTATGTGTGTGTCAGTATGTATGTCTGTCTGTTTGTCAATATGTATGAGTGTGTCAGTGTGTATGTCTGTCTGTTTGTCAGTATGTCTGTGTGTGTGTCAGTATGTATGTCTGTCTGTCTGTCTGTCAGTATGTCTGTGTGTCAGTTTGTATGTCCATGTGTGTCAGTTTGTATGTCTGTGTGTGTGTCAGTATGTCTTTGTGTGTGTGTCAGTTTGTATGTCTGTGTGTGTTAGTATGTGTCAGTATGTATGTCTGTGTGTGTGTCAGTTTGTATGCATGTGTGTGTGTCAGTGTGTGTAAATGTGTCTGTATAGCTGCATCTGTATGATTGTGTATATCTGTGTATCTGCAAGTGTTTCTGTGTGTGTGTGTGTTTGTGGCAGTGCATGTGTATATGTGCATACATCTTAGCATTCAAACGCAACCCTACACGCAAATACACACCTGCATTCAAACTTCAACACTACATATAAATACACCTCTTTTTTAAACAACAAAATTATATATAAACACACCAGTGCATTTATAAACCAACACTACACATACATGCATGCTTGCATTCAAATGCTATCTTCACAAACACAACCAGACATTCACACAAACATACTACATACAAAAACATGCTTACACTCAAACACACAAATACTGATCCGTGCTAAATACAACCCTGCATGCATGGGAAAATGGTAGAGCCCCAGCTGTCAAAGCATTGTTGGAGTTGCACGACAGATGGGGATCTACCTTTTGCCCCCTCTTGCCCAAAATAATTCATGCACCAGAGCCCTCTCTACTTAACGTCCGCCTTTGCGTTGGGGTGGGGGGCTTGACTGCATGTCAGGGAGGGGACGACAGGTTTATGGGGGCCCAAGCAAATGTTTGCCCAGGGTCCAATCAATATTAAAGACGGCCCTGCACATCACTCAAAGCAATACACATATTACAAATGGACAGCCTTATAAATCAAGCACAAAAAGCCACAACACACACCTCACATACACTAAATATTTTAATACATATTCACATTATATAATATTAAAAAACTAACATATGGCAAGAATTCTCCTGGTGCACATCCTAATGAAAGGCGGCTTCACTGCAGCCTGGTCAAATGAGCTGCCCAGGCAGTAAGGGTGTAGCGTCTGTGTGCTCCCTGCCTTCTGTGTTTGTGGGTGGGATATCATGGGGTAGAAAAACTGAAAGGGAGCAGCAGCCCTCAAAGCAAAGAGGCAGCTTCCTGTGCCCCCAGTCCCCACCTCCTGTGTACATTATGAAGAAAGAGGGCCTACTTCCTCCAGCTCTGCCCTGTGTCACTTATGTGACTTGGACTCCCTGCTTTGATTGACAGGTAAATATCAAGGTTTGAGCAGCACAATGAACCAGGAGATGAGCAGGGGTGGGATGAACAGCTGCAAGCTGCACAGCTGAAGAGTGGAGCTAGACTTGACAGATCTTCCCTTCATCTGGTAGTAAATAGGCAAAATGAATGTCCATAATCACTGTAGTATTACTGATTAGACTTGTGTACAGATCCATTTCACCTTTGATGAACACTCAATTTCAAACGTCCAGCTATTTAAAAGCCATGATACAGATGTTACACATTGGAAAAATATTGTCAAAGGCATTTTATTATACGATAATGCTCACATGGAATCAAACTACACATTACTAATACTTAGGGATGAATTATTCATAATCCAAATCATCAATTCTCAACCTCGGTAGCAGTTTAGTTTAAAAGGGTGGTATTTGAAGGGAGATGTCCATCCGGCCGACCTTCAAGGGCTTTTCAAAAATTTATATTGCAGTTGAGATTTTTAGCTATCTCATATCATCATCATCAAAGAAAGAAAATAGTTACTGCACGAACTTCAAGCCTTTATTTATAAATTTCTAAATCTCCAATGTATCCACAGCACTATCCCTGTTAAGTGTTGTAGAATTATAGAATTCTTGAAATTATCTAAGCTAATGCTTTGGCAGGAAGAAATGTGCTGAATAATAAAATGTGTATTTACTAAAAGGACCTTGAAACTAACAATACTAACTACTCAAAATGGCTGCCAAAGCACCCCTCCCATCGAGTGAACACCTCGTGCTAATAAGATGGCGCCTACATCTTGTGTCCACTCCCGTGTCAAGGATGACATCACCTCTTGATGGGAGGGCATCTAACTAACCACTTAACACCTGGACCAATCAATAAAGTTTATTTGCTGTTATCTTGAATTCTTCAGTGATGTAAAAATGCCTTTATAAGGGTCTGCGCACCCATTATCTGTTAGAAGCCATTAAACTTTTCCGAAGTTCTTTCATTTACCTGAACCCTGTGTCTCAGTGTGAATTTACTTCTGCGTGCACGCAACTTTATTATCTTTAATTTGGACAGGAACAGATAGTCATTCAAACTAATTGGTTTGCAGAAAATAATCTACTACAATTTGACGCCTCCAACGTGGGGCTCTGGGTTATGTCCTGCCCGGGCAGCCGTCCAAGAAGACGCTGGGGGGGATGAATCCTGGGGGAAGGAAAAGAGCCTGATCACCTCTGAGTACACGGTAGAGACTGCTGCAGCACCTAGCTGGTATGTTCCTGCCCCTGTGATTGACCTGTCCCAGTGTCTGTGACTGCTGCCGAGAGGACATCAAAGTCAGGTAATAACTTGCCCAGAATCTTTGTATTGTTAATGATACCTAGTTTACCTGCATGTTGACTATCTGTTGCCTGGGTGTGTTTGTATTGGTTTGTGTTTAGCTTAGTCCCCGGGGAGTGTGAGTGCCTGTTTACCCCTTTTAGGTGCTAGGTGGCTCTAGCGGTAAAGGAATAAGGGGAGGGGACCTGGTGGAAGTCTGTGTGGACTCACTACTTTCTCAGGTCCGGGGTGTCACTTTGAGGGCCTGGCTAGCCTCATTGTGCACGTTACTCTGCTTGCAGAGGGTGAGACACTTCAGCCTCGAGCGCTGACGCTGGTAGTGTTCTGTTAACCTCTCAGTGCCCGCGGATACGGACACTGTTAGGTTGTGGTGGGATTGGATTCGGGCAGGCATTGCTGTTTCCATCACCATGCGGTAGTCAGACTTGCGGGTGGGTCCGCAACAGGGACACTACGAGGTTGAGGGAGGTGGCTGCGGCCACACGAGTAAAGGAAAGGGATTACTGTGATTTTATTTGAACTGTGATGCATGCACTGTATTTTATTTGAAATGTTGTCTTAATTGTCTGTCACACAGATTCCTGTGCTTAATCTTATCTTACTCTCTGTGTTATTTACACTTTCCCCTCTTATTTCTCTTTGTTGAGAGAAGTGATTGGTCACACACTTCTCGCCATGCTCCAATTCCGTGGCTACCTCGGGTAGGTGGAATTAGTGACTAGTCTACGTTTTGGGAAGACGTACGTAGGAACCCACTCTTACGTAGCAGTCGAGCACTGTAGACCTTCTTTTCTCTCTTTCTCTATATCTGGGACGCCTTATATAGGGAGGATGGGACAGAAGTTAGATAAACCCAGTAAGGGTTGTTTAGCATGTGATTTAGTAGAAAATAGAGAAGGAGAAGAGGTGGTTAAGAAAGTGAGGAAGATTGCTAAAGTATGTGGAATTACCGTACCTCCGTGCGGCAGATTGCAGCCAGAGAGCTGGCGTAAGTTACTGACAGAGAAGAAAGGGAAGCTGTCGGACCACGATTTGGTTCATACAGCAGAAGCCTGGTACCGAGTAGCAAGAGCTATTCAGCAAAAGGGATGGGTTGAGGAAGAAATTGATCATAAAGGTTTAAGATTGTTTGTGTATTATAATAATTGTGTTACTGGGAAGTCCTCCCAGCCAGTGCCCTATGATGGCGCCCAGGAGGTGACCACTCCCAACATCGCGTCAGCAATGACCGAAATGTAGCTGACCATGGTCCCCACCCATGGTCCCCACCCCCTACCACCGCCTCTGTTTGCCCAGTCCTGAATGCTGATGGATCCCTATTCTCCCCCCCATCAGTCCTACAGATCTCATCACCCTCATCCTCTCTATGCAGCTCCCTGCACCTCCAGTCCGTTTCTCCCGTCAAAGATTTCTGGTTTCCAAACGTATAAGTCTCTGTCCTTCTGTCTTGTTACTTTACGGCGCTCACATGGTTAACCTTCATGCCTGCAGTTTCTCTCGTTTCTCTCTCTCCCCTTTTTGCACTCTGCCTCACTTTCTGTCTCACTTTCTCCCCCCCCCCTTGCCTAGGGGGGAGGAGTGACATGCCTGCATTTCGGAGCTACTGATAAGAGTTAGAGACGGGATTTTTGCTGGAAAATATTCTAATTGTGTAATATTGTGTACATTGTTATATACATAGACGTTGTTAGGAAGGTTATGGTGTTATAATTGTGTAATAATATTATTATTATTATTGCCATTTGCATGGCGCCAACAAATTCCGCAGTGCTTTATATATATATATATATATAAATTGTGTTTTGTGATAAAGTAGTGAGGATTGTGGGGGAGACTAGCTCACAAGAATGTATTCAGTGTTGAATACGGAATTTAGGAAGGTGTAGCCTGATAACAATAATAGAGGGATTATGCAGTATAGCTAGGTTAGTATAAGAAGAGGAAGGTGATTAATGGTTGTTGGATGATAAGGGAAATTGGTTGAATTCCGTGAGTTTATTTTGCATCATGTTACTTTAAAGTACATGTTTCTATGGACAGCTTTATGGGCTGTTGAATGCATAATGTTCTCAACTGTCTTATTTAACCCACCAGGTTTATTTATAGTTTAGTATTTCATCTCGGAACTGACTTATTTTATTAGTTATAATATAGTGTATTGTTGAAAGTGCTTCAGCCACCACCCTAAAGATGGCGCCTAGTACAGAAGGAGGTTGGCTCTGCCAGTCCCGTGACCTATCTACAGTCACGGTTGCTTCTAAAGTGACGTCACTTCCGCCCTTACCATGCCCACACCTCCTGTCTTCCTTTCCCACACATATCATGGACGTCACCCCTCTCACTTCCTCCCTTGCTGTCATTTCCTTCCCCGCCCCTGTCATGGCTGCCTCCATCATGAGGCCTACCCCTATTATGCTCGTCCTATTTAGAGACATATTGTTTTCCTTACACTCTACATATTATGAACAGAAACATTATAATTACTAAAACAATCATGCCATTTGTTTCCCTGTATCAGAAATGTGTCCGTGATAACAAAAAAACAAAACAAAAAAAAAAAGGTTGCTAAAATGTCATTTGCAACTGTGGTGTGACCTACAAATGAGATCTGTTGGACACGAATATAAGAACATAACAGCTGATTATCCAGATTAATCTTGCAACAAGGGAAATAGCCAAATAATGCAAGTTATTTTAAACATTGTATCTTTGCTTAATCGAATCTTGCTAGTTACAGATCGTATGTTTACAGTAACATCCTGTACGTTAAATGATGGTTTAGCATTAGAAGGGTTTGTGACATGTTTTATTAACCCAGCCACTACTGGTTATTCATTTTAGTTACAGGGTGGTATAATTGTTATGGCCTAATTAATATAAATGATAGTACCGCAATAGTTAATGTTTTATCCACACATATAGGAACTTTACTTCACTTACTATTAACCATTATTTATAATGATAGACATGTTCAGACTGCAAAAAGCTATGGCTAATGACATAGAAAGGGGTTAGAGTCAGTAACACAGCCCATACAGAGGAGAGCAAACCCGCTGATGCTTAATGCCCCTGCCACGTGTCTACAGGGGATGGAGGAGGGCCACTAGCCACAGTAGTTCTACCCGTTTAGGGTCATCCCACTACTTTCCTGGTTGACACAGGTGCAGCCCGCAGTGTTCTTAGAGAACAAGACCTGCCTGACTCATCGTTCCTGTCTGACACCGATGTCTCTTGTGTTGGTGTTGATGGTACTTCCCGCAGTAACCCACTCACTAAACTCCTCCATGTGGATTCTGATATCCTTTCCCGGTTTGTTGTCTCCTCCACATGTCCCATTAACCTCTTGGGTGCTGATGTCCTATCCCGCCTCCAAGCCTCCATCACCCTCACTCCAGGTTCAATTAAATACACCTTTGTCACGAAAAGACACTACAGTTCTTTGTTCCCTTCCCATTTTACTTGGAGATGACATCCCCACGACAGAAAAATGTTCTCTGGACCTCCTTTGTTATCTTGCAGATCAGGGGTGTAAGGCATCTCTTGTCAAACTTCAATTTTGCCAGGCCACAGTAATCTTTCTAGGCCATTGCCTGTCCCATGGCACTAGACACCTCACCCGTGTTCGTGTCGGAGCGGTTATGGCCATTCCGCCTCCAAAAACTCCTAAATCCCTCCACGCCTTTCTAGGCCTCATTTCTTACTGCCGAGCATGGATTCCAGAGGCCTCTCTACTCATGCAACCTTTGTACGATGCTCTTAAATCAGACCCGTTCTGTCTGTCCTCAGAAGCACATGACAACTTCTACACTCTCCAACGTGCTATTGCCTCTGCTCCCGCCCTTGGCTTGCCAGACTACACCAAACCATTCAAATTATTTGTGTCTGAAAGACAAGGCCATGCTACAGGAGTCCTTACTCAAGCCCATGGACCTGGTGGCCGCCAAAGGCCTATTGGCTTCTTCTCTTGCCAACTAGACATTGTGGCTAGAGGAACCCCCTCTTGCCTCCGAGCTGTTTTTGCCGCTCAGGAACTCATAAACCGCACTGGGGACCTGGTTCTTGGCCACCCTCTGACTGTTTTGGCACCTCATGATATTTCTGCCATACTTAACCAGGTCCAACTCAAACATGTCACCCCTGCCAGGCACCTTCGTCTCCACTGTCATCTCCTGTTACCTGACAATGTTACCCTTCAAAGATGTCAGGTTCTGAATCCGTCCACTCTTCTGCCACTCCCTGAGGGGGGTAGCTACTATGGATTTATCATGGATGAAGGCTATGTCCTACTCCTTACCCACACTATTAAAAAAATGCACCTCAATTTACCCTTCTGTGACGGGCCAGAATATGCCTTCTGTACCATGTGGTACAAGCCAACCATCAACCCTGACCCTCATTATGAAGATGAACTTTATCAATTAGTTGAGGTAAAACTCATTCTACAAGATTTTTACTGCGATACTGAAAGCAACAGTATGATTTTGGTTCAACTACCACTTGGACTTGAACATCTATATCACCATTGGGACACAGCCATTCCACATGTCCCTGTTACCAAATCAAAGATAAAGTCATGGGGTGATCTCGGGCCCATGGCAAAACTATGGGCCAGCATGGATGAACTACAGCTCCAAGAAAAAGGCGTTGTCAAGTACCCAACAACTGAACATGTAAAAGCATGGCCACGGTACTTTCTGGAAGAAGAATTTGAAGATCTGGTCATAAAGCACGACTATGATCCAGAAACGCCCCATAACTGTTTTGAACAGATGAAAATGGAAACAACACATTTGCCAACCGTGTATGAGGATCCACTAATAGATCCTGACCTCACCCTGTTTGTGGACGGCTCAAGGTATGCTGATGAAGAAGGAAAATATCACACAGGATATGCCGTCACCACAACAGATGAAATTATCAAGTCATCATCTCTACCATCAACAATGTCTGCACAGGAAGCTGAATTACAAGCCCTAACTTCAGCATGCAAGATATCTGAAGGAAAGCGCGCCAATATCTACACAGATTCAAGATACGCACTGGGCGTGGCTCATGACTTCGGTTTAATTTGGAAAACAAGAGGATTTTTTACCACTGCCGGTACACCAGTCAAGCACAGTTCTGCAATCAAGGAGCTGATGGATGCCCTCCTACTCCCAGAAGAAGTGGCCATTCTGAAGGTAAAGGCACATGGGAAGTTGGATTCGGATGAAGCAAGGGGCAACCATCTGGCTGATCAAGCTGCAAAACAAGCTGCAAGAGAACTACAGGAAGTGGACAGAAGTGTGTCCGGAAACGAAGAAACTCCCACATTTACCTTGCAGACACTTCAAACTGATCTAAAAATCCTACGGGAACAACAGGCTGCAGTTGCTCCTGAAGAAATACAAAGATGGAAACAGAAAGGGTGGAGTGTACTCCAACAACCTCAAGTTCTGCCTCCCTAAGAATTTGTACCCAGCAGTCGTACAATGGGCACACGGACCTGCACATTTATCAAAGGATCTAATGACTGCTCTTGTACAAAAATACTACGAAGCACCCGGAATTACTACACTAACCAGTAATTACTGCAAGGCCTGTGTTATTTGTGCTAAATGCAATCCAGGAAAAACAATCAAAGTTCCTCCAAAACATCTGGTTAAATCCATGTATCCATTTCAAAGGATCCAAATCGACCACATCCAGATGCCAAAGCGTGGTCACTATGAATATGCACTAGTGATAGTGGACATGTTCTCAGGCTGGCCAGAAGCCTATCCAGTAGTCAACATTACCGCCAAGTAGGGATTGACCGATATTGATTTTTTAGAGCCGATACCGATACCGATAATCTGCGAACTTTCAGGCCGATAGCCGATATCTTGCCGATATTCTGTACATTTACTATTTTGAATAAATAAACTAATTCGAAAGGTAAATGCACAAAATATACATGCCACATGTAGTGGATGAAGTGTGTTTAGACAGGGGAACTGTGTGTGTTTGTGTAGTGTGTGTGTGTGTGTGTAGTGGATGCAGAGTGTGTGTATATAATGCAGTGTGTGTAGTGTGTATATAATGCAGTGTGTTTATGTAGTGTGTGTGTATAATGCAGTGTGTTTTTGTGTGTGTATGTAATGCAGTGTGTTTTTGTGTGTGTATGTAATGTGTGTGTGTTTGTGTAGTGTGTATGTATGTAATGCAGTGTGTGTTTGTGTAGTGTGTGTTTGTGTAGTGTGTATGTAATGCAGTGTGTGTGTCTGTGTAGTGTGTATGTAATGCAGTATGTGTACTGTGCTTGTGTAGTGTGTATGTAATGCAGTGTGTGTATGTAATGCAGTGTGTGTAGTGTAGTGTGTGCAGTGTGTCTGTAATGCAGTATGTGTGCAGTGTGTGTTTGTGTAGTGTGTGTTTGTGTAGTGTGTATGTAATGCAGTGTGTGTGCCTGTGTAGTGTGTGTGTATGTAATGCAGTATGTGTACTGTGTTTGTGTAGTGTGTATGTAATGCAGTGTGTGTGCATGTAATGCAGTGTGTGTCTGTAATGCAGTATGTGTGCAGTGTGTGTTTGTGGTGTGTGTGTAGTGTCTGTCTGTGTAGTGTGTGTATGTAATGCAGTGTGTGTGCCTGTGTAGTGTGTATGTAATGCAGTGTGTGTATGTAATGCAGTATGTGTGCAGTGTGTGTTTGTGTAGTGTGTGTGTTTGTGTAGTGATGTAATTTGTGTAATTTTTTATTTTAATATTTTTTTTAATATTTAAATGTTTTTTTTTGTTTAGTCCCCCCCAGTGTGTGTTTGTGTAGTGTGTGTTTGTGTAGTGTGTATGTAATGCAGTATGTGTGCAGTGTGTGTGTGTGTGTAGTGATGTAATTTGTGTAATTTTTTATTTTAATATTTTTTTTAATATTGAAATGTTTTTTTTATTTTTTGTTTAGTCCCCCCTCCCTGCTTCTTACCAGGGAGGGGGATATAGTATTCCCTGGTGGTCCAGTGGCTTGTTAAGTACAGTGGTGGCTCAGCAGCAGCAAGCGCTGACTTACCTTGCATGCAGCTCCTACAGCTCCCTGTGTAAATCTCGCGGCTTAGTGCCGCGCGGAGCGTTGCCATGGTAGCCCGTGGCAACGCTCTGCGGCCGCGGGTCTCGCGAGATTTACACAGAGCGCTGTAGGAGCTGCATGCAAGGTAAGTCAGCGCTTGCTGCTGGCCCCCACAGGACCGCCGGGCTTGTAATGGGCCCGGCGGTCCTGTTATATATTATCGGCAATATCGGTATCTGAATTGGCCGATACCGATATTGCCGAAAATACCAAATATCGGCCGATAATATCGGCCAGACCGATAATCGGTCGATCCCTACCGCCAAGACAACAGTAAAACGTCTACTCACAGAAATTGTATGTAGATTTGGACTCCCAGAAGTTATTGAAAGCGACCAGGGTCCAGCTTTCACAGCATCAGTAACTAAAGAGATTTGGACTGCCCTAGGAGTGACCCTTGCATTCCACACGCCTTATCACCCACAAAGCAGTGGCAAAGTGGAACGCATGAATGATCCTGATTCTGATACGGGCAACCACAGTCTGCTTCCTGGTGATTGGGTCCTAGTCAAGAAATTTGTGCGGAAACACACCCTGGAACCAAGATTTGACGGACCATTCCAAGTTCTACTGATCACCTCCACCTCCGTCAAGTTGGCTGGGAAAAGCAACTGGATACACGCCTCCCACTGCAAAAAGGTTCCTGTCCCAGAGGAAGCAGACTCCTCACAACCATGTACCTCTGGTATGTCATCCCTTTGATTAGTTTCCTTGAGGCCCAACAAGTGGCCATTACCAAAGATGCTAGTGGGTACACATTCTGGTATAATTCATCATGCACCCGCGTAGCTACATTCACCTTTGATTACTGTGACATAGTAGATTGTCCATTTCCCAAGTCACAGATTCAAACCATTTACAAAGATATACCACACGCAATGGACCCCTATGTTTGTGTAGTTGACAAGCAATGGGGACACAACTGTGACCATTGGGGGGCTGCAGGATGGAATACTGGGCCTGCCTGGGGTTACAAGCCCATAAGTGCCTTATCTAAAGTAGATGACCATGGTAGATCCCTCCTTCAAAGAATGACTTTAAGAAAGCCTGGAGGAGGTCTGCCCATGAAATTAATGTTAAACATTGAGCACCCTGGTCCAAAGGATGCTGACCAATATGTAATGGGAATGTATTGGAAAAGTGGTTCCTATAACAAATTAGGTCATTTCTATCTTAAAGATATGTGCCACTCTCCAGAGTGGCAAGGGGCTGTTCATATGGTCCCGAATCCACTAAAACCACATATCCAGTCTTTTAAGGACATGATGGCCATTGCTAACCCCACCTTCGAAGACACCATGGCCACTGAAACTGGTTACAATGATATCAATTTATGGTTAGAGTGGATGAAATATAATGCTAATAAACATAACAAAACCGCATGCTATGTGTGCGGTGGTGCTCGACCTCATCTTGGCACCGTTCCTCTAACTCTCCCTTTGGAGATAGAGACTTGCTTCCTCATTCTTTTTGCCTACTGCTATAATTTCAACAGATCCCTCTGCGAATCATGGACGGCAGAGTACCCCCTCTTAATTGGAAATGTCAAACCCCCAGATGGAATCACGATTTACAAGGGTAATTACACTTGTTATGCTATCTATGACGGGATTGGTAAATTCATGGGTAACTTTTCCAATGGCTATTGTGCCACCTACAGAACTGTTCCTATATGCCTGTTGCAACACCATACCAGGTCATTGGGGGATATTTACTGGTTATGTGGGGATCTTCAGTTAAGATCTAGGCTGGAAACTGAGTGGTGGGGTGAGTGTACCCTAGCCAAAGTTATCATGCCCATTCATATTATTTCTGATAATCATCATGACACATACGACCCTCCACATACACCAGCCAGAGTGAGGCGGGAAACCCCAGTAAAAGGCAGTTTTGACCCCCACATTTACATAGATGCCGTTGGGGTACCTAGGGGGGTGCCTAATGAATTTAAAGCTAGAGATGAAGTCGCTGTAGGTTTTGAATCACTTTTTACCATAGTCACTGCCAATAAAAATCTTAATTGGATTAACTACATTTATTACAACCAACAGCGTTTTGTCTAGTGATGTACCGAACGGTTCGCTGGCGAGCGGTTCCCGGCGAACATAGCATGTTCGCGTAACTACACCAGGGATGCCCTCCAGGGCCTGGCCGAGCAGTTGCAGGCCACATCCCAGATGACCTTCCAGAACAGAATGGCCTTAGACATGATTCTAGCTGAAAAGCGGGGTGTATGTAAAATACTACCTGACACCATGACTTGTTGCACTTATATCCCAGAAAACACAGGTCCAAATGGTAAAGTCACTATGGCCATAGAGAAGTTAGAGAAACTCTCAGAGGAGTTGAAGAGGAATTCTGGGGTAACAGATCCCTGGGAAAGGTGGTTTGGTTGGATGTCAGGTTGGCAGAAAGCTTTAGTCCATATTGGTATGGCTCTACTAATTTTCCTTTTTGTTCTCGCTCTTCTCGTTTGTTGTGTCCTCCCATGCCTTAGAAAATTCTTACAGAAGACTACAGACCAAGCGACACTAACTCTCACTCATCTGACAATCGATGATCAAGATCTCACCTCACCCTGTATTCCGCTACAAACTCTCCCTTATACTGATAAAGTGCAGAAGTTCTAGGAAGGGAACCAGTGCAGGGACAGCGTCTGTCTCTACAGGCGAGTCTCACGTTACCCACGGAGTGAAGTGTTCGATGCTTGTTAAGACAGATGAGCTGCAGTCTGTTAGGGTCAGATAGGGGTAGACATGCACTTTGCACTAACACCAAGCTAGCGACCATGGGGTTTCTGTGTCTTTGGGCTAACAAGTCTTCTGGTATTACCAAATAAAGCTTATCTTTTAGTAACTAACATTTTAAGGGGGGACTGTTGTAGAATTATAGAATTCTTGAAATTATCTAAGCTAATGCTTTGGCAGGAAGAAATGTGCTGAATAATAAAATGTGTATTTACTAAAAGGACCTTGAAACTAACAATACTAACTACTCAAAATGGCTGCCAAAGCACCCCTCCCATCGAGTGAACACCTCGTGCTAATAAGATGGCGCCTACATCTTGTGTCCACTCCCGTGTCAAGGATGACACCACCTCTTGATGGGAGGGCATCTAACTAACCACTTAACACCTGGACCAATCAATAAAGTTTATTTGCTGTTATCTTGAATTCTTCAGTGATGTAAAAATGCCTTTATAAGGGTCGTCGCACCCATTATCTGTTAGAAGCCATTAAACTTTTCCGAAGTTCTTTCATTTACCTGAACCCTGTGTCTCAGTGTGAATTTACTTCTGCGTGCACGCAACTTTATTATCTTTAATTTGGACAGGAACAGATAGTCATTCAAACTAATTGGTTTGCAGAAAATAATCTACTACATTAAGTACATAGAAGTGTTTATTTCTATATTTAATTTTATTTCCCATACAAGCACATATTTGTTAAATCCAAGGAATAGGTAAACATAATAATAAAATGCCAGGGAGGTGATGGTTCCACTTTAGGTGCTCAGGTCAGGGTTAGCACAGGTTTAGTTCTTTCCTGGCTAATCATGGCAGCATCACTTATGGGTAGCTCCTCCCTTAGCAGTCACAGGACAGGAATTAATTAGATTAATTAATCAGACTGATAGGTATAAGGAGTCCCTCCTCCCTCTACACCTCAGTCTTTTTTCCTGTCCTTAGCAAGTTCTACAGGACTTTTTACATTTTATTTTATGGCCACCTTCCTGCGTTTGTCGTGTGTTTGTTCCAAATGAAGTTCAGCCTCTCTTCATTTGAAGGACCCAGTAAACAGCCTGCATGAGCAGGACTAACTGGGTCAGGTTCAGTGTAAGTACTGAACTGCAGCGTGGGAAGTAAGTGTTTGAAGGAGACACTGTTTTCTGTTTAATTGTGGGGTTGGTTAGCCTTAAAAATTCCCCCTGTTTTCAGCCTGCCCCTACTAATTGGGGTTATATATCCCCCCCCATACCTTGTTGGCAGTATTTGAATCCATACTTAGAGGTCTTGTTCTCTAGGATGTGTTTTCTTACCTCTTGCTTGGTACCTCTCTGTTTCCAGCTGCTGATGGGAAATATGTGGGGCTGTGCAGGCTTCCCTGCTCCCTGGGGCTCCCTGTGCGCCCGGGCATTGGGGGCTGGAAGCATTATGCGTTCCAGCCGACTGTATGCTGCTCGCGTGCGTTCCAGCGCTCTGCGCATGCGCGGACCAGGCCATCAGCTGTTTCAGTGCCCAGTCCTATTTAAAGGCTCAGATACAGATCTCTTGTGCTGTATCTGCAGTCCTGATGTTCTGTTCCCCAGGGGATTGATTTATCACCACTGCTTCTCCTGTTACCTGGCTGCTTGGTGGAATACTAATTGTTTAAGGTAGGATTTCTATTTTTTGCTGATTAGAAGTTTTTCTTTCATCAGCTTGCCTCTGATCCATTTGTGATTTTAGGTCTTGAATTTCATTTGGTTCTTTTTTATAGTATGGATTCTCCCTCTGCCTCTGCAAGGTCCCTCTCTAGAAAACATAGGTGAGCCATTTATTAAATTTATTAAATTTATGGGGGGTTGTTAAAAGAGTGCCATACTAAGCCTGTAATATATGTCATATATGGCTTTATTCCAGCCCCAGCATTCATTTGGATTCTCCATCAAGAAAATCACGGGAAAAGTCAAATAAATGCATTAATTGTTCATCGCCTGCTCCGAATGGAAGGAACCTTTGCAGGGATTGCTTGTTGGAAGTCGCAGACGCCCCCGTAGGGGTTCTCCACAGGACAACCTTAAACTCTGGATTTCCCAGGCTATTGCTGAGGGCTTTAAGGCTACCACGGGATCTAGTGGTCAGAGTAAGAGACGCAGAGCGGAACCTCAGTCTTCCAGCTCTGATGAAGACCCTGATGTGTGGGAGGTCTCGGATGAAGGTGAGGAGGAAACTGAATATACCTCCAGGTCTCTTGACTCCAGGTCTGTTGATAGACTTATTACCCTTCTCAGAGACACTCTTAGTCTCACTGAAGAAAGGTCTGAATTAAAAGAGGCTGACAGGTTCTTTGAGGACCTAAAACCTAACAGACCGACTTTCCCGGTGCATACATCAATCAGAGATATGATCCTTCAGGAATGGAATAAGCCGGAAAAGAAGTCCACCTTGGAAAATAAGTTCACGAGGGTTTATCCGTACTCTTCAGTGGACTGCTGCCTGTGGAACTCAGTTCCTAAAATTGACGCTGCAGTGATCCATATGGCTAAGAAAACGACACTGCCTATTGACTCCATGGCATATCTAAGAGAGCCTATGGAGAAGCGTATGGATGGAGACCTGATTAAAGCCTATTTGGCCCTAGGGTCCGCCCTTCATCCGGCAGTGGCAGTAACTACTCTCTCTAGAGCCTTGAAAGTGTGGCTCGCTAATCTGAGGGAGGACATTGATCAAGGTGTCCGTAGGGAACATCTGTTGGAGAGCCTCAAGGACTTTAGTCTGGCCACGGAATTCTGTTCAGAGGCCTCTCTGGACATCACTCGTATGATTGCCAAAAGCATGGCCCTATCTGTGGCTTCTAGAAGGGCTCTGTGGCTTCATTCGTGGGGTGCTGATTATGCTTCTAAGGCTTCCCTGTGTGCACTTCCGTTCCAAGGGGATCTCCTTTTTGGGAAAATTCTGGAAGATGCTATTCAAAAAGCTGCTGACGGGAAAAAGGCGTTTTTACCTCAAGCCGGCAGGAAGAGTTTTCCTCCCTCCTGGAAGACCAAGCGCTTCAAAGATAGGTCCTTTCGGGACAGCAGGAGCTATAAACCTGGAAGGGAATTTTCCAGGAATTCATCATGGAAGTCCTTCTCGCATTTTTCTTCCAGTAAGCCCTCCAGAGGAAGGGGTGCTAGGATCCCAGGGAAGAACTTCTGAAGGTCTCCAGGCCCGTTCGGGGACAGTGGGAGGAAGACTGAAGTTCTTCTACCCTGTATGGGCCAGCAATGTTTTGGACCTATGGGTCACTTCCTGTCACGTATTCATCCGCTTATAGAAATGTGGTTAATGACATTTACTGTCCACACAGGACAAGTTGTGCCGAGCAGCAACCTAATCCACAGAAGGGTTAATGCTGAGCAGCAATTATGCAAATGAAACCTGGTAACTGACTTTGGGGTCAAAGGCCGGTTACAGCCTATCAGAAAGAAAGGAGGGGTATTTAGGCCCAGTTCTCAGCCTGCTCAGTGCCCTGTCGTGGTTTCCCTTGTGGTTGTCCGAGAGCGCGTTCCTGTTTATAGTTTTCTACCTGGTTTTTGACTTTGGCTTTGTTTATTGACTTCTCTATATTCTGGTATCCTGACTCCTGGCTTTCCTCATCGCTGTGTCCCTTTCTGTGTTCCCTGACCTCGGCTAGTATTTTTGACTATTCTTTGTACGTTAAATCCGGCCATTCTAAGGACCGGTAATACGTTACTTATTTGTCATCCGTGCTGTACAGTTCTACGTGCTGGATCAAACAGTAATCCTGACATTACGACATGGCCATAGATCCTGTAGAACTGTGTCAGCACGAGAGGAAATTAGAGGAGAATGATCACCGCATGGATCAATTCACTCAGGCTTTAAGTACGCTTCTCGCTAGAACGGAGCATCTGCAGCCTGCAGCGTCTCCTCCTATAGCACCTCTACCCTGTGTACCTCCACCCACTGTTAATATGACTCCTAGCATCTCCTTATCACCATCCCTACAGTTTGATGGCAATATCCAGGAATGCAGGGGTTTTCTTAATCAGGTGGAGTACCATTTTGAGGCCTCACCAGGGTCATTCCCCACGGACAGAGCAAGAATTGGTTATCTAATGAATCAATTAAAGGGCAAGGCCCTTGCCTGGGCTAATCCGTTGTGGGAGAGTAATCGGAGCATAGCTCATAATTACCAGGAATTCCTTGCCGAATTCAAGCTCACGTTTGAGCCATTGGGTAGAGAGGATGACGCCTCCACTGCCCTAATGCACATCAGACAAGGTAACCGGTCTATCTCGGATTATGCTATTGAATTCCGTACCTTAGCTTCCGAGGTAGACTGGACTAACAATGGGTTAATCTCAGCATTCAAAAAGGGTCTCTCAGAGACTATACTAGATGAGATAGCCGCTAAAGAATTACCTAAGAGTCTTAACGAATTTATTACGTTTGTCATGCATATTGATAATAGGTTAAGACTCAGAGAAGTCACCAGAAGCAAGACCAGACGTACGGCTATGTCCCTAGCACCTCAATTCTCTAAACCTGTTTTGTCTAACCTCCCTGTACAGTCCGAACCCGAACCTATGCAGTTGGGGGTCACTAGACTGTCAGAGGCCGAAAAACAGTATAGGAGAAGGGAGGGGTTATGCCTATATTGCGGTAGAAAGGGACATATGATAACTAATTGTCCAGTGCGTCCGGAAAACTTCCGCACCTAAGAACCTTAAGGGGACAGATCTTAGGTGTGATGGAGTTGTCCTCTAACAAAAACAAAAGTAGATTCCTCCTTGAGGTATCTATTTCCCTTGATAACAAGAAGTTTTCTTGCAGTGCCCTAATGGACTCAGGTGCTGCTGGAAATTTTATTGATGTCCACTTTATTAGGGGTAATGAGATACCGGTCAGGGAGAGACCTACGCCGCTAGCTGTAGAGGCTATTGATGGTAGACCACTCACACAACCGCTTATAACCCACGAAACTGTCCCTATTACGATCTCCATTGGGGCCTCCCATAGGGAGGAGATGACGTTTCAGGTTATTACTTCTCCATCATGTCCTATCATATTAGGGTTTCCGTGGCTGAGTAAGCACAATCCCTATATTGACTGGGCTAATGGGGAGATATTAGAATGGGGTAAAGAGTGTATGGGGAGATGTATAAAACCAGTACTAAAGAGATTGGATACTATTGACCTTCCCACTACCACTCCCCAAACTCCTGGAGTTCCCATACAATACTGAGAACTTCAGGAGGTGTTTAACAAGGCTCAGTCTGATGTATTGCCTCCCCACAAAGCATATGTCTGTGCCATTAACCTGTTTCCAGGCGCTATGCCACCTAAGGGGGCAGTTTATGCCTTATCTCCCCAGGAGAGTAAAATAATGGAGGAATACATCAAAGAATCCTTGAGCAAAGGGCACATAAGAAAGTCATCCTCACCAGCTGGTGCAGGATTCTTTTTTGTTGAGAAAAAGGGTGGTGAGTTACGCCCTTGCATAGACTACAGGGCACTTAATAAAATCACTGTAAAAAATGCATACCCTCTCCCACTCATTTCCGAATTGTTCGATAGACTTCAGGGAGCTAAAGTATTTACTAAGCTTGACCTTAGGAGCGCTTACAATTTGGTTAGAATTAAAGAGAATCATGAGTGGAAGACGGCATTTAATACCCGTAGTGGACACTATGAATATCTGGTAATGCCATTTGGGTTATGCAACGCCCCGGCCGTATTCCAAGACTTTATAAATGATGTACTCAGGGAATTCATTTACTCATTTGTCTTGGTTTATTTGGACGATATTTTGGTGTATTCCCCTGATCTTCAGACTCACCACTCCCATGTGAAACAGGTTCTGCAGATGTTGTTGAAAAATAAACTTTATTGCAAATTAGAAAAGTGCATATCTGACCAGCCTGAAGTCCACTTTTTGGGTTACAACATCTCTGCATCGGGATTTCAAATGGATCCTAAAAAACTAGAGGCTGTACTACACTGGCCATTACCCTCTGGTTTAAAAGCCATTCAAAGGTTTATTGGTTTTGCCAACTATTACAGAAGATTCATCAAGGGATTTTCTTCTGTAATAGCCCCAATCACAAATATGACTCGCAAAGGGGTTAGTAGCACGGTATGGTCCAAAGAGGCTGTGAAGGCTTTTGAGACTCTTAAACAAAGATTTGCCTCTGCGGACATACTAAAACATCCCGACACTAGTAAACCTTTTATATTGGAGGTTGATGCATCCGAGACAGGGGTAGGGGCTGTTCTCTCTCAGAGAGAAAGCCAGGGAACACCATTGCATCCTTGTGGCTACTTCTCCAGAAAGATGTCTCCTGCTGAGCGCAACTATGATATTGGCAATAGAGAACTGTTGGCCATTATTCTTGCCCTCAAGGAGTGGCGACATCTTTTGGAGGGTTCCAAGGACCCCCTGTTGATCATAACCGACCACAAAAATCTGGCATATATAGGGGATGCCAAACGTTTGTCTTCCAGACAGGCTAGATGGTCACTATTCCTTTCACGTTTTAACTTACTCATTACTTATAGACCTGGTTCTAAAAATACCAAGGCTGATGCCTTGTCCAGGCAATTTGATAATGAGTCAGCTCCGGAACAGGTGACATCTCCTATTATTCCACCAGAGTGTATTATTGCCACTACTGTCCTCTTACTGTCTTCTCCACTGCGTGGCACCATACTGGAGGCCCAGCCTCAGGCGCCCAGTGGTAAACCGTGTGATAAACTGTTCGTTCCCCTATGTGAAAGGGTTAATATCATGAAAGTGTTCCATGACAATATAACTGCTGGACACCCGGGCATCAATAAGTCCACTGCCGTGATCACTAGATCATTTTGGTGGGATTCACTCAGGAAAGATGTAAAGGAGTATGTGCAGGCATGTTCTGTGTGTGCAGTTTCTAAGGTGACTCATGCACTTCCTTGTGGCCTGTTGCAGCCTCTTCCTGTTCCTGAGACTCCATGGTCCCATGGAAACTCCATGGACTCCATGGTCCCACTTATCCATGGACTTTATTGTAGAGCTTCCTAGCTCTGCTGGGTTCACTACTATTCTCATGGTTGTAGACCGATTTTCTAAGATGGCTCACTTCATTCCTCTCAAGAAGTTGCCATCTTCGCAAGATTTGGTCCTAATTTTCATACGTGAAATTGTCCGTTTGCATGGCATCCCCCACAATATTGTGTCCGATGGGGCTCTCAGTTTGTGTCCAGGTTCTGGAGGACGTTCAGTAAACAATTGGGGATTGATCTCTCCTTCTCCTCCTCCTTCCATCCACAGACCAATGGTACAGCTGAGAGGGCCAACCAGTCATTAGAAGTTTATTTGCGTTGTTTTATTAATAGCACACAAGACAATTGGTCCGAACTACTCCCGTGGGCAGAGTTCGCTAAAAACAATGCTGTTCATGACTCCTCTGGGCACAGTCCATTTTTTGTCAATAATGGTAGGCATCCTACTGTTCTCCCTGCGGTATTTTCTGATACTGCCATTCCTGCTCTGGATGAGCGTCTGGCCTCCATTCGGGATACCTGGGTTAAGGTTCAAACTGCTCTAGGGGCTGCTGCTGAACGCTTCAAACATTTTGCTGATAAGCGTAGGAGTGCCAACCCGGTGTACCAAGTGGGGGACCGGGTTTGGTTGTCATCTCGCAACATCAAGCTTAAGGTCCCTAGCATGAAGTTTGCCCCCAGATTCCTTGGTCCCTATAGAGTGCTTCGTAGGATCAATCCAGTGTCTTACTCTCTGGCTCTTCCTGCATCTTTAGGGATTCCCAACACTTTTCATGTGTCCTTACTCAAACCTCTTGTATGCAATAGATATACTGTTCCTTGTGTTCCTCCCCCTCCGGTGGTGGTGGGTGGTCAGGAAGAGTATGAGGTATCTTCTATCGTGGATTCTAGGTTTTCTCGGGGCACTTTACAGTACTTGGTTGTTTGGAAAGGTTACGGTCCTGCTGATCGTTCTTGGGTTTCGGCTCCTGACCTGCATGCGGGCCGTAAGATCCGCGCTTTTCACGCTAAATTTCCTCTCAAGCCTGGTCCTGTCCGCCCGGTGGGCGTTCTTCAGGTGGGGGGTAATGTCACGTATTCATCCGCTTATAGAAATGTGGTTAATGACATTTACTGTCCACACAGGAAAAGTTGTGCCGAGCAGCAACCTAATCCACAGAAGGGTTAATGCTGAGCAGCAATTATGCAAATGAAACCTGGTAACTGACTTTGGGGTCAAAGGCCGGTTACAGCCTATCAGAAAGAAAGGAGGGGTATTTAGGCCCAGTTCTCAGCCTGCTCAGTGCCCTGTCGTGGTTTCCCTTGTGGTTGTCTGAGAGCGCGTTCCTGTTTATAGTTTTCTACCTGGTTTTTGACTTTGGCTTTGTTTATTGACTTCTCTATATTCTGGTATCCTGACTCCTGGCTTTCCTCATCGCTGTGTCCCTTTCTGTGTTCCCTGACCTCGGCTAGTATTTTTGACTATTCTTTGTACGTTAAATCCGGCCATTCTAAGGACCGGTAATACGTTACTTATTTGTCATCCGTGCTGTACAGTTCTACGTGCTGGATCAAACAGTAATCCTGACACTTCCATCGTAAAGGAAGGTTACAAAATAGAATTTACATCTTACCCGAAAACTGCATTCTTCCGAAAATCAAGGGTGCCGGTAGGCATGAAGCGGAGGGCCATGAGGTCCTGCATTTCGGTACTCCTGGAACAAAAAGTGGTGGAAGAAGTTCCAAAACGGGAATTGTCCCAGGGAATTTTCTCCACGTACTTCTTGGCCCCAAAACCACAGGGAAAGTGGCGTCTCATCTTGAATTTGAAAGGCGTGAACTCCTTGCTCGACGTAAGGACGTTCAAAATGGAATCCTTGAGGACCATCTTGAAGTGTGTCAAAAAAGGAGACTGGATGACCTCAATAGACTTAAGGGACCCTACTATCATATCACGATACATCAAGATCATGTACGATTTCTCAGGTTTTGGGCGCTAGGAAGGCACTTCCAGCTCCGGGGACTACCGTTTGGCCTCAGCCTGGCTCCACGAACGTTCTCAAAAGTTCTGGTCACCTTAATAGCCTTTATAAGGGAAAAGAGTATCGAGATATTCCATTACTTGGACGACATTCTTATCTTGGGTCCATCTCAAGGAATTGTAGATCAACATACGTCAGTGGCAATGTCCATTCTTCAAGACCATGGTTGGCTCCTGAACGTGGAAAAGAGCTCCCTCGTTCCTGCACAAACTATCATTTTCCTGGGTGCAGTGGTGAATACCGTGTCTGCACATGTGTTCCTGTCTCCAGAAAGGGTCACGAAGATCAGAGATAAAGTAAGGAAGCTGCAAGATCTCGAAACTGCACCTGCAAGAGAAGTCATGAGTCTCCTGGGTTCCTTGACTTCAACAACAGGCTTGGTGAAGTGGGCCCAGTGGAAGTTCCGTCCGGCCCAGAACTGCTTCCTTCTCCAGCTCAACAGAGTGGAAGCGGATTGGGAACAGATGATATCTCTTCCCCTTCCCGTAAGGAAAGGCTTAAACTGGTGGAAGAGCAAGAGGAATTTGACAACAGGCTTCCCGTTGGAAGACCCCCCTTGGAAGGTTATTACAACAGATGCCAGTTCTTTTGGATGGGGTGCCCACTTCAGTTCTGTATGGACTCAAGGGAAGTGGACCCGAGAAGAGAGTCACCTACACTCAAACTTAAGGGAACTGAGAGAGGTTTACAAGGCCATTTTGAGACTCCTGCCAAGGCTAAGGAATTCTTGGGTTCTAATCAAAACAGACAACCGAGCGGTGGTCTCATATGTGAACAACCAAGGTGGCACAAGGAGCAGGTTGCTCCTGGAAGAGCTGGCTCCCTTAATGGCTATAGCCATGACCTATCTTCAAGGCCTGAAGGCGATTTATCTCCCAGGTTCGGAGAACGTAACGGCAGATTTCCTCAGCAGAAAGGAAATTCTTCCGGGAGAATGGCAACTTCACCCGGCGATCTTTGTAGAAATTGCTCATCGGTGGGGCATGCCCCAGATCGACCTGATGGCATCATCTCAGAATCACCAGGTGGAGAATTACTTCTCTCTCCATCCGGACTGTCAGGCACTGGGCCAGGATGCTCTCTCTCTGCCTTTTCGTTCGATCTGGGGTATGCTTTCCCTCCCCTACCCATGATACCCCGGTTCCTGCGGAAGGTTTGGTCGGAAGGCAAGAAAGTCATTGCCGTAATTCCAATTTGGCCTCGGAGAATGAGCCAGGAACAACCTTGGCCTCTTCCAGTAATGGAGGATCTGCTAACGCAGGGCCCTGTATTCCATCCTCATCCGGAACGCCTCAAACTGGGGGTATGGGTCTTGAGAAAGAAAGACTCCAATTACTAGGTCTCTCAGAGGCAGTGATCAATACCCTTCTGCTCTCCAGGAAGGCTTCCACTTCTTCATGCTACCATAGGATCTGGGATGTGTTCCAAACTTGGGCATCGTCTCATAATGTGGATTTTCTGCATCCTAGCAATACTGAAGTTTTGGAGTTTCTGCAAGAGGGCCTGGACAAGGGCCTTAGCCTCAGCACCTTGAAGGTTCAGTCTTCGGCACTTTCAGCTTTGTGCGACATCTCATGGGCTTCGGATCCTTTGATTTCCAGGTTCTTCAAAGGGGCCTTCAGGTTGAGGCCTCCTTCCAGATCTACTACCCCTCCTTGGGACCTTCCTATGGTGCTCAATTATCTCACTGAGGATCTGTTTGTTCCTCTTGAAAGTTTGGATGCTACTCTCCTGACGTATAAAACTTTGTTTTTGGTGGCAATTACTTCCGCAAGAAGGATTTCAGAAATTAAGGTATTTTCTACATCTTCTTCTTGTTTACGGTTCTACCAAGATAGGGTGTGTTTGAAAGTAAAACCAGAGTTTCTTCCTAAGGTAGTTTCTCAGTTTCACCTCTCTCAAGAAGTGGTTCTTCCATCATTTTACCCCAACCCCTCTTCTCAGGAGGAGGTTAGATGGCAACGTTTGGATGTCATGAACTGCTTGTCTGTATATCTTAAACGTTCTGAGTCTTTCCGTAAAACGGACCAACTCTTCGTTTTGCCGATGGGAGCAAGGAGAGGTGAGGTGGCTTCTTTATCTACGTCGAAACGTTGGATTTCTCTGATAATTAAGAAGGCGTATATCTCTAAAGGTACATCACCACCTCGGGAGATAAGAACTCATTCTACTAGAGCATTATCAACTTCATGGGCTAGCTGGGCAGAGGTTCCATGTGATGATATTTGCAGAGCAGCCACCTGGTCTTCTCCGATGACATTCATGAAGCACTACAAACTTGATGTGGAGTCTCCTTCCACCTCCTTTGGAAAGAGTGTCCTGTCTACGGTCTCTTTATCCCGTTGATATTAAACTTTTCTTTGCTGCATGAGTTTCAGTTTTGTGTAATTTCTTGGATTATTATTCCCACCCTATTTTTCTGTGAAGCTTGGGTATTACCCATAAGTGATGCTGCCATGATTAGCCAGGAATAGAGAAAATTTATGACAAACTTACCGTAATTTTCTTTTCCTGGCTATTTCTCATGGCAGCATCAGGGTTCCCGCCCATTCTTTATTTCAGCTTTATAATTGGACTGAGGTGTAGGGGGAGGAGGGACTCCTTATACCTATCAGTCTGATTAATTAATCTAATTAATTCCTGTCCTGTGACTGCTAAGGGAGGAGCTACCCATAAGTGATGCTGCCATGAGAAATAGCCAGGAAAAGAAAATTACGGTAAATTTGTCATAAATTTTCTCTAATCTCTGGGTAACCGATTGTTAGAAATGCCACTACTAAGGTCTTACCTGGCTTTGCTGGTTAAGATGCTCCAGAAATTCTGTAGGGCCACAATTTCTGGACTGAGAAGCTCAAGAAGATTATTTTATGGATCCTGTTGTTCCAGTTCCTCCAATCAGATCATCCTAAATTAATTTAAAAAAACAAAACAAAACAAGAAAAAGAGCTGCATATTGAATATGGAATATAAATATATTATGGATAAGATTAGCATTTACAATAGCTGAAATAAATGTCTACCAATTATTAAAATTTTGGCGTAATTAACCCCTTAAGGATTTAAATGATCTTGAAATGTCAGTTGTACAAGTTGTGATAAAACAAAACTTAAACAATACCTGGAATTTGCACTATAATTCAACTCGTTCATTTCATATCAAATGAAATCACACTACATTCACTAAACACACTCTGCACTACACACACACGACATTCACTAAACACACTCTGCACTACACACTACATTCACTAAACACACTCTGCACTACACACTCATACTACATTCACTAAATACACTCTGCACTCACTACAAACACACTACATTTACTAAACACACTGCACCACACACACACACACTACATTTACTAAACACACTGTGCACTCTAGGCCAAATAGAAATCCATACATTTTAAGTAACTATTTTCTTTAGTATATATTAATGAGGATCCTATGGCAAGAGATATGCAAATGATTGCTGCAAAAAACTTGCAAATAACTTGTGATTGGCTAACGCGAGACAGCTATTAAAGAAAGCTATTAAAGAAAATTAATGTAAATAAAGCTCCCGGGCATGACGGTATTCACCCACGAGTACTTAAGGAGCTAAGTGGGGAAATAAGTGAACCTCTGTATTTAATTTTTCAAGATTATTTTGTTTCAGGTGTTGTACCGGAGGATTGGAGGAAGGCAGATGTTGTTCCTATATTTAAAAAGGGTTCAAAATCCTTGCCTGGAAATTATAGACCTGTGAGCTTAACTTCTGTAACTGTGAAAATATTTGAAGGGCTATTAAGGGATAATATTCAGGAATTCATTGGGAAGAACTTTGTTATTAGCAATAATCAGCATGGTTTTATGAAACATAGGTCATGTCAAACTAACCTAATTGCATTCTACGAAGAAGTAAGTAGAAGTATAGATCAGGGTGTTGCAGTGGATGTGATCTACTTGGATTTTGCCAAGGCATTTGATTTGGTTCCTCACAATAGGTTAGTCTTCAAACTAAAAGAAATTGGTCTAGATGAATATTCTTGTTCTTGGGTAGAACATTGGCTTAAGGATAGAGTACAACGAGTTGTAATTAATGGTAAATTTTCAGGCTGGACAAAAGTGGTAAGTGGTGTCCCTCAGGGTTCTGTTTTGGGACCACTTCTATTTAACATATTTATAAATGATCTTGAAATAGGCATTGAAAGCCATGTATCAGTGTATGCAGATGACACAAAACTTTGTAAAGTAATAAAATGTGAGCAGGATATTGCTTTGCTGCAGAGAGATTTGGATAGATTGGGAGACTGGGCACTAAAATTTAACATAGAGAAATGCAAAGTTATGCACTTTAGGGTTAAGAATGCACAAGCAACTTACACACTAAATGGTAGTGAATTAGGGATAACCACACACGAGAAGGATTTGGGAATTGTTATAGACAACAAATTAGGCAGCAATTTGCAATGTCAATCTGCAGTTGCTAAGGCCAGTAAGATTTTGTCATGAATAAATAGGGGCATAAATTCTCGGGATGAAAATATAATTTTGCCTCTTTATAAATCGCTGGTAAGACCACACCTTGAATATGCTGTGCAATTTTGGGCGCCTGTTCTAAAGAAGGATATCATGGCACTGGAGAGGGTCCAGAGACGAGCTACAAAATTGATAAAAGGAATGGAGCATTTTAGTTATGAAGAAAGGTTAAAAAAATTAAATCTGTTTAGTTTTGGAAAAACGGCGCCTGAGAGGGGATATGATAACTTTATACAAATATATTCGGGGCCAGTACAAACCTTTATCTGGAAATCTATTCATAAACAGGGCTATACATAGGACACGAGGTCACACATTTAGGCTGGAAGAAAGGAGATTTCATCTAAGGCAAAGAAAAGGTTTTTTTACAGTAAGAACAATAAGGATATGGAATTCTCTGCCTGAAGAGGTGGTTTTGTCAGAGTCCATACAGATGTTTAAACTGAAATTGGATAAATACTTACAAAAACATAACATACAGGGATATAATTTCTAATTAGTGGGGTAATAGCTGCTTGATCCAAGGAGACATCTGACTGCCATTTTGGGGTCAAGAAGGAATTTTATCCTAGTTGTGGCAAAATTGGAAGCGCTTCAGACCAGGTTTTTTGCCTTCTTTTGGATCAACAGCAACAACATTTGTGAGGAAGGCTGAACTTGATGGACGCAAGTCTCTTTTCAGTTATGTAACTATGTTTATAACTATGTTTAAACCCCTAGTCACCCCCCTACCTAAAAAATCAACTAACCCCTACCTACCCCCCTCACCCTAAAAATAATGAGGGGGGGACCAATAACTAGGTACCTGTAAAAAAATAAATAAAACTTACCATTTGATGTCTTCTTTTTTCTAAAATCTTTTTTCAGCCCCCAAAAAGGCCAAATAGAAATCCATACTAACCGTCGCACTCTAAAAAAAAAAAAAACAGAACGCAAAAAAAATAATCCATCTTCACCCATGGAGGGCTCTGCACAGACTGAGGTCTAAAGGGCCGGAGAAGGCTTATAAAAACACTGTGTAATTTGACTCATAACTGATTGGTTACTTTCAATTAACCAATCAGAGTGTTGTTATAAGTCAAATTACACAGCGTGGGAAAATTTAGAGACTTACCTGTCAGTCTCTTCATTTACCTGTCAGAGCACTCTGATTGGATGGCTTAAACCAACCAACCAGAGTGCTGTGAGTCTAATTGCAGGGCGGGGCAAGGCTTGGGAGGGGGGACACGTGTTTTTTTTTTTTTTACAGTGAGCAGCCACGGGTGCCATCTTGGGAGGTGCAGGAGGTAAAGGCCACTCAAAAGAGAGCCGTATATCTGGTTGTCTGTGGATCTCAGGTGGGTAAAGCCTTCAGTGCTTGCGCCCCATTACGTCTCTGTGGGGGTGCGATCGTGTGTAAGCTTCCCCTAGGCTCCGGTTGCATAAATTTTCAGCGTAATCTCGGAGTTGATACGGAGCACCACGGGCTTGCGTCTGATCAGTAGTGCGGTCAGCCACGTCCCCCCATATTTTATTCTTTATATATATATATATATATATATATATATATAATATATCAAGATACGCTTATGACATTACGTATATTTAGTTTTTTACATTTTTATTTTATGTATATTTTGTTAATTTCATTCTAAGTGTATTTTGGTATTAATATACATATTAATACCAAAATACAGTAAGAATTAAATTATATATGTATTATATAGGTATAATATGCTAATCAGATGCTTTAATTAACTTATATTATACATATATATATATATATATATATACACACACACACACACACACACACACATTTAATGTTTGATTGTAACTTTTTTAATTTGCAGGCACTAGGGGGACTGCCTGAACACTCAGGCAGTGCACCTGCTGGCAGTCTCATAGACTGCTTTGCGGCCATGTGATTTGCGATGTCCGTCGCAATCACATGGCCATGGAGGGATGGAAGGGAAGCAGGGGGGCTGCCTGGCTCGTGAGGCAGTCCCCCCAGACCGGGATCGCCATGGATCGCCTGTCCAGGTAAGTAAATGGCGGCCGGGGACCTCATGATCGTTAGGGTGTACTATGGTGCAGCATAGTACGACCTAATGATGTTAACGGGCAAAAAAAAAAATCTTCTTACAAACAACCTTAGACAGACATATCAATGTAATATTGTACCTGTTTTTGAGTGTGTCAGAGTCTGGTGCTTCCTGGGCGCACTACAGCCAATTGAGTTCCAGGCAAAGTATTTGGTAGGCAGATGAAAAGCCAGTGATGATCTTTAATAGCTCACTGGAACCTCTTTTTGCACATCTCTCCCTCTGTTGGTGCAAAGATTCTATGTTCGCTCTGGCAGGAGTCGAGGCAGAACTCCAGAGCAGTAGGCTGTGGGACAACTGGTCTTGTGCTTGTGAAATCCTGATCAGAGTTCCTAAAGCTGAAATGGCAGGTGCTTGAAATATTGGGATGTCCCTACCTATCTCTCCATTTTCTTTTGTTGCAAATCTGCCGTGGAACTATACCCTGAATTTCAATTTGATGTGGACAGGGCCCTGCATAAACCATTCCGTCTTTGTGATTCTTTCCAAATTAAAAAAAATCAACCACTTCCCCAAAAGTTGGGATGCAAGGATCTACTCTGCAAAAATATTCAAAGCCTGCAGAAGAAAAACACGGGGCCCAGACATGTAACTTCATGCCCCAGAGCTATGTACTTCCCGATTATTACTCGGAATTCTGGGTAGTTATTTCCAAGGATCAGGGCCTTTTGATTGCAAAGCCTGTTTCTTCCTGTCAAGGAAATACGAAATCTACAGATGTATATATGCACGGGAATATTTCTTCTTGCCATGTATTCTGTTGGAATCGGTGAGTAAAGTGAGTATATTCAGCTTTGTAAGTGGATGCAGGGCTCCAATTAATGTAACCTGTGGTTAGGGTAAAGGGAGGTTTACATTTATAGAGGTGTTAATTTCAGAGTTAGATTACATAGGTTGTTAAGAGGAGTCAAATCCTGAGAGGAGTTATTGTTGTTGTCGTGTGTGTTTATAATTATTGAGGTTAGGGTTAGAGTGGGGTTAAGGTAAGTATTGAGGTACAACAGTAGTTAAAATCCAAGGATTGAGTTTAAAAGGTTTGTTTCAGATTTAGGTATTGAGTGTTTAAATGGGGACTAAGGATATAATTTGTTTAGGTTATTGGAGGAGTTAAATTTAGGTTTAGGGGAAAAGGGGTGCTAACTGTGCACGCATGTGATGTTTGAAAAGTTAGTTGCAAAGTACTCACTCTCCTGCAGTTGATTCTAGAACTGCAGTAGCTGTTATGTAGTGTGCATCACTCAGTGCAATCCCTGCTCCTTCTTTAATGCATTTCCCGTGTGTCGGGAATTCACTTCCTTGTCCTGTCTAGCCTCACACACAGACTCTGGAAGAGCTGGGGCAGCATTTAGTTTTATATGACTCTGCTATCAAGCATAGGAGGCTGGCTGGTAGCGTTACCACCTGGCCAGTATTTTACCAGCACAGACGGTATTTGAGTCTGTGGCCGGTGCCGGTATTGCAAATATACCAACAATGCAAATGCCAGTATTTTTCAGTGATTACAAGGTTCTGCAATACCGGCACCGGCTACAATGGTGTGTAGTGTCAGGCTGTCTGTATTTGTGGGTTTGTATCTGTGTATGTGTATACAGCAATCTGTTTGTGTGCATTTAGCAGTCTGTGTGTGTATACATCAGTTCGTGTGTGTGTTTCTATATAGAAGCGTGTGTATGCAGTGGTGTACCTAACACAGTCGCAAAGGGTCGCAGGTGCGACTGGGGGTCTGGCAGCAGGCACGACTACTGCAACCGTGGGACGTCTGGATAACTTATGGGCCGGTGCACAGCCGCAGTTCTCGATGCTAGCAGGAGGGGAGAGCTGTGCTGTGCTGCTCACCTCCTGCCTGTGTGTAGCGTGGCCGAGCGGTCTGACAGGAAATACTCACTGACAGAGCTCTTCCTGTCAGACTCGGAACCGCGGCAGAGAAATGTTGGTCCTGGAAGGGAGATAGAGAGGTAGGAATAAGACACAGGGAGGGGAGGGGGGCGAGAGGGAACAATGGGACACATGGAGGGGACTGGGCAGGAGGAGAGTATGGGAAACAGAGGGGCTGAGGGGAGAAGAAATAGGACACATGGAGGGACTAGGGGGGAGGAGGGTATGGGACACATGGAGGGGCTGAGGGGGGAGAGTAAATAAGACAAATGGGGGGAGCCTGGGCGCAGGACTGAGACACGGGGGTAGAGGGGGGTGAGTGAATGAGACATCAAGGAGGAGGGGCCCCTGATAAATTTTTGTCCAGGGCCCGGTGGATTCTAGTTACGCCTCTGTGTGTATGTATTCAGCAGTCTGATGGGAGAATAGTGAGAGAAAGAGAATAACCATCTCTGTTGATTAATGGCAAGTACATGCATTGTTATATACTATATACACATAATACAAAACATAGCAAACTCACTCAGACAACAATATTTACACAATGTTAAACACATTTAGACAACAACACACACTGCTATATACATACTGCCTCACATACATAATGCTATAGGCACAGTCAAAGGACACACATTGTAAGTAGCTTATTAGTGATTTAGAGAATTGTCTCCTTCCAAATATTCTCAGTCTTTTATGTATGCCGTGTCCTGTGATGTCACACATATATCATTCATTTTGCAATTTAGCATGGCCAGTATTTTTTTCCAGGTGGCAACCCTACTCCCAGGGCACCCACACGATTGTGATCAGATTTTGTTTTACTTTTTGTGTTGCTGTAATCTTTTGCATTCCAGCGTTGCATTAGATCAGGGGTTCCCAACCTGTGGTACAAGTACCCCCAGGGGTACAATTAAGTGCCCCTGGGGGTATGCAGAAACAAAATTGTTAATGGCTGTGTTGCAACTGCACTGCATGGGCAGGGAACCTTATCATGAGCGGCTCCATTGGGTGGCCCATGCACTTAGGGTAAACCAATGGACTTGTGCCCTGAGGGGCCCAGTAGTGTGCTGTGGCACTTAAATAGTGTGACCGGCCCCTTCTTATCTGCTGGGAGGAAGCACGGGAGTGCCGTGCATTTCATCCCAGCTAACTCAGACACAGCTGCACAGGAGAGGAGCAAGGGGGGGAGGCCGGACTGGGAGAGGAGCAAGATCCCAACTCCCACCTGTCCTAGTAAGCAGAAACCAACCTGCTGACTTGCTCTGGTGGGAGTTGGGTAAGAAACTGGAGGGTGGCTAACAGCTTGATCTGTATCTGTGTTTTGGATATCAGTATGTAGTGTTTGTATCTGTATTTATGCGAGTCATTGTTTGTATCTGTATGTCTATGTATCTGTGAGTGTGTCATTGTTTATATATGTCTATCTGCATGTGTGGCAATGTTGTATCTGTAGGTCTGTACAGCTGTATGTGTGTCAGTGTGAGTATCTGTGTATCTGCGTGTGTGTCAGTATGTGTATCAGTGTGCATTTATCTGTACATATGTATGTCTGTCAGTGTGGGTATCTGCATGTGTTTCAATTTGTGTCTGTGTATCTGCATGTATGGAAATGTTTGTATCTGTATGTCTGTACAGTCGTATGCGTATCAGTGTGTATCTGTGTGTATCTGCATGTGTGGCAATGTATGTGGTGGCTGCATGTCTCTATCTGTAGGTTTACCTGTATGCCTGTGTATCTGTGAGTGTGTCATTGTATGTATCTGTGTCACTGCATGCGTGGCAATGTTTGTATATGTTTGTCTGTACAGCCGTATGTGTGTCATAGTGTCATCTGCATGTGTGGCAGTGTGTGTATCTGCATATGTGGCAGTGTATGTGTTAGTGTGTGTACCTGCATGTCTGTGTATCTGTGAGTGTCATTGTATGTGTGTATGTGTATCTGTGTATCAATATGTGTATCAATGTGTCTGTGTGTGTGTCTGTTTATCTGCATGTGTGGTAATGTTTGTATCTGTGTATCAGTGGGTGTATCTGTGCATCTGCATGTGTGTCAGTATGTGTATCAGTGTGTCTGTGCAACTGTATGTGTGCCAGTGTTTGTATCTGTGTGTCTGTGCATATGCATGTGTGGCAGTATGTGTATCTGTGTCTGTATCTGTATGTGTATCAGTGTTTGTATCTGTGTATCTGCATGTGTGTCAGTGTGTTTTCAGTGTGCCTGTTCAACTGTATTTATTTCAGTGTTTGTATCTGTGTGTCTGTGTATCTGCATGTATGCCAATGTTTGTATCTGTGTGTCTGTACATCTGTATGTGTGTCAGTATATGTATCTGTGTCTATATCTGCATGTGTGTCAGTGTTTGTATCTGTGTTTCTGCATGTGTTTAAGTGTGTCTGTGCAACTGTATGTGTGTCAGTGTTTGCGTCTATGTTTCTGTGTATCTGCATGTGTGTCAGTGTATCTGTTTATCTGCATGTGTCCCAGTGTGCATCTGTGTGTCTGTATGTGTATCAGTGTTTGTATCATTGTGTGTCAGTGATTGTATCTTTGTGTCTATGTATCTGCATGTGTGTCAGTGTTTGTATATGTGTGTCTGTATATCTGTATGTGTGTCAGAGTATCTGTTTATCTGCATGTGTGCGAGTGAGCATCTGTGTATCTGCATGTGTGTCAATGTTTGTATCTGTGTATCTGCATGTGTGTCAGTGTGTTTATCAGTGTGTCTGTGCAACTGCTTGTGTGTCTATGTATCTGCATGTGTGTCAGTGTTTGTATATGTGTGTCTGTATATCTGTATGTGTGTCAGAGTATCTGTTTATCTGCATGTGTGCGAGTGAGCATCTGTGTATCTGCATGTATGTCAGTAGGTGTATCTGTGCATCTGCATGTGTCAGTGTTTGTGTCTGTGTATCTAAATGTGTGTCATTGATTGTAATGGTGTCTGTATCTGTATTAGTCACTGTTTGTATTTGTGTATCCTCATGTGTTTCAGTGTGTACCAGTGTGTCTGTGTGTGCATCAATATGTCTGTGTCAGTGTATCTGTTTATCTGCATGTGTGTCAGTGTGCATCTGTGTATCTGCATGTGTGTCAGTGTTTGTATCTGTTTATCTGTATGTGTATCTTTGTTTGTTTAATTGTGTGTCAGTGATTGTATCTTTATGTTTATGTATCTGCATGTGTGTTAGTGTATCTGTTTATCTGCATGTGTGTGGGTGAGCATCTGTGTATCTGCATGTGTGTCAGTGTTTGTGTCTGTGTGTCTGTATATCTGCATGTGTGTCAGTGTATATGTTTATCTGCATGTGTGTCAGTGAGTATCTGTGTATCTGCATGTGTGTAGTGATGTCGCGAACCCGAAATTTTCGGTTCGCGAACGGCGAACGCGAACTTCCGCAAATGTTTGCGAACCGGCGAACCGCCCGAAACGCCATTGACTTCAATGGGGAGGCGAATTTTAAAACACACAGGGACTCTTTCTGGCCACAATAGGGATGGAAAAGTTGTTTCAAGGGGACTAACACCTGGACTGTGGCATGCCGGAGGGGGATCCATGGCAAAACTCCCATGGAAAATTACACAGTTGATACAGAGTCTGGTTTTAATCCATAAAGGGCAGAAATCACCTAACATTCCTAAATCACAATGAATATGGATTGACACCTGACATATGACATATTGACACCTTGACATATGGATTATGGATTGACACCTGTCCTCAGAGACCCTGATACACACTGACACAGAGCAGAATAGAGACTGTTCCCCCTACATAGGGTCACTTGGCAGATATGGATTGACACCTGTCCTAAGGATCCCTGATACACACTGACACAGAGCAGAATAGGGACTGTTCCCCCTACATCGGGTCACTTGGCAGATATGGATTGACACCTGTCCTAAGGTTCCCTGATACACACTGACACAGAGCAGAATAGGGACTGGTCCCCCTACATCGGGTCACTTGGCAGATATGGATTGACACCTTGTTACAAACTGCTATTTGTAACGGGCCCTTTAAATGGCAAATTGCCCTGCTTCCCTGGGTTGTGGAGAAGCCTATTTGCCAGCCTCCTCCCGCATGACTATGGCCCCGCATGACTATGGCCCCTGGGAGCATTGTGAAAATGTATGCACTTTAAGACTGTATGGCCCTTTAAGACTGTCGGTGGGCATATTGGGGCTTATGGACTCTTTATGTGACTGGTGCTGGCCCTTTAAACACCTTTTTTGGGACATCAGGAAGATTGGGACACTGCCCCTTTAAGGCCGTGTCCCCAGACTTGTTGGGGACACTGCCCCTTTAAGACGGTGTCCCCTGTGTCCCCAGACCTGGTGCAAACCCTTTGTGCCTGCCTGGCTATTTCCCACTTGGTTCAGTAAATGAGGCTTACTGAACCAAGTACCACACAGGCAGACCACCCAGAAGTGGAAGTGTGCAGGCAATTTACCTCCCAGAAGCTGCGGTTAACCGCAGCTTAATTGACAATACTGGGAGGTCTTTGTTCGTTTGCCGAACACGTGGCAGTGGCCATCTTTGATCATTCGACGAGGTCAGCGGTATGTGTAGCCAAATTCATGGAACTAAAATCGGCTACACATTTCCGCGAACACCGCTGAGCTCTGCCTTCTCCCATACTGGTTTTACAGCTGCAGAGACGATGGGTCTTAGTCGTTTTTTCAGCCTGAAATAGACCGACCGCACAGCCCAAATCTATGGAACTGTTTTGGGCAGGAAAATGTGCTTGCGGTCGGTCATAAAGGGACCTCCAGCTAACTTTTTAACCCCTGAATGGATTTGGCTGATTTTTGGTTATGTTTATGTTTTAAGTGTGCTGATTAAGTGTTCTTGCATAGCAAGACCACTTAATGTTATCTCACATATATATTATTATTATTATTATTATTATTATTATTCTTATTATAGCAAAATTCGCCACCCTAACTCCTCCCACAGTTTTTACACTACATAGACAAAAATTTACCAAAACGTGCAGATTGTTCCCGATCGGATTGCTATTACTTTGTGGAACGTTTCGCCGAATGGTTCACGGAATATCGTCGTTCTTGTGGCGAAATTTGTCCCATAGGAATGAATGGCAAAGCTAGAGTGGGAGCTGGCAAAAGCTGAAAAATCAGGACATGATTTCTAAACTGCCACCACTCCCTTATTTTCAGGCCCACCTATACAAATCTTATATCAAAATGTTCAGCTATCCCTGCTGTCACTAAACATGTCAACGGCTAAGCCATAGTCCTGATAGTTTTCACAATATAATCATTTGTTTGCAACTAACGCCGTCCATTGACTTTCATTGAAACTTCACTCTGCAAAGCTCAAATTTGAAGTGCAATTTCCAAACTGCGACTGTGCCTTCAATTTTAATACTTCAGAGACATACTATGCATCAAAATGTAGCTCTGGGTCTTGTGATTCTCACAATATAAAGCTCTTCGCTGTAGGATTTATAGTTTTTAAAATACGACCGTTTGAAGATGGCAACCGCCAAAATACTCTGACATGTGCCAGGCTGGAGCAGCAAGTGATGTCATAGACAGGGCCTTTTGAACACCTGCTAATATTTTTATAAATGTATGGTTTAATGTAACTGTGCAACAACGTTGCAATTAAATGTGCTATGTAAATGATAACAGTTACTCCGCCCTCTCCAGTTGTAGACTCCTGGTGGAGGCAAGAACACTTCACACAATTTCCCCTGAAATTGTAACTTTTCTAGTTCCAAATATGTAATTGTTATGAAGATGGGATGTGTAGTTTTAAAGTTACAGTGTATGGCTAAAAACTGTATTTTTACTGCGTGTGTTTAATTATGTTAATCTCTTCCCAAACGTCATTTGGTTCAAAGTGGAGAGAATGTTAAAAAAATATATTTTTGTTCGGAGTGTGAGAAATGCTTTTCAGCCGCTTCTAATCTTAAGCATCATTTGAGGAGCCATACAGGAGAGAAACCTTATTTGTGGTGTGTTTAGTATTGTCACCTCGTTCAACAGGCTTGCAGCGTATCCTCCAGGAAGAAGAGCCTGAACCCTTACCGGCTGCACGTGTCTTACCTGTACATGGAAAGCTGCTCTGGTTCCTTGATGAGCCAGCTGCCCATGAGTTAACATGTCCCGTGGAGAAGCACTCTGTCCTGTAAAGCTTCACCAAAAAAAAGAGTGGTGTGTTTAGTATTGTTCTGATCAGTTTAATACCTTTCGCGTCTCCTATCAGTGGACGTGTATATGGCAGCCATTTTAGGAACCGCACACCTGGGACCCAAGCAAGGTCACCTCGTTCAACAGGCGACAACATTTGTCCCTGGAAAACTGTACAAAAACTGACATTCTGTACAATTTGTATGGATATGGCAGTGATTTCTGTAACAGGGAGATGGAAGAAGATGCTTGGTCGGTCCTCTTACTGCAAATTTGGGGCACTGCACAGTCAAGCTAATGTGACACCAGATAGGAGTGGTGTGTTTAGTACTATTTTTATCAGTTTAATACCTTCCACGTCTCCTATCAGTGGATGTGTACATGGCAGTGATTTCTGTAACAGGGAGATGGAAGAAGATGCTTGGTCGGTCCTCTTACTTCAAATTTGGGGCACTGCGCGGTCAAGCTAATGTGACACCAGATAGGAGTGGTGTGTTTAGTACTATTTTTATCAGTTTAATACCTTCCGCGTCTCCTATCAGTGGACATGTACATGGCAGTGATTTCTGTAACAGGGAGATGGAAGAAGATGCTTGGTCGGTCCTCTTACTGCAAATTTGGGGCACTGCGCGGTCAAGCTAATGTGACACCAGATAGGAGTGGTGTGTTTAGTACTATTTTTATCAGTTTAATACCTTCCGCGTCTCCTATCAGTGGACATGTACATGGCAGTGATTTCTGTAACACGGAGATGGAAGAAGATGCTTGGTCGGTCCTCCTAACTGGAGACTGTGTTGCTGTACGGGTGGCAGGTGGAGCCATTTATAAAGTACCCACTGCTTTGCAAACCAGGTATCAGTGGTCAGATGGACCCTTGCCCCAACACTGTGTGCCAGACATGCCATTACTTCCTTTTGCCCAGTCGAGTACAGGTTGGGGATTGCCTTTTGCGGAAAGAAATTTTGGCTGGGTACCTTCCACTGCGGTGTTCCAATAGCTAAAAATTTTTGGAACGCCTCAGACTCCACCAGATTGTATGGTAAAAGCTGGCGGGCTAATAGTTCAGACAAGCCAGGTGTCAGACGCCAGGCAAGGGGGTGACTTTCTGACGCTTGCAGACAACTAACTGCTACTCAATCTATAACAGTGAAAAAAGTTTTGAAGCCACAGTGTAGCACCAGAGGGCCTAAAAATTAGGCATGTACACATGCCTGAAAAATTCGGTATTGTTGCAGCCGCTGCTGTAGCAGCGGCCAGAAAAACTGATGTTTGTTTCACAGGCAGAAAGTGCCCTAAAACATGGCGGCTTGAACCCTAGTTGGTGGCGGATAAGTCACACAAGTCAACCGGCATTCAGAGCTAAAATACAGCAGCATGTGGACCATTTTTAGCCCAAGGCAGCTCATCTCATCAGGCCTTTTTTAATCTAATGTATCGCCCAGTGTCAGTCCCTTCGGGATCCATCCCTCATTCATCTTAATAAAGGTGAGGTAATCTAGACTTTTTTGACCTAGGCGACTTCTCTTCTCAGTGACAATACCTCCTGCTGCACTGAAGGTCCTTTCTGACAGGACACTTGAAGCGGGGCAGGCCAGAAGTTCTATCGCAAATTGGGATAGCTCAGGCCACAGGTCAAGCCTGCACACCCAGTAGTCAAGGGGTTCATCGCTCCTCAGAGTGTCGATATCTGCAGTTAAGGCGAGGTAGTCTGCTACCTGTCGGTCGAGTCGCTCTCTGAGGGTGGATCCCGAAGGGCTGTGGCGATGCGTAGGACTTAAAAAGGTCCGCATGTCCTCCATCAACAACACGTCTCTAAAGCGTCCTGTCCTTGCCGGCGTGGTCATGGGAGGAGGAGGATGACTTCCACCTCTCCCCCTGTTAGATTCCCGTTGTGCTGTGACATCACCCTTATACGCTGTGTAAAGCATACTTTTCAATTTATTTTGCAAATGCTGCATCCTTTCATACTTGTTGTAATTCGGTAACATTTCCGCCACTTTCTGCTTATGCCGGGGGTCTAGTAGCGTGGACACCCAGTACAGGTCGTTCTCCTTCAGCCTTTTTATACGAGGGTCCCTCAACAGGCACGACAGCATGAAAGACCCCATTTGCACAAGGTTGGATGCCGAGCTACTCATTTCCCGTTCCTCCTCCTCACTGATGTCAATGAAGGTATGTTCTTCCCCCCAGCCACGTACCACATCACAGGTACCAGATAGGTGACAACGAGCACCCTGGGATGCCTGTTGTGGTTGGTCTTGCTGCTCCTCCTCCTCAAAGCCACATTCCTCCTCTGACTCCTCTTCCTCACAATCCTCTTCCAGCGTTTCCGCAGGTCCAGCAAGCGATGCTGATAAGGCTGTTTCTGGTGATGATGGTGACCAGAACTCTTCCACTTCCTCTTCACGCTCATCTACGGCCTGATCCAGCACTCTTCGCAGGGCACGCTCCAGGAAGAAAACAAATGGTATGATGTCACTGATGGTGCCTTCGGTGCGACTGACTGAATTTGTCACCTCCTCAAAAGGACGCATGAGCCTACAGGCATTGCGCATGAGCGTCCAGTA
>OW240918.1:64215734-64258033 GCA_933207985.1 Pelobates cultripes | reverse complement strand
AGGTTAGGGGTAGGGTTAGGGAATTGACAAATTTCAGAAGTGCTGAACTGAACCAAATTGCTGAAGTCCCGAATTTCGGAATTGCCGAACCGAACCAATTTTTTTGTCCATGCACATCCCTAGTGAGCGGTTTGCTGATGTCAACGTTGTGGATCGAGTGGCCCATGGTGGTGGTGGGGTTATTGTATGGGCAGGCGTATGTTATGGACAACGAACACAGGTGCATTTTATTGATGGCATTTTGAATGCTCAGAGATACCGTGACGAGATCCTGAGGCCCATTGTTTTGCCATTCATCCACGACCATCACCTCATGTTGCAGCATGATAATGCACAGCCCCATGTTGCAAGGATCTGTACACAATTCCTGGAAGCTGAAAACATCCCAGTTCTTGCATGGCCAGCATACTCACCGTACATGTCACCCATTGAACATGTTTACGATGCTCTGGATCGGCGTATAAGACAGCATGTTTCAGGTCCTGCCAATATCCAGCAACTTCGCACAGCCATTAAAGAGGAGTGGACCACATTCCACAGGCCATAATCAACAACTTGATCAACTCTATGCGAAGGAGATGTGTTGCACTGAGTAAGGCAAATGGTCGTCACACCAGATACTGACTGGCTTTCGGACCCCCCAATACAGTAAAACTGCACATTTTAGAGTGGCCTTTTATTGTGGCCAGCCTAAGGGACACCTGTGCAATAATCATGCTGTCTAATCAGTATCTTGAAATGCCACACCTGTGAGGCGGATGGATTATCTCGGCAAAGGAGAAGTGCTCACTAACACAGATTTAGACAGATTTGTGAACAATATTTGAGAGAAAAATGTCTTTTGTGTACATAGAAAAAGTTTCAGATCTTTGCGTTCAGCCCATGAAAAATGAGGGCAAAAACAAAAGTGTTGCGTTTATAATTTTGGCCAGTGTGTGTGTGTGTGTGTGTATTATATATATATATATATATATATAAAAAAAAACATATATAACTATATCTGTATGTGTGTGTGTATTGTTTGGTCTGATAAACACTGATTGAATCCTTTTCTTTTTAGAATTGTATTGTTTCATTATTATGAATGTTATGGCTAGAAGGCAGCATTCATTATAATAAGATGCAATTGGGTCACTGAACGTATTGCATTCAAGTAGGGCTAATTAGGACAAAATACATTTAATAAGGTTTTATCTTGTTTTGCAGTCTCTTCCGATTTTGAACACAGCTTCAGAATTTTTTGGAAATATAATAGCATCACTATATTGTAGAACATCTAAGCATATGTATCAAAGTAGATTTACAAACTACTCCAGCATAATACTCACGTTTCTCCACTCATTTCTCAGCTCTGTGTATTTTCTATTTTTGAATCAAGAAATTATATTACTCCAAATGCACATTGGTTTCACAGGATTTGTAGAGAAATTATCTTACTCCAAATGCAGATGGGTTTCACAGGATTTGTGGTTTCAAAAGAGGTCTCATTCCATGCATAGGCGTAATTAAAGACCACAATTCCCGAAATGCATTGCGCCACCTGATCACCCATCACACTAACCTGACATGAGTAGAAAGAAATGTAGCCAATCAGATCAGGGTCCACACAGACGTTATCCAATGAAAAACAGAACGTTCCATGTTATCTTGGAACTTGAAACTATCACAAGCTAAACAGGCCTATAAGCTCCATATATTATATTTTATTATTATAATAATAGTGTCCGTGTTCAATAGGGATATTGGACGAAAGTTCTGGCAAAGTGTCGGTGTCTTACCCGGTTTTGGAAGGGTTATTACCCGGTTTTGGAAGGGTTATCACTCTAGCCGCCAGAAATTCCGAGGGGAAGGCTCCCGTCTGTAGTGTGTGGTTAAATGTTGATGTAAGGTGGGGGGTTAGAAGGTGTTTACATTTTGTGTAATATTCATTTGTGTACCCGTCCGGTCCCGGGGCCTTCCCTTTGGGTAGGGAGTCAATGCATTCCATTATTTGTTTTCCGTGATGGGGGAAGCAAGAAGTTGTTTTGGGGAGTCTGTTAGGGTGGGCAAGGGGATCTCTGCTAGGTATGTTTTTATGCTTGCGGCTGAGGTCCCGCTAGTTTTAACCCTGCAGCTTAAAACATAGCAGTTACATAGAAACTGCTATGTTTCACTGAGGGTTAATCCAACCTTTAGTGGCTGTCTCATTGACGGCCGCTAGAGGCGCTTCCACGATTCTCACCATGAAAAATCACAGTGAGAAGACGCTGGACGTCCTTAGGAAAGCACTGAGTAATGCTTTCATATGGGCTGTTTGAATGCGCGCGCGGCTATTGCCGCTCATTTGGATCTGACGTCAGCAGGGGGTGGAGAGTTCCCCAGCACAGAGGGAGCCTGGCGCTGGAGAAAGGTAAGTGGCTGAGGGGTTTTAACCCATTCACCCCAGCAGAAGGGGGGCCATGAGGCTGGGGGGGTACCTAATGACCCTATAGTGCCATGAAAACGAGAATGTTTTCCTGGCACGATAGTGCTCCTTTAAAAGGAAAGATTACGTACCATGTTTTCTTGATGATCTCAGCTAATCCAATGAGTTTCCACAGGAATGCATTGGAAGGCTATTTCTATTGAAAAACAATGCACCAATTAGTATCTCATCATAGAGATGCACTGAATCAATGCATCTCTATAAGGAACATTCAGAACACGCTAAAAACCAGTGACCGTCTGAGTGACTGCTCCTAGAGGTGTTCCTAGGCAGCAATGTCTCTGAAAAGACGGTGTTTACATTAAAAAGTCTGCATTCAGATCCTATACATACCAGAACAACAACATTAAGCTGTAGTTGTTCTGGTGACTAGTGTCCAATTAACGTTGATCTTCTGGAGTATAGCTGCAGTGGTGAAAACTCTCTTAATAAAGGGACTCTTCAGTTCCAGGAAAACAATCCGGTTTCCTGGCACTGCAGGTTCCCTCTGCCTCCCACCACCCTGTGGAGAAAACCCCTTCAGTGACTTACCTGGGATCCCCGCCGATGGTTTCGGGTCGCCGCTGCTCCTACCCTTCATCACGTCAGCCAGCAGGGGAGACTGATCCCACCTGCCGGCTTAGGAGACCTAATGCACATGCACAGCAATGCCGCGCATGTGCATTAGAGCTCTCCATAGGAAAGCATTAAAATGCTTTCCTATGGGGAATTGAGCGATGCTGGAGGTCCTCACACATCGTGAGGACGTCCAGCGACGCTCTAGCACAGCAAACCTGTGCTACAGACCAGGAAGTGCCCTCTAGTGGCTGTCTAGTAGATAGCCACTAGGGGAGGACTTAACCCTTCAAGGTAAATATTGCAGTTTATAAAAACTGCAATAATTACACCTGCAGGGTTAAGGGTAGTGGGAGTTGGCACCCAGACCACTCCAAATGGGACGAAGTGGTCTGGGTGCCTGGAGTGTCCCTTTAAGGATAATAATGTATGAATTACTCCGGATTTAATTTAAATAGAGTTATACACAAGACATCTTCTCAAATTTCAAATTGTAGGCAAAACAATTATAATGGCCGAACCAAAAGCATAGGTCATTTTTCTACTTTGGCTTTTTTTTTGTTACCTAAAAATCAGTTTTAATTACCAGTGATTAAAATGGTGTAAGGGATGCCAGTGATTCACATTGCAGTATGCTGCCAGTGTGCGAGGGCATTACAGGACTTTCTCCAGTCAAACAATGATGTCTCACTGATGTATGTTTTAAACCCGTGTCTGTCACTGTGCTAAATTAAACCGCTCAATTTTTGCTTTTACTGCCTTAGGACATGTTGATACATACAACACATCACAGACTACTGTCCTCTTCCTATCCGGTGGTGCACTTCCGGTCCAGAATGTAAACTTCCGGTGCTGCAGCAATACCTTCCCGCCAATGGGGAACCCATCCTTGCAGCGCACTGACTGAAGGTAATACAAGAGAAATAGCCACCAGGTGTCACACAGTATAATGTCCCACGATGTCCTGGGGGGTTACAGTGTAATAGTTACGGTGTATTCCGTGATTTTACCGGCTTAGACTCCTGGGTAGGACGGGATAAAGGTTCCGGGGTCACTGGGTTCCATGGGGAAAGTGGTAAAATAAGTTACTGTACATAAAGGGATGCCAGATTTTTACCTTATATTGAAGTGCCTAGAAATCCTGTGGGTCACCTAGAAGCCATGGGAGCTGTGTATACAAACTGTTTGATGTAAAGTAGTAAAAGTGGTATGTGACTGATTTATTGGCTGGATCTATTTACGTTCATACCTATTGTTTGCAACTTGAAAATTTATTTTTGCTCCAAATTTATTTTTTATCAACAGTTCAGTCCACATTTAGCTAATGAAAACATGCATGCTTTTGTTTTTGGCTATATGAAAAAACAGCTTGCAAAATTTTCAGAACAGCAGCCTTTGCTAGCCCTCCCTTATCAGCCTGTCTTTGGTAATAAACCAATGAGAGGTATCTCAGTGAGACACACGTTCACGTTTCTTATTTTATCAATGAGCTGTAGTATAGATGCCAATTTCTACTGCATTAGTTTAAATGCCTAAACGATAGATTAGATTTAGATGCCTCCCAATCATCTAGATTTCGACGGGACAGTCCTGAATTTCTAGCCCTGTTCCCCTGTCCTGACTCCTCCTTTTGTGGATACCAGGAATCTGTCCAAAAAAAGTATAAAGTGAGCGCATCTTTAAACGTGTATCTTTAAACGCATCTTTAAACGCCCTGCCTTCAGTGGGATGCATGATTGCAGACAGCCTGACTTCCATTCACGCCCAGTTTTTTAGCCTGTCGCACAGTTGCCTTGCTTGTCCACCCCATTTACCTCTTGACTCCAGACTTTGCTTATAGAGAATCAGCACTTCCTTTGACATTAAGGTTTAGCATGGCTCCTCACACCTTCCCAAAGTACTGGTAGAACTGGTGGCAAAGATCAGTACACAAGGGATTAACATCTTCCATGGTCTGGACAATATTCTTCTCCGACAAAGAATCTATTCTGGAACACAGACATTTGACATTAACGATTCTTAAAGATTATGAATGGATTAAAACACTAGAAGAGTCATCTCATGATGACTCAAGAGCTGGTTCACTTGAGAACAAGGTTAATCATGACCACAGCTACAGTGTTCCTCTCAATAGAGGAGTCTTCACATCCAATTTAAGATCAGTTGGATCTCTGTCTCTAGCATGTGAGTCTCCTGGGTTCTCTTTCATCCAAAATACGCCTTACCAGGTGGGCTCAGTGGAACATGAGGATACCTCAAAGATCCTTCCTGGATCACTACAAAAAACAGTGCCTAGAACATGAGATTCCTGTTTCCCAGCAGGTGAAATTTGCTCTCCAATGGTGGTTAGTGTAGGATTACATCTTTAATGGATATTCGTTGAATGAAGATTCCTGGAAAATAATCATGACTGATGCCCGGCAGACAGCATTGTGTGCCTATCTGTTTTCCTATCTGTTTTTTTGTTCAAGTGGAGACTTTAATACAAGTAAGCTGCCATGACAACGTTTTGTCTACTAACATTCACTAACAAAACTTAACAAAGACCACTGTCAGTGGGCGAAACATCATGGCGGTTTGCTTATATTAAAGTCTACACTTGAGGACATTTTGTGTGCCTGGACCCTTTGTGTATTTTTCTGGACAGTTTGTAAATATTCACAATTTCTGAGTTTGGTACACCAATTTATTACTTCAATTAAATAGTCTGGCATGAGAGCTATCCTTGTCTATTCAAGTCTTTCCTCTAGTTCCTCTAATATTTCCTCTTCTCAAGAGACTACAGAGGAAAAAAAAGTAAAACTGATTGTCATAATTCTGTGTTGGCCTCTGTCATAATTCTGTGTTGGCCTCAGAGACCATGGCTTCCAATCCTTTTGCCTCTGTCTCAAGAACCTCTATTGGAACTACCTGTCAGCAAAGATTTCCTATTTCAGGGCCCAATAATTCATGAGAGTCCTCAAAGTCTCCGTCTGATGGCCTGGAATTTGCAAAGTTGGGTCCAAATAGCTTCATGCCAGGAAGAGATCTATATCTTTGGCTTACAATAGAGCTTGGAATGTTTTTTTGGAATGGGTCTTGGTAAATTACATCTCCCTCTCCTGTCCAACAGTGAATATTGTCATGACATCCCAAGCTGGATTTAAAAAAGCCTGTCACTCTAAGGGACACTATAGTCACCAGAATATCTACAGTTTAATGTATTCTAGTGAGTATAGTCAGTCCATGCAGGCTTTTTGCAGTAAACACTGTCTTTTCAGAGAAATGGCCACTCATCAGATGACTACTAGAGGTGCTTAATGGATCAGTGTTGCACATTGTGCAGCACTGACCTTGTGTCTCCACCCTCTGCATGGAGACACTGAATATTCCTCATAGAAATGCATTGATGCACTTTCTGCTGTCATGAGAGTAAGTAAGGGCTCTCTGTCAAGCTCAGACCTGTAGAATCATTCATCCACTCATATGATTTGCCATTGCTTCTGTAGTGGATCCCCCATTTGACCCTCCGGAAAAGGTTCTGATAAACATTCTGTCCTGGAAACTGGTCCTGCTGGTGGCTCTTTTCTCTGGGTGCAGTGTTTCTGAAATCTAAGCCTTTCCTGCGAAACTCTATTACTTAATTCCAGGAAGAGAGAGTGATACTCAGAACAGTTCCATATTTCAAACCTATGGTGATTTCTTCCCTCCACATCAATTAAGAGGTTATCCTTCCAGCATTGTTCCCTCTTCCAACTTCGGGAAGGGAGTTTAGGTGGCATAATCTGGATTTGGTTAGAGCTCTCTCTAATTACATTAAAAGGACATCCTTATGGATGAAGTTGACTTTTTCTACTCCATTCAGGCCTCACAGTAAGAACTAAATAAGCTATAAACGTAGATAGACTGTAAGCTTGTTTGAGCAGTCCTCTTCAACCTATCATTCCTGTAAGTTTTTTGTAATTGTCCTATTTATAGTTAAATCCCCCCTCTCATAATATTGTAAAGCGCTGCGGAATCAGTTGGCGCTATATAAATGGCAAATTTTAATAATAATAGACTGACCGCCCATATATACATGACACCTAAGTAATTCTAAAAAATTTGAAACCCTTGGCATAGCACTATTTTTTTTTTTGAGCAAATCTCGTGAAGTAATACTACCCTTCTTCCTATTCTACCTTGATTGATGTTACAGTGGTCTTGTCATACCTCCTCTCCACTACCTCCCCCCTCCCCCCCAGTCATTCTCCTGGTACTCAGCCTGGGCATAGCCCTTAATATATTACATTATGTTCTCTATGCCGGCCCACAACTTTGCATGTATCCTTCACAATTCTTCATAATGATTTAATTTATTCGGTTTGCAATCATTCCTTACAAAGAGATAATTCCCTCCTCCTTTCCCTGCCATTTGTTAAAGGAACACTATAATCACCTAAATTACTTTAGCTAAATAAAGCAGTTTTAGTGTATAGATCATTCCCCTGCAATTTCACTGTCATTTGTCATTTAGGAGTGAAATCACTTTGTTTCTGTTTATGCAGCCCTAGCCACACCTCCCCTGGCTATGATTGACAGAGCCTGCATGAAAAACTGGTTTCACTTTCAAACAGATGTAATTTACCTTAAATAATTGTATCTCAATCTCTAAATTGAACTTTAATCACATACAGGAGGCTCTTGCAGGGTCTAGCAAGCTATTAACATAGCAGGGGATAAGAAAATCTTAATTAAACAGAACTTGCAATAAAGAAAGCCTAAATAGGGCTCTCTTTACAGGAAGTGTTTATGGAGGGCTGTGCAAGTCACATGCAGGGAGGTGTGACTAGGGTTCATAAACAAAGGGATTTAACTCCTAAATGGCAGAGGATTGAGCAGTGAGGCTGCAGGGGCATGTCCTATACACCAAAACTGCTTCATTAAGCTAAAGTTGTTCAGGTGACTATAGTGTCCCTTTAAGTTTTCAATATACTACCATTACTGTTACTAGATATGTTATTGACACACGTTTAAATAAAACAGACCAGGCATAATCCCATAAATAGAAGAGAGTACTACATATTTTGTTAAATTTGAATGCACAGGGCTGTGGAATTTATATTGCAGAGGACTTTGGTTCCACGGGAGCTTGACAGAAAGTTGTTGTTCGTTTACACGTAAATTGCATCCACCCAGTACACACCACACACACTTTACATGCAGCCAGCACACTCCACACATTATATACAGACACACAGCCAGTATCACCGCACACACATGACACACAGCCAGTAGACGGTGAGACACTTTGGGTGATTCACTAAACTAAGAATTTTTACAAAATGAAACCAAATGGCAAAACTCTGGCAAATGTTGGGACTAATTGAGAGTTAGAGAATTTTACCAGACCAGTTGTTTTTGCCTCCTTTTTACCATTCAGATTTAATTTGTGAAAATTGAGAGATTAGCACACAGTCCTGTCAATACCCAGGATTCTTAGCAGGGACTCCAATCTTTGTAATTGAAATGATTTTGTGTCAGGACAAGTAGATTGTCATGATTGACAAGTAGACTGGACTGCCACTTTAGTCCCTTGGACAAGTAGATTATTTCTTAAAAATAAAACATTCACACTTCTGAATGCATCATACATGAAAACTAATTTGATTTTTATAGAAATGCATTGCATCATCTTCCCACAATAGAGTACTTCCTGTAGCTGCATGGCCTTTCTCAGTGCAATGGAGACCTCTTTGATACAAAGTTGCAGTTGCAGAATTGATCAAAACACTAATGCCATGTACATCAGCCATGTCAAACCCGTGGCCCACTGGCAGCATGCGGCCCATAACTAATATTTATGCGGGCCGTGGCGTGGGAGTGCTGAGTATAAGCTCTCTCTGCTCAGCTCCCCTCATTGATGCTGATCTTGGAACCGGAGTATGATGCTGGTACTGGAGTCGCAATGTGGCTGTCTGTGTGTATAGGTGTATGGCTGTCTGTATGTATAGATGTATGGCTGTGTATTTGTATGGCTGGCTATGTGTGTGTATGGCTGTGTATGTGTCTGGCTGTCTGTGTGTATAAGTGTATGACTGTGTTTATGGCTGTGTGTGTCTGTCTGTGAGTATAGGTGTATGGCTGTGTGTGTGTCTGTGAGTGTATGTGTGTGTCGGAGTGATTCTATGTGTCTGTCAGTGAGTGTGTCTCAGTGAGTCTATGTGAGGGTTTCAAGGAGTAATGAGAGGATCTGCTTTTTTAAGGTGCGGATGGGGCCATTGGGGGTATGCCAGAGGCGGGACTCCGGACACTGCTTGTTGGCTGTTTTTTAAACGGGCAGGGGTTTAGTAGATGGGGGGGAGGGAGGGACTGGGATATAGTAGATGAGGGGGGCTAAGATTTAGTAGACAAGGGTGGGACTGGGATTTAGTAGATGGGACGACGACTGGGGTTTAGTAGAGGGTTTTTTTTTTTTGCGGCCCACATAAACTTAAACCTTGTTTATGTGGCCCTTGCTAGCCTTTGAGTTTGACATGCTTGATGTACATAATTTTGAGTTCCTGTTAAATAAGAACGAAAGACATAAGTAACGAAAGGCTTAGTTGCTTTGTTGTCTGTTTCCCGTTGAAAATAAAATCTGCATTTGGTTGTGTGCAACACACCAGGAGCTTAACCCCTTCCCGACCGAGGACGGTTCAGGACCGTCATCGGCATTTTTGGCTTGCCGACCGATGACGGTCCTGAACCGTCCTAACGGTCTGAGCTACTTACCTGATCGCCGTCGTTCCCCCGACGGCGATCAGCGTGGCTCCGGTTGTGGGGAGACTGCCTGCAGCCCAGACAGTCTCCCCACGCTGAATTAGGACCCCTGTGGCCATGTGATCGCTCAACACAGCGATCACATGGTCACAATAGGTGTCCATGTGTCTGCCTGCAGGGGGACTGTCTGTGCTGACAGGCAGTCTCCCTGCTAGTGTAAAATCAAAAAAAAAAATAAAGTTAGTGTTAATTAAAAAAATAATATTAATTATATATGTGTATATATGATATATAGACATATATTATATCTATATAATATATGTCTATATATCATATATATATATATATATAATGTCATACTAAGTGTATTTTTATATTAATATATACTTATATTAATATAAAAATACACTTATAATTAAATTACACATGTGTATATATATATATAATATATAATAACTATATATATATTGTGTATATATATATATATTATTATAAAATATAAATAATAAGTAATTTAAATTAAATAATTTTTTTAAAATAATAATAAAAATTTGAAAAAAATTATATCTATATGAAATTTTATTCTAACTGTATTTTAAAATTAATATATATATATTTATATCAAAATACACTTAGAATGAATTTGTGTATATATATATATCTATGTATATATAAATAAAAATAATACGAAATATACATATGTCCATATACAAAATTACATAATTATATAAATATACACGTAGACTTAAACTATATAAATATGCATATATATTTAAATTCTACGTGCGTATTTATGTAATATTTTTACATAATTCAGTAATTTTATTGATTGCAATTTGAGGGACCTGCCTGCCAACCCAGGCCGAAATTCCAGAGAATTTAATTTGCTAGCACTGTATTTTACCCTGTAACGTTCTACGACACCCTAAAACCTGTACATGGGGGGTACTGTTTTACTCGGGAGACTTCGCTGAACACAAATATTAGTGATTCAAAACAGTAAAACATATCACAGCGATGATATTGTCAGTGAAAGTGACTTTTTTTGCATTTTTCACACACAAACAGCACTTTTACTGATGATATAATTGTTGTGATACGTTTTCCAGTTTTTAAACACTAATATTTGTGTTCAGCGATGTCTCCCGAGTAAAACAGTACCCCCCATGTACAGGTTTTATAGCATTTTTGAAAGTTACAAGGTCAAATATATGGGTCAAATATTTTTACATTGAAAATGGCCAGGTTGGTTACGTTGCCTTTGAGAGCGTATGGTAGCCCAGGAATGAGAATTACCCCCATGATGGCATACCATTTGCAAAAGAAGACAACCCAAGGTATTGCAAATGGGGTATGTCCAGTCTTTTTTAGTAACCACTTGGTCACAAACACTGGCCAAAATTAGCGTTCAATTTAGTTTTTTTACTTTTTTCACACACAAACAAATATGAATGCTTACTTTGGCCAGTGTTTTCGACTAAGTGGCTACTAAAAAAGACTGGACATACCCCATATTGAATACCCTGGGTTGTCTACTTTAAAAATAATATGTACATGTGGGGTGTTATTCAGAGATTTATGACAGATAATAGTGTTACAATGTCACTATTGATAAATTTTAAAAATGTATGTTTTGAAACCGCAATATCCTACTTGTACCTATAGCCCTATAACATGCAAAAAAAAGCAAAAAAGCACGTAAACACTAGGTATTTTTAAACTCAGGACAAAATTTTTAATCTATTTAGCAGTTTTTTTCATTCGCTTTTGTAGATGAGTAAAAGATTTTTCAAGTAAAAGTCAAAAAACATGTATTTTTTTTCAATTTTTCATCAGATTTTTGTATTTTTTTTCAATTAAAATACATGAGATTATATAAATAATGGTATGTAAAGAAAGCCCCTTTTGTCCTGAAAAAACAATATATAATTTGTATGGGAACAGTAAATGAGAAAGCGGAAAATTACAGCCAAACACAAACACCACAAAAGTGTAAAAATATGCCTGGTCGCAAATGTACAACATTGCAAAAACAGTCCAGTCCTTAAGGGGTTAAAGAGTTACTTTAAGCACCATAACCACTTAAGTAATTTGAAGTAGTCGTGGTGCCTGGAATCTATATGTGCAGATGAAAATGTTGTGCGTAGTTGTATGCACAGAATGTCATACATTGGCTGAGAGCAATCAGCCAGTGAATGCTCATTAGTACTGGGATACGATTTCTGCAACTGCCAGAGCTGTAGTTAAACCTGCTTCAGAGCGAGTCAGTACAGAAATGTTCACTGTGTGTTTATATACATGTTCTTCATTCAGGGTAATGTCCATCATTGTGAGGAATGTGCAACGAGTGGTCAGTGTCCGTAGGACTCCCATACGGCTTAGCCTGGAGATTGCCAGAAGTTGCCTTGGAGTGAAATGCTTTGACATTGCTGTGATCTGTGCAAGCAATGCCAAGATGAGGAGAATCAACAGCATATATAGAGGGAAGGAAACAGCCACAGATGTACTTTCTTTCCCGTTTTATGAGGTACATGTAAACTCATATTTCTATTAAGGAGAGGTAACCTCATTTGTGTGTCCTCTGTGAGCTGACATGCCATTCTACACCATCTAGAAAAAAATACTAATCCCAGAAACTGTACGTCTAGGACCAATGTCCATTTCCATAAGAAATGTCAGTCCTGTTGTCATATTAGGATATTTTACCCAGCTGAAGCAGAGCTTGTAAGGGTAAAGCCATTTCCCCAGGGGAAGTAGGATTGGTTCACACTCAAACTGAATTTGCAATATTTTAGTAAAAATCATCAAGTAGTAAAATGTCTCCACCTAACTTGGATCTTCTGGCATAAAGTTTTTGCTTTTTAATTATTTATAATTCACTGCTTCTCAAATACAATCTGTGATATAAGAAGGTGTAAGAAATTAAAGACGCAGTGTACTACCTCCTGAGACCGACATACTCTGTTTTCCTACACAAGGTAGCGCTCCACTCCGCTATCCCGACTGGCAATTTTTTTCAGTCCACTATGGCAGACTGCCACTGAGAAACAATATTTACCATGGAAAAACAAGCACACTTCTGCAACAAGATTTTGTATGTTTAAATACAGTCTACTGATATCTATGATAATTGTTCCTTATTTATGACATTACCCCAAAAGGGTCATACAATATATAAAGAGCGTGGAGAGAATACTTACTAAAACAACCTCAAAACAATTTAGGGTGCTACTCCTTAAAAGTACTCCCTCAAATACCAATACAATAAATGATCAATAATAAAGAATGCACACCTTATATTTATTAAATACAATCCATATACAAACTAATCACAAAAAACATAACAGTGACTTACTAGGCAATCAATATCCAAAAATATATTTACCACATTCATCAAGCCTACATGGGCAGAAACACGAGTCACAAAAAAAAACCCCAAACGTTTTGGCTCCTCCTGGTAGCCTTTATCAAGGGTATCTAAGCTGTAGTTAAACCTGCTTGATAAAGGCTACCAGGAGGAGCCGAAACTTTGGGGGTTTTTTTGTGACTCGTGTTTCTGCCCATGTAGGCTTGATGAATGTGGTAAATATATTTTTGGATATTGATTGCCTAGTAAGTCACTGTTATGTTTTTTGTGATTAGTTTGTATATGGATTGTATTTAATAAATATAGATTGATACTTGGTATTACAAGGTGTGCATTCTTTATTATTGATCATTACCCCAAAAGGGAACATGTTTTTGCCTTGATACAAATTACCCATAGTCTGATACATTTCCCCTTGACCAATGTTTATCTGGGTCTATACTGGCCAGGAGAATGATAACACTGATCCGTAATATAGTAGAGATTTACTTTGTTCCAGTGTTTCTTATTTGAAAGACAATGTTGAATAATACTTGTATTTTTATTGTTATCTTTTATGCTGGCCCATAAATCTGGTTGCAGATACACAAGAATTAAAAAAATAAACTTAGTGTCCCACCTCATTGTTACAGAAAATTCACTGCTTATAATCCGTACTTTCTAAAGATAAAACAATTTAGCAGTTATTTATGTTTATTTTTTTGTGTGCCCTAACAAAGCAGGGAATCATATTTTATAGCCTGCATATGACCAGAAACTCAATTGTGTATATGTTGATCTGTGCTTACAGGATCTGCCTGCTGGCTCTGTACCTGTTCCATCCTTTAAGGATGAATATAATTTGGGTGACATTTACCTTGGGGTTGAATACATATACCAGCAGTGTCAAGAAATGGAAGATGATTTCAACAGTGCCTGTACTGTAAGTGTTTAAGATTTAAGCCATAAGGGGAAACCAATAATGACAGACAAATTGGAAAAATAAATTCTATAACTAATGTTTTTCCACTTCAGCTATTGTGTCCTATATTTTTAAATTCCCTGGCCAATTCCTGACATTTCTGACTTTGGTAAATTGTCTGTTTTTGACTGCAGGGTGGTTGTGTTTGTGTAGTGTCAGTGTGTGAATGAAGTTTGAGTTTAGTTTGGGTGTGTGTGCAGTGTGTATTTGTGTGTAATTCCAAATGTATTTTTGTTTTCTTTTGGACTTCTTGATCTCAATGCTCACACACTTGTGTTATCTCCATCCCCTAGTTTCCTATTTACAATTTAAACACCCATTTAACATTATTTTCTGTGGTTAGACCAACTTGCCATTTACAATTTTTCAATGAAAAATTACCTATTGCAACTTATGGTCTGTCTTGGATTCTAGTTATCAGTTTTACTTGTTCAAGCTTCTCTTCATTGGTTGTCTTGTAACCAAAATTATCCAATATACGTAATTATTTATTCATATTTTCTTTTTAAAGGAACACCTCATTAAATAACTATGTTTGTGTCGCTGCCAGGTGACTGCTGTGCACGGTTTCTGCCATCTTCTAGGTTACAGACATGACAATGTGGAAGAATGGAGGCAGGTCAGTCCATATTAAATACGTGTATATTAAGCCAAACACTAACCCAATGATAAAATGTTTTATGTGTAAAGTGTTATGTTACATGTACAATGTGGTTCATTAGTTTAAAAAAAATAAAATGCTTTATTCAGGGTTGTGAAGGTTCCTGTTGAATTACTCATCTAGAGTCCTATGTTTTTCCATAAGATTGCACATACACAGGGCCAGATTAAGAGCCCAGTGGGCCTGGTGCTGACAATTATGATGGGCCTAATTACAGAATCTTATCGACCAAAAACCTCTCAAGTCATACCTCTCAAGCGTCATGTATCTGATGGAGATGGTGTTGGAGGGAAACTCAAAGGATGCAGCTATAAGAAAACACATACTCTATGCTAATCTCTCTCTAATTTATGCTTTCATCTTTCAAGCAAATCCATATCCCCTAACAGCAGTGTCCAGTGAAGCAGGAAGTCAGTGGGCGGAGTAAAAGGGTGGGCAACTGACGCGAATCATGTGACCAGAACTGCCAAAAGGGGCGAACATGCCCAAAAAGGGGGCAAGTCTGTCCAAAGAATTGGAAGGCCAGCCTGGCATCAATGTCCCCATTTTTACCAGTGTCAACATGTCTGTGTGTCCCGTGTCACTAGGATACATGGGGACACTGGGAGACAAGGGGGCACTGAGACATTTGGGGACACTGGGAGAAATGGGGTCACAGACACTAGGGACACATACATGTGGACACAGATACTGGGAGACATGGAGAAACAGACATTTGGTGAAACTACGACACTAGGGACACTGAGAGACATGGAAACACAATGTCCCCATTTTTACCAGTGTCAACATGTCTGTGTGTCCCGTGTCACTAGGATACATGGGGACACTGGGAGACTAGGGGACACAGACACTAGGGACACTGGCTGGGAGGCATGGGGACACTGGGAGCACTTGTGGACATAGACATGGGGACACTGGGAGACATGGGGACACAGACACTAGGGACACTGGCTGAGAAACATGGGGACACTGGGAGACATGAGGATACAGACATTTGGGGACACAGAGACATAAGGGACACAGACACTGGAAGCAATGGGGACACTAGGGACACTGGCTGGAAGAGATGGGGACACTGTGTCCCTAGTGTCTGTGTCCCAATGTGTCTCCTTATGTCTCACAGTGTCCCCATGTATCTCAGCGTCCCCATTTCTCCCAGTGTCCCCTAGTGTCTCATTGTCCCCATGTCTTCCAGTCAGTGGTGTATCCTGGTTTTGTGCTGCCCTAGGCAGGACAAAACTCAGGCACCTCCCTCCCCTCTGCCCCACCTTCTAAATACACACACAGTCAGACACACTCAGACACACACACACACACACAGTCAGACACACACACACACAGTCACACAGTCAAACACACACACACAGTCAGACACAAACACACAGACACACACACACACACACACAATCACTCACATTAACACTTTTTTATTTAACCGCCCCCAGCCTCCTTACCTTTGGGAATGCTGGGGGGTTCTCTCTCTCCCTGGGGTCCAGTGGCTGCCGGTCGGGCTGATGGGCTGGCTACTGGGCGGGTGGCTGGCGAGGGAGCACTTCCTCTGAGCGGTCTGCTCAGCTCCCTCGCGCGCCGCAGATATGATGTCATATTCCGGCTCCCAGCCTCACTCTGTGGCGCGCGAGGGAGCTGAGCAGACCGCTCAGAGGAAGAGCTCCCTCGCCAGCCACTGGGAGACATGGGGGGACACTGGGAGACATGGGGACACTGGGAACAGGGACGTATTAGCCGCGAGGCAAACAAGGCATTTGCCTTGGGCGGCATTTTTCAGGGGCGTCAAAAAACGCTGTGCTGGCGGGCGGCGCTGGCTGATGGGGGGGGCGGCTGGCGAGGGAGCTCTTCCTCTGAGCGGTCTGCTCAGCTCCCTCGCGCGCCGCAGAGTGAGGCTGGGAGCCGGAATATGACAGCATATTCCGGCTCCCAGCCTCACTCTGCGGTGCGCGAAGGAGCTGAGCAGACCGCTCAGAGGAAGTGCTCCCTCGCCAGCCGCCCCCCCATCAGCCAGCGCCGCCCGCCAGCCCAGCGTTTTTTGCCGCCCCCTGAAAAATGCCGCCCAAGGCAAATGCCTTGTTTGCCTCGCGGCTAATACGTCCCTGCTCCCAGTGTCCCCCCATGTCTCCCAGTGGCTGGCGAGGGAGCTCTTCCTCTGAGCGGTCTGCTCAGCTCCCTCGCGTGCCACAGAGTGAGGCTGGGAGCTGGAATATGACATCATATTCCGGCTCCCAGCCTCACTCTGCGGCGCGCGAGGGAGCTGAGCAGACCGCTCAGAGGAAGTGCTCCCTCGCCAGCCGCCCGCCCAGTAGCCAGCCCATCAGCCCGACCGGCAGCCACTGGACCCCAGGGAGAGAGAGAACCCCCCCAGCATTCTCAAAGGTAAGGAGGCTGGGGGCGGTTAAATAAAAAAGTGTTAATGTGAGTGATTGTGTGTGTGTGTGTGTGTGTGTGTTTGACTGTTGACCGTTTTTTGCCGCCCCCTGAAAAATGCCGCCCAAGGCAAATGCCTTGTTTGCCTCACGGCTAATACGTCCTTGCTCCCAGTGTCCCCATGTCTCCCAGTGTCCCCTAGTGTTTCAGTGTCCCCATGTGTCCCCTAGTGTCTGTGTCCCCATGTCTCCCTGATGCCTTTCCCCCCTATCCTTCACATACCTGAGCTGTAGTCTGTCTTTGCAAGCTGGGAGCTGCTGTCTGGACTCTCTGTGCTGTGTAGCTGCTTCCCCGGTGGTCATTGAGTAGAGAGAGGCAGGGATATGCTGTAACTTCCTATCCCTGCCTCTCTCTAACACAGTGACCCCTACTGGCCAGTGCTGGTATTGCAGAGTAATCTCCGATTATACTGAGAAAAATATTTGCATTTGTATTGCCAGTATTACTGCAATACCAACACGGCCAGGCAGCCTCAAATACCAGCTGTGCCCTAAAATACCAGTCAGGTGGTAAACCTAAGAGTAGTGTATGTTTTTTGTTTTTTTTAAATGGGCCTATTTCATGGGCCTGGAGCTGCAGCTCCATCAGCCCCTATGTTAATCTGACCCTGCGACACACACTTGCACCTGTCATTACTGAGCTGAATCTGACAAGGGGTGATCAGTAGCATTGTGGATGTAAACCATATTTCTCTTCAACAGATGTTTGAAAAAGAAAGAGAGATTCTGACGGAGATAAATAAAGTGACCGGATACACCTTGAAGCCTCTGACTACAAACTATTTGTAACCATAACTTGGACATCTTATCCATATGTCAAGATACTTTACTTACATGGTTTCTAAACACATGAAACTGTGAAAGACATTGTATATTTCAAAGTTCAAAATGTGTCTTTCTTTCAGGTTGTTTTTTTTTTTTTTTTTTTTAATTCTTTTAAAGAAAACTAGGCCCTATTATATTTGGAAATGAATGGCAGCATCGAGTACTCTACATACTTTAAGACCTTGCACTCATAATGTTAATATTTGTAAATATTTTTTATATTAAACTGAACTTAAATAGATGTTTTATTGTTTCTTTAAATAACAAAGTATTTAAACAGCTAATATTGTAATCTTCTCTCATTTGATATCAATGAGGTAAAGTCACCAGCTCTACGTGTGTTTCCATAGCAATGCACAGGCTACTTACCTGCTTTGCCGGTATTAATGTTGTGTAAAAAGCCAGAAGAGTTATGTAACGTATCCCCTATACTCCGACTGGCTATATTCGTTAAGGTCTTCCAGGTCCCAAAGTGAAGCAGTGATTATAACTCTGAGCCACCCCAAACATCAGCCTAGACTTGATGAAGGGTACAAAATGAACTGTTTTATTATGACCAAGTTGCCTGCTTATATACACAACCCCCAGCAGGGGGTCTCCACACAGTACAATGCAAGCCCCTCCTAAAGATCTTTGTGCCTGGGAGATAGTTGCGTTAAAGACCGGTAAGCTAATTATCTCCCAGGAACAGAGTTGCAAACATACAAATATAAAAATACTCCAAAACATCATAAAAATATAAAATAACCCCACAAAAAATAAATCCCCAAATAGCCCTGATCTAAGGGCTCAAGTTATCCAAACAGCGCTCAGATCCATGCAGTGTAGGGGAAACGCCACCGTGTTAAAAGTTCTGACCGGCCGCACTCTTGGTCCTATGCCCAAAACAGTTCCACGGCGTTTGGTGCTTTGGCCGGTCAAATTTCGGGAGCTCCTGTAGCCGCAATACGGGGTGCTCATGCTCACCTCATGCTGAAAACCGTTCAATAACATTCGTGGCTAAGTCCCGCGGAGGTTACTGGGAACCCACAAAGTCCTAATGCCGAATTTAGTTCTATAACGAACGCGGCTAAATCTCCAGGCATTCAAGGTGTTCAAGCTGCAAGCAGTTTTAATGGAACAGAAAATAGCAGCAAAGTTTTGACCTGCCAAGGGGTCATTGTCAACACCTTGATTGCCTGGAAAATTTTTTTTTGTTTTCCTTATCGTTGTGGGACTGCTGGTCCTGCTCCGGAGCACCGGGTGGCTGCTGAGATTGAGTGCAGCTCCTATCTCCAAGCTTTAACAGGATAGACTTAGAACAGATGGTAGAAGGAGCTCAATATGTAGAGTATTGGCCAAGACAGGCCTGGTGCAGAGCAATAATTCTCACACTCTGGCTGTGCCAGTAATTTAACCACAAGCACAACAAGCTCTGTATATGGAATGGAGCAAGTTCAGAGTCAAATGCTAAGTCAGTACATAGATAAAGTACATGAAGATAAGAAAAGTCACAGATAGAAGCAATATCGGTAAGCCTCCAGTTTGGCATTGGCACAACTAGCTTCAGATCATGCTGCGACTCTATGCTCTGAAACGTGCCTCGAAAAACCATATTTATTTGACTTGGAGAATATGCAACATGATCAGGACATGAGACTTGAAATTATAGAGCAAGACAAAACTGAAACAGAAACACCACACTTGGGACCCATGTAGGTAATAGGCAAGCACCCAGCCAAAGAAACAGTTCCCTTTTAAAGGTAAACTGCTAAAGCAACGACAGAACTCTCCCATGTAAATGGTGCGCTTAGTACATATATCCCAATAAGAGAAAGTGGTGAATCCTAGCATGAATGTATGCAGATATGATGATGCAGCTAAAGAAGAAAGAATGATGCATGCCAAGGGCAAGAGCAAACAATCATAAAACATGAGCGAGGCAGACACAATGAAATACAAATCAACACTAGTGGACAAGTCTCTACACATGCACCTTAAAGGACCACTATAGTGCCAGGAAAACATACCGCCGGGCTGGATGGCGAGAAAAGGGGTTAAAAGCTTTTTTCCAGCTTTTTTCACAAAACTTATTGCAACTATAAATGTGAATCTTTTTATTGGCTTTTATTTTAGATTAGTTGTTTTTCCATACTTTTTAAATGTTATCTGTACAACCCTCCAAGTCAACTGCGCTACCATCACCTCTACCTTGCAAGCTCACTGCCGAGGTGTTCTCTTCGACTCCGGCCTCTCCTTCGGCCCTCATGTCCAGTCGATCGCCAAATCCTGCCGCTTCCATCAAAAATATAGCCCCTATATTTAGCACCGGACGCGGCTAAGGTGCTGGTTCATGCCGTTGTTCTTTCTCGCCTTAACAACTGCAATCCCCTTCTCCGTAGTCTTAAGTGTTCCCAACTTGCACCTCTGCAATCTATAATGAATGCGGCTGAAAGGCTCATTTTCCTGTTTGCCCGCACCTCCCACGCCTCCCACCTCTGTCAGTCCCTACATTGGCTTTCAGTTAGATATAGGGCTCAATTTAAGATTCTGGTGCTTGCTTACAAGTCTCTACATAATGCTGCTTGAACCTACCTATCCTACCTAATAAGACATGTATATCCCGTCTACACCCCTATGCTCTGCTGAATACATCTATCCTTTTCAGTACTCCTACTTTTTTTTTTTTTTTTTTATAATTCTTTATGTCAAGGTTCGACACCACAGCAAGGTATACAAACACAATTCAGATGCTTCCATTAACACGTATACATATAATCAGAAGCTAGTGTCAGTAAAGTTATGTATTTTCATAAAAAACAACCTGTAACAATTAAACAACCCATGTCTTGTGAACTCGAAAAGTCCTTAAATAGTGGCGTCGCCCCCGTTTTTAATTTGATTTCATATATGTGCGCCTCTTTTAGCCTCTACGCGTGTATAACCTGGGTAGCGAGTACAAGCCATTCAGAACACTCACTTATGTTAACAGATACAGCACATTGTGTAACAGAGTACAAAATAGCTTGAAAGTAACAAAGTCATGCTTCGTAGTTCGGCACCGTACCCCTCCAGTAAGTGTCCCGGCTGCGAACCACAATAGAAAGTAAGGACAAGAGTAAAGGAAAGGAAAGAGAAGAGTAAAGAAATAAGTCTGACGGGGCAATAAGGCGACAAGGAGAAGGCTGCCAGGGAGGGTGGGCCCGGGTAAGAGACGGGGCGCGAGACCCCCTCTCCCCCCCACTGCCCCCTAGTTTCCCTGTTCCTCCTATCCCCCTAGCGGGCTCTCATCCCAAGGTCCCCAGACCTTCCGAAACGTTCCCAAGGATCCTCATATTCTAGCTGTCAAGTCATCCATAAGTCTCACCTCTCTTATCCGTGAGTATACACTAGCCATTGGTGGGGCTTCCGGATTTAGCCATGTGTATGCTATTGCTCTCCGTGCTGCCAGGGTGAGTTTATGAAGTAGAGTCTGTTCCCGTCTCGTCCAGCCGTCGACCGACCTGCTGAGGAGATCCACCCAGGGGTCTAAATCTGGGGCCCTAGAGAAAACCTGGGTCAGGAGGTCCTTCACGGCCTCCCAGAAGCCCTTGAGCTTCGGGCATCCCCACCACATATGCAAGTAGGTTCCTTTATGCCCACACCCCCTCCAGCAGTCATCCGTGATGGTTTTATGCATTTTAAAGAGTTGTACTGGGGTCATGTACCACCTGAACATCATTTTAAAGGCCTGTTCTTGTAATGCTACACATATCGAGGTAGTTCTACCAGCCTCCCAAATCTCTTGCCACTCCTCTCCCTCCAGTTCCTCCCCCAGGTCCCGCTCCCATTGTGTAATGTAGGTCAGCTCCCCCCACTCCCGCGCAGCTGTGCAGAGATGCGCGTACAGTCTCGTTAAGAGTCCCCTCGGTATACACTCTGACTTGCACATGGATTCAAAGAACGTCAGTGGGCTCTGCGCTATGGCCTGTATATGGGGTTGTCTGGCGTAGTCTCTTATCTGCAGATATCTGAAAAAGTCCGTCGGTGTGAGGTGTCTGTCATGTCTAAGTTCGTCAAAAGTAACTAGATCCGAGCCCCGGTAGAGATGACACAGTCTCTGCAGACCTGCCTGTTCTAAATTCCTGAAATTCCTTGCCTCCATCCCCGGGGCGAACTCCCTGTTTCGTAATATTGGCATCAGGGGCGAGGGACGGGATGCCAATCCATATTTGCTACTGCATGCGTCCCAAATCCGTAGAGAATTCAGCACCGCCGGACAGGTGACCCCGATCCGTGGTCTGTGTTCTTTAGGTATCCACATGACAAATTGAGGTAGTGTCATGTTACCTACCTCTGAGGAGGCCAGTCTCTCTTCCTAAAGGGCTCCTATGCCCTAGCATTTCGGCATTTTCGGCCGTTTTCGCGCCGGCCGCGCTAGCTCCTCCCCCTTTTATGACGCGACGGCTAATCATCGACGTCATGACGTCATCATCACGTGAACCGCCGGAAACCGCAATTCTGGACCTTTTGGGGGCGTGGTCATTAATTAAGGTGACAGGGTATTTAAGGGAAGCATTTACTACTACTCATTGCCCTGTCGTGGTTCTAGCTTGCTAGTCACTCAGCGCGTTTCTCTCTTTGTGTTTTTCGGTTTTGACCTGGCTTGTACTTTCGTCCTGCTTCTCTCTCCTCTCCTTAAGACCCGGCTTGTTCCTCGCTTACCTGTCCTCCGGCTCCCTCGACCTCGGCTTTCCTTTTGACCATTCTTGTCTTGTCTATACGTTAGTCCGGCCATTCTAAGGTCCGGTATACGTACCTCCTCCTGTCCGCACTCTGCGTATTGGATCCCTGTCACGATCCTGACAGGTAGGTCCAACCCTACCATAAGTGACTCTATATCCACCCATCTCCGTTCGTCCGGAGGTGAGTGCCAAAGTGCAACTTGCGCCAGTTGTGCCGCTAGATAGTAGTGGTACAGGTCAGGGAGGCCAAGTCCCCCCCCTCGTCCTCGGTCTATGTAATATATATCTGGATATGCGGTGTCTCTTATGCTGCCATATAAAATTCCCTATCGCCCGCTGGAGCGGGGTGAGGCGCGCCCTATTCAAAGGGACCGGAAGAGCCTGGAAGAGGAACAAGGCCCTTGGCAGGACGTTCATCTTGACAGCGTGGATCCGCCCTATCCAAGAGATCGGCTTGTCAATCCACCTGTCCATGTCCCTCATCAATGCTTGCCATAACGGGGCGTAGTTACTCGCATATAATTCGGTAGGATCGGCGGTTAATTGAATCCCTAGATATTTAATTGAGCGTGCCTCTATCTTTAGCTGATGCTCTCTTTGTATCTGGGCTACCTCGTCTCTTGGCATCCTGATGGGGAGCGCGCTCGATTTTTCCATATTCACTTTAAATCCAGAGAGTTCCCCATAATGTGCCAGGACTTCCCTCAATGCTGTCAAAGATTCCCTAGGTCTCGTAAGCGTCAGCAGGACGTCATCGGCATAAGCCGCTACTAAAAATTCCCTGCCCCCCACCCGCACCCCGTGAATCCCGGGTGTTTCCGTAGCGCCTGGAGAAAGGGCTCCAAGGATAATATAAAGAGCAACGGGGACAGTGGGCATCCCTGCCTGGTCCCATTATGGAGGGGAAAGGGGGAAAGCGGCGCTCCCGAGACCAGCACCTGTGCTCGAGGGTTACAATACATGGCCTGTACCACGGTAATGTATTCCTCGGGGAAACCCAAGTGTCGTAGCACCGTAAACATATACTGCCACCGCACTCTATCGAAAGCTTTTTCAGCATCAATAGAGACTGCCAGTGTAGGTGTATTCGTCATCGTTTGTTTCCAGATGAGATCAATATTTCTACGGGTATTTTCAAACAATTGATGGCCAGGGATGAAACCCACTTGGTCAGGGTTAATAAGATGTGTCAAGTATGGGGAGAGTCGCTCGGCCAGTATCTTAGCTAGGATCTTCATGTCCTGATTTATAAGGGAAATGGGCCTATAACTCTCAGGCCTCAGCGGGTCCTTATCCGGTTTAGGTAGCAGTACCACTGAAGCTAAGGTCATGTCCGGGGTCGGAGTGCCCCCAGACCGAAAATGATTAAAAAGTTTTCGCATATGGGGTACCAGCTCCTCCCTAAATGTCTTATAGTAGGTGCCATCAAACCCGTCCGGTCCCGGGGCCCTATTTCCCCCCAGCCCCCCGATCGCCCTGTCCACCTCCTCGTCCGTTATCTCAGCTGCCAGTTGTGCCCCGACCCCTCCCGGTAGCTTCGGTAGCCCCAGGCCAACTAGATATCTATCGATGCGGTCCACCTCCTGGGTGCCTCCCTGGACGTCCGCGGGTGTGTGATTATACAATGTCCGATAGAAGTCCCCAAAGACTTCTGCTATCTCCCTAGGCATAGTCCTCAAGGACCCGTCAGCATGTCTGATGGATGTGATGTGCGTACGGCGCTGCCGAGGCCGTAGAGTCCTGGCTAACAGAGTGTCCATTTTATCCCTTTTTTCGTAGTAAAATCGTTTAGTCCACGTCAGGGACCTAGCTACATCGTCTAATAACAGGGTTCGTATTTCGTGTCTAATAGTCTCTACCCTTCTCAATGTGTCTCCTGTGGAAAGCGTCTGGTGTCTCTGCTCTGCCCCCTTCAAATCCTTAAGGAGCCTCTCTAGGGTTTGTGTTTTTGATTTTTTCCGGCTTGTTGCTATGCGTATAAGGGTTCCCCTTATTACCGCCTTGTGGGCTGCCCAGATCGTGGGTACACTAACGGCAGGTGTGTCATTAACCTTAAAGAACTCCACTATCTCATTATGTAGTTGTTCTGTAATTGTGGGGTCCCGCAGCAATGAGGTATTAAGCCTCCACGTCCAGGGGGTCGCTGCACATAGATTCCCAAGGGTTATTGTAACCTCAGCATGATCAGACCACGTAATGGTCCCTATCGTCGAGTCCGTGGTCCGGGCGAAACAACTACCATTGACTAAAAAGAAGTCGATTCGGGAATAGGTGCCATGTGGGGCCGAGTAATAAGTATAGTCAACCGCACTCGGGTGATGGGCCCTCCAAATATCCACTAAACCTGAACCTGTGATAAACTCCTGTAGCAGTTTATCTTGTCTCCCCCTGCCCTGCGACCGGGGCACACCTTTGTGGGTACTTCTGTCTACTGCCGGGCTCGGCGTTGTATTAAAATCCCCTCCTACCATAATCATGCCCTTTGGTAGCTTCTGGAGCTTATCTCCTAAAGTGGTCCAGAAGTCCGGGTCTGGACAGTTGGGAGCGTACACGTTCACCAAGTGGAGGGTATGGGAGTAAAGCACTCCTGACACAATGATATAGCGTCCCTCTCCGTCTGCCTCCGTCCCAGTAACCTGCAGTGGGCAGCTACTGCGCACTAGGATGGCCACCCCATTGCGCTTCCGGTGAGCTCTGGCCTCATACGAGGCCGAATAGGTATGATCCCTCAGAGGGAAGCGTCCCAGTTTAGGGAAATGGGTCTCCTGAATAAAAGCAATATCAGCTTTCGTTCTCTTCAGCTCTTGAAAGAGCAGTCGCCGTTTGGTCGGGGCGTTAAGGCCCCTCACATTCAGCGAAGTAAGTTTAACCGTCATGATAACCTTCCAAGACCCATGCTATGGAAGCAGACCCCCCCGGTCCCCCGGGACCCCCCCCCCACCCCTCTCCCAGCGCCCCCGCCCCGAAGAAGTAGAGAGAAAAAGAGAGAAAACGAAAAAGGAAGAATTAGGTAACATGCTCATGTCTCGCACTGATAGGCTCACAACAAAATTCCTGGTCTTACTAATCGCCAGGTGTGATTGGGGAGTACGACCCCTGTGGTCACCCACGCACTGCATCCGCGAGCGTCGTGGGTCCAAGTACCTAAATCCGTTTAACGCTGTAACGCTATTGGAAATTACTAGTGTGATCGATTTGTGTAACACCCTGTCCCGATAATACCCAATCTCTATTAGCAACTATAACCCCAGATATTTATCTTCACCTATCGGCTCTAACTTCCTCTCCCTCGGGCCTACCCCGAGCCCTGGATATCGCATACCCTTCCCACCCTCACTCTCTAGGCTCCCTTTGCAAAATAACCAATACCGGGGGAGGCTAATTCCAGGGTCTCCTCTAGTCCCCTATATACCGTCCTACCTGGCTGGAGATTACCCCTCTAAGGCCTAGATACTTCTCCCTCCCTCCCCGAGAACTGTTAGTGAAGCCCCTGCCCCCAAGGTGATAGCCTTACCTGGGTCTGCCCCTAGTCAGGAGCGCTACCCATCCTCTGCATATTTTAAGTACCACCTGTCCTCGTCCCCCCTCTGCCTCCGCTCAGCCCCCATCCTCCCGGATTCCTGTGCTGCTCCCCCCGGGTGTTTTCACCCCTAGGGCCTGTGGGCCGTCCATGTCGAACCCATCGTCTCCGTCTGATCCCCACCATCCTAAAGTCCCTTGAGCAGTCCCCTCTGCCCCTCCCCTGATCCGTCTCCCCGGGCTAGTACCTCCAGACTACCAGCTCCCAACAGGTTGCTAAGTCCAACCGCTTCCCTGGGCCCTATGCCTTCGAGACCTCCCTCCTTGTCCCCCAGCTGCCATGTGGGAGGCCCACCTCTCCCGGTTCACTCCTCACCCCTCCGCCCCCCGCGGGGAGATTGATAGTTCACTGCCTCCCTGGGCATGAGGGACACCTGGGCCGCGCTTCCCCCCCGTCTCCATGCACCGGGGCCTTGTGGTACCCCTTGCCATCTCGCCTCAGGGTCTCCCTCTACCCCGGAAGCCCCATACTCTCTGTCCCCCATAACTGGGGTGCCCCTCTTGTCCCTCCGCTCTGTGTACTCCGAGCGTCCTCATCCCCTCAGTCCAGTGGATTTGCACAGTCCAGGGTAGCGTTCCCTCCTCGGGGACTTAAATCCCAGACCTCCCTTCCCATCCCCCTTAGCCCTCCCCACCTAATGCCTAAGCCCTCCAGCAGGTGCATACCCTCCCCCTTATAGGGTAACTCTCTCACCCACAGCCTCCTCCCACCTGTCCTATGCCCGGTACCTGGCTTCAACATATCGCCCGGCATGTCTACCGCATGTGAGTGGTGGTCTCCTGGTATACGGCATCCTGTTCTGGCCTCAGTGGCCTCCAGTTCCTGCTGCCCGCCACTCACTTGGCAGGTGCTGCAACTCCTCCATGGGCATCGGCACCGTCTGGATATTCAAAGGGGGCGCCAGTCCCAAATCAGCAAAGAGACGCCTAGGGTCTCCCCCTGGCAGTAGCACATGCACCCGGCCATCCTTAAACGCCATGAGACGGAAGGGGAAGCCCCATGCATAGCGTATGCTAGCCCAACGTAGGGCCTCCGTAATAGGCTTCCACTCCCGCCGGCGCTGGAGTGTGCTGGGCGCAAGATCCTGATACAGGGCAATGGTGGCTCCTCCATATTTAATCTCCGTATCTCTACTTTTGCGCAGCAGGGCTTCTTTGGTGGTATTGTGCAGAAAGCGGACAATGATGTCTCTGGGCGGGTTTCCGTCGGGGCGCCTGGTCCTTAGTGCCCGGTGCGCCCTCTCAAGCTGCCACTGGCTGTCTGGGATCTCTGGTAGGATTGGCTTAAAGATGGTGAGGAGGAGATCTGCCAGGGGTCCCTCTCCCTCTCTTTCAGGTAGCCCCCTGACCCGCAGATTATTGCGCCGGGATCTGTTTGCTGCATCCTCCAGCGCCAAATCCACTTCATATAGGCGCGTGGTGAGAGTGTTTACTTGTGACACTACATCATTATGCGCCCGTACAGTCTCCTCCATCCGCTCCTCTAGCTGCCCCGTTCTGGCGCCAAGCGCCTGCAGCTCTGTCTGCAGGACTGTCGTGGACCGCTCACTTTCCCCAGCTAGATATACTTTTAATTCTGCCAGCTTTGCTAATATGGTTGCTGTATCTCCCTGGGTCGGTTCCACCTCCTCCCCACTGCGCGGCGGGGTCCGGGAAGGAGTGCGGCCTTCCCCGTGCCATTTTGTGCCTCTGCAGGGGCCCCCCTTACTTCCCAGCATCAGGTCGAGGACCGAGGCTGCAGACTCCGTACCTTTTTTGGAGCTCTTCTTGGGGTTTCGTTTCTCCATCCTAGGAGGGTGTTCAGCTTCCGAAAAAGTGCTGTAAGAAGCTATTTAACAGCGTCGTCGGAGCAGAGCTTCACCCCGCCACGTCTAGCCCGCTCCGAGGTTAGGCCACGCCCCCCAGTACTCCTACCTTTGATGCTCGCATTCAAGACTTCTCCAGGGCTGCACCTTTTCTGTGGAACTCCCTTCCCTTCTCCGTTAGACTTTCACCCAGTCTCCATTTCTTTAAAAAAAAAATCATTGAAAACTCACGTCTTCAGGAAAGCTCATCAATTAAACTGTTAACAGCTTTTCATCCCTGTACCCTGATTCCTCTCCTGCAACTGTCAAAAATATCCTAGTAAGTCATTAGTGGATACGTTTCTAGCAATCTTCTTTGATTCCCCTACCTTTACTTTTTGTGTCACTGTACCCTACCCCACACAATCTAGCATGTAAGCTCAGTGAGCAGGGCCCTCAACCTCTCTGTTCCTGTGCGTCCAACTTATCTGGTTACAATTACGTCTGTTAGTCTACCCCTTGTACAGCTCTACGGAACTTGCTGGTGCTATACATAAATGATAAAATATTAATAATACATTTAAAAGAATTATATAAATTTAGCCTGGAGAGTTTCTTTAAATATTGTAGTTTCAGTAGATTTACAGATTCTGATTAAAACTCATGAAGTGAAAATCTTATAATATATAAAAATCAGATTTTATTAATGTATTTATTTATTTTTTAAAACAATTATCGTAAAATCTTTATTTTCAGATGGAAGAGAAGCATACATTAATGAACATTTTTCCTTTAAATGTAAATTTTTCCCTTTTTTTTTTGCATCTGTTTATTTGGATGTTATGATGAGATCATTTGTCTATAGAACATCAACAAAAGAAAGAGCCCAGCACTGTATAAAAATGTTGTCATTTTATTCAGTGCATAGCAGAACACACACAAATGGCAATGTTTCAATGAATACAGTAATCTTTATCAAGTCTAACAAACACTATGTTAGTCAAAACATTGCAATTTGTCTGCTTTTTGCTATGAACTAAGCAAATTAGCACTTCACATGTTTGGAGAGTGCTGACTGGACGGTTTCTTTTTTTGGATTTAATCATTGGTGTGGTGATAATGGAGGTTTTTATAGCACCCCCATTTTAGCAAATGCTCCCCTATTTTTCTCCCCTATTGTATTTGCCACTATACCATCACTCGTTATAGAGCTTTTTATATCTGACAAAAATAAATTAAATATTGATTTGAAAAGAGAAGCGCAAATTTGTTTGTAATTACCAACGGAGGTGGTGATGCTAAGTAATATTTAGTTAGAAAAACTTTAATGGATTAAATTTACAAAAAATACAAAATTAACATAATTGTTATCTTTATCTGGTTAATTTTATTACAAAATAATGAGTCATAAAATATACCCAATCAAGATATTGCAGTGCTAGCTAGGATCTGTAATTAAGTGGTCAGATGTATACTGATAAGTCAGTCTTGGTTACTGAGAGAAATTGAATTACATCCCCCCAGCTCCTATGTGTCAGCTTCATAACATGATGATGTTATTGTAGCTTGTTCCAGAATCTGTCTTATCCAGGGAAATGGTGCATATGTTGCGTGTGTACTTTCAGCTGAACACGTGGATCATGTATAAGCGCTGTATATTCTTCATTCAAATTTTTTGCACTATGCTCTTTTGATCTGTCAGAAATAAAAGCAAAAGAAAGCATATCAATACAAGAAGGTAGCACGCTCTCTCTATATATATCTATATCTATGGATATAAATATGTAGTGTGTAAGGCAAATCAGAGGCATATCTAGGTTATGTAATTATCTGTTGGCCCCTAAAATTGTTCTCTCTCCTTACTTAAACTACATCCTTGTGTGTCTCACCTTACCATCCTTACCCTCTTGTGTGCCTCTTCTTAAACCCCTTACCGACATTTTTGTCTGTCCTTACCCCAGCTATTAATACCTTACATCTCCTTGCATCTCATAATGCTCACTCACTAGTTGTCCCACCCAGCTGACATGATTACTACTGTGAGCGTTGACTATAATTTGTGCGTGTATGCTTGTTTTTGTGTAATGGGGAGAAGGTACCTGAAAATATATATGTAATCCACTCTTACCTTTGTCCTCTGTCAGCTCACTGTATCATAAGCCACTGGGAAGTCTGTGGAAGACAAAATTTGTTACTGCACCTGGGAGAGAATATGTGAGTGGAAAATCAGGGAAATAAAAAATGGGGATGGTAGTTCCTAAATGACAGGGATGAACAAATAGATTAAAGCGCAATACATAAAGGGGATATCTGTTAAAAACTCACGTATTGAATGCAGGTAGTGTGGAGGTTGGGCCTGTCACGTGGTGAATGGCAGGGGGGAATCCACCCATCTGTCCCATGTGATTTGAAGGCATCATATGTGACCACATAGGATATCCGTGTCCTGGTTGCATGGTAGGTGGTAGAGGTGGCTGATTAGGAGGGGTGTAGTGGTGGTGATGATGCACAGAGGACGGTCTAATCTTTTCAGCTCTCATAATTACAGGATTAGCAAATTGTGAATCCTAAGAACATAAAAATACAGATAAGGAACTCAACAATCAAGAAAAGTACAGAATAGAGGAAAGGGGCCTGACTGGCATGGTGGAGAGAAGTGTTTTGATAGAGCTCCTCTCCTCTACTGATTAAAAAGCTGTTTTTGGCCTTAAAAAGCATGATTTGGCTGGCATCCTGCAACGTACCTGGCATCCTGCAACGTACCCAAGCTGACAATCCTTGCAGGGGTCAAAAACTTGACAAGAGCTAATCTATTACACGACTCAGAACATGCGACCAAGAGCACACCAGGTGGTAGAGGTGGCCGATCTCCCGGCCTGGAGTTGCCCAACGGCATCCAGCACTATACAGGCGCCCCGTAACCCCCCCCCCCCCACTGGTCCGGCGGGGGTGATCCCGGTCCACCTCTGGGAGACTACCTCGCTCAAAAAAGACCACGGGGCAAAACCACGTGGGCTGAAGCTAAATTATCCGACTCCCCTAAGATGACACACACAACGTGGTCCCCTGACAACTCAAGGGACATGCAAGATATCATGTCCAGACTGGACATATCTTTCGCTACCTTCTGGCGCAAACTGGGGCTGAGAATGCAGCAACCTCTACCCAGACAATCGAGTGCCTACTCCCCACAAGAGCAGACTCTTTGCCTGAAACGGGAGACCCTGGCTCCAACAGCGCAAGGTGCTCCAACATGGCGGCGAAGTGGGAAGCACACACTGCTCCAGCATAGAGCTAGCACACAGGAGGACACCAACACAGCCCAGCGCTGGAACTCCCACACGACCTGCGATTTCACCGGACCCGTGGGTTCCCCCACGCTATCTCCAGGCTTCAAAGCCCCACCGGGTATCCACAATGGTACCGGCAGTGAGGACACCAAAATTAGCCGTCGCAGACCAAGCCTGAGCCAAGCAACAAGGCAGAGGGGTCACGGAGGGCTCTGTCCCAGGCCTCTGCTTCGATCTGCTGACACTCACCTGGGTCCCAAAGCCTGAAGGGTTCCTGTACATCCATGGATTTACCAGTTGCTGACATCGAGTGACTGTGGACTTATTTCCCATAACTCTGTCTGCTTTTCACAAATACAGCCTAGGTCCCATTGCCCATTTTCTAGCTGACACTCACTCACCTATTGTCAGGTCCCCTGCCCCCGCGCCGCTCGTGGCGACCTTACTTACCTCATCACAGCGAGCTGCGTCATCTGGTCCCTCTCTCCAGACTGGCTCTGCTCTTATTAGTACTCTTACCACATGTCTGTACTCAAAAGTTAACTCATGTCTTGAATATATTGTTTAAATCATATTTTAAAAAAATAGAAAAAATGTGCATTTACCCAAAATGTTGTACATGAAGCTATGCTTGAGGACTGCTGTTGGGGCACCCCAAGCTCGTTTGTATTATTATTGTTTGTATTATTATGCGCAACACAAAATACAACATTTAAAAAAAAAAAAAGTGTATTAGGTGACGCAGATCAGTGTATCATGTTTGGTGACCCCAATTTCTAACTTTCTTTATTTTCCTGTAAGAGGCCCTACCCAAATTAGTACATTTACACCAGATGAAAAGAAGTGTATACCTTCATAAAAAAATAAAAGAAAAAGAAAAGAGGAAAGGGGAAATAAACTCTTTGAGAAAAAAGAGCCACCACTGATGAAGAAGAATCCGAAACCAGTACCTGGTGTGGCTGGACTGGTGGTTGGGGTGTGCTGGTTGGAGGCTGTGCAAGAGGGGGCAGTGCTTTTAGCATCATATTCTGCATAATGATCTGATGCATTTGTGCATTCTGCATAAGCATCATCTCGACCATGTCTGCAAAACAAGAAATGTACAGTTTGACAACAGACACCAACAAGAAAAACTGTGTAGAGTTTTTACAATATTATGTCAGGAATAACATGAAAACCCCAATGATAAAAACTAAAATTGCAATGAGAGATATAATACCATATCTAACAGTTTCATCATGGTATAAAGTCTGAAAGTGGTGTAATTACCATCACAGTTAATCACTAATCTTGGATTAATGCCAGGGACTAATGAAAGTATTTAGAAAATTGGGCAGACTAGATGGGCCGAATGGTTCTTATCTGATGACACATTCTATGTTTCTATCTATGTTCTATGTTTTTGTTAGGCCAAAATAGCAAAACAGGAAGAAAATCTAACTCTGCTTTCACCCAGCTCATCTATTTTCGCCTAATATTTGAGATTCTTTCTCAATTTCCTAATTTTTACTTTTTCATTTTAAACCCACAATTCAGCGAATAACCCTGGTAATGTAATATGATACAAGTCCACCTATTTTGCTGTATTGTTGGTTTATATGGTAACAAATTCAACGCACATGTTCATTAAATATTATATATATATATATATATATATATATATATATATCATATAATCAGATTGAAAAACAAACAAATATATTGTGGGTTCTTTAGTAATTCCTTAACAAAGTTATTAAACTCTGACGATTTTGTCCATGGAGTAGTAATATTAAAGGGACACTAGAATAACCAATACCACTTCATGTCAATTAAGTGGTTTTGTTACCTAGACCCTGTCATTTTTGTGTGGCAATATAAAACATTGCAGTTTTAAGAAAACAGCAGAGTTTACATTTTGGTATAACATGTCATATTACAGTGGCAGTCCTGTTGAAAACTTTACATAATTTAAAGTCTTCATGTACAAGGTAATTAGGCACAGTATGATGCAGCCAAATGCTGTGAATGCTTCTCTTTGAGAAGCATCCAGTTGGCTGAGTGCCAAACATGCCCAATAGGTTTCCAATATTTTCATTTGAAATGCATTACACTAGCACAAGGATCAGGTTAGAAGAATAGGAGCAGCTGACATGCCGTGGATAAAACATGAGTAAACATGTTTGGTTTTTTTAAATTATTTTTTAAAGGGGAAGGGCCCAAGCTAAATCTACTAAGGAACACTCAAGTAAAATTATTATTACTAAAAGAATAAAGTTATTAAAAATACAACACAAAATAAAATAGAAGGTTTAAGTTAAAAACCTTAGGGATTTAAGATAATTTCCCAAAATAACTAAAGGATTAACTCTATCATTTATCTATTTTTATTAACATCACATAATGGGTCTAGAGAGGAAAGAGTGGAAAGTATTTCTCATCTATGACCACTAGATGTCACACTACTCTTACAGTTGTTAACATTTCCTGTGAGATAAAAACTGTAAACTGGTGGGGGAAAAGACTCCTAATGCATTATATAGATAAATAATGTTAATATAAGTTACTTCCCTTACATAAGGTGCAGAGTTAATTTTCCGTCCAATGCAGCTAAAACCTTATTCAGGCTCCCTCAGTGTCTGACTAGCAAAATCTGGACATTGTTAAATAGTGTGCACATTGTCCAGATTTTGCAGTCCAAATACCCCTGGATGCAGCCAGATTGTTTTGCCTTGTTCTGTATGGGGCCTTATAAAAGTAGTGTAGTCACCACAGAAACCATTTGAGCATATCTGTTGATTATGTCATTTTTGGAATGTTCTCTTGGAGTCATTCTACCACATTAACCACAACTGTAGGACATGGAACACAAACAAGTTTTTATAAAAGAAGAATCAAGTGTGCCAGCTGTCTACTAAAAGGCACCACAGAATTGTGTTATGTATACAATTTTTGTTCGCTATCCCTCACCTTCCTTTATGCTGCCTGAGCGAGGTGGCTGGAAAGCCTGTGGCGAGGGAATTTGAGTGATGAGCGGCTGCTGTGCAGGTAACTGCTGAATTATAGTTGCTGGCTGCTGAGGTAACTGTGAAGAATAAACAGATTAAGCTCATTACAAACAAGAGAAAATCTATAAATATGCCCGATATGTATGGAACAACATGGACATATGCAAATATATCCATGCATTACGATATGTGCACTGATGAGCCACAACATTAAAGAGAAACTCCAGTGCCAGGAAAACAGTCAGTTTTCCTGGCACTGCAGGTTCCCTCTCCCTCCCACCCCCCAATCCCCGGTTGCTGAAGGGGTGAAAACCCCTTGAGTTACTTACCAGAGGCAGCGACATGTCCCACGTCGTTGCTTCTTCCTCCGCCACCGCTCCTCCCTGTGAATGCATCGGCCGGTGGGCAAGACTGATCCCGCCCACCGGCCAGGGAGACATAATGCGCATGCGCGGCAATGCTTTCCTTTGGGGAAATTAGCGACGCTGGGGGTCCTCGCATAGCGTGACGACATCCAGCAATGCTCTAGCACAGGTTATCTGTGCTATGATCCAGGAAGTGCCCTCTAGTGGCTGTCTAATAGGTGGAGTTAACCCTGCAAGGTAATTATTGCAGTTTATAAAAAACTGCAATAATTACAGTTGCAGGGTTAAGAGTAGTGGGAGTTGGCACCCAGACCACTCCAATGGGCAGAAGTGGTCTGGGTGCCTGGAGTGTCCCTTTAAAACCACCTGCCTAATATCGTTTATGTCCCCTTTGTGCTGCCAAAACAGCTTTGATGCTTCAAGACATAGACTCCACAAGACTTCTGAAAGTGTCCTGTGGTATCTAGCTCCAAGACATTAACATCAGATTCTTCAAGTCCTGCAAGTTGCAATGTGGGGCCGCCATGGACCGGATTTGTTGTTCCAGCACATCTCACAGATGCGCAATCAGATTAAGATCTGGGGAATTTGGAGGCCAAGGCAACACCTTGAACTCTGCCGTGTTCCTCAGACCATTCCTGAACAATTTGTGCAGTGTAGCAGTGTGCATTATTCTGCTGAAAGAGACCACTGCCATCAGGGATTGTCTGCAACAATCTCTAGGTAGGTTTTCCAGCAGAATATTGCACAGAGCATAACCCTCCCTCTACTGGCCTGCATTCTTCTCACAGTGCATCACTTCTGCAGATAAATGACACACACGCACCTGGCCATCCAGCGGATCTAAAATAAACCAATATTCATCGGACAAGTTAACATTCTTAAACTGTTCCATGGTTCAGTTCTGATGCTCACATCCCTATTGAAACCTTGCTATCATGGAAAGCATTAAGTTTTTCAGAAATTTAAATTACAATAGCTCCTCTCTGTGGCTGGACCAGACGTGCTTGCCTTCGCTCCACAAGTGCATCAATGAGTCTTGGTAACCCGTGAACCTTCCTGGTGATTTGCAAAGCCTAGGTGAAGCTCTGCACATTTACCACTTTGTGCCAGGTGGCTCTGCAGTAAAAGGTGCACCCGCAGTTGGACACACTGACCACACAATTGCATTTTAAACTGTAAAACATGCACGCAATTAACTCAGCAGGTCTGCCGCATCAAATACTGTCCTCCTTCGTAAACTGCACCAGTCCCGCACAATGTTAACCCTTTGTGGTCCACAAACCATACAGAGTTAACCCTTCAGGTGTCAGTATGATGTAACCTTAAAGTTTCATTGCCCAGTCAATGGTTTTACTGTGTCCTGGGTAATTAACCTGTTATATACGAATGCCCAGATATTTTGTATTGAGATGTTCTGAAGCGTTTAGCCTTCCATGGCTGGAGGGTGATTTCTATCACAAGGGACCATAGTCTTTGGGTGAGACGTCAACCCATGAGCCTCTCTGCAAGATTCTGCTACAAATTATTTAAATGCGAATTTAAACATTGACACTAAAATAGTCAAGCTGTGAATACAACTGAGCTGGAGATTTTTTCCATATCAGCTATTTTACTCTACAGTTCACAATCCTGGTTTTAATTTGTAACAATTTGCAGTATAATGAATAAACCCTTAAACATGAATGGTTGGGAAGTCACCAAGGCTTTGAAACTATGTTCTGCTTCCATCTCAGTTATTTTAGCTTTAAATTTGCAATTCCTTGGAGAATCCAATTGTTTGGTTAAGCTAAGTTTATATTTCTAAATGGGCACTCTAATCACCACAACTCATTGTAGTTGTTATGGTACTATCAGTCTTTGGTTACAACCTCACACTTTCTCTCACAGGAGTAGTTTAACAAACTATACAACCAAAGCCCAGAATATCTGCTGTAGCTGGGTTAATTAATTTTTTTGACTTCCACATGTGCGTTCAGATCTATCAAACCTTGCTTAGGATGCAAATAATGCCTTTGCACAATACAGCATCCAGATAGTACAAAAATCACTCTACCAACGTTATTACAAGTTTACTGTTGTATTATGAATGGTTGGATTATTCTACAGCTTGTACTCAAAATTAAAGGTGTTCTTATAGTAGAGAAGAAGAAAAAGATTGCCATTGGCGCATGAATCAAAATAATTTCCATTGTTTTCACTGCTCTGAATGATAATTATAAAAAATCTACCTGTTGTTGGATGATTCTGGGAGGTTCTGGAGGAGGTGGTGGAGGATAAAAGCGTATAGGCGGCTCAGCAGGAGGTGGTGGATGGTAATATGGCACATGGGCCACTGGTTGAAGAGGTTCCACACTGAATTTTTTGCGACGTGTGCCCTCCCAAGTGTGGGGCCGAGCGATCTCTTCAAGGAGGTGTTGTTCCTGTGAATATTAAATCATATTTATATTTAAGACAAACAGGACAAAGTGTTCAAATGTAAAAAATCAGTAGTTTTACTGGAAAGAAATATCTCATATTTTAAAATGTCATTGTTATTTTTATTATTTATAAAGCTCCAACAAGTTCTGTAGCGCTGTTTATTTAATGCATCTTAAAGAGGGGTTTCCAGGCAATGGACCATCCTTTCTGCTTCAAAACCTGCTTTGTAATTTAAATCACTGCTTAGCGATTAACTCAGCAATGTTGTAGAACGTTAAGTAACTTGATTGGCTGACACAATTCATGCCACTTCAGAAGATGCAAAGCCAGTGGATTTACAGTAATGTCAAATGTGACTGTGTTTTGTGTTTAAGTATTAGTTTAAAAAAAAAAGTGTTTGCACATGTTGTTAATGCTATATCTGTATAATCCATTAAAGGAACGTTATAGTCACCTAAATTACTTTAGCTAAATAAAGCAGTTTTGGTGTATAGATCATTCCCCTGCAATTTCACTGTCATTTAGGAGTGAAATCACTTTGTTTCTGTTTATGCAGCCCTAGCCACACCTCCCCTGGCTATGATTGACAGAGCCTGCATGAAAAAAAAACTGGTTTCACTTTCAAACAGATCTAATTTACCTTAAATAATTGTATCTCAATCTCTAAATCGAACTTTAATCACATACAGGAGGCTCTTGCAGGGTCCAGCAAGCTATTAACATAGTAGGGGATAAGAAAATCTTAATTAAACAGAACTTGCAATAAAGAAAGCCTAAATAGGGCTCTCTTTACAGGAAGTGTTTATGGAAGGCTGTGCAAGTCACATGCAGGGAGGTGTGACTAGGGTTCATAAACAAAGGAATTTAACTCCTAAATGGCAGAGGATTGAGCATTGAGGCTGCAGGGGCGTGTTCTATACACCAAAACTGCTTCATTAAAGGACCACTCTAGGCACCCAGACCACTTCAGCTTAATGAAGTGGTCTGGGTGCCAGGTCCTTCTAGGGTTAACCCATTTTTTCATAATTATAGCAGTTTCAGAGAAACTGCTATAATTATGAATGGGTTAAGCCTTCCCCCTAATCCTCTAGTGCCTGTCGCATTGTAAATGCTTTCCTATGCGACGGGCTGAATGCGCGCGCAGCTCTTGCCGCGCGTGCGCATTCAGCCGGCGGGGCGTAACGGAGGCGGAGAGGAGGAGGAGAGCTCTCCGCCCAGCGCTGGAAAAAGGTAAGTTTTTACCCCTTTCCCCTTCCAGAGCCGGGCGGGAGGGGGTCCCTGAGGGTGGGGGCACCCTCAGGGCACTATAGTGCCAGGAAAACGAGTATGTTTTCCTGGCACTATAGTGGTCCTTTAAGCTAAAGTTGTTCAGGTGACTATAGTGTCCCTTTAAATATTGGTCAAATCCAAGTTTATCAACCATAAAAGGAATAAAAACAAAAACCTACTTATTGATAATTTAATTATCTTCCACACTTTTCAATCTATAATACCAATAAAGAAATACTTTTTTGCTCAAAATCAAATTTCCTCAAATTTTTAAATATTTCATTCAAGATCTAAATTTATCAGGTTGGTTAGTTAGAGATGGGATAAAAATTCAGGACCTATACGATACCTCTGGTATTTGCAGCTTTCCAAGAATTAAAGAAAAAATTGGACTTGTAAATAAAGAACATTTCACTTACTTAAGAATAAAAAACGTTCTTTCTAAGGTAACTATAATTAAAGACTCGCCTTTTGACAAGATCCTTTTTGGAGAGGTTAAAAATAAATCTTCAAATAGACCAAGAAGTAAAATACAATACGATCTCTAGATGGGAAACCGAATTAAATAAAATCTTTTTCATGTCAGGATTGGTCAAAAGTATTTGAAGCTTTAAGGAAAATGGCCCATTGTGTAAATATACAGGAAGCATACCTTAAACTTATCCATAGATGGTATTTGGTCCCTATGAAAATATGTAAATTCCGAGCTAACTCCTCAAATATCTGTTGGCATTGTAAGAGTGAATGTGGCTCATTCAAACATGTGTGGTGGGACTGTACAGGATAAGATATTCTTAAATTGGAATTATCTAAACTTTTTATTGATTTAAAATTAAATATTACGCTATCTCCAGAAAGATTCTTATTCTTATCGTATACACTGTAATGTAATATTCATATTTTGATGTTTATCTTGTGATGAAACAACTATTACTGTTTAATACTTGTTTAATCTTCAAAATTATAATAAAAAATTTAATTTGGAAAGAAAAAAAGGAATAAAAACTAACTTTAAGAGATAACAAGGTATGTATACTACATACATAGGATAAGCTAGATAAATATATGGATCAAGATTATAATTATTCTTTGGGTGGCGACACGGTTTAGGTTGTGCTTGTCATGGCATACACAAATTAAATTAAAATACAGAACTTTTCATCTACACATTGTGTTAATAAAAATGCTAATAAACATGTAGATTTAAAAGATTTTTTAAAGCTCTTTTAAACTTTGGTCACTCCCCCACCTGTCAGTAACGCGTAGAATGAAAGGGAATAAATCACAATATAGATGGATGCAGGTGTGACAGGTGGAAAAGGCTGCCTCTCTAGGCCCACTCCCAACAAGCCTTCAAATAAAACATACAAATGAAAGTGCTGGAACATAATATCATCAAGCTGACACTGGAGGGCGCCAAGTATCACCTTAGGATCAGTAAGAACAAAAAGTATATAGAAGCAAAAAGGTAGAAAAGCAGTTACCACTCCTAGAGCTTTGAAAAGCTCACATATAAAAGAGAAAAAAAGATGGAAACATATCATGGCACAATAAATGTATTAATAACAATAAATAAAACTATTGTTCTTCTTGCACTTATCTTTTAAGGCTCTGAAACACTGGAGAGGAGGTAAGTACATAGCACTTCCTAAAGCAATTCAATGTATCATTTATTTAAGATAAAATTATATATTTGTTGCGTTGGAGGCTGTTATATGAGCGTTATGAGAAGTTCACTTTTTAATATTTATCTGACAGAGCACTATTGTTAGTTTGCTTATTTGCATGATGAGAGAATCATGGCTTATTGCAAACAAACAAAAAATCCATGCAACATAGCACCCCCTCGAACCTCATAAGCCTGCATGTTTCCCCAGAAATCCATAAACTGCGTTTTTCCTATTCTGTTGAATGAGGTCTGGTCGCACTTCTGAAACACTTGGGGGGGAAATGAATAGATACTGCTTGCACAAGTAACTGAAAGAAACCAGCGGATTCTGTCCAAGAAGATTTTGCTTTTTGGCTGAATGAGATACTTAGCATTGCACACACACATATATATATATACCCTTTACCTCGATGAGAAATATAGAGCACGCTGCATGTGATATCATTTACATACTAGAAATTACCCTTACAGTAACAAATGGAAAACTAGTGAGAAATCTCAGCCACTTCCTAGTTGAGGTGAACATCAGAGGAGAAGGCTGAGGATTAGGCAAAATCATAAACAGAAATAAAAGAAATCAGATGCCGATACTGCTGTTCATTCATTGGCATCAATGGGTTGTTCTTAACCAATAAAGAAGTGCCTGTGTATAGTATATGCACAGAATTAAAGGGATACTCTAAGCACTAAACAACTTCAGCTTAATGAAGCAGTTTTGGTGTATAGATCATGTCCCTGCACAGGGCCGGACTGGGGATACAAAGCAGCCCTGGAAAAAAAATTTGTGCCAGCCCCATAAGTCACGGCGCCATATATTGTCGCGTGTAATATGTAAGGCTATGTCTTGCCAGGACAGATGATTGAGTAATATATATATATATATATTGCCTTTTCTAATATAAAATATTGGTCCTTTCAGGGTAAAACGTTTAATTATACAGTAAGCATACGCACATGCAGACACAGGCAATTTCACTGACATTTCAGTGACACACACAAGCTCATTGATACACAGCCCCATAGACAAACAATCTTACTGATATACATCAGCTCATTGACATAAAAACACAAGCTCACTCACTAGCAGGCACACGCATGCAAGCAAGCTCACTCACTAGCAGGCACACGCATGCAAGCAAGCTCACTCACTAGCAGACGCACACACACAGCTTAATGTGGTGGTACTGGTGTCTATAGCATGTCCCTACAGGCTTTTCAACGTAAACACTGACTTTTCAGACAAAAGGCAGTGTTTACATTGCTTCAAAGTGACACTGCTAGTGACAGTCTCTCAGACGGTCACTAGAGGTGCTTCCTGTGTTAGTGCCCTCCCGCCCTCGCGCGCTGCTGAATGAGACTGGCGCCGGAATATGACGTCATATTCCGGCGCCGGTCTCATTCAGCTGCGTGCTGGGGAGCAGAGCGCAGCGCAGCTCCCTCAGCGGCCGCCAGGACAAGTCCGCCAGCGGCCGCCGCCTCCCCAGCGGCCAGGGGAGGGCTGGCAGCCTTAGGCCTGGGGGGCAAAACCAGTCAAGTAGACTGGTGCACCTGCCCAGGATCAGAGAAGGTGCAAGGATTTTTGCCGCCCTAGACAAAATAAAAATTTGCTGCCCCCACATGTCACATCACAATGCCCCACCCATATGATCTGCCATATGAACTAACGCCAGTGCTGCACACCGTGTGTGTTTACATTAAAAAACCTGCAGGGACCAGCTATAGACACCAGAACCACTTCATTAAGCTATAGTGTCCCTTTAATGTGAGGTAAATTATAGATTAGTGTCACTAATAATATACTAGATTGCCTACTTACAAGCAGATGAGGATGATGATGGGCTGCAGTTTGGCTCCACTGGTCTGGAGTAGAACAGGATCTCTGGAGCTGTTTGCAACTGTGGTCACAAAATTCAATGTTCTGGGAGAATTGGAAGCAGCTCAATTTTTTGGGGGCGCCTTACACAGCTCAAGGTCTGGGCCCCAGGGCCTGACGGTGAGTATGCCCATAAGGCCCACGCATAAGTTCCACCCGCCCATGAGTACGCTCACAGGGAGTGGAGTGTGTAGGGGATGTGTTATGTGTTATTGTAGAGGATCTAATATGTGTGCTTATGGTATGTAGTGTTTAGGGTTACCAGTTTATGCAGGTGATGCAGTGTGTTTGTGTGTAGTGGAAGCAGTGTGTATTTGTGTATAAGGGATGTATTATGTGTTTCTGGTTGTGTGTGTAAGGGATGCATT